>ML058462.1:1043753-1643753 GCA_003013855.2 Liriodendron chinense | reverse complement strand
CGATTTAATTAGACCTTGCCCATCAGAAACCTGGACCGGTGTGCATTATATTTACGCATCACCTCGACACTCTGTCGGTACGAACGTATGCTCAAAGGCTTACCACATGGTTAGAGCTTGCCCAACATAAATTCGTGACTGACTAACACCTAACACTGCATTATATTCTACTCATCACTTCAACACCGGTCAGTACGAACGTATGTTCTGAGGCTTGCCACTAGGTTGGAGCTTGCCCACTAAAAAATTGTGCTGACTCACACTGATCATGGCATCACATAGCATCATATATCATTAGTGCAAGAACAAGAACTAATCCTCAAAATTTATTTAATCCAGTGAAGTAGAGACCGTACGTTTGTATGGATAGAGTGGGTTCCTAACACCTTCCCATTTCGTAACCGTGGTCCTTACCCTGAATATATGAACTCAGATCAAGGAATCATCTTAGGATCAGGAATCTTTGGGTCCCTTTTCTTAAGCGTTTCTATAGGGTTTAGCTGATCGTAGATTTGTAGTAATTAGCTAGTGACGACTCCAGTCTTACACAATATCGTCTCAATCATACCAATACCCCACATCTCAAACAAAAAAAAAAAATGCCCTCAAGACAGGTGAAACGCCAAGTGGGTATGGCGCCAAGAGGCCACTGTCTACACCCAGGCATATAACAAGAAGTGAAAGGAAAGTCATTCGTTGAAGGCACACTTATGTGGAAGACTATACTTCCTATTGGTATAAAGAGCTTTAAATATGGAAAATGGTCTCTAACTTGAGAAGAACCATTTATCATAAAAAAAAGTAGGTGCCTACCTATTACAAGATCTGAACGCTAAGAAAAACAAGAATGCCGTCAACAGTCGTTATCTGAAGAATTATGTACCCACCTTGCGGGAATATATGTAAAAACAAACTGAGACGAGTAAGATATCGGCCAAATGAAAGGTTGTGCATGATAATCAAAAGCGAACATAGTGCTGCCATGTCTTATCTATCACCACCAAATGGAAATCTAACGACATGTCTCTTCACATTCTGCGCACGCAAAGAAACATAAGAAGCATTGTATACACCCGGCTTGGCACGAATAGAATCAATGAGCGAGATGCCACCACGTGTTGGCACAGTCGTATGAAAGCTTAGAAAGAAACCTACTCGTAGCTAGAGAAAGGATTGTAAAGATTATGGACACCTATTTGCAGAAAACATGTAACTTGCCAGGAAGGCCAGGCACTCAAAACGTATGCATGACTAGAACCTTAAAGGTGGTCATTTTCCTTACAACATGCGATCAACAGATGTGAGGCGTGACCACTATAATGCTTGAAGAGCATACGTGACATTTCAAAAGACTATGAACTAGGACTCTAAGAGTAGGAAGCCTTCTGAAGAAAAAAACAGTCACTTATGGTAGCATAAAAACAGTCACTTATGGTAGCATAGTGCTTAAAAGATTTTGGATCTAGTAAAACACATTACGAGGCAGCTATTTAATTGGAAGACCATTTGCAGAAGCTATGGAGATTTACTCGCGACCACTGCCTCATCCAAGTCTAACAAAGCAAACCAGAAAGAAGAGCTAGGGGCCTCACGTCAATACAGTTGTAATGCCCAGAGAATACAGCTCATGAGTGCAGAAGCAGGGGTTTCGCATCCTGGGGTGTTAGCATCTAAAAAGGGTCGGGTGCATTGGCATCGACACTAGCAATGCCTTGGTTTTCACCTCTTGAGATCGATGCTCTAGTTGCTCGGAACCGAGTGTCGCCTAGGAATGCCGCACGTGGGGGAAATTTGCTTACGTTGATACTTAAGGAAATTAAAATTCATTCCAAATTCAAATAAATCAGAATAGCATGCAGTTAATGGCGAAATCAAAGAAGAGCGAAGATAACTTAAACCAAGACAATCGAACCACATCCAGGTAAATACAAAATATATAATTTAAAATGGGTCCCACAGATGGGGACTAAATCATGCACAATAATTAAACATACGAGTACATAAACCACGAGAGGAAAGTAACTAAATCTACTGGCAGGCTTGAACCCAGCCGCTATAGCAACTCCGTGGTAGCAAGCTCCCCAAAACTCCTGATAGGACCTCTCCGGGCTAAACCTCTTCGTGCTCCATCCTACATTACCTGTACGGTTGGGTGCAATTGCACATATAGATGATGAGTAGCAAACTCAGTGATAAATACCCTCAAGATTAAACGATGACATATTAGTTAGGCATAGTTTCATAAAAGCATGCCAAACAACCATAATTTATAATGCAGGTCACTTAAATGCATGGGTCCATGCACATGTTTCTTGCTTTGGGATGTACATCCATCACGACCAAGAGTGGACCTTTCAAACAGTGAGCCCATTCAAATGCCTTTTAAACAGTTAGGCCAACTCAAAGGGTCGTTCGAACATTACATTGGCCTTCAAACAATTAGCCATGCACTCGATAACACCTGCGTGCCATGAATCCATAATTAATTTGACCTTTATTAGTCTAATTCACAAACAATCCTATTATTCCAAACCTATACAACTGGTGGCCAATCCTAATCAAATGAGTAGGCCTTACCACGTCAATGCATATATAAATCCACAGGGGTTCCTCCCAATAAAGCTAGCAAGGCAAGCCCACAAGGCATAAACGGGATTCCACCCAAACAACACCAACAAGGCACAATGATTTATAGGTGGTAAGTCTACAACAAATTCCATTTAACACAATTCACAAGGTGGCCATTAGTTCAAGATACCTTCTCATATACATGTGACAATTATATCGCAAATGGGGTAGCTCGAGTCACATGAGTTAATCCACAATCGTCCATAATCCCTGTGCATATCAAGTGAACTTCGATTGTGGAATCTGTGATTCTAAACATTCTAGCATGCCAACACCTAACACTTACCTTAGAGCTAATTACAGTGCATGTTCGTAGAGAATCTACAAGGCGAGTGATAGATTCAGGTAAAGTTGAGCATGTTACAAGGTACGTGTGTGTGAATCAGCCTAAGCAATGGGCTAAACATGTTATGTGTGCACATACAAGATTCTAAACATGTCAAGGATTATTACAAAGATCTAGGCATGTTACGGATCTAGCAAGTTATTCCTAATTTTGCACATATGAGGTGGATTACGAGAGTTATCACATGATTCATAGATCAATTAACATCGTTATTGAGTGTTGAGACTATTGCAAGACAAAAATGTCGAAGGAAAGCTTAAATAGAGTTTCATCACCTTAGGGTTTTAGGGTTTCTTGAATTTACCGCACTAATTTGGGTGAGATGTGACGTAGATGAGATCTAAGGATGAAAGTTAGGGGAAAGCCCAAGACAAAATTTTGATTAGGGGTATTGATATGAATTTCCCCTAAATTAGGGTTTAATTCGGGGATTTGAAAAGAGTTTGCTCACCTAGAGGTTTAACAATTGACTAAGGTGGTCAAATTTGGCACAAAACCAAGGCTTTGGCGATGCTACACCTCGCGTACGGCTTCCACTCAAAGCTGGATAGTGCTACGCGGAGAGAAGGGCTCCAAGATCTAGCTAGAAGGTTCGTGAGCTAGCCGGAGACGATATGAGATGGCTTGCTCAGTTCAAGGCGGTGAGAATCCGCTTTGTCTCTCTCACACACTCCCAATCTCTCTCTATCCTCTCTTCCTCACTCTTCCTCTCATTTTTAGGGTTAGGGGGTGAAATGAATGGAGAGGGTTATTTAGAACCCAAAACAATTTCGCAACTTAAAGTGAGTTGTCAGTTGGAACGTCGACAGATGTCGATTGGACTAATAGAAAATGATGAGTAGTCAGTCGGAGCGATAAATGCCAAACCTGGATAGTTTCAGCACTTCTTAAGTTGGTTAACCCGACAAGGGCCAAGTACCCTGTTTTGGCTAGGTCCATAATTCTTGAATCCCACGTATTAGACGAGACAACTCATTGCTGATCCCAGGCTTGGGAATTCCAGTCTTTGGAGAGATCGGACAAAGGCTCAATTGTAAGGGCACTAGGGACCGATCGAATGCATTATATCAAATGCATTATACCGATCAAATCCCGGGTTTCCGATCAAATCCCGGATTTAAATATTCAATTGATGTGTTTTTAGCGTAGGTCTTACCTAATTGGCTGTTCGAGCGTAATGGACTGGGGATCCAGGACCCACAGATGGTCTTACACCATTGGCGAGCTAAACGTAAATCCGCTTTGAATTCGGGCTCCTAGATTCATGGTCGTGCTAAATTCTTCTACGCCTCGGGCTTGCTTGTGTGCACATGCAGACACTGTGATGTAGCATGCACATGGGGTCTTCAAAGTGGCCAACGGGCCAAGCCCAAGTAGTGATCACCCAAATAAAGTGTGGGCTGGGTTAGGACAAGGCTTGGGGCTCTCCTACCATGATAGTGGTACACTCTGATATTTGCATCACACTGTGCTAAATCAAAGGGTTTTCCAAGGTAACACCCACTAAGGGCCCCATTTCATTGGCATCTGGAAACCCGTTTCCAGCTTAAAATCTGGATTCGAGCAGAATCCGATTTTAACTTGTGTGTTTGGTGGCAAGTTCCAGCCAAACATTATTCTGTCTGAAACCTAAATAGTCTCGGATCGGGATTAGTAGAAATGGTGTGGGCGACCGTTTCTACGGAAGGGAAAAGAGGCGGAAGTGAGCGTCCCCACCTTCATGTATGCATTGTACATGTATGGTGTATGTGTTTTATATCCACACAGTCCATCAATTTTGAGAGCTCGATTAAGGACATTGGACAAAAAATGAGGTAGGTCTAAATCTCAAGTGGGCCCCATCACAGGAAAACAATGTTAATTGAATGTCCACCATTACAAACTTCCTAGGGCCCACTATGAAATTGCGGTATAAGTTTGATTACCGCACTTGTGGAAGCAAGAAATTGGTTTCTTTGTCCTAGAGGGGGGTGAATAGGACACTTTTTAACTTAAACAATTTAAACACTCATAAACATGTAAATGTTAATTGAAGACATATATGAGAAGATGAATTGCATTTCAGAAACATTACCACAAACACTTGATATGCAGAATATTATCTTTGTGATTTATTGCTTAACAATAATAGAACATGTTATAATCAGTTTATCTCAATCATGAAAGAAGTAGAGTAGTTGCAAACATTCATCACATAATAAGAGATTTTATAGTGGTTCGGTTATGTACCTACTCCACTCCCGGCTGGTTCACTCACTCCTTGAGTGGCCGAATTTCACTTATCACAATGATTTTAAATGAGGTTAACCATAAACCTTAACAGCCTACAAAAGGACTTAGACTTCAACACATGGATTCATCCTTCCTTAGGACCAATCCATCAAACGCTGTCCTACACAAGGACTTGTCCTACTCAAGGACTTGTCCTATGCAAGGATGCAACTGAGTTTGGGTCTTCAAACTTTGAAACCCAAATCTCAACTTTTGAGAAGGTTTCTTGGACTCGAGAAACTAAAGTATACTTAGCTGATTGAGCCCCTTGATAATGCCTTAAGTTAAAGAAGCTTCGGCTTGCACGAACGGTACCTTCTTCAGCTCCCTCGATCAACAACCTTGCTATGAATGCCTTCTTGTAGGTTCCAAGGTGAGGGATTAGGGTTTGGTTGAAACTTCCCTAAGAGATACGGCTTAAATGATAGAGAAGGGTTTCACCAAGATCTTCATTAATGGCAATAATGACAAGAAAATACTACAACTAGATATTAGGTCAAGTGCCATTAATGAGGGCTTGAGTTCATATTTCAATTCGAGCTTTGAATGCTCATTAATGGTTTGTAACAACTAGGATTGAACAATAAACTCAAGGATTAGGACTTTGAAAAGGGAGGTTTTTGGCTATGGAAAAACACACACTCAAAGGAGGACTCACTTTTTCGTAATTAGGTTTTTGCCTAAGTAAATGCTTAAATAAATGTGAAAAGGGCAAAAATGGTTAATTCGGGTGCTTGGATACTAGCTTTGGGCGCTCAGACATATAGTCAAAAAATAGATCCAGCGGTAGTCGGACGCCCGAAATTCAGTACAGCCGTATGGTCAAGCTTACTAGACCAGTCTGCACCTGGTCGGGTGCCCGGACCTAGTTGCAGTCGGGCGCCCGAAATCCTTCTTGAATTTCAGACTGATCTTACTAGACGAATTTTGTCTTGGTTGGGCGCTCGGTGGAGTTGTTGTCGGGCGCTCGGAATCTTTATGGTATTTCCAATAAAACTCACTGGACTCATTTTGTTCTGATTGGGCGCCCGGACATAGTTGCAGTTGGGCGCCCGATATTCATGATGTTTTTTATGAACATACTCTGGACTTGATTTTCACTGGTCGGGCACCCGGACACAGTTGCAGTCGGGCGCCCGAAATTCATAATGAATTTCAGAATGTAATTGGTGGACCAGTTTTCCTTAGGTCGGGCACTCGATATTTAGTCCTACCTTGCTGGACATATTTTCAGGTGGTCAGCCGCCTGGTGCTCATTCTGCAGGATTTATAAAAAAGTATGATTTTTTTGTTTCTTTCCTACAGAAGGACTATGGGCCAACACACACAAAGTCCAAGATGATCTTTTGGACTATCCTTTATGGCATGGGGATAAGGAAAATGTCTTTTAAGTGACGGGCCATCTAGAGGTCAAAAGTTTTGAGACGTGAATCTAGGGTTAAGGAAGTTGATTTTGAATTAAGGTATCTTCGTAGATCTTCTGAGTCGAATAGCCGGAGATCTTCAAGCCTTCATTCTTCAGTGTCTTCTACAATCATCAGACATGACGACTCAACCAACAAGCTAATTAACAAATGTGTGTACTTACACACTATAATGTTTATTTCCTATCCAACTTGGCCATCTATCTTGCAGGGACTACAATAGGCAAGGGGTAAGGTTCTTAGGAGGATCTGAAGCCTAAGTGGGCCATGCCACAAACAACGATTGGAACAGAATCTAGATTGCACTGTTTTCAACCAAACAACAAGTTCCGGATGAAACTTGGGTTCCACTCTGTTATACCCTAATTTTGGCAACAGGGTGAAGGGCCAATCAGAGGGAGGCACGTAAGTAGCTGTGAGGTGCATGTGGCCACGACTAAGTTCCTAGTGATACAGTTGGCATCGGTCTGAAATGCCACAACACTGAAGGGAGCGAGCGAACGTGGCCAGGTCAGCAAACGGTTATTGTGAAGGAGAAATCTAGAAGAGGAATAGTGGGCGAGTGGTCAAAGTGGATGGTTAGCAGTAGAAGTATCTGGATGAGCAATTGAAGTTATATAAGCAGTAAGAAGACGATAGTACAAAGGGTCCAGCACCAACCAAACCAATCTATCTTTTCAAATTACTAAATCCTTTACGTTTCATAGTGTAATCGATCCATGTTTACATTTCAAGTACTTTATATTTCGTAGAGTAAGTGCTCCGGCATCTATCAAGTCAAGATTATATTATCGCTCAGCAAGTTTATCTAGGTTCTTCGTCTTGTTATTTATGTTCCTTAGCGTAATCAGCTCTTGTTACTTTCCTTAGCATAAATCGCACCGTTCAATTTCGGTAGCATAATCTCTGAAATTACATTCCATAGCAGTAAGTTTCATAATCAGTAAAATTCCATTTTACATCTCTTAGTGATGATATTAGAAGGTAAAAATCGCCCACAAGGTCGATTGTTAATTCTTCTTTTTTCACTCCTTTTAAAGTAACGTTGAGAGAAATCCTTTTGCTCGGAAGGTAAGTTGCAACCCACTTTCTGGAGGACGAACCCTAACCTCCAAACATCGCCTGATCATTTTTACAAAGCAACTTGAGCGAGTGGTCAGTTAGGCGACCGATCTCTACAGATCTCGGTCATATATGGTCGATCATGACGTATCTACCTTCCCTTATGCTTGGGGTCATCGTTGTTCGGTTGGAATCGAGCTGCAAAAATTGGTTCTGGCACGCCCGCACACACATCACACGCATGGCCGATGAATAACTCGACAACATTTTTTGGCACGCCCGGTGGGACCACGCATTGTTATTTATACAGTATAGAGATTTATGAGCAGAAGGAGTAATCGAATTGCCGGGATAGAACCAGAGGGTACTAATATTCAACTGCCACACCTTGAATTAGAGGGAGTCTCAATCCCTAATTCCGATATGAATATTAACCCAGCGAACCCGATTAACCAAGTCGTAGAGTCAACCTCTTAGGACACTCCACTAGACGAGGTCTCGAGCGACCTTAGAGAAGTACGAGTGACTATGCAGCAAATTCAAGAACAAAGGAAAACTCAGGCAGACATGATGAATGTTCAGGCCAAGCATCTTTGTGTGCAAACGAATAGCTTGAATAGATGGATAGCCCATCAGACTGAGGCTATTCACCGAATGATGAATATTATGCTCGAGAGGACAACTGTACCAGTTTCGCATAACGAAGGGAGCTCGGTCAATAATATGGCACAACCACCTCAAGGACCGCCACGAGTTGTCCCTGATTTATCCGATCCCAGAAATGCGTAACGTTGGGCCGACTATGATTTTAAACGGCCTGACGCGAGAAATTTCACACCTGAAATTAGAAACCATGGAGTTCCAGTTGGGTAGCCATTTGAACAATACCCTAGGAAACCACTGTTTCAAGAAGGGCACAACCATGAAATCCCCGAGCCGCCACTTGTCCCCAAACCCCAATGGGTCGACTGAGACCATATTGTTCAGTTAGTCCAAGAAGTAGCTGGACAAGTTTTGGGACGAAATACCATCCCAATATCCGTTACCTAGAAATTATCATCAAAACTTTGCATTATTCTTGGGCGACACCCAACAATCAACTATTGAGCATGTCGGTCGATTCACTATGCAATGTGGGGAACTCGCTAATAACGAGTATTATAAGTTGCAATTGTTTGGTCATTCACTGACAGCTGCATCATTCACGTGGTATTCTAATTTATTGCCAAACTTAATTCATACGTGGCAAGAATTGGAAGAGAAATTCCATGCACAATTCTTTTCCAGAGATAGGGAATGATCATGGCAGATTTGGCGAGACTTCACCAATTACCAGGGGAATCATGTGAAAGTTACATCGCCTGATTTAAAAGGCGAAGAGTAGGTGTAAGATAGTAACACCTAAATCAGAGTTTGTACAACTTGCTCAAGATGGGTTAGATTTAAAACTCCGAAAGAAATTTATCGGTACTGAATTTATAGACTCGTATGATCTAACTCGAAAAGTCTCTAGGTACGAAGAACTTTTGCAGGAAGTATCCAAACAAAATAATGCATCAATCGGGACATAATATTATGATCCCAATTATGAAGTAGCTATTGCTGAAGTCGTAGCTAAGAAGCCTCTGGTATGTTCTGCTCTGATTAAAGCCGAAACCATGACATCAGCTGCACCAAAAGCCCAGAAAACATTTTCTTTTGACATTTGAAATATTATTGACAGGAAAATTCATTAAAGTCCCCATCAATCATAGAGTGCCAACAACAGAAGAATTAAAAAAGGTTACATATTGCAAATGGCATGAAACTCGAAACTACACCACTAACCAATGTGTTATTTTCAGGAACATCATCCAAGACAATATTGATAAAGGTCTTTTGAAATTTCTGAAAAAGGAGGAGGAAGCAATGTTGATCGACACCGATCCTTTCCCAGCAGCACTGGAAGCAAATACGGTTACGATCGATCTTCGAAGAATCAATCGGCTACGACGAAAAGTAGATCTGAATGAGGAAAAACCTCGAGAAACTTCGCGAAGAATGGAATCACAACAGTACAAGTGGTTGAGGTGGCGACCGAGAGGTAGGCCACTTGAAACTTCACAGAGGATGGAATCACAACCTCGACAGTAGTACGCAAACTCCGAGTGGTCGAGGTGACGACCGAGAGGTAGGTTGCTTGAAAGTTATGACTCACAAAAATGTGTCCATTGTGCAAGGAGGCTGTTTAAGCCTGCTTACGAACATGTTCATACAGAGCATAAATAGAGTGACGACCGACGGACAAATGACTATAGAACAAGACCGTTAGGACGATCATACTGGCCGAGGCAACGACTAATAGATAAACCCAGAATGGTCAAACCCCCAGTGGTATAGACCGAAGAATGGAAGAGAGTAAGGCATCGAAAATTTCCTGGTGTACCCGAAAGAATGACGTGGTCGCAAAAATGACGATGGCAGTGCCATCGAGCTGCTGAAAAAAAGGTGACAACTTCGCATAACGAAGTTACTTTGAGAAGTTTTGTGAATAAATCGCTGATCAAAGATGAATGAGCTGCGGTCAACATGGTCGATGTGGTTATGGAGTCATTCGAAACAGCTCTTAAAAAGAAAGAATCGAACGCGGAATATCGAGATAGCGAAAACTCCACCAAACATGTTGACATCGAGGAACATGATGATTCGCTGGGCGATTTCAATGAAGAATGGGTGGGGGACGATGACTTACTAATTGAAGAACTTCTTATAGCTGCCAAAACATTAGATGCGACACCGATTATTCAAGAAGAAATGATCGGCCCAGATCTGTCACAACTAAAAGATGAAGTAGAAAGGTTATCCTAAATCGTAAATACCTGGGGCAACGTCCGAATATGGAAATTGTGTTTGGGACATTACCACCCATAACATTTGATTGCAATATGGTCTTAACCCTTCCTTCTGATTTTCAGGCAAAGCCACACTAACAAAATGAGATGAGAGGCGACGTTGAGGAAGTAAATCCTCTCGCTGTGACACAATATGCGTTATGTCACAAGCCAAGAATATCCAGAGTTACAGAAACAGGGGGTTCGAGTCAAACGCAACCGTTGAATACTTTCACCGTTCAGCAAGGAATGTTAGCAGAGAAAGTTGTCATAAAAAAACTAACTCTCAATATGACTCAGCATCTCAAACCCTTATTCATATCAGCTCATCTTGAGGGATGCCTGGTTACTAGAATTCTTAGAGATAATGGAGCTGCGGTCAGTCTCCTCCCTATAAGAATGATGTCTCAGTTAGGAAAATCGTCGGCCGATCTTAATCCTTCTGATGTGACTGTTAGTAATTTCGATGGGGGTGTTACTAACACTCACGGAGTATTACCCATTGATCTTACGGTCGGAACCAAGAAGGCGTTAGCCGCCTTCTTCGTGGTTGATACTTCGTCCAAATACAATGCCTTATTGGGGAGAGATTTGATTCATTCCTTTGGATGTATTCCATCCTCTTTACATCAATTCACAGTGTTCTGAAATCAAGATAGAGTCGAGCTAGTCCTAGCCGACAAAAAGCCATTCATGGCGACACAAAACGCCAGTGAGGCATATTATTATGGAGAAGAAGTTGAGATGATCCAATTTACTGGAAGACGAAATACATCAAGCCGATTCTGAAATTGCGGTTTTACCGCTTGTAGAGATACTCGGAGATATGCCTAATGTCCTAGAGGGGGGTGAATTGGACTTTTGAATTTCCAATTACAATTTAAAACTAATCAAGTTAATATTATCAACCAAGATTATCACAATAACATTCAAGGCAATTATATGATGAATTTGTAAGTGAAGACTATCATAGGCATTTCATCAAACAGTTAGCATTCATGATTGACTAAACCATTCAACACATAGCAATCATTCAATCTCACAATACACAACGATTTATAGTGGTTCGGTTTCCCTACTCCACTCCCGATTCACGATCTCAACCTATGAGACCACCGGATTTCACTATAGTCGTGGTTTTAAATCAGGTTAACCATCAACCTTAACATCCTTTGATCTAGGATCGCGTTTATCATCCGCCGATGGCCCAATCCAGGGTCTTAACGAGTTTGGATCTCAAACTCTCACCAATCCTAATCCAAGGACGGTCATGTACACTCTCGCCGGAGTTTCCCAATCCAGGGAATAGTGATTCAATAAATGGACTCTCAAATACTAAACATACCTAGATGATTGAGCCCCCGATTCAATGCCTTTGATGAGTAGCTGCAGCTCCACGTGCTTCAGCTTCTCTTTGTGCTCCGAAGATCAGCTACCGATGCAAATGATGTGATGAGGATTATGCCGGGTAGTTGGGAGAGAGATGGTCAAGTTCCTCTTGCCTATTCAATACAATGGTTATGAGGGAACTACCAAACTTCAGCATTCAATGGCTATAAATGACCTCATATGGATATTTCGAAGGTAGGTTAGCCATGAATGTAGATCTTGAGTTTATACTTCAAACCAAGCTTTGAATACTCAGTGACAAGCCATTAATGGCTAGGTTTGAATGATGAACTCAAGGGAGTTAAGAGCAAGGAGGGTAGGAAGATGTGAGTAAAGACTCTCTCTCTTAGTTCTTGATGGGTGTTGAAGGCATACCAAGAAAGACCACAAGTTATAGCTATATTGAGCCCCAAATGATGGCCCCAACGGATAAAAAACGGTCACGTCCGACCTGTCAGAGAGAGGTCTCAACCGGTCGGATAGACCGGTTGTAATTCAAAAATATGCACATCATTTGGGTCTGCCCGACCGGTCAAGACCGGTCGGCTAACCTTGCTGGACAGTATTTGGAGATCAGTCCGACCGGTCAAGACCGGTCGGCTACGCTTGCTGAATATACTGCTATATGCAGACCGACTGGTCAAGACTGGTCGGCTGCCTTCCTAGATAATGCAGCAAAGCTGTTGGACAGATTCTGAATTGCTAGCTGACCGGTCAAGACCGGTCGGCAGTCCAGCTGAAATACTCACAGCAAGTCACTGACCTCTTTTGATATTCCTGGCCGACCGGTCAAGACCGGTCGGCTGCCCAGCTGAATATTTCACAACAAGTGGTGTCTTGTGTTGATGAGCCTCGCCGACCGGTCAAGACCTGGTTGGCTGTCTAGACAATTTTATTACAGTAAGTTTGCTGGATATTTCTTGAAGTTCTGACCGACCGGTCAAGACCGGTTGGCTGTCTAGATGATCTTGTCACAGCAAGCTTGCCGGACCAAGTCCTTCAACACAATAGCAGATCACTTCAATGATGAAGCATGAAGTGATTAGGTGAATAAAGTCCAATGTTTGGATATATTTTCAATTACGATTCGCACCAGCCATTTACCACAAGTCTGATCAACTTGTGTTAGGGTCGACAGGGAATGGGATAAGATAGGTCAGTCATTACGCCATTCATTGATGTTTTGGGTTTCCTAACGTCGATCTATATGCAACTTTCCTGAGATCTTATTTCAGCTTGAGCTTGAGCAATGGAAGAAGCATAATCTTCAAGTCTTGAGCTTCAAATCTTCGACCGGGGCTCACACGACAAGACGCGACCAACCAACACGTCAATTGACAAAATAAAGTGTACTAACAGATTCCACGGCCAGAATAAAAAAGCTTGAAGAAAGCCTCCGGAATTATGAAGATGGTTGCTTTGTAAATTTGGCCGAAGTTATTGTACCAGTTGGTTATTGTACCAGTTGATGCAGTTGTAGAAGATGGAATTTCTTTAAATAATTTAAAAGATGCTCCTGATAAACTAGATGATTCTCAAGCTCAAGTATAAGATCCATTAATTGAAGTAAATTTGGGAACCGAACACAATCCTCAGCCGGCGTTTGTGAGTGGACTTCGAACACCACAAGTACAGGCCGAGTTGATTGGGTTGCTTAAAGAATTCGCTGATTATTTCACGTGGGATTATCATGAATTACTAGGGCTAGATTGAAGTTTGGTAGAGCACAGGTTACCAGCTAAAGAAGGATTTCGGCCACACTTGCAACCACCAAGACGAATGACGGCCGAAGTAACTCTTAAGATAAAGGAACAAAATTGGGCGATTACTCAAAGCGGGGTTCATCAAGCCTATCAAGTATGCAGAATGGATCTCGAATGTAGTTTCAGTAATCAAGAAGAATGGTAAGATTCGGGTATGCATCGAGTTCAGAAACTTAAATTTAGTTACTCTAAAAGATGAGTACTAATGCCGATTGCAGACTAGTTGATCGACTGAGCGGCTGGTCATCAGATTATCTCTTTTAAGGATGGTCATTCAGGATATAATTAGATATACATTGCAGTGGACGATGTTCCAAAAATAGTATTTCGGTGTCCTGGTCCTCTCGGCATGTTTTGTTGGGTAGTCATGCCTTTCGAGTTGAAGAATGCTGGGGTGACGTACCAAAGGGCTATGAATACGATATTCATGATATGATCGGCCAGTTCATGGACGTTTATGTGGATGATGTGGTCATAAAATCGGCCGACCTCAAAGATCATTTCGCACATCTACGCAAATTGTTTATACGAATGAGGAATCATGAATTAAAAATGAATCCTCTCAAATGTACGTTTGGAGTATCGGCCGAAAATTTCCTCGGATTTCTGTATACCAACGAGGAATCGAGGTTGATGAAAACAAAGTTTGAGCCATTGTCAATGCTCAACCTCTAAAGAACAAAAAGGAATTGCAACGTTTTTTGGGTCAAATTAATTTTATGAGGCGTTTTATTTCTAATTGTGCAGGGAAGACTAATGTTTTCTCTCCTTTAATTAGAATAAAGCAGGATGATGAATTCAGATGGCAGGAAGAACATCAGCAGGCTTTTGAGGAGATTAAGAAGTATCTGTCAAAGCCGCTGGTCTTGATGCCACTTGTTCGCGGACGGCTACTAAAGCTGTATATAGCGGCCTCCATGTAGTCAATCGGAGCTTTATTGGTTCAAGAAGACGAAAACATGATAGAACGAACAGTTTACTATTTAAGTCGGACACTGCTCGACACAGAAAGACGATATTCGGCTATTGAGAAACTATGTTTATCTTTGTATTTCTTAGCCACAAATTAAGACAACACTTGTTAGCCGAAAGTGTTTCTGTAGTCACCTCAACTGATATAATAAAATATATACTTAATCGGTCCATTCTTAATGGTCAAATCAGTAAATGGACATTGGCTTTATTCGAATTTGAATTAAGATATGTAACTCAGAAATCGATAAAAGGATGGGCGATTACCAATTTCTTACCTGTTTTGGACTTCAGATTTGGAAAATCAACTTTCTTCTCAAGTATTTGATTTGTACCATGTTTATTTGACCCTTTGAAAATTGATATTTGATGGCCCTCAAACTCATAAAACTACCGGAGTTGGAATCATTTTGAATGCCACAGATGGTAATCGGCATGATTTTGCTTTCCAATTGGAATTTGAATGCACCAACAATCAAGCCGAATACGAAGCCATGATAATAAGTCTAGAATTATTAATGGAATTCAGTGTTCGGAATATCATGGTTATTGGTGATTCACAGCTGATAACCAATCAAGTCACCGGCCGATTTAAATGCACTAGTCCGTCATTGTTATCCTACTATGCTCTAGCAACACAAATACTCAACAACTTTGATGAGGTAGAACTTATGCATGTAACTAGAGAATATAATATCGATGTTAATGAATTAGCACAAGTGGCTGCGGGTTTAGAAAATTGGTATGGATCAATCGGTCGAACAATTAAAGTCCAAAACAGACCGATGCCTTCAATTCTCGACCGAGAAGTCACCATGGAAATATTCCAAGTTGAATTAGAAGAAGACGACTGGTGAGCCCCCATTGCGAGCTACCTTCAATGTCCACGTATGAAAGTAGGACGAAATATCAGAAGATCGACCATACATTATGTGATGGTCGATGATGAATTATACCGAAAAGGGGCTGATGGAGTTTTACTCAAATGTTTAAGAAAGAGAGAATCTATGATGGTCATGGGAGAAGGTCATGAAGGAATTTGCAGGGCACATCAAGCTAGACGAAAGATGAGGTTAACACTAAGATGCTATGGGTATTTTCGGCCAAGGATGGCAACCGACTGTGATCGATACGCCAAAGGTTGTGAAAAATGTCAGAAGGCTGGACCAGTACAACATGTACCTGCTGTAGAAATGTATGCTGTGGTCAAGCCTTGGACATTCCGAGGATGGGCGATTGACTTAATTGGAATGATCCGACCAGCATCCTCAAAACTAGATACTTATATCATCGTAGCTACCGACTATTTTACAAAATGGGTCGAGGCCAAGCCGATGAAAGGAGTCGACCACAAGGAAATCATCGATTTTATCGAAACTCATTATTCATAGATTCAGCATCTTAGAGACTATTACGATGGACCGTGGCGCGGCCTTCTCTTCAAAGGAGGTCAAAGCTATGGCTGAACGATAGAAATTCAAAATCATCTATTCTACTCCATACTATGCACAAGCAAATGGGCAAGTCAAACATAGTAATAAAGTGATTAAGAACATCATACGATAGACGATTGATGAAAATCCTAGAAATTGGAATGAAAAGTTATCGGAGGCATTATGGCCTTATCGAAATTTACCTCGTACAAGTATTGGGATAAACCCTTTTGCTTTAACGTATGGGCATGACGCAGTATTGCCTATGGAAATCACTGTCCCATCTTTGAGAGTGGCCCATCAAACTGGTTTGACCCCTGATGAATTCACTGAAGCAATGCTTGTTGAGCTCGAAGAATTAAATGAAGTACAATTGAAAGCTCTTGATTCTTTGTCAGCCAATAAAGCCATAGTCGCCCGGGCATATAACAAAAAAGTAAAAGAAAAAGTCTTTGGGCTGGGCAATAAGGTTTGGAAGACAATGTTACCCCTTGGCCATAGAGATAGAGCTCTTAGCAAGTGGTCGCCCACTTGGGAAGGACCATATACAATAGTGCAGATCTTGAAAGGAGGGGGCTTATCGATTGAAAGATGAAAATGGAAGAGTGGCAAAAGCTCTAATTAACGGTCAGTTCTTAAAATTCATCACCCTTCCTTATGGAAAGTGGTATATAGACAATTTCTGATAAAAGAAAAGGTCTCTTTAAGCTAAAAGGACAGTTTTGAGCCGATAAAAGGATGACAAATGGCCTATCGGCCGAATAAAAAATTGGGTTATTGAATTACAAACTTCAGGAAGACAAGCTGTCTGTTAGAAGAGACTAGCTTTAAACCTTTCGGACTTCTCCAAAGTTTGCGCACTTCTTTCTTTTGCCTTTTCCCTTTTGCTTTACCACTTTTCTCTGTCAACTATCTTCAAGGATAATCGGCTAATGAGATCATCTTGCTCCAAAAGTCCTTTTTCAGCTGTGGTCTTTCGAGCAGAACTATTATCTAGCCGATCCTGATATAACACTATTTAAGACTAAAGGAAGGTTTTCAGGCTATCTGGATCAGTGATATCACGGCTAGAATAAAGTCGGTTAACCTCCTTTATATCCCTTTCTAGTTTTCTTTGTTGAATTCGAAGAGAATTGAGGATCGCTTGATCAAAATTACTTTCCCGCATCCAGAGGAGACGTTCATTCCAAGTTTCATCACGATCAGTGCCCAGTCGAACTAATTTTGCTTGAATTTTGTTGCTTTCCTTTAGAAGACGAGCGTATTTTTCAAACCTAGAACTCACCACAAAAAAGGCATTACCAAATTCTTCCAGTTTTGTGATAGTATCCAGGATAGACTTCAAAATTGGGTCTTCTTCTGAATATTTTGAAGCATCTCGGACAAATGGATATACACCAGAGAGCATGGAAGAATCGCAAAAGTAAGATACGTCCTTGGAAAGAATATTATTCAAAAGATCGAAGGCACAATAATGGAAAAATTCGGCCGTCATGATAAAATTCTTCTGGAAGATATGGAGACAGATGAGACGCAACGGCTTTTTATAAAGACAGCCTCATAGTTATTACGACACTTTGAATTTCAAAAAGAGAGATATGCGGTTACCTTGGTGCCTCATCCTCATTAATTGTTACATCGATTACGATTCTTCAGTACATTTATTGTTTTAAAGGATCAAGGTATCATTTTCATAAGCTGATTTGGTCCGAAAAGATGAAATTTCTTTTAATTTTATCCATATAACATGTCTTCAATCGAACTCTGTTTAAATCGGCTAAGGTTTTCCTGAAGTGAGTATAAATTTCGGCCGATCGAGGTCATAAAAGTTCGATCAAACACCATACTCCTATCGGAACGTACAGTACGGTCGACTACATACATGTTGATATGAAAACTTCTATGATGCTTTGTACAAAAGGAGGCATAGGTAGACAAAAGAAAAAGTTCATTGATAACTGAACCCCTCGACCAACTATAGAAAGAAGAAACAAAGTTTTTTTTTTTAAAAAAAAAAGAGAGAAAAGGTGGGGAAGAACTAGAGAGGCTCGGCCGTTTAGTTAAGATTTCTAAGCATGAGCCTGTTTGATGTTATCAAACTCTTGCTGGGCACGGGTTTTAACTGCTTCAACATCCCTTATTTTAGCAGTCCACAGACGGTCGTTATCCATCGCCCGATCGAGGAATTGGAAAACTTCTTGAACGTGATTTCCTATGTCACAAACTTGAGTTTCTACCTCTTTACGGCGAGCCTGGCTGTGTTGGACGCGAGTTTGAAAAATTACAATCTGGGATTGGATGAAGGCTAGAGTCTCTTCTACGTAAGACCCATCCCGGGGACGAAAAACATTTTCGTTTTCACGGATGTCGGCCTCTAAGTCCAATTTTTGAACTTGGTAAAGTTTCAGAAGAGTTTTGTCATAATGATGTTGACGAAACCAGCGAAGACGATTCCCCCAGGCTGCTTTGAGCGAATCATAGAGATTAGGCAAAGTCTCATGTACGGAAACATATTCCTTTAGAATGCCCTTCGCACGCTGAACATCGAATCCAGCCCCAAAGAAGTTGCTTCTGAGGCCATGGAGTTTCTTAAGAAGTTGTAAGATGTTTTCAAATTCATCTTCTTTCTTAGGGATGATCGCAGCTTGACGGATGAAGAAATCCGTATCAAACAGGAGGGATGATTGGCCGAAATCAGATAATTCTTCGGAAAGAATATCTTTCAAATAAGCCCTAGCTTGAGAAAGAAAAGGGTTGCTTGATGAGGCTATTGATGTAAAGATAGAAGAAGATGTGGAGATCTATGATTGTGAAGAATGTTGTTCATAGACAACTGATGAACGTGCATGGGTATTAATGAGTCGTGGTTGATTATTTAACCGCCAGTGTTTGTCCACCTCCCGAGGAAGATGGACCAACCCTTAATAATGGCATCCATTTTGGAATGCACGTATTAATGCCCATTATGATAAGAAGAGATCATTCAAGAAAAAGGAACTTTTCATTTGGATATGATCAGCCGATTCATTTACAATTAAAATTTAAAAGTTGAAAATCGGCTAAGTACATCTTTAACTTTCTCTTGCCTTTCCTTCTTTTGTTGAATGACTAGGCCTTGCTTTAAAATCAACTGTCTAGTCTCGCCAATCGACCGAGCGTGAATCTGTGCGGGTTCGGTTAGGAGGTTGATACTCTTCTTTTTCTCGTTATGCTTGCTCCTCTTTTCTTCTCGCTGCTTCTTGAGATTCTCTAAGTGCGCTTCCACGGCATTTATCTCAGCATCCAGAGTCTTTACCCCTAAGGCATGATTTTTTAGCTCTCTTTCGGCCGAAAGTCGATCCCTTATTTGTCTTGCTTCAAGCATTTGCGATTGAGCATTCGTTTGAGCAGTTTCTAGTTGTGTAATACTAGAATTGAGTTCATGAGCTTCTTGAACATGATCCAAAAATTCTCTGAGCATCGGCAAGTGCGAAGCAAGATTGTTGTCGGATCGCGAACATATTTGGTATCGGTCAACGAGACCGATCATCTGTTGGATCAATTCGTCGGACGTCTCGGCCAAAAAACTTGGATATATGAATGCTTCAATCTCTTCTTTGAGCTACTGAACCTCTGTTGAAAGAACTGGAGATTCCGGAATAACAATCTCGTCGTCCAAAGCTTTCTTTAAAGAGTTTAGGATTTTGTCGATCGGCGAAAGTTCCATCTCTAAATTAAGAGCAACAACAGGATATACCTCAGGAGTAGTAAACAAGGGATCAGACGGTAGATCAACAACATCAGAAGGATAAGTTGAAGTTTTGAGAGACTCAGTCTGTTCTCCAGCGTGTGCCATCGAATCAATTGGGGGTTCAGGCTGGCCAGGAGATAAATCAGTCGACGGGATGCTCGTAGGTCACTCAACAGTCGACCCTTAAATAGGAAAAGAAACTTATGCATCAACATCCCTGACCAACATGATTGAACTATCGGCCGACTTTGAAGATAGAAGAGGAGATGTTTCTATCGGAGGCAAGAGGCTCTCAAGGGTCGAAGCGAGAAGACCTGAGTCAGTTGGTTCTTCAGTTTCTTGAGGATCTTCAATGTAAACTATTCTTCGAGGGGAACCATCGGATCCTCCAGTTAATCTCAACCACCTTCGAGTCTTTTTCGGGGCAAGAGAAGGAAGAATAGTCGCAGGAATTATAGAAGAAGATTCTGCAAGGACATCTGTTGCTGAAGGGAGATCTTTCACAAATGTCATTCCATAAAGATCGTCATTGCTGTTGTTGACGTCTAAGGGTATCGTCATGAAGGAAGCTACTTCATCACGATCGGCCCACTTACAAGATTAGTGATGACGTCTGGGATTTCGACAACGTCGGCCACAGGTGAAGGGTGACTCTGTTCATCTGGTTTTGTTGGCTCCGACGCAACTGCTGATTCTTTTTGGATGAGTAACATCATCGGTCGAGCCGCTTCTACTTCGACCGATGAAGGCTGACCTACGGCCTCTACATCCTCTGTAGTTGGACGACTCTCAGCATGAACTCCGGGAAAATGGGGCGCGAGAACATTGGCATGTGTTACCTCTCGAAGTACTACACAAAGAAAACAGGCTGAGAGATTAAATTACGAATATGATAAAAAGACAAGAAGAGGAAGAAAATAGACCACCTAAGTCAGAGCGAACGACTGTTGTCACAAATCGGTCATCTATTAACCAAGGATTGGTGAGGAGTTTTGCAAGTGGCCAAGTAGAAGACAGAAATGGTAGCGGATTCGGCCGATAAGATCTATCGTATCGCTTGTCAAAAGGTAAATGTGGATCGTTCAGAGCTTCTCTATCCCCTAACCATCTGTTTTGACAACGACTTTCGTGGATTTCTTTGTGTCTCTCAATCCCTTTTTCTATCTCTCAAGCATAGTGTCGGGGAATAAGCCCAGGGTAATAGATGGTATTGAAATATGTCTCCCATGCCTTTATTTCTTCGGCGAGAGTTTTACCTGGCCGAGTTGATGGAGTCTGTTTCTTGGTCTAAGACAAAGGAATGATAACCTCGGACCGATGGGAAGAAGGAAAGGGTGGTTTAGGAAGGGGAGAAGGTAAATGGCCTAGTTAGCTAATCCTAGTCACGATGGGAACTGATGGACTGGTTTTAAAAGGAGATTTGATGGGTATCGCCAGAAGAGGCATTACGGCCAACGGTTCAGAGTCAGGTATGAATGGATGTGTTTGCTCAGAAGAGGATGGGGGAGCAGGAGTTTTTGAATCGGTCGAGCTAGAAGAGGGAGAACAAATCGACTGAGGAGTTTTCTTGGCCGTCCTTCCCCTTTTGGGCTTAGAGACTTGAGCTGGAGCAGGAGTAGCAGCCGATCTCTTCCTGGTGGAACGGAGCAGGAGTAGCAGCCGATCTCTTCCTGGTGGAACGTTGACCGATTGCAGTTTCCTTCGTCGGTTTTGCTTTTTTCTCCTGACTTTTCTTTGCAACAGGTTTTACTTTGATTGGTTCCAGCAACGAAGCAAATTTAGCTGTTGTGACTCTTGGTGACTGGAGAAGAAGTCTCTGATAACACCCATCCCACCATTCGACGAAGGCCTCTAGGACGCTCGGTCGGTCAACGAACCCTTCAATTTCGATGTGAGCTTTCGCGTCCTCATAGAACGTGTTGAAGCCAAGATAATTCTTGATGTCGTAAAAAATCTCACGAATGTAAGGAGGTTGGTTGAGAGTCTTATGAGTACTGGGACATGGAATGCCCTGAATCAGGCCGAACTACCGGGCGAATAGGTTCGGATGATATTGCTTAACTCTAGCTTTCACGTTAGTACCCAAATCGATGGTACCGCCATATGGAAGGTCTCTGGCTATCAAAAAGCTCTCCCAAGCTTCGATTATCAGAGATATGAAATTGCGGTTTTACCGCTAGTAGAGATACTCGGAGATATGTCTATGGACCTAGAGGGGGGGTGAATAGGACCTTTTTAAAATTCTTTTCGCCTAATTATGCAATTCAACAAGTTTAAGCTAGGTAAGCAAGAACACCTTGGCTTCCAAGCCTTGGTGGGTCCAATCACAAGACTAGCCAGAGATAAGCAATAACCAAACCTAGTCTAAGCATGCATAGGTAAGAAAATGATTCAACTATTTAAGCTACTAACCTATGCACCTTGTGTAGACTTATGAGATTGGATCAATGAGCTCAAGTCTACACAAGTAGTGAAGGTACATCTTGTGCGAGGATGCCTAAAAAGTGCCTAGCATGCATTCCTATCAATCATTCATAATTAAGCAATTTAAACTAACAATGCAAAGATAGAATGTGCTCAAGAGCAATCACAAATACAAGGATGTATAGTGGTTCGACTACGTGTCTACTCCACTCCCGGTTCAAGTACTCAACCCCTTTGAGCACACCGGCATTCACTAACGGAGGTTTTAAATGAGGTTCACCTCTCAACCTTTACATACGGAGGTTTTATTGGTTCACCTCTCAACCGTCACCGGAGTTTTGAACCAAGGGCTAACTCTCAACCCAATCGCACGTTTACTCCCGTGTCGGAGGCTCCCCCTTGGAGACTTAGTTTAGGCCCGGCTGACGGGCCAAGGAACGGCTAACGTCCCTAAGGCGAGTTGACAAACAAACTCTAAAATGGACTCTCAAATGAGACAACTTACTTGTCGGATGAGCCCCTTGTTTGGCGCCGTATTGGGTTGCTTGATCTTTGCTCTCCCGTGCTTCAATCAGCTTCCCTTTGCTCCCTCGATCGTGCCGCCGTTGCGTTGCCAATGCCTCAGCCACATTCGATCAAACACCTTACATGCGATGCCTTGAAATGCCCAAGGTGCTAGGAGGATGGGTGAATCTCATACATGGGATGTGTAGGTTGTTCCAACTAGGAGATTCACCTAGAGAGTCTTCTAGAGGTCTTGGACAAAGGATATACCTATGTGGAATAGTGTCACACCTCTAGATTTGAGAGAGGAATCAAGTCATCTCTTGATAGCATTTGAATGCCCATACTTGTGTTTGAAACACAAGGGATATGACTTGAGAACCTCCTCTTTGAGGCCCCAAATGATGTACAAGATAAGTGTGGAATGGGCTCTCAAAAACTTCTCTTTATGACCCAAGAATGGAGCTCCATATTTATAGAAAAGAGGCTCCAACGGTCATAAAACGGCCAGAAAACGGTTGCCCGACCTGTCCCGACCGGTCACGACCGGTCGGAGCTCTTTGCTGGAAGGCATACAAAAAAAACATCCAAGCCATCTACACAGGCCGACCGGTCATGACCGGTCGGCACTCTTTGCTGGACAGGGTGGATGCCCCAGGCCGACTGGTCATGACCGGTCGGCGCACTCTCTGGCTGGATTTGGATTACCAGGCCGACCGGTCATGACCGGTCGGTCACCTCTGCTGGCTTCCATGGATTTTGTAAAGGCCGACCGGTCCTGACCGGTCGGCTGGCCATTGATAATGCAGCCAAGCTGCTGGCCGACCGGTCATGACCGGTCGGACCAGCCTGGGTCCCCTCACCTTTTATCTGATTTCTTCTTTCTCCAGCATGAAGATATAGGCCAATGTTAGAGTGGTCAAAAGGGACACCTAGGGCCTATCTATGATGACTAAATGTACTCTAATATGGTCAAGGTCATCAAGGATACAAAGGGGATAGGTTTTGGTCGAGGTTAAGGCACCAAGGCATCTCATATACCTGAATCTTCTTCCTTGATGTGGCTGGACGTCTTGAGTCTTCGGTCTTCGTCTTCATTGGGGCTCAACCGACACAAGACTCACAGCTGTAAGTGATTGACAAAACAGGGTGCACTAGTATGCCACGAAAAAGTGCACTAACAAGATATAGTGGCCTGGTCGTCTGCATCAACTGCACCAGTAAGCCATGTTGGGCCGAATTCCCATATGCAGAATGGTGTGAAAAATCGAGAAATCCGATTTGTATTAAGGGTAAGAAATAGGTCGCCCAAATATACAAAGAAGTCAATCATTTCCACTTCATTCTTCAAATTGCGATGGTCGTAAGATGTATAAGCTTCGTCCTGAGGGAAGCCATAAACTAGAATAGAACTGAAGTACTCAACAAGCCACATCTGAACTAGCCAGAGAGGGCCGCCGCTATGATAAACACCTTTGGTGGTCACATCATACATGCTTTAATATAAATGCCCTAAAACAAATGGAGCGAGAGCTAACTTTCGGCCTTGAGCGAGTGCTCCGGCCAACGAAATATACTCGTGTGTGATGTTGAGAGCATTCATACACAAGAGATGTCAGCAAATCCAAAATAAGAAAAAGGTTATGAGTTCTTCATATTCCACTGGACCTTTTTCTTTCCTGAAGTTGGTCAAGAAAAGAGAATACGCCTTGCTACCATGAGGTATGAATCCTTTTTCTTCATCCTTGGCAAAATCCGGAAAAACTACTTCACCAAAAGGAAGTAAATGGGTGAGAGCACAAATGTCCATGATTGTAGGACTCATCGGGCCACATCCGAAGAAGAAGGAATTAGTGAATCTCCTCCAAAACACAGAGGCCATAGATAAAAGGGCGGGATTCACTTCAAAAGGTATTATTGTAGATAGTTTGACACATTCATAAATCCCCACCTCTTGCCACGTTTCTTTAAATTGACCATCCATGCGTTCGAACCACGTTTTCCAATCTAGAAGAGGAGTTGGCCAAGATCGAGGGTGTTTTAGGGCATTTTGAGGATCGGGAAGTGAAACTTCTCGTAGAACTATTGTTTCACTAGGACAGATAGGAAACAATAAATTCAGAGAAGAGATATCGTCGAGTTTAACTCTTAGGATGAATAAAGGACCCAGATGATAGAATTTATGTTCTTCTGTCTTCGTGGTAAATATGGTTTCATTTGTGTAAAGATCGATCAGATTATCCCGAGCATCGATCACTTGAACCAAATTGAACGAAGAAGAAGAAGAAGCCATTGCGGAGAATTGAGGGAATTGTGAAAGAAAGAAAGAATGAAATTTGAAATTTCGTTGGTCGAAGCAATATTAATGTTTCATAATGATAGCGAATCATTTAAGTGAAAAAGCTCGACACTTGGCAAAACGGGGTTCGAACCGTACAAAAATGTTCGTCCAATGAAAATCGAAGTCGGTGATATGTTTTGAATCTGCTTCCGACGCGTGGAAGAAGAGACGACAACATTTAATGTAATATCAATCGTCTAGCACACGCCATCTTCTTTTGTTTAAAAAAAAAAAGAAATTAGCGTGGGGGGCAAATGTTATACCCTAATTTTAACAACAGGGTGAAAGCCCAATCAGAGGGAGGCACGTAAGTAAGTAGCCGTGAGGTGCATGTGGCCACTGACGAAGTTCCTAGTGATATAGTTGGCATCGGTCTGAAATGCCACGACACCGAAGGGAGCGAGCGAATGTGGCCAGGTCAGCAAACGGTTATTGTAAAGGAGAAATATAGAAGAGGAATAGTGGGCGAGTGGTCGAAGTGGATGGTTAGCAGTAGAAGTATTTGGATGGGCAATTGAAGTTATAAAAGTAGTAAGAAGACGACAGTACAAAGGGTCCAGCACCAACTGAACCAATATATCTTTTCAAATTACCAAATCCTTTCATTTCATAGTGTAATCGATTCATGTTTACATTTCGAGTACTTTGTATTTCTTAGAGTAAGTGCTCTGGCATCTATCAAGTCAAGATTATATTATTGTTCAGTAAGTTTACCCAGGTTCTTCGTCTTATTATTTACGTTCCTTAGCGCAATCAGCTCTTGTTATTTTCCTTAGCATAAATCGCACTATTCAATTTTGGTATCATAATGTCTGAAATTACATTCCATAGCAGTAAGTTTCATAATCAGTAAAGTTCCATTTTACATATCTTATTGATGATATTAGAAGGTAAAAATCGCACACACGGTCGATTGTTAATTCTTCTTTTTTCACTCATTTTAAAGTAACGCCCAGAGAAATCCTTTCGCTCGAAAGGTAAAGTTGCAACCCACTTTCTGGAGGACGAACCCCACATTCCAAACATCGCCTAATCATTTTTACAAAGCAGCTTGAGCGAGTGGTCAGTTGGGCGACCGATCTCTACATAGCTCGGTCATATACGGTCGATCACGATGTATCTGCCTTCCCATGCGCTCGGGGTCATTGTTGTTCGGTTGGAATCGAGCTGCGAAAATCGGTTCTGGCACACCCACACACACATCACATGCATGGCTGACGAATAACTCGGCGCAATACACTCTAGTTTCTGCAATTTTGGATTTCAATAATGGAATCTAAATTTTCTCCAGAATCTGGATTCTGCGACCAAACAGGCCGTAAGTTGTTTCCCGGGTAACAGCTAATCAACTCCCCAACTTTTAAACATGCTTTTTCGTGGGCTTCCATCTCTACCGGCGTCATCCTATGGAGTCATGCCACACCACGGGTGGAGGAAGATTATTTAGTCCAGATAGAGGTGAGTACCCATCCGCGTCTGTTTTGCGCAACGTACACGGCCTAAAACAGGTGTGGCATAGGATTCCATTTACGTAAACTGTAGTACAAGTGGAATATTTCGATTAATTCATCAGACTTTTCAACTCGTTAGACCCTTTTTAGAGTAATTATGATACATTTATTGGATGGTTTAAAAAAAAAACATTTTGAACCGCTTAAAATGGAAATATAATTAAACAAGTGTTAATAAAACAAGTAAATAATGGTTAAGATTTTATTTTATATTCTTTTAATTTGAAATTAGAGGTTTGAATTCTTGGTCAAATCTGACGAATCTGATTCCGGGAACGTGACTTTTCCGCATATGGGTCACGTAATTTGAGTCGATATATGCCTCGTGTACAATTCCTGACGGCTTGATTATCAAGCATCGTTCGCAGCCGAGTATAAAATAACTCTACTTTTTGGCCGTCAATTATATCGGTGATCCGGCGGTGGGCATCACTAGCATCGGCAGTCAAAAGAGTCGGCTTAGGTCCCAGTT
Source organism: Liriodendron chinense (assembly GCA_003013855.2). NCBI lineage: Eukaryota > Viridiplantae > Streptophyta > Magnoliopsida > Magnoliales > Magnoliaceae > Liriodendron > Liriodendron chinense. The sequence goes on along the minus strand of ML058462.1, from coordinate 1,616,613 downwards.
CTTGAATCTAGGTGTGCCTAATTCAACAATAGACCGGCATGTGGAAGACGAGTGACTTTTTTTTTCTTCTGTTTTTTTAATCAGAGGAGGTGACATTTATTTTCAACAACGAGAATTATCCGATTTAAGCTTGGATTCTTCACCTTACAAGTGGGCCAGTGTATTAGTTATCCGTACTGTTTGTGTGAATGGCTTCAACGCAGATGGTGCCCAAAATTTCGCAAAATCTAACCCTTCCATTATTATTTTTTTTGTTTTGAAAATTAAGATCTAACCCTTCCATTGCCGGCCTTTGACATAAACTGGACGCTAAGCACGATCACCATCAGAGGCTAGGCACACTAGTCCCAGGGTTTTCATTTTTGAAAGGTGGGACTCATGTTCCAATAATCAGACTATTGGTTTGTTAGGGCCCACCTTATATGGACCATCCCGCGAGATCCAATGGGTAGATATCAGTGCTAACGTGTCTGGTTGCACAATGACAACGTGTACTGTGTATAAATTCCATTCGCCTCTGTCCATTCCAAGCTAGGGTGTGTATAAATCCCATTCGCCTCTGTCCATTCCAAGCTAGGGGTACGCATTTTAAGGCATGATTATAAAATGGAGACGATAAATCTTATGCGAACCCCACGGTCTACCAAGATGTTTATTTTCCATCAGATCTGTTGATAAGATGATAAATACCTGGATGAAGGGATCGCACAAATATCAGCTTCATCCAAAACTTGTGGCCCACCCACAAGATTTTTTAATGTTTAATTACCACTATTTCCTGTGGTGTGGTCCACATGATAAATACCTGCTATTTGTGCTTTTTCTTGATCATTTCAAGGCACGAGCCAAAAAGCAGGCAGATAGCAGGCTCAAGTGGACCAAAGCACAGGAGGCAGTGGTACAACGACTGCAAACCTTTACAGGACCCACCATAACGCAGGGAAAACACAAATATCAGCTCATCAAATGTCCTACGGGTACAAAGAAGTTTAGGCATATTTCCTAAAATGATCTTGCAGAATAGATCGAACGGCGAAGATAAAACACATACATCACAGTAGGCCCCACATAGCCTGCCAGGACAAAGTCCGCCATGCTGGGGCGTCCGTTTCGACAACACCTTTTGGGGCATGGATCTCTGGGTACGTCACATCGTACAGAAGCTACTAATCCAAACCTCGATCGAAAGGGACACGCCCTTTCACACATCGTCCGGGCCCATTAGCCCCCAAAAAAACAGAAGAAGAAGAAGAAGAAAATCAAGAAATTATGAAATTTCCAATTAACCATTTCAGATAGGAGAGAGGGAGAGACATAAATCTAACCAAGAAAATCTTACACACGATTCGATTGGAGTCGATTCATTGAGTAGAAGAAACCTTCCCATTCGAAAGCATCGTCTTAAACTCGTCAAAACTGACGTTCCCATCGCCATCCGAATCAACGGACCTAATCATCCGCTTGCAGTCCTCGACCGAACACCTCTCCCCCAACCTCTCCAGCACCCCATGCAGCTCCTCTGCCGAGATCAGGCCGTCCTTATCCTGGTCGTACGTGTCGAATGCGTCCTTTATCTCTCCCCCATCGGGGCCCTCACCGCAGTGGAACGCCGTGAATTCATTGAGATCGATGAACCCATCACCATCAGAGTCGATCTCCTCCATCATTTGGCGAAGCTCGCCGTCCGATGGAGAGGATCCGAGGGCGCGGAGGACGTCGCCGAGCTCGACGGCTGAGATCTTACCGTCTCCATTCGCATCGAATCGATTAAAGACTTTCTCGACCTCTTCCATGTTCTGGAAGGAGATAGGGTTGGGGCCTGTGGTAGTCATGGTGACTTGGTTTTTCTTTTTCTTTTATTGTTTTTTTTTTCCTCTTGTGGGTATCTCTAGTACCGAGAGAGAAGGGGCTGTACTTATTAAAGGGGGGGCGAGTGAATGAGGATCTCGATGTACGCGGTTGGGACGCGTGTTTTGAAGATGTCGAACGTCGGCTTTGGAAGCGGATCTGCCGTGGAAAATTCGAGGGCAAAATATCGCCGATATTTACCAATATAACGAGAATATCAACACAAAACGTTATTATTCCGATATTAAAGCTAGATTTTCAAAATATCATTACAATAACACGATATTATTAGAAAACATAAGGGATGAAATGGTATTGGGTGGGATTAACATCATTTATTTGCATAATGATTATGTCTGATGATACATGTATTTTCACCACCAATGTCATGTTTGGGATCAAATTTTTGCTTACCCGAAAAACACTAGATGGAGCAAAATCTACTGTGATAAACTAACCAAAGTCACGTCAAATGTCTGTCACTTGTACGTGTATATAACCATAATATAATGGGTAAAAGGGCTTGTATGAATGGACAACATGGAAAAAACACATGCATCAATGTGGGGCCACATGTGTAGTGAATTTCAAAATCCACGAAAATCTTATGAAAATCTCGTATGGGAGCAAATGCAATTCCATCCCACCTAATCCCATCTAATGCCATGCACCAAATGCCCAAGGAATTTTTCATACATATATGTGCATAGATAGAGCTCACTAAACACAACCAAGCCACCTCACTTAGCTAACTCGGTTCGGCCTGATTTAGTTTGGCTTGGTTTAGCTCTAATAGCCTTTTTGGGCCTAGCCTAGCTAGAAATCCCAACTCATTTCAAAATCCGGCAAGCCCAAGCTGTATGCCAGCTTGATTTAGGTCGGCTTAAACCTTGACTTGGTTCGACTCAATTTGGCCTGGTTCAGCTCTGCTGAATATGAATTTAGTATAAATACAAAAAAAAAAAAAAAAACCCAAACTTCTAAATTTGCAACCCTATTCAAGTCTCGATAGAGCGACGAGCACCCTCTGTTGTAGAATAAAGTTGGTCATCGAAGAAACTTGAAGACCTACAAACCTGGAATGTTTTTACGGTCACGCATATGCGACCCGCGAGCGCCTTTGACCTCTACAAGTCGTGAATAGATCAGCCGTCCAACGAGCCTACGTGGTCGCATCTCATATATTGAACAAGCTTGCTCGTTAACTGGACACTCTTAATATGCGAACAGGACTGGTCCTTGGTCGTTGAGTGGGGACATCTCCGTTCTGCAAGCAGTCCCACTCTCTGGTCATTTAGCAAGGATATTCCCAATATGCCCTGTTCCCTGTCGTCTGTTGAGGACACCCCTCATCTCATAGTACCAGCAGCCCATATAGGCCTTTTTTTATTCGTAGCTCCGAACCATGGGGGAGCTAGACGTCTAGAGTGGTTAGGCCATCCCCTTATCTAAGGATTAACAGGATAAGCACCTTATTCCCTGAAATCAGCAGTGATCTTAACAGCTTACGTAACAGACTAGATCACCCGGATCTGTATAAATAGATAGCCTCACATATGATAAAGGTACACAATCTCTAAGCCTGCATTTCACACTTCATCTTACTATCAAGTCACCTCTAACTTAAGCTTCGGAGGGCCAACGGCCAAGCGACAGCCACCATTAGTTTTCTTCTTTGGTTTTCATGTTTAGATCGGAGCTCACTTCTAGAAGGGCGTATACTTGGGAGGGACCTGTTACCAAAATCTGAAGACATATCAATCCCTCATGGAGCTGGAAGGATATAGCTCAGAAATTATGTGTAGAGCCTTCTCTTTAACTTTAAAGGACGCAACACGTACTTGGTTTCGTGGTCTGAAGCGTCGATTGATTGAATCATTCTCTCAGTTATCGAATCTTTTTCTTTCTCAGTTCATAGGAAGCATCCGTACCAAAAAACCTGCATCTCACTTGTCAGATTTGAAGTAGTAACATGGAGAGACAATTAAAGAATTCATTGTTCGATTTATGGCAAAAGTAGTCCAAACTGAGGGTTATACTGAAAATATGAGTCTCACCGCCCTTATAGCAGGCATTACGAGCGAAAGATTTCGATTCGTCCTAGATAAGAGTCCTCCTAAAACAATGATCGAGTTCCAAGCAAAAGCTCAAAAATATATTAATGCTGAAGAAGTAGCCTTGGCTTGTTATGGTACTCAAGGAAAGAAGCGGAAGTCTGAAGAAATCTCTCCAGCAGACAGGAAGTACCGACGTGATCGACAAGATCACTCTTTAAAGAAGTCTTATTCTGGGAAATATCGCAATCATACACCACTCAATCGGTCGCCAGAAAAGGTACTAATGGAGATCAAACATAAGTCGTACGTATGTTAAATGGCCTCTGAGGATCAAATTGGATCCTACAAAAAGAGACAAAAGGAAATTTTGTTACTTCCATAAAGATCGTGGGCATAATACCCAAGACTATATCTCTTAAAGACCACATTGAAGCCCTCATTTGAAAGGGATACCTCTGAGATTATGTCGCTGTTCGCTCGCCTCAAGTGTAAGGCTGCGATGTAGTAATAAAACTCAGTAAGACCGAGGTCGATCCACAGGGAATTAGAAACAACTTTCAAACTCTTCCAGCAACTCAGTTTGCAATAGATATGAGGTTTAATTGGAATACTTATGCTAAAACAGTAACTTAACAAAAACCAGTAATTTAAAATACTAAGGCATTCAAGGATCCACTTGTAGCAATCCCATGTCAATCCAATCAATCCAAGTATAGAACACAACTAGATTTGAAGTCCTATCTCTCATCTAGTTGGAAAATAAGGCATCAAACACATTCAATCCCATTCAAGTTGAACTTCCAAGTTCTAGTCCCATTCAACACATGTAGACTTTGAAATCATAGCCTTCGGAGTAACAGCCATGCCTATGGACTATGGCTTGCTCAAGGGTTACCATAATTCGAATCAAAACAAGCACCATATGATAATCTCAGAGAATTGTAAGGAATTCATGTCCGGAGCACATGAACTCTCATAAAACATCTCAAACTATCAACTTAAGGGACTAAAAGATTAAAAACCCAAACTTGAATTGAAATTACTTGAATTAAATTGAATCAAACATGAAAATTAGCTACAAGCTTCACCTCTCTGCCTTAGCTGAGAGATTCTAGCTGAGCATTGTCATACTACAACTAGAACTCATGAAAAAACTAGAAAACATAAAAAAAAAAAATCGGAGTTTGGAGGGTTGCAGACGCTCCACGACGGCTTCCTCTCTCTAGCACCACATCCCTTGGCTTCTATGATGCCCTAGGAAGAGCCCCTAGGTGTCCTTTTATAGTGAGGACGCTCGGTTGCGTCGGAAACATCCAGAAATTGCGTAAGGTTACGCACTGCGCAGAAAATCTCGGAGCCGGAAATAAAAATTGCTTGATTTTCAGTGTGGCCGACCGGTCGGACGACCGGTCGGACTGGCCTAGCCTACCGGTCACGACCGGTCGGACCTACTTTGCAAACAGTCCAGCAAGCACTCAGGGGCAGACGACCTGTTAGCCGACCGGTCACGACCGGTTGGACCTGCTTATGGTCTTGTTCCAGCGACTCAGCAGAGGGCACCGACCGGTTGGCCGACCGGTCAAGACCAGTCGGACCAACTGGTCCTTCCAATGGTTTCCAAAAGTGTAGCCGACCGGTCGGACGACCGGTCAGACTAGCTATTCTTCTGCTTTTTCTTCTTTTCTTCATTCTCTTTTCTTCCTCTTTCTTCTTCCTTCTTTGGTCCACCTTGGACCTTCACTCACAGGTTCTAAATGGACCCTTTTAGTCTCCAATTGAGTGAAGTCTGCCCTCATCCCTACAATCATAAAACATGCGTTAGATGGGCCTTTTAATCATGAAAACCATGCATATAATGTGATGTAATGGGCAATGCAATGTATAAATTGGAGGTTCAACACACACCCCAACCAGCTTTTTGCTAGTCCCGAGCAAAACATGCGTGAACAAGTTCAAACCTCCAAGCCCAACTCTCCTTCAGAAACCATGTTTCTAGCCATTCCAAGACATACAAGTAGAAAATTTGGAGAAACTAGGTAATAGAAATTGCAAACTTAAACTCTAAAAGCATAATAAGTGTCTGCATGAAATTCCCGCTGATTGATTGATAAATAGAAGAACTCGAACAACTTCAACCCAGTGTGCATAGTGAAAGTTCATCTCATGAGTTTCCGGGATTATATTCTTCATAGATCAACTAAACTGTAGATCTCAAGGTGCACAGAGTGACAACAAGCCTATGACAGGAATTTGTCTTACTGTCCTTCCGACGGCTTTCACACTACGTCCCATTTCTGGCTTTGGTTACGGGTAGACCATCCCCCGGTTGGTAATAGGTAGCCCTTTTTAGAATTTTCCACCGTTTTTCCATCATTCCCAATTTCATCATTTTTTCCCCTTTTTCTTTTAAATTAGATAGGATTTTTAAAAATTCATATCTTTCTTTATTTTCCCATGGACAAGGATGGACAAAGTACCCCGGCTCGGTTTCTCAACACCTTTAAATCACATCTAGCTAATCCACAATTCTTATAATCCTTTCAACCCATGAAAATCGTGTAATGTGAACTAGGTGTAAAAAGTGTTCAAATTTTCTATCGATCACAACAATAGGGGAACTAACATATAATACCATTATGTTGGGAGAAATTCAAGACTTACAACATCACACACTTCGTATCTGCTCTTCTTATACTCCTATCATCTCGAATGCATGGAAATAAGGTTTTCTAAAGGAGTTTTGAAATTTTAGAAAATTCGAAAAAATTTGCGCATATGAGGCTCGAAATGTTACAACATGCTAGATGAAGGATCTCATCTCACCCCCCAACCAAATCTTGCATTGTCCTCAATGTGAAAAGATATGCAATGAGCATGAACATGAGAGCAATGGTAAAATATGAGAGAGTGAGAACAATAGTACCTGAGAGAGCGATCATGGAAGTTTACAACCCAACAACTAAAGCTACTTAAAACAGTAAAACTAGATAAACTAAACCTAATCTACGGAAATCAATAAAGATAACTAACCCATCCTTGTAAAAATAGGATCTCCATCAGACTAGGAGACCGATTATCATTATAACATCCAAAAGGACAAAGTTGAGCAGGATCATCAAGTGGTGTAACAAATTTTTCAGTAGAACTATCCACCATCCTGCTTCGGAAAGTACATTAGTGACATCGATCATTCTAACCCATTGAAAATCCTGCTGAAAAATTTCAGAGGGTTCTTCAACAAAATTGTCAGATGTACTAGGAAAGGAGAATTACATTGGTTAGAAATCATTAAATATGGATCTCCTTTCCTTCTTGTCTGGGCAAAAATTATTCAAGTATGGGTCATCCCAGAAGTGTTCTTCGGTTTGAACAAACCAAAGAGATGTGGAGACTTGTATTTCTTTTTCACAAGTCGATATGATCTCCACAAATTCAGATTTCACTGGTGCTTCCACAATTGAATTTTCAGTTTGGTGTTCTGTGGAAGGAAACTTTTTAGGCATCGGGGAGGTCTCTCTCAAAGCATGTACAATGTCCTGAATCATGGGATCGTCCCAATCCTCAAAGTACGTTAGGCACTCCTCAAGTGTATAAGAGACCTCATCTGAGGAAATTTTCAGATTTGGACCCTTTATGTCTTCCTCCTTCTCAGAATTTTGTGTAGGTTGGAGTGGATCCTCAACCTCTACACTTTCAAAAATTGGCCTCTCTGTAGGCAAGTAAAACACCAATTCTTCTAAATCCTGCATAACAAATTTGTGTAAATCAGAATTTGGTGACTTGTCAAATGAATTTTCAGAAATAGACACTTCCAAGGTCTTAATAGAATGAGAATTAGATTTATCCTTAAAATGTGTCAAACATGTCCCTAAACTTTCAGGTAGATCATGTTGGAAAAACCCCTCATCATCCATGGATTCAATCATGTTTACCTCATGGGGGCCATCATTGTCGTCCAATCCTCAAAGGGATCAAAGCTAACAACATCTAGAGGATCAAAATTTTGCCTTAAAGCGAACTCCTCTTTCACGATTGAATCAATCAAATCAACCTCGTGGACATCATCATCATCCCTATACCTTTTGCCCAAGTGGAACACATTCACCTTCAACGTCATGTTTCCAAAGGACATTTGCATCACTCCATTCCGGCAATTTATGATTGCGTTTGATGTAGCAAGAAATGGGCGGCCTAGAATCACCGGTATTTGGGTGCTAGCATCCATAACCGGTTGTGTGTCCAAGACAATGAAATCTACCGAGTAGTAGAATTTATCAACTTGGACTAGTACATCCTCAACTATCTCTCTCGGTACATGGATGGATCTATCAGCGAGTTGCAATGTGCTTTTGGTGGGTTTTAATTCACCAAGACCCAATTGCTCGTATACCAAGTATGAGATCAAATTCACGCTTGCCCCCAAGTCTAGTAATGCACGCTCAATCCGGTAGTCTCCAATGATACATGAAATTGTGGGACTACCGGGATCTTTGAATTTTGGAGGGTCTTTTGAGTGAGAATGGCACTCACTTGCTCATTTAAGAAGGCCTTTTGCTGCACATTATATTTTCGTTTGGTTGTGCATAAGTCCTTCAGAAACTTGGCATAGGAGGGGACTTGTTTGATGGCATCAAGCAAGGAGATGTTGATCTTGACTTACCTAAAAATCTCTAGAATATCATGAGAGTTTGGGAGAGATTTTGGGGCAACCAATCTCGAAGGGAATGGTGCTACGGGCTTGTAAATGCGTTCCGTTTCTTGTGAGGCTAAGTTAGATCTATCCTCATCCTCAGAGTTTACCGGATCATTAGGCTTGTCGGCCTTCACCGAAATAGATTTGTCAATTTGTTTACCACTTCTAAGGGTGGTGATGGATTTGGCTTGCTCCATGTGTTGGTTGGAAGGATTAGGAATGCTCACTTCATGTACTTGCTTTGGATTGGGCTGAGGTTGGGCCGGAAAGGTCCCTTCCCTAGCATTGAAGCATCCCTTAATCTCATCAACTGAGACTTTAAGCTCTTAGAACATTTGCTTATTTGTTTGATTGATTTGCGTTTGCCCTTGTATAAACGCTTTCAAGGTATCCTCCATTGAGAACTGAGGTGGGGCCATATTTTGCATGGGTGGCCCTCCTTGAGAGTTGGTAGGATTGCCCGTGGGAGCATTCGTCCAACTGAAATTTGGGTGGTTCTTCCAACTAGTATTGTATGTATTACCCACCGGTCCATTGAAAGGCCATTGATACCCATATGTGGCATTTGCATGTTCATGTAATACCTCTTGAAATGCAGGGATTGTGGGACAATCTTGCGTAGCGTGTAAATCGGTGTGACAAATCCCACATATGGTCTCAATAGCTTCATTGGACTTTGGAACTCCACTTTTACTAAGTTCCATAGCCTCGATCTTCCTTGTGAGGTTGGCTATCCTTGCATTCACGTCGTCTTCCTCCTTGAGGATATAAATCCCTCCTTTCTCTTTCTCTTGAATAGGCTTGGGGTTATTGGGTTTATCCGAGGTATCCAAAGATTGGGCATTTTCAGCCAACATGTCCAAGTAACTCCAAGCCTCATCTGGATTTTTGCTCATAAACTCGCCATTGCACATCATCTTTACAAATTGGTGCATATTGGAACTTAATCCATCATTGAAAAAATTTATAATTCGCCAACTCTCATAGCCATGATGTGGGCAAGCAAGTAGGAGGTCCTTAAATCTCTCCCAGCATTGGAAAAAAGATTCACCCTCTTTGACCGAGAAATTCATTATGGCTCTTCGAAGGGTGTTCGTTTTATGAGCCGGGAAGAACTTTTTCAAGAATTCCCGGGTCATCTCATTCCATGACCCAATCGAATGTGGTCTAAGAGAGTGAAGCCAATCTTTGGCTCTTTCTTTCAATGAAAAGGGAAAGAGTTTAAGTTTAATGGTATCTTCTGAAACATTGGTGTATTGCAAGGTAGCCACCACTTCTTCGAATTCTTTCAAGTGCAGATATGGGCGGTCAGAGTCTAGCCCATGGAACTTTGGTATAAGTTGAATTACACCCGGCTTTACGTCAATGTTTCCCCCGTTTGGTGTTAGAACCACGCAAGAGGGTGTAATTGCACGGGCTGGTTGTAGGTAATCCCGTAGTGATCTCATTGGAGGAACATTATGTACCTCATTCTCTCCTACTCCCTCTTGATTTGCGTTTGTAGTTGGAGTAGGAGGGGGAGGATTCCTTAAAGGTGTTTGATCCATACTCCCCAAACTTTCACAATGCTCTTGGTAATTTCGGACTCGTCTATGGACTGACAATGGTCCAACTAAACCACCTTCAGATTGGAGATGATTTGAGTGGTTCTGTTCCCAACGGGACATAAACCACTCAACCAAAAACTAAACTAGTCCTAAATCTTAGAAATCTGAAATTAATCTGAAAATAGAAAATCTGTAAAAAGCTAAGTTAGAAAGGTATTACCAGATGTGCTTGAACTAGAGAAGAAATCCTATAAAACAAAACAATTTGTTAGTTTTAAAAAAAATCAGAAAACCTATCTACTTCTACTTCTACAGCCACTAAAACAATTTGAAAATCGTTATCTAAATTCCCCGGCAACGGCGCCAAAAACTTGTTCACTCGCCTCAAGTGTAAGGCTGCGATGTAGTAATAAAACTCAGTAAGACCGAGGTCGATCCACAGGGAATTAGAAACAACTTTCAAACTCTTCCAGCAACTCAGTTTGCAATAGATATGAGGTTTAATTGGAATACTTATGCTAAAACAGTAACTTAACAAAAACCAGTAATTTAAATTACTAAGGCATTCAAGGATCCACTTGTAGCAATCCCATGTCAATCCAATCAATCTAAGCATAGAACACAACTAGATTTGAAGTCCTATCTCTCATATAGTTGGAAAATAAGGCATTAAACACATTCAATCCTATTCAAGTTGAACTTCCAAGTTCTAGTCCCATTCAACACATGTAGACTTCGAAATCATAGCCTTCGGAGTAACAACCACGCCTATGGACTACGGCTTGCTCAAGGGTTAGCATAATTCGAATCAAAACAATCACCATATGATAATCTCAGAGAATTGCAAGGAATTCATGTTCGGAGCACATGAACTCTCATAAAACATCTCAAACTATCAACTTAAGGGACTAAAAGATTAAAAACCCAAACTTGAATTGAAATTACTTGAATTAAACTGAATCAAACATGGAAATTAGCTACAAGCTTCACCTCTCAGCCTTAACTGAGAGATTCAAGCCGAGCATTGTCATACTACAACTAGAACTCATGAAAAAACTAGAAAACATAAAAAAACCGGAGTTTGGAGGGTTGCAGATGCTCCACGACGGCTTCCTCTCTCTAGCACCACGTCCCTTGGCTTCTATGTTGCCCTAGGAAGAGCCCCTAGGTGTCCTTTTATAGTGAGGATGCTCGGTTGCGTTGGAAACATCCAGAAATTGCGTAAGGTTACGCACTGAGCAGAAAATCTCGAAGCCGGAAATAGAAATTGCCTGATTTTCAGCGTGGCCGACCGGTCACGACCGGTCGGACCTACTTTGCAAATAGTCCAGCAAGCATTCAGGGGCAGACGACCTGTTGGCCGACCGGTCAAGACCGGTCGGACTGGGTTGGCCGACCGGTCACGACCGGTCAGACCTGCTTATGGTCTTGTTCCAGCGACTCAGCAAAGGGCATCGACCGGTTGGCCGACCGGTCAATACCGGTTGGACCAACTGGTCCTTCCAATGGTTTCCAAAAGTGTAGCCGACCGGTCGGACGACCTAGTCGGACTAGCTATTCTTCTGCTTTTTCTTCTTTTTTTCATTCTCTTTTCTTCCTCTTTCTTCTTCCTTCTTTGGTCCACCTTGGACCTTCACTCACAGGTTCTAAATGGACCCTTTTTGGTCTCCAATTGAGTGAAGTCTGCCCTCATCCCTACAATCACAAAACATGCGTTAGATGGGCCTTTTAATCATGAAAACCATGCATATAATGTGATGTAATGGGCAATGCAATGTATAAATTGGAGGTTCAATAGTCGCACAGCAAGATCGTTCGCCCAAATGATCTGATGCCCCAGCGCATTGCGAACGCCAAGTACAGAGGAAGAAGTCACCGCAACATCACCCTTCACAGGAAGATGTCGAACTCGCAGGCTGAAATCTGGACCATTGCAGGTGGTCCGGCTTATGGAAGAGACTCCTGAGCCTGAAGGAAAGCAGTATACTCGAAAGGCGTGCCAGAAGCCTCAGCCTATTTACTAGGGTGGAGAAATCATCTAGCACGATAAGTTTGAGCTATCACCCAATTTCCTTCTCTCATGAAGATGCCTGAAGGAATTCATGTTCCTCATGAAGATTCCATCATAGTAGCGTTAAAGGTATCGAATTATTTAACTCACCGTATTATGTTAGATACAGGTAGCTTTACAGACGTCTTTTATCTTGAAGCTTTCAACAAGATGGCTCTCGCCAGAAACTTACTCAAACCAGTCTCAATCCCCTTGTCGGTTTCGGGGGTGAAGTGGTGGCTCCAGAGGAAAGTATTGACCTTCCTGTTGCATTTGAAGAAGCTCCGACTAAAGTTACTAGTTTTCATCAACTTCCTTGTGGTTGATCGAAAGTCGGCATACAATGCTATCTTGGGCCGACCCTTGCTCACCAAGATAGGGGCGGCTCTGCACCCCCTTTACTTATGCATCAAGTTTTGGAGTGGGAGTAGTCCGAGGGAACCAAAAGGAAGCTTGAGCATGTTATGAAATCACGGTACAAGACCGAAAGAATGTCCAGGCAGCTTCTATTATGGCAATCTCGGGAGATTCAGTAGTTCGAGTAACAAACCTAGGACCCAAGGGAGAATACGTATTAGGCAGGAGCTCCCAGAGAAGAAAAGGTCAAAATTCAGCTATCTAAGGACGATCCTTCTAAAAAGGTCCATGTCGGATCATTTCTGAATTCCACGTTTTGGATCCATTTGACCAACTTTCTGGTCGAATATCAAGACGTATTCGCCCGGTCTCATAAAGATATTCCAGGTATCGATCTCGACGTCGCAGTTCACCGCCTGAATGTTGACCCGAAATTTAAACCTATCCATCAGCATTGACGAGAGTTCACAGTTAAAAGGCAGATGGTCATAAAAACTGAGGTTAAAAAATTATTGGCCGTCGACTTTATTGAAGAGGTAGATGTTCGCTTCCCCAAGTGTAGGGTTGCGATGTAGTAATAATCTCAGTAAGACCGAGATCGATCCACAAGGACTTGTGTAGGGATTCACAAAATACTTCCAATGGTTTCTACTTAAGAACTAACTAAACAGGAAACTAACTAAACAGGATTTAGTAATTTGGTGAAGATAGCAATTTTTGAACTAAACTGAAGGTAATCAATTAATAAAAAGCACTAGGGGTTCAAGGATCCACTTGTAGGAATCCTTGATGCTTAATTCACTATGGTTTCTCACTTTCTCAACTAGAATCGAAATTAAGTCCTATCTAGCTGGATGATAGAGCAGTTAAAACAAACAATCTGCCATATGTGTGATTTATGTACATAGTTCTCTCAATTCAAGCTAGGACTTGAGCACACTCAATTACATAGGTCAATCCTAATTCCAATAGGTTAAGATCACAATCATAATCATCATTAAATCCTGTCACAAGGTATAACTAGATCATGATTTGAACTTGAATCAAATCACATACACAATCTCACATAATCCAGAAATTTCAGAAAAATAGAACTTTTGATATGAAGTTCCCACATGAGGATCATAAGTCTAGAGCGTATTGAATCAAATTCCTTGGATCATACTGGTCTAGAATAACTCAAAACAATTAAGAACTCAGGCAATTCTTCTAAACATCCATGAGCCATCATAAGATTAAGAAAAACTACTTAGAACTTTATTCAAACTTCAAACCATTGTTCTTCACTAATAATTCAACTTGAAACCAAATCAAATGAATTGAAACATCTTAGATTCACTACAAGCTTCACCTCTTAGCCCCAGCTAAGAGGTTTAGCTGTTCATGATCCAATGAAACATGAAAACAACTAAGAAAAACATCAAACTAGAAGAACAAACTAGGAGGAGTTATAGAACTCCAGATCTGACTTCCGCCGTCTCTCACCATGCTAGATCTCTTCTAGTATGCCTTAGGAACGAGCTAGAGGAGTCCTTTTATAGCTTTGGAACCCTAGGTGCGAAGAAACTTCGAGAAATCCCGTAAAAATACGCATTGCGCAGCAAAACTCGGAGCTTGTAGAAGAAGCTCTGTTACGTAGCTGACTGGTCGCACGACCGGTCTGAGCCTATGGACCACCGGTCGCACGATTAGTCTCAAAAGTGCAAAAACAGTCCAGTGAGTTTTTCAAAAATTCGCACCCAGAATTTTAATTCAAGGACCGGTCGGACGACCGGTCTGAGCATTGGGCGACCGGTCGTGGATGGTCCAGCAAGGTTTGCAGTGAGACTCCTTCTGTTAATGTTCGGAGCGGTCGGACGACCGGTCTTGGGTGCATTCTTCTGCTCTCTTTTCTTCTCTCCTTTGCTTCTTTCTTCCACCCTTTCACGCTTAGTCTTTTGATCTTCAATGCTTGTGAATCACGTCCTTAAGTCTTCAATTAATGAATCCTCTCTCTTATTCCTATAACCACAAAACCATGCAGTAGTTGGGTCTTTAATCATGTATTTCAAGCATAGTTAGTGATAAAATGGGGTTAGAATATGCACATTTAAGAGCTCAACAGTAGATTACCCGGAGTGGCTCGCGAACGTCATTCTCATGCGCAAGGAAAACGGTAAATGGAGGATGTGTGTCGATTACTGCGATTTGAACAAGGCATGCCCTAAGGATAGCTTCCCAACTCCCCACATCGACCAACTGGTTGATTTAACAGTGGGACACGCCCTGCTCAGCTTTATGGATGCTTATTCTGGTTACAACAAGATTATGATGCATCCACCTGATGGTCAAAATACTGCCTTTATCATTGATCGAGGTCTGTACTATTATAAAGTGATGCCTTTCGATCTCAAGAATGAGGGGGCCACCTATCAACGCCTAGTCAACAAAATGTTCATTGCACAGATTAGCAAGAATATGGAGGTTTACGTTGACGATATGCTCGTAAAAAGTGTTGCAGC
The DNA here is from genome assembly GCA_003013855.2 of Liriodendron chinense. Classification (NCBI taxonomy): domain Eukaryota; kingdom Viridiplantae; phylum Streptophyta; class Magnoliopsida; order Magnoliales; family Magnoliaceae; genus Liriodendron; species Liriodendron chinense. Next base: position 1,601,560 of record ML058462.1, on the reverse strand, counting down.
TGATGATCATCTCATGGATCTCTGAGAAGCTTTCGATCTGATGAGAAATATCAGATGAAGTTGAATCCAAAAAAATGTGCTTTTGGGGTCTCTGTTGGAAAATTTCTCGGCTTTATGGTTGGTCAGCGGGGGATTGAAGCAAACTTTGAGAAGATTAAAGCCTTGATTGAAATGCAATCTCCATCCACTTTCAAAGAAGTCCAACGATTGGCTGGTCGCATTGCATCTTTAAACAAGTTTATTTCACGTGCCTCCGATAAATGCCTTCCTTTTTTCAAGTTACTTCGTACGACTGTAAAAATCTGACTGGGCGTGGACCCAACAATGTGAGGAGGCATTTCAGTAACTGAAACACTATATGAGTACTGTTCCCATCTTATCCAAGCCTGTTCCACATGAGAAGTTCTTTCTTTATTTATCTGTATCTTCCACGGTCGTTAGTGCCGCCTTAATAAGAGAAGACTCCGGGGTACAGAGGCACGTTTATTATGTCAGTCGAGCAATGGTGGATGCTGAAACTCGATACTCCGAAATGGAGAAACTTGCTCGAGCCTTAGTAACAGCAGCATGGAAACTACGGCCTTATTTTCATGTCCATTCTATAATAGTACTTATGAATCATCTTTTAAGGCAAGTCCTTAAAAAACTTGAAGTATCTGGATGGTTAACTAAATGGGTGATGGAGCTTGGCGTACACGACATTACTTTCTGCTCGCGAACCGCTATAAAGGCCCAAGCCATAGCCAACTTCATCACCGAATTTACATATTCAACCACTACTACTTCTACCTCTAGTGATGACCCGATGGTGACTGAGCAGGTACCCTGGTCGCTCTACATAGACGGATCGTCGTGCTCCTTAGGTAGTGGAGCCAGTTGATCCTAATCGCTCCTGATGGGTCACAATTTCAATATGCTTTGTGTTGGGGCTCAAATTTGCACCCATTGTAAAACAGTATTCAGCGGTCTATCTACGATGATTAGGACTGATTTCGAAATCCGAAATACTCGAAAAAATGCCAGTGCAATCCTAACATGCGCGATTGTGACCGAAATTTACAAATGTTATTTTGGGGTGGAATCGAACATGCGGATCATTGCCAAATGATCCGATATGCCCTAAAACCCTTAACCTGCAAGTTTTAAAGTCGGGCGATGCGTATTATTACCCGCGCGCTTCCAAATGCAGTTTTGCCCTGATCGTATCCGACTATAGGGGCCCGGAAGCCTGTAAATGCTATTTTTGAAGGGAATTGGACATGCAAATGCCCGTCAAATGATTCAAAATGTTCAAAAACCCTTAAGTTTCGAATTTGAATGCCATACGATGTACATTTTTACCTGCGCTCACTGAAGTGCGTTTTGCCCCTGTTTAGAGCTGGCCGAAAGTGCCCGAAAGCCTACAGGTACCATTTTGGAGTGGAATCAAACATGCGGATGGCCGCCAAATGATCTGGAATACACGAAAAACCTTAAGTAGTAAGTTTGAAGTTCTTGCGGTGTATATTTCTACGTACGCGTTTCCCGGAACAATATTCTTATGTAAAGAGCTGATCGGGAGGGTCCAAATTGGAAAGGAACTACCAAAATACACAGCAGATGACCATCGATACCCCACCCCATTCATTCAGAAGGTTGATCATGGCCTAAAAGCAGCTTGGCGTCAGTGACTTCGGTCTCCGAAAAGGTAGCCCCCCTTTGAAGGTCGCCCGTCGGAGCCCAAAACCTGAAATATTCTAAGGGATGGAACATGCATTCGTTCACTCTCTCTCCACATGCGGACGCCATAAGGAGACATGCATTTGCCCTCTCACCACATGTGCATGAGAGCCCTCTCTCTCCCTTTTTCATATTTTCAAAATTCTAAAAATATAAAAAATCATAAAATATGTGCTAAGTGTGAGCACATGCGCACATGTGCGCACCACAGAGGAGGGCACATGCGCCCAACTTCTTTGCAACATGCGCATGCCACAAGCAACATGCGCCTACACACCACACTCCTCTACATACGCATGCCCTCCCTTTTGCAAACAACATGCGCCCGGTACCCAATACCCGATTAACACGCTATAAATACCCCTCCACTCGATAAGACAGGAACGAGATCATCACTTCGAGAGCACTCTTCTTGTAGAGGTAAAAATTCCTCACCGGAATCCTCACTAGGAAAGGGACATGCGCCCATACCTCACCAGATGCCATCGCCGGAAAGGGATTTCTCCCACCAGAGCTGCAATAAAGAGGGAGATGGGAAAATCCACATGCGCTCATCCTTTTGTCGGAAGATATTGAGAAACTTCCCTAAGTCCTTATAGGACATGCGCCCATGCCCATGGGGCTTTGAAACCAAAATTCCTAAGTGGAGAGGGACATGCGCCCATCTTTCTCCTCACTCCCTCATGCCACATGCGCTTAAGTGCGCCTAAGGGAGAGGCCACATGCGCTCAAGTGCACCCAAGGGAGAGGTCACATGCGCTCAAGTGCGCCCAAGGGAGGGAGAGGCCACATGCGCACAAGTGGCACAAGGGCAGGCACCTGCGCTTACCTCCCTTCCATTCCCTCTCTCTCCTCACTTTTCTCCCACATGCGCTTGAGGAGGGGTCACATGCGCCCACCATGCAATCCACATCCGCCCAGACACTGATTGGGAGGTGGGGCCTTCTGTGATGTGGCCCGCCTTCGATGTGGCACACCTTCCGATCGTGTCAGCGCTCCTAGACACACATCAATGCCCTCTATCCATCCCCCGGACCGGATTCGCCAACGGTCGATGTTAAGCGGGCCAAATCAGCAATTTGATAAAAAAGGCCAACACTTAGCCAATATTGCAAACCTCGAAAACCCTTCCGAAAGAGCCGAAAACAGCCGAAATCGGGCGGAATTTGACCGAACCTGAGAGGAAGACTCCTCTTCGCCATAACATGATACACCATAATCATGCATTACAATGAGATTACCTGATCTCAAGATCTCTAAGAAACCTTGATCAGACCGTAAACATGCCCACTACTTAGTCATTTTCAGCCTTGGGAAGTGCCCTGTCGGCTAAAAATTTGACCCATCCTAAACAAATCGAAATGCGATCACACTGTGACCCTCGTGGACATAATCCACCCCTATCCAAAGACGATCGTGACAGGTATTCACCAAATCCTCCGATCGGATCGTAAACAGGCCCTGGGAAGTGTCCTAATGGCCCAAAAATCTACTAATGTCAAGTGAAATCAATCGCGATCTCAAAGACGCGAGGGCAAAATATCGATGACACAAAGATATATACGAAGCAGATTGATTAAATCAAATGCATAATTTGTCTGACACACTGAAAATCTAGCATAAATGCAATCCTCTTTCGAGCATGCATAAAGCATAGTTACTTTGTACTGTACTCATTTGCATCCATTGCATGAATTTATTTCATCCCGGATCGAGATACGAAATTAAATCGAAGGGGATTATGGTTGTCATAAAAAATCGTAATCAAAGAGTTCTAAAACGTCTGAAATACTTTATCGTTAAGACCAGTTGATGTGCGTCCCATCCAAGGTGGGATCCGTCAGTTGAGTGGCTAAGCCATGGAGTGCCTTCCAGCAAGTCACCCGTCCCATCGGAGACAGTCACTGGCCCTGGTTGCAGTAAGTGGACACCGTGAAGTGTATCCCTGAAAGTCATATCATCCATAGAGATGCGTCATGACACTGAGATATACGACTCAGTTGAAACCCTGGTCGCACTAAGATCCCATGGAGTGCCTCCAGCAACTCACCCGTCCCATCGGAGACGGTCACTGGCCCTGGTTGCACTAAACAGAAACCGTGGAGTGTATCCTTGAAAGTCATATCGTCCATAGAGACGTGTCATGACCTTGAGATACACGACTCGGTTAAAATCCTGGTTGCTACTCAACTAGGAACGCCCGAAGAGTATGGGACCGACATCTAATTGGTCTTAACAATGGCTTAGTCCATAATAAATCCTAGACTTGGTCTCGGCGACCATGAACTCGAGACTATAATCCCTGACGGTTTAAACTACTTGCTCGATCTATCCGAGCTTCATCCCTTTAATATTCCATCTATTGTCTAACTGCAATTCATAGTGGAATCTTGTTGCTTTGTGCCGTGGTTTTCTCCCATAAGGGTTTCCACGTAAAAATCTCTGTGTTGTCTATGTTGTGCTTTATTTATATTTATGCTCCTTTAATGCTTTATTTAATTCACTTATGATACATGCATGCGTTTACTTTTGTCTTTTAATTAAGGGTGATCATCCATTGATGTAATTGAAGGTTCGTGACCAGTTCACAGCCCGAAATGTAAAAGATCTTGGAATCTCTGGAATAAAATTCACCTCGCGGTGCTTTCTCGTGTATACTTTGTGATTGCTTATGATTGTCTATGAATGTCTCTATACTCAGAATTCCCCCAGAATAATGAAACACAGGAAAAAGGACTGACGAGCAGTTCGATTTTTCTAAGTTCTAACACTTTGTGCTTAGATTTTCATGCCTCTAATAATGAAGTAGAATATGAGGCCTTAATTGTTGGTCTCGAATTAGTAAATATACTCGTGATAAAGAACCTGCCTATTCACAGCGACTCTCAGCTCGTCGTCAATTAAGTGCTCGACGAATTCGAGGTGAAAGAAGAGCGAATGGCTTCGTACAAATCTTAGGCACTCATCTTGCTCGCTAAATTGAGCAAATATGAAATAACTCATATTCCTCGCAAGGAGAACAAGCTCGCAGATTCTCTAGCAAAGTTAGCTTCTGCACTAGAGTCCGATTTGACGCGAGCTGTTCCTATTGAGTATCTTTCCACCCCGAGTATCAATCAAGTTGCTCCAGAGCAAGTCATCACAATGCATTTATCCCCATGTTGGATGGATCCCATCATCCTTTACCTCCAAAGCGGACAACTCTCAGATGATAAAAAATCTACATGACAAATTCGTTATTGTGCTGCTAGGTACGTTTTACAAAATGAAAAATTGTTGTGTAAAAGTTTTACTTTACCGTATTTAAGGTGTCTCCATCCAGAAGAAGCACACCGTGTTTTAGATGAAATACACCAGGGGGCATGCAGTAATCATCCCAAAAGACGGTCTCAGCATACAAAGCAATGAGGCAATGATACTATTGGCCCAATATGAAGGCTGATGCTATCGAATTCTCAAAGAAATGTGATAAATGTCAGCGATATTCTCCAGTCCCTCATTTACCGTCTGAGCAAATGACGCCGATGGATGACCCTTATCCTTTTGCTCAATGGGGAGTGGATATAATTGGACCACTGCCCACGGAAAAAGGACAAAACAGGTTTGCAATGTGGCAGTCGATTATTTCACCAAATGAGTCGAGGTGGAACCTCTGGCTACCATCACCGAAAAGCAAACTACTAAATTCATATGGAGGAACATTATATGTTATTATGGGCTCCTCCATACCATAATTTCTGACAATGGAAAACAGTTCGATAATGCCACATTCTTTGAGTTTTGCGAAAAATGAAAGATACGTAATATTCAAACTTCCCCATATCATCCTCAGGCTAACGGACAAGTAGAAGCTGTTAATAAAATAATCAAGCACCATTTGAAGACCAAGCTTGATGAATGTAAAGATATGTGGCCAAAACTCTTACCAGAAGTTTTATGGGCTTATAGGGCGACAACTCACAATTTAACCGAAGAAACGCCCTTCTCACTAGCATTTGGCACCGAAGCAGTCATCCCTATGGAAGTCGAAATACCTACTCATCGAGCAGAACACTACAAAGCAGCGTGTAATGAGGAAAGTTTAAAACTCCACCTAGACCTCCTAGAAGAGAAACGGGACGTATCTCGTCTTCGAGCAGCGGCTTGTTAACAACGAATAGCTTGCTATCACAATTCGAAGGTCAAGCCTAGGGCTTTTCAACTCGGTGACTTGGTACTTGTTATAGGCAAAATAATGGAGATCAACTCAGCTATTAAGATTTTACACGGACGCCCATTCGACTCTCGAGATCATCTGATCGAGAGTCGCAGACCGGGTAAATACGGAAGTGCCCATTCGACTCTCGAGATCATCTGCTCAAGAGTAGCAGGATGGATAAATACGGAGCACCTATTCGCAAGGCTTCGAGCTCCCATAGCTGATAGTCAGATGAAGCAAAGCAGAGATTCCCTTCTCGATCTGCGAGCAGACCTTCTCACAAGTCATTGAAAAGTGTTACATCTGAATGAGCGAGCACTTGGACTCGCGACCATCTTCCAACATGCGAACAGTTTTTTCTGTGGCGACATCCCTTAGCCTTCAGTACTAGCACCCGATTCCCGTCGAGCAGCTTGTCCAATCCCTCTGTGACACCAAGTAGGGTTACACCCAGTTCGGTGGTCTCCGCCCCTTCGGCGTCTCCTTCCTCTTTGCTGGTTATGACTCCAACTACGGCTTCCAGCTCAACATGAGCAATCATCGCTACTACTACGCCTACCAGCAGCCTGTATAGGCTGATTTTGGGCTTATCTTCTCGTGGTTCCGAATCTCAAGGGATTGCTATCAAGGAACGTGATTGCCGAAATAAGTAATTGGGTTAGATCTCGCCTCTAAGGATAAGGATCTTATCCCATGAAATCAGCAGGATCTCGTATCGTACACGAAATCAGCGGGATCTCGATATCTTACGTAACAGATTGGATCGCTTCAGATCTATATAAAGGGATGATTCCATTAAGAGAAAGGTACACAATATTCGATCTCTGGCCTGCTTTTGCCTAGTTTTTCTTCTTCTTGCTTTGCCTGACTTAAGCATCGGAGGGCTAACGGCTGGACACCAGCCACCTTAAGTTGCTTTCTGTCTTCTTACAGGTCTATCGGAGGAAATCCCTGCTGGAGAGAAGGTGAACAACCGGAGGATCCTATTACAAAATCTGACGTTAACAGTACTCAGGCAAAACATTGAAACAACCACTCGGTCGTTGGATCCTAACTGGGAAGGCCCGTATCGAGTCATCAAGGTTGTTTGAACAGGTACTTATTATTTGGAAGACATGCGAGGAAGACCCTTACGTCGCCCTTGGCATGTGGAACATTTACTTCAATATTTTCCATAAAACATTCATGATGTGGATATTGGATCATATTAAATGAAGATGTTCTTTCTAGCCGTTCAGCTATGGAATTTATAACTTTGTCACTACTCCATTTTTGGACCTGAATATCCCTGAAGAGGATACAACAGCCTCTTGACTAAGTCTTCTGCCCACGGTAGAGCCAAAGACTCAATTGATAGGCCAGCCTATCTCTAAGCGGACCTGGTCGTCGAGACTTCCCTAATTGAGCCTAATTCATTTTCATAAGTTGAGTAAAACATTCGAACACGAATTCATTCCCATAAAGACTAAGAAAGAGAAAGGCAAAATATTTTTTCCATTTAACGACCATCCAGAAGTACAAAATAAAAAGAAAATACATCAAAGAAGGAGAGAACAAGATCATTCTTTAGTGTCGCGTGGAGGAGCTCGGCTCTCTACTTCAGGTTCCGTTTCAGGAACTCCTGCAGCTTCGGAAGCCTCTGTAACTTCATTTTCAGCTGCCGCTCTTTCTTCAACAGCGACAACGGCAGAAACTTTATCGAATTCCTCCAGGCTGAATGCTGGAGAAATTTGTTGCATAACCCTGATCGCAAATTCGCGACCAGCATCGTACGATTCATACCGTTCATCTTCATAAAATTGTAAGGTCCGAAACTCCAGAACTGCACGAGGGCCTTCTTGAGACACCATTTTAACGTAGGCCACCCTCTCCTCATCCCAGTGGATGGAGTCGTCCTTCAGTTCAGTGAGGGCCTTTTTCTCCTTCTCCAAACTTTCGACGGCCTCCTTGAGGCGCGATTTACACTCCGCGACCTGTTCCTCGAGAGAGATCTTATCTTGGCGGAAGATCTCTTTCTCCTTCTTGACCTTCTCCTTCACCTCTGTAAGCCTCGCGAACTTGATATCCAACAACTGATACCTTTCGGTCAGCGCCTGGATCTTATCAATAAGGATCTTCTTCTCCTCATTCATTTAACAATCAAGGTCTCGCGGGACTTTATTACTTGATCCCTCCTCTAGATTGCATTCTCCATGGCCTTCCTCTTCTCTTCACCTTCATCAATTATGCGACGAGCAGCAACGATGTCACGTTTTGTCTGAAGGGTAAGGTCCAGGCCCTGCTCGAAAATGAAGGAAAGCGTCATTAAAGGTATAAAAGTTTCTTTAAAAGGACAACAGAAATGATGAAGTGCTTGTTGCGTACCTGGACCAACCTCACTCCTATATCCGTGGAGAGATCCTCCGGACTAGGCTCAGGAAGAGCACCAAAGGACTGGGGAGTGATGTTGTTAAATAGAAACTTGCAAATAGGGTGTAAGTGACCCAGAATGGTATATACCCCAGTCCCCGAAGGTTGGGCTACCACCATCTTAGAAGGGCTCGCATCGCGAGCAAAAGATGGTTCTCGAGCAGGAATTGACTCCCGAGCAGGAGCCAACTAGCGAGCAGCAGTAGGCTCGCGACTCTCTTCACCCAAAGGGTGACTTGGTCCCACCTCGTCACCCCTCGAGAAGTTATCAATAATATTAATTACCGGCTGCTCGTGAGGACCAGGCGGGGGGTTACTGCCACTTCAGCATGAGAAGTGTTATGCGGCTGCGAGCCGTGGGTAGGCTCATCTGCTGCCCGCGCAGGCGGATTTGAGGGACTAGCCACCGTCTTCTTTTGCCTCTTTGAGGCAGTTCCCTTCAGGCGGGGCAGCACTCCCAGTACTCCCCTCTTCTCTCCTACGTTCACCATTACTTCCTCTTGGGGGATCAGTTCGGAAGCAGCAAGTTTTGAAAGTGAAAGGGAGAGGTTGATATTCCTGTCGTCCTCCGACAACTTAAAGACTTTAATGATCTTCTCGTTGATTCCTCCTCTCAAGCTGGGTTTCTTTCCAGCTGGAACGCCTGCGAATACAAGAAGAAGCAAGTCAGTAGCAGAAATGGAACCCTATTTATATTCACAAAGGAGTAGAGATCCACACCTTCGGAAAAGAAGCAACTGATGTTATGTCCCCTGGGGTTAGACCCCATGTTAGACTCCTAGTTACCGGAGACATAAAACCACCGTCTCCTCCACTACGGATAGTTCGAAGAGGGATTGCCCAAAATAAAGTTCTCCCGATGCCAATAACATAAGTAGTACTAACCCTCACTAGACGGGGCTTTCTTGAGTTAATACATCTTCAAAAACTCAGCGGACGTCAAGTCCTCATTGCCCGCTTGCTTCCAGAGGACATATGCATTCAACACAACCCTCCAGCCATTTACGATAAGTTGGCTGGGGGTAATGTTGTAAATACGGAGCATGTCTTGGATGAAGGGATGAAGGGGGAGACGTACTCTAAGTTTGAAAAAATATTCGTACATAGCCACACAACCCAGCGGTGGAGAATCCAGAGTTTCTCCCTCTCCGTGCAGTTTGAGAATGATGGAGTCAGGAATCCGGTATCTTTCCCGTAAGTCAGTCAATTGTTACCCTGTCATTATCGAGATATCCAGACAGAGTATCTTCCCGATGGCATCCTTGCGTTATTCTATTCAGAAGAATCCGGAGTGTCATCTCCTAGAGGAACAACCTCATTATCAGAGTCCCTGGCCATAGAAAGAAGGAAGAAAAGAAGAAGAGGAGAAGAAATACCTCAGTAATGAGGTCACGACAGAGACAGAAAAAGAAGAAAGGATTTTCGATTCTCCAGTAAAACTTCGAAGTGAAGAAACCTTCGCAGGCTCCGGATATTTATAGTCAATTATTTCATCAAGATTTGATTGACACATAGCGACTCTTCGTTTGACATGATAATCGAACATGCACGAGCATTAACTCCCGAGACACGTGGCGAGCGCCGCTTCATTTCTCTTGGCTGAAAAGTTGTGGAAAGCTGGCGCTCATAAATGCGGGCTCAATCATGTGCAACTTCTCCTTCGAAAAACACATTAGGCGGTTACATACGCAGTTGTTAGAACTAGAAAATGATGCGAGGACATTTTCTAATGTATTGTTGCTCTAGGGTTCTGAATAATAGAAACATTCATAGACAATCACAAGCATTCACAAAAGGTACACAAGAAGAGATATCGCAAGGCAAATTTTATTCTAAAGATTCTGAGATCTTGTACATTCCAGGCCGTGATCTGGCATGAGCCCTTAATTGCATCGAATGATCGATGACCCTTGATTAAAAGGAAGAAGACTAGTCAGCGGGGACTATGGTCTTAGAGTTTATGGTCGTAGAGACCTGAATTTGTTTTGTTATAGACTAAACCATCTTTGTATTAGTCAGATGTTTATGTCCCATGTTTTGGCCAGAGATCCGGGCAGAGACTGTCAGGGTTTTTTACTGAGAGGGTACGACTCTGGGCCTGCAGCTGTCATGTGTGGACAGGCGACCTCGGAAAGACCGGTCCACAGTTGTGTGTACCTGAGCAGCCCAACCGACGGATGACGTTTGGATGGGTAGGGCATTGACCGTCGTGTTGTGGCAGTTCATAACAATCGCTTTGTAGAGAATTAAAACTCTTTTGATATGGTTTATCGTGATGACCATAGTCCCGTTTGTCTAGCTTTCGACCCTAATCGGATTATATCTTACAGTAGATATAATTAATGATATATTCGCATAATTCTGGGTGCTAGCGGCTTCTTTTCGAAAAGTCATTTCATTCATCGTATCGAATCGGGTCAAACCTTGAAGACACACAATTATGCTCATTTGGAGATCCCGGGACGGTCATTTGACCATTCCATTGTGTCCAGAACGCTCGATATACCCAAAATAGGCTCAAGAGGAACTTGAAAACACTTAAAATTGAGTCCAGCACACTCGTAGACATTTTCTGTAAATGACTAATTTTTTAGGTGCGTGGGACCTAATTTATTGGTGCGTGGGACATCAACGCACCCTTAAATTAGGTGTCTAATTTTTGTTGAATTTATGGATGCGTGGGACAATTTTCGAGTGCATGGGAGTCCAATGCATCCTGAAAATACTTGTCTGAATTATGTTGAATTTTTGGGTGCGTGGGATAATTTTCGGGTGCGTTGGGGTCCAATGCATCCTGAAAATACTTGTCCGAATTATGTTGAATTTTCGGGTGCGTCGGACTATTTTTCGGGTGCGTTGGGGTCCAATGCATCCTGAAAATACTTGTCCGAATTATGTTGAATTTTCAGATGCGTGGGGGTAAATTTACGGATGCGTGCCCACACTTTTAATTTTTAGAATCCGGACCTGCGGTGGTATTGGTCGGAGTGATCTTCCGGTGGAAGATACCGGTGATCTGAAAGGGATTCTGGTGACTGGGAAAGTTTTTCGATGGTCGGAAAAGGATCTCGGCGAGGGTTTTCGGTGATAAATCCCAAGTACCTAAGAGATAATAGCTCTTTCTCTCTCTCTTAATCTGTATAAATGAATAGTAGAAGGGGGTATTTATACCTGAAAATACCAGACAACGACCAATGAGGGGCTGCCACGTATGACGCACCCCAAAAAGCCTTCGACGCACCCCAAAAATAGGCCCGTGGGAGCTCCGACGCACCCCAAAATGATGCTCTAAAATGTGTTGATTTTCTGGGTACGTCGAGCTATTTTTTGGGTGCGTTGGAGTCCAATGCATCCAAAAAATGATATTATGATTCTTGGTAATTTATGGGTGCGTCGAGCTCTTTTATGGACGCGTCATGCCATTTTTCGGATGCGTCAAGGTCCAATGCACCCCGAAATCGAACTTCTGAATTTACTAAATTTATGGACGCGTCGAAGGTATTTTTGGGATGCGTCAAGCTATTTTTTGGATGCGTCAGAGGTGAAAGACATCCTGAAATGTTTCTTGAATTTTCATGAATTTAAGGGTGCGTCAAGCGGAATAAATGGGTGCGCTTGACGGACTCGTTATTTGCAGAAATTGGGTTTTCCAAAATGAAGGGTTCGCGGGACCCGCTTTTTGGCGAATCATCATGCACTGCTTATTATAATTCATAATGAAGGTATTCACTTGATTTTGGACGGTTCTGATCACGGTGATTCGTGGGGCCCACCGGAGAAAAATGGCTAAGTACTGGATCTTTTGCAAATCTTACTATTTGGGTGCGTTGGATGGTATTTTGTGGGATTTCCTTGAAGTACATGCCCAGTTGATTTGTTTTGGAGGGTACTAACTTTTGGGACCCCAACAGATGCCCTTCCAGTGCGTTGTGGTGGACGTGTGACCGTTCAACGCAACGCATCGGATTTTCGGGTCCTCACTATAAATAGGTGAGATAGCCTGATTTTCGTTCATTTCTCGTTATTTACTGTGCACTCGCTCTACCTTTGACGCACCCAAATATTCGCCAATGCACCCTTTTATTGTCGCCAATTCACCCAAAAAAGGTTGCGCGCACCCTTTTATTTTGGATGATGGGATTTTCTGGTGCATCAAGCATGATGCACCCATTTAATAACTTGGCGAAATTTCTGATTTTAAGTATTGGAACTTGGCTGAATTTTGAGATTTTAAGGATGCGTCAAGCCTTGACGCACCCCTTATCATGACTTTGGGAAAACCCTTTGGATTTTAAGGGTGCATTGTGCTTGATGCACCAAAATATTGAGTTTTTGGAATTGGTCGGATTTTTAGGGTGCATCGGGGTTGACGCACCCCTCGTCATAAGTTGGGGAAAACCCTCTGATTCTGAGGGTACGTTATGCTTGATGCACCTAAATATTATACTTGGGAAAAATTGATGAATTTAGGGGTGCGTCGGGCGTGACGCACCCATTTGTTGGACTTGTACCAATTCTGATATTTTTAGAATATCAAATAAAAATATTTTTTAAAAATATGATATTTTTTAAAAATATGATATTTTTTTACCCAACGCACCCAAATATTCGGTTGAACTATTTTTGGCGTTTTTGGGGTGCGTTGAGCCCGACGCATCCAAATACTCAATTTCGCATTTTTTTACAAAGTTTGGACCATTTTAGGGCTGCATCAGGTCTGATGCACCCAATTTACAGGACTTGGAATCTTCTTGTTTTGGGGCTCTTTCATGTGTATATTTGGCGCAACACTGCTCGTTATATCCACTTTTTGGCCGGGTAAAGCTATTCCCATAGTGACAGGGATTGTTATTTTGAAGGTTATGGGGTCCCGTACTTCCATCATAAGTTCTCATGTGCACTCATTGTTATCCGGAAGCTGTGTCGGGTCTCATACACTTTAAACTTTGGGCTATGCCTGGCCGAAAATGGTATCTTCTGGCGATTATAATGATTAATTTAAATAAAGTTTAGACGTACCTGTGCATGCTTCCCTTGACTTTGGACTTGATGTGAATGGTCTTTATACGCTTTCTTTCTTTACTCCTTTTTATCTAATTGCTATGGTTCTCAGATTGGGCTGTTAGTCTTGTTTTTCAGCAGACAATGGTCATAACCCGTGCTTCCCTTCGCGTGGGCCGCAATTGCCTACAGCGGCTTCTCGACTCCCTCAATCGTCCTGATGCCTGGTCATCCTTGGATAGTCAGTTCGACGAAGTCTTCGACGCTTTATCTCATCTGGGCGTCGACTCTTGCTCTATCCTGAAAGCTATTAAGAATATCTCTCTTATGGCTTCCATCTTAGAAGAGCATAGAGAAGCTATACTCGATTTCATTGGCTACTTTTCTTTTCAAGAAGAGTTGGCGATTCTTGAGGCGGCGGAGCCTCCCTTGGCTGCTTCTTTCTTGGCTTCATTGAGCCAATTTCATTCCCTGAAGAAGGAAAATAGGAAGAACGAAAGGTTCGTTGCTTGGGTTCTCCTGCTGGTGGAGGCTGAGTTCCCAGATCGTCATGCTAGAATCTGGAGGACGGCAAGGGAGGCCCTGAGGGAGCATGACAGGCTTGCTATCAACATATCTATTGCGAGAAACCGGACTGACTTCTAATATCTGAACTTTGATTTCGTACAGTAGTGCATCTCCCACCTGATGGACCTGATTTCTAAGGAAGCCCGGGTTCAGGCGAAGGTGGATGAGCTGAAGGCTCGGGTTCTTCCGCTGCTGCAGGACTGAGATCTTCCTCTGACCATGGGGAGAGGGCCCCACAATTTTGTGTCATCTTATGACAAATATTAACTTTAAACATTTGAACAATTGATATGACAATCCAAACATTTTGGAATTATCTTTATAGTTGATGAATGATGATTAAACCATTTTCTCTTTCTTTTATTCTTTCTTGTTTGTATGTGTGATGATGATGTCGTGTTATGAATGTTGTCGCATTATTTCCTTTTTGCTGGTTCAGATGTATTTTACTGAGGTCTTGATTCATTTATTTGGTGTTTGCATCTTTCTTACCTGCTGCTTTGTATTCTCTTGGACCTTGTGAACGTTGATTTCTTTCTGCGTGCATTTTCTTTTACTTTGAGCTATATCTAAGCTTCTTGCATGCTGTCGGCGATCGTAATGGCTAGTGATCCTTCTGGGGCTAGCTGTTGAGCTCGTAATTGTGCATATTTTAACCCCAATTCATCACTCATTATGCATGGTTTTCATAATTTAAAGACTAATCAAATACATGTTTTGTGGTTGTAGGAATGAGAGTTACTTTGCCCAATTGATGACCAAAAGAGCTGATTTAGAACCTTGGATGAAGACCCAAGGAGGGCTGAAGGAAGAAGGAAGCAAAGAAAGAAGAAAATAGAAGAAAGAAAGGAAGAAAACAAGAAGAAAAAGAGACCGACCGGTTTTGACCGGTCAGCCAAGGAAGCCCGACCGGTCTTGACCGGTCGGCCATGCTTGCTGGAGTAATGCCAAAGAGGGCCTGACCGGTCGTGACCGGTCGGCCAGCCCTGTCCGACCGGTCGTGACCGGTCGGCCATGCAAGTTTCAGATTCTAGATTCTAAAACAGCAATGTATTCCCGCACCTAGTTTTTCGGACCAGTTTTCTGGGCTGATCTTGATGATATTTGGAAATCCAACACATCCATGTCGAAGAGGAACTCGACGTCGAACTAACCCAAGTGGTTTCGTGTCGATCGGAGTTACGGATTGATCGTGGTGACCAAAACAATACGAACTGTCCAGAAGTTCCAGATTCGCTGTCCACTCTGGGCCGGTCCAGGTGGCCCATCATTGAGGATATGAAAAATCTACTTTGACCATCTTTTAGACCACATCCATATATGAATAACCACAAAAGTTTCAGATCAAAAGGGTGTGTGGTTTGATCGTACCGGTTGAAAAAAGATGGACCATCCAGAAAGCTCCAACTGCGCAGAGTTTATAAAAGCCCTAATTGTTCTAATTTTCGGACCACATTCTGAGATTATTTTGGACAATCTAATCCGTCTATCATGTAGAGGAGGAAGTTTTCTACTCATGTTCAAAATTTGAGATCAATCCGACCTCTGTACACTCCGGAGCGTTGAAAGCAAGATGACTGGTTCTGAAGGTACCCGAAGTGCGCGATTTTGAGAGGCGGTCGGTGATGTGATTGGTGGGCCCATTCAGAGGATAATCTTGGAAATCTAAATCATCTATGAGTAAGATCACATTACAAGGAAGCTACAAATCAAATTTGAAGGCAATCCGACCATTGGTTAAGCCGTACCAAGCGAAACAAATTCTGCTATATTGTTGTACTAGTGCTGCACTATAAAAGGAGGTGCTCTCTTCTATTCCAGGGAAACCAAGGACGTGGGGAGCAAGGAGTTCAAGTCATAGGAGGCTTCCTAGCCTCCTCCAGCTAGTTTTTCTTCCTTTTCTTAGTTCTAGTTCTAGTTTTTAATATGCTTTTTATTAGCTAATCTCTTAGCTAGAGCTAAGAGGTGAACCTTATAGTTTTCTTAGATTGTTTAATTCGTTTTATTGGTTTTTAGTTTGGAATTCATGATTATGAACTAAGGTTTGAAGTTTATACAAGTTTTTAAGTAATTTTTCTTAGTCTTGTGATGACTCATGGATGTTTGGATGAATTACTTATCTTCTTAATTCGTTTGCAACAGTCTAGACCTGTATGATCCGAGGAATCGGAGTGCGCTCTAGTACTAAGCTCTTCATGAAGGGACTTCCTACCAAAGTTCTATTTTTCTGTTTTTCTGAATATGTATGGATTGTGCATGTGATTTGAATCTAGTTCAAATCATGATCTAGCCTTGTCTTGTGAGAGGACTTGAGGATGGTTATGATTGTGAACTGGACCTTTTGGAAAGGGGAATGACCTATGCAATTGAGCATGCTCAGCTCAGCCTTCATTGAGTGAATCCTATGCATAGAACTTACATATGACAGACTGTTTGGTTTAACAGCTCTATCATCCGACTAGATAGACAGGAATGTCGATTCTAGTTGAGAAAGTAAGAAACCATAGCGAATTATGCATCTAAGAAGAGCTATAAGTGGATCCTTGATGCTCTAGTTATCTTTTCATTATTAGATTTTCTATTTTATGTTAAAAATCAATTTCACAAACCTCTTTGATTCTAGTTATTAGGATAGTTAGAATTGTTTACTTCCTTCCCTGTGGATCGACCTCGGTCTTACCGAGATTATTACTACATCGCAGCCTTGCACTTGAGGCGAGCGAACAAGTTTTTGGCGCCGTTGCCGGGGAAGAGGTTAAACGGTTCTAATTGTTCTAGTAACTATAGAGTAGTCTTAGTTAGGTAGGATTTTCAGTTTTTATAGAAGAAGATTTTCTGATTTTTTTTCTAGATTACTAACAATTTTTTGTTGGATTTTGTAGGACATTGTTGCTGACATATATCTCGCTCTATTGGGTAACATCTCTCCATCTCCCTTCTTTTTGTTCTTTTTTCTAGATTAGGGTAGTTCCAACTCTTTAAAATCTCATTATGGCTGATTGGTAGTGTGGTGCTTATGCATACCTTTTGGAAGATGAGATGACAGACCATGGAATCAAAACTCTTTATGATTGGAACCAATTTAAGCATAAGTATTATTCTGAGAGTAAATCAACCTCCACTACCCCCCAACGTAAGACGCTACGTGATTACTGGGTTGAAAATAACATGAGTATCCCACCAAGTTTAACAGGAGGTAGGAATAAGAAAAAGGACCGGGGGAGTAATGACCAACCGGTAAAGACATTGCGTGATCACTTGTATGGTTATGCCTATCAACCATCTTATCAGTCTTCGTCATATAACACGTATAGGTCTTCATCGAGAGAGTCCTCACACCTCTAGTCCAATGGAGGATGAGCCAACCATGGATGCCAACAATTATCCTCAAGAGTTTCTTTCTCATGATCCTCAACCGACACGAACTCTTGAGGATATACTGCGAGAGTGTATGGAAATAACTGAGCAATGCATACAAAACCTCTCGCCATCTCAAAATATTGAACCCAACATTGGGAACACCAAATCAATCCCCAACAATGAGGAGGATGAGGCTATCCAAACCCAACCTTCTCTAGATTTAATGACTAAACTTCTAAGGGATGTAGATCTCAGTGATCCCACCATTACCATCGATTATGGTGAATCAACTATCTCTTTTAGCTATTCCTATTTGAATGATGAAGAGATTTCAAGGACAGTTGACGAACCCGAGGAATCTGCAAAATCTGAAAGTGATAGTTTGATTGCCTACAATGAGAGTTTGAAGGATGATTGTGAGTCCATGATTTCTTCTTCCAAATGGCTAAATGTTTTTGAGTCATCGGAAGATATTCTTGCTAGAGAGATGGCCGAAGTCGATATTTTTGAGTCCTTCCACCAACAACACATGCCGGATTCTATTGTGGAAGAACTCCCTTAGGTTGAAAATTCTGTTTCTTTGGATAATGGGGTGGCACAATCTGAAATTTCAAAAGATCAACCAATGCTAGATGATGTGCTTACCACTAAATCTGAAAATTTTTCTTTGGAAGACCTTCCCTCTATAGAGGAGGAATTCCTTACCCTTGAAACAGAATTTCCTCAATCACTTAGGGAGAACGAGGACCCTTCATTCGACTCTCTCGATTTCCTAAAGGAATGCATGACCCACCCCTATGATCTGGATGATGAGATGATTAAGGAGTTGGATAGTTTGTTAGACATGGTGTCGGTGCCTGAAGAACACCATTCCACTGATTTACACTCTTTACCATGGTTTGTGGAAGCACCATGCAAATCTGAATTTGTGGAGGAGACAATCCAAACTGAAAAATACTTAATGAATGTCTCTCCACCATCATGGGTTCTTCAACCCATTGAAAATTCTGATTGGGAGGACCCGTTTTTAATCAATTACAACCCAATTCAGAACTTGAGGAGATATCTTTTTGTTGCTCTTATCTCCTCCTTACATGCGTGTGGTGCATACTATGATTGGACTTTCATGAAGAAACGCACACATGTATACATTCGAGCAGGACTTTGGATGGTCCTCATGAGAAACCTATTGAAATTCATGAAGATCCTGCTCAAATTTGATCATGTAGTCGATCAGACTAATCAAAGGTAGGTAGGTAGGTTAGGATTTCTTTCTGCATTTAGGATTGAATAAGTCTCATTGAGACAATGGAAGATGCTAGAATTGATCAACTTGCTACCTCAGGTACTCTCGTTCTCACTCTCCTTTGTTTTGTGTCATTGCTCTCATGTCATGCATATTGCATATCTTATTACATTGAGGACAATGTAAGATTTTGGTTGGGGGGTGAGATTCCTTAGATGAATCTACTAGCTTTTGTGACATTTCGAGCAATTATGTAGAAAATTTTCGATTTTTCTAAAATTCAAAACTCTTTTGGAAAACGTTGTTTCTATGCATTCAAGATGATACGAGTATAAGAAGAGGATATACGAAGTGAGTGATGTTGCAAGCTTTGAATTTCTTTTAATATAATGGTTTTATATGTGAATTCCCCTATTTATGTGAGTGATAGAAAATTTGAACACTTTTACACCTAGTTCACATTACACGATTTTCATGGGTTGAAAGGATTATGTGATTTGTGGATTAAC
Source organism: Liriodendron chinense (assembly GCA_003013855.2). Classification (NCBI taxonomy): domain Eukaryota; kingdom Viridiplantae; phylum Streptophyta; class Magnoliopsida; order Magnoliales; family Magnoliaceae; genus Liriodendron; species Liriodendron chinense. The sequence continues at coordinate 1,582,551 of ML058462.1, read as the reverse complement.
TATACTTTGATTTAAGGTGTTGAGAAACCAAGCCGGGGTACTTTGTCCATCCTTGTCCATGGGAAAATAACGAAAGATATGGATTTCTAAAAATCCTATCTAATTTAAAAAGAAAAAGGAAAATGAAGGATGAAATTGGGAATGATGGAAAAATGGTGGAAAATTTCGATTAGGGCTACCTACTACCAACCGGGGGATGGTTTACCCGTAACCAAAGCCGGAAATGGGACGTAGTGTGAAAGTCGTCGGAAGGACGGTAAGACAAATTCCTGTCATAGGCTTGTTGTTGCTCTGTGCACCTTGAAATCCATAGTTTAGTTGATCTATGATGAAGATGAGCCCAGAAACTCATGAGATGAACTTTCACTATGCACACTAGGGTGAATTTGTTCAAGTTCTTCTATTTATCAATCAATCAATGGGAATTTCATATAAATACTTATTATGTTCTAAGAGTTTAAGGTTTCAACTTCTATCACCTAATTTCTCTGATTTTTATACTTGTGTGTCTTAGAATGTATAGAAGAATAGTTTCTAGAGGAGAGTTGGATTTGGAGAATGAAACTTGTTTCACGCATGTTTTGCTCGGGACTAGCAAAATGCTGGTTGGGGGGTGTGTTGAGCTCTTAATTGTGCATATTTTAACCCCAATTCATCACTCATTATGCATGGTTTTCATAATTTAAAGACTAATCAAATACATGTTTTGTGGTTGTAGGAATGAGAGTTACTTTGCCCAATTGATGACCAAAAGAGCTGATTTAGAACCTTGGATGAAGACCCAAGGAGGGCTGAAGGAAGAAGGAAGCAAAGAAAGAAGAAAATAGAAGAAAGAAAGGAAGAAAACAAGAAGAAAAAGAGACCGACCGGTCAGACCGGTCAGCCAAGGAAGCCCGACCGGTCTTGACCGGTCGGCCATGCTTGCTGGAGTAATGCCAAAGAGGGCCTGACCGGTCGTGACCGGTCGGCCAGCCCTGTCCGACCGGTCGTGACCGGTCGGCCATGTAAGTTTCAGATTCCAGATTCTAAAACAGCAATGTATTCCCACACCTGGTTTTTCGGACCAGTTTTCTGGGCCGATCTTGATGATATTTGAAAATCCAACACATCCATGTCGAATAGGAACTCGACGCCGAACTAACCCAAGTGGTTTCGTGTCGATCGGAGTTACGGATTGATCGTGGTGACCAAAACAATACGAACTGTCCAGAAAGTTCCAGATTTCGCTGTTCCACTCTGGGCCGGTCCAGGTGGCCCATCATTGAGGATATGAAAAATCTACTTTGACCATATTTTAGACCACATCCATATATGAATAACCATAAAAGTTTCAGATCAAAAGGGTGTGTGGTTTGATCGTACCGGTTGAAGAAAGATGGACCATCCAGAAAGCTCCAACTGCGCAGAGTTTATAAAAGCCCTAATTGTTCTAATTTTCGGACCACATTCTGAGATTATTTTGGACAATCTAATCCGTCTATCATGTAGAGGAGGAAGTTTTCTACTCATGTTCAAAATTTGAGATCAATCCGACCTCTGTACACTCCGGAGCGTTGAAAGCAAGATGACTGGTTCTGAAGGTACCCAAAGTGCGCGATTTTGAGAGGCGGTCGGTGATGTGATTGGTGGGCCCATTCAGTAAGGTACCCGAAGTTTTTAAGTAATTTTTCTTAGTCTTGTGATGACTCATGGATGTTTGGATGAATTACTTATCTTCTTAATTCGTTTGCAACAGTCTAGACCTGTTGTTGTAGGCAAATATAGCCTGACAGAAGTGAAGGATCGCGGCAATGTGAATGCAAGGAGTCCAGGTCGTGTTCGCGGTAAGGGGTCGCATTCCCCGGATGCGAGCAGCTCGGCTCGTGCTCACTAGGTAAGGTCGCATTCCCCGGATGCGAGCAGCTCGGCTCGTGCTCACTAGAAAAGGTCTCATTCCCCGGATGCGAGCAGCTCGGCTCGTGCTCACTAGAAGAGGTCGCATCTTCCGGATGCGAGCAGCTCTACTCGGGCTCATCAGAAGGGGTCGCGTCTCCCGGATGTGAGCAGTTCTACTCGGGCTCGTCAGAAGGGGTCACACATCACGCATGCGAGCATCCCTGACACAAGCAGCTCCCGACAATAGAATAGTCCTGAGTCTTTTGGTTCGGATGGTCTTCATACTTCCAGCACCCGGTTCCCGTCGAGCGGCTTGTTCAATCCCTCTGCGACACCAAGCAGAGTTACATCCAGCGCGGCGGTCTTCACCCTTTCGGCGTCTCCTTCCTTTTCGGTAGCTATGACTCCAACTACGAGCAATCAGCACTATTACCATGCCGATCAGCAGCCTGTATAGGTCGGTTTTTGGGCTTATCTTCTCTGGTGGTTCCGAATCTCAGGGGATTGCTATCAAGAAACGTGATTGCCGGAAGGAGTTATTGGGTTAGATATTGCCTCTAAGGATAAGGATCTTGTCCCACGAAATCAGCGAGATTTCAGTATCATACGCGACATCATCGGGATTTCGATATCTTACGTAACAAATTGGGTTGCTTCAGATCTATATAAGGGGGCGACTCCATTAAGAGAAAGGTACGTACACAACATTCAATCTTGGTCCCGTTTTGCTTGGCTTCTCTTCTTACTTTGGCCTGACTTAAGCATCGGAGGGCTAACGGCTGGTCCCCAGCCACCCTTAGTTGCTATCTGTCTTGCTTCAGGTCTGGTGGTGGAAATCCCTGCTGGAGTGAAGGAGAAAAGCCGGAGGATCTCGTTACAAAATCTGACATTAACAGTTTGGCGCCGTCTGTGGGAACGACTCGATCGTCAAAATCAATCGTGCTAACCACCGATCAAAATCCTTCGGCGATGCCTCCTAAAAAGGCTGTTCATCCTTCAACTTCAAGGCAGGCATCACCTCCGCCTGATGAGACGGAATCCGTACCTGCCCTCCCACCTGCTCCGACGAATATCCCTCAAGGAGCCCCGAATATGCCATCAACAAACCCATTATTGGAAGCCTCTGGAAATCAAGATGATGTCCTACGTTTCCTCGGAAACACTCTCCTAACTCTAAACGCCGGAGTTCAGGCGCTGTCAAATCGGCTTGATCAGCACTTCCCTGAACCGCAAAGACAACCCTCCGAAGGGTTACCACCGCAACCCATACCGGTAGCTTCCAGACATTCTATGGACGAACCACAGGTCCCACCACTTAGCGGCCATCCCCCTGTGCCGTCTCCACATTCTATACATTCCAGTTCGTCTCGACAACCTCAACCGCAAGGCTCCACCGCCGAAACATCTAGCTATACCCTACCATGGGAAGGAGATCTCAAAAGAATCCAAGATCGTTTTGACGTCATGGAACAGCGATACTAGGCAAATCGGCCATCTGCCGTCATGGCGGCGATACATCAATCTGAATCTCCCTTCACCAGCGAGGTCATGGAAGCCCCGTTACCCAGAAAGTATCGAGCGCCTGTTATCGCTCCGTACACAGGCATTGGCGACCCTCTGGAACATCTGGAAACATACAGGTCCCTCATGGAGTTGGAGGGACATGGTTCAGAAATCATGTGTAGGGCTTTTCCCCTAACATTGAAGGATGTAGCTCATACGTAGTTCCGGGGGTTAAAGCCCCGTTCCATCAGTTCCTTTTCCCAATTATCGGAGATATTCCTTTCTCAATTCATGGGAAGTATTCGCATTAAGAAGCCAGCCTCCCATCTGATGATCTGAAACAGCAGCATGGGGAGACAATAAAGGAGTTCACAGTACGGTTCACTGCCGAAGCCGTTCAAACTGAGGGTTACACTGAAGAAAAGGGTCTTACAGCCCTCATTGCCGGAATAACGAGCGAGAAATTCAGGTTTGCCTTAGATAAAAGCCCGCCGAAAACTATGGCAGAGTTCCAAGCCAAAGCTCAGAAATATATCAATGCAGAAGAAGTCGCATTGACACGCCATGGAGTACAGAGTAAGAAACGCAAGTCAGAAGGAACCTCTTCTACAGATAAGAAATACCATCGTGACCAGCGTGATCGTTCTCCCAGGAAGCCTTACTCTGGTAAATATCATAACTACACTCCTCTTAATCAGTCTCCTGAAAAGGTTCTAATGGAGATTAAACACAAGCCATATGTGAAGTGGCCTGCAAAGATCAAATCCGATCCCGAGAAGAGGGACAAGAGCAAGTTCTGTTACTTTCACAAAGATCACGGGCATAGGACCCAGGACTGCATCTCTCTACGAGACCATATCGAAGCCCTTATTCGAAAAGGCCATCTCCAGGATTATGTTGCTCGTAAAAATCGATCACCAGAAAGGGCGAAGACCTCATCTCGCCAAAAGGAACCGCCTCATCATCAAACCGACCAAGAGGACGCTGAGCCCACGGGAGAAATTCGCACTATCGTCGGGGGACCAGCTTGCGGGGGTGACTCTCAAGCTTCAAGAAAAGCATACGCTCGAAAGGCGTCCAAAGAACCCCAGCAGATCTATTGGCTGGAACAAACGTCCAACTCATCGAAAGCGAGCCATCCTCCAATTTCTTTCACCCTCGAAGATGCAGCGGGAATTCACTTCCCTCATGAAGATTCCATCGTAGTCACATTGAAGGTATCAAATTATCTAACTCATCGAATTATGGTGGATACAGGTAGCTCAGCCGATATTCTGTATTTGGAGGCTTTCGACAAGATGGCACTTGCCAGAAGCCTCCTCAAGCCAGTATTGACCCCCCTTGTCGGCTTTGTAGGAGAGGTAGTAACACCTGAAGGAAGTATCGATCTCCCAGTCACTTTTGGAGAGAGTCCAGCGAAGACCACCGTCTTCGTAAACTTCCTCGTCGTGGATCGAAAATCAGCATATAACGCCATTTTGGGGCGGCCGTCTCTAACTAAGGTTGGAGCTGGCCTTGCACCCTTCATATCTATGTGTTAAATTTCTTACCCTAAATGGCATCGGGGTCGTACGAGGAAGTCAGCAGGAGGCACGGTCCTGTTACCAGATAGCCCTCCAAGATCGAAAGAAGGCTCAAGCGACGCCCGTCATGGAAATAGCTCAAGGATCACCCGACGTTCCCTCAACCACCTCGTTGGATCCGAGAGAAAATGCTCTGAAGTCGGGAACTCCGGGGGAGGAAACAGTGGCGATCCACCTGACCGAAGACTGACCCATCTAAGATCGTGTACATCGGGTCCTCTTTGACCAGTGTCCATCGTGAAGATTTGACCCGTTTCCTCACTGAATACAAGGATGTGTTTGCTTGGTCTCATAAAGATATGCCAGGCATCGATCCCAATGTCATCGCACATCGTCTCAACATTGACCCGAAGCATAAACCCATACATCAGCGTCGACGTGCCTTTACTGCAGAAAGACAAATGGCAATCAAAACTGAAGTTGAGAAGATGCTCGCGGCTAATTTCATAAAGGAAGTTGACTACCCAGAGTGGGTCGTAAACGTAGTTCTCGTTCGGAAAGCTAATGGCAAATGGAGGATGTGCGTCGACTATTCAGACTTGAACAAAGCATGTCCCAAAGATAGCTTTCCGACACCGCGGATCGACCAGTTGGTCGACTCAACAGCTGGACATGCTCTCCTCAGCTTTATGGATGCTTATTCTGGTTACAACCAGATTATGATGCATCCACCTGATAGCCAGCATACTGCCTTCATCACAGATCGAGGACTATATTGCTACCAGGTAATGTCGTTCGGTCTTAAAAATGCAGGGGCCACTTATCAACGTCTTGTCAACAAAATATTCGCTGCTCAAATCGGTAGGAATATGGAAGTGTATGTTGACGATATGCTCGTGAAAAGCATCGTTGAAGATAACCACATTTCTGATCTTCGATGAAGCCTTTGATCTGATGAGGAAGTATCAAATGAAATTAAACCCAGAAAAATACGCGTTTGGAGTGTCTGCAGGGAAATTTCTTGGGTTCATGGTTGGCCAGCGTGGAATTGAGGCGAATCCCGAAAAGATTAAAGCATTGATAGAGATGAAATCCCCCGTTACTCTGAAGGACGTCCAGCGTCTGGCTGGTCGCATCGCATCATTGAACAGGTTCATCTCGCGAGCATTTGACAAGTGCTTGCCCTTCTTCAAACTCCTTCGTGCAACGGCCAAGTCTGATTGGAAGTGGACACCTCAGTGTGAAGAAGCTTTTTCACAACTGAAGCAATACATGAGCGTCGAATTTAAATGGGCGGTCGAGATCAGTGAGCATGATATCTCATTCTGTCCTAGGACCGCAGTCAAGGGCCAGGCCGTGGCTGACTTCATCACCGAATTTACATATTCTTCTGAAGATAATGTCATGACCAGCGACCAGCCTCCTTGGTCGCTCTTCGTGGACGGGTCGTCGCGGGCCACTGGCAGTGGAGCGGGCCTGATTTTAGTGGCTCCCGACGGGTCGTATTTTCAATATGCTCTGCGTTTCGAATCACACGTCTCCAATAATGAAGCAGAATATGAGGCCCTGATTGTTGGCCTCGAACTAGCCATTGTCCTCGCAGTCCAGAATTTGATAATTCATAGCGACTCCCAGCTCATTGTCAATCAAGTTCTTGGTGAATTCGAAGCCAAAGAAGAAAGAATGGCCTTATACAAGTCTCGTGTCCTCATCCTGCTCGCCAAACTAAAGACTTATAAAATAATTCATATCCCTCGCGAGCAGAACCAACTTGCCGATTCCTTGGCAAAACTCGCTTCTGCACCGGAATCGGAGTTATCACATTCGATCCCCATTGAGCACCGTCAGAACTTGAGTATCGACCAAGTGACTCTCGAGCAAGTTATATCGGTACAATCGTCTCCATGCTGGATGGATCCTATCATCCTTTATCTCAGAGATGGATACCTACCAGAAGACAAGAAAGCTGCCAGACAAATTCGGCTTCGAGCTGCCAGGTACACCTTACAAGATGGAATATTGTTGCAAAAAAGCTTCTCCTTGCCTTATTTAAGGTGTCTTCATCCAGAAGAAGCACTTCGTGTTCTAGATGAAGTATACCAGGGGGCATGTGGTAACCATCCCAGGGGGCGATCCCTAGCATATAAAGTGATGAGGCAAGGATATTATTGGCCTACTATGAAAGCAGACGCCATCGAATTTTCTAAAAAATGCGACAAGTGTCAACGATATCTACCTATACCTCGTGTACCGTCCTAGCGGATGACCCCAGTTGATAGCCCTTGGCCTTTTGCTCAGTGGGGGATCGATATCATTGGGCCCTTACCTATGGGAAAGGGACAGAATAGGTTCGCGATCGTGGCGGTTGATTATTTCACCAAATGGGCCGAGGCAGAACCATTAGCCAAGATTACTGAAAAACAAACTACTAAGTTTATATGGAGAAATATCATATGTCGTTTCGGACTTCCTCATACTATAATTACCGATAACGGAACGCAGTTCGACAACGCAGCCTTTGATGAATTTTGCGACAAATAGAAGATACGTAATCTCCGCACTTCTCTATATCATCCTCAGGCGAATGGGCAGGTCGAGGCAGTGAATAAGATCATAAAGCATCATTTAAAGACCAAGCTAGGTGAATGTAAAGGGGTGTGGCCAGAACTTCTGCCAGAGGTATTATGGGCCTATAGAACCACGGCTTGCACATCAACAGGTGAAACTCCTTTCTCCTTAGCATTTGGTGTTGACACAGTGGTACCAGTGGAAATTCAAGTGCCCTCATATCGGATCGGGCAGTATGATCCCGCGAGCAATCAGGAAAACCTCCGACTTCATCTCGATCTCTTGGAAGAGCAAAGAAATGCTTCCCAAGTACGAGTGGCAGCATATCAACGACGTATTGCTCGTTATCGAAATGTGAAGGTTCGGCCTAGATCCTTCCAGTTCGGAGATTTGGTCCTAAGGCAAAATCTTGGAGTTCCTGCTCGTTCATTGGATCCGAATTGGGAAGGCCCGTATCGGGTTATTAGGGTTGTGCGACCCGGTACTTATTATCTTGAAGACATGCAAGAGAAGCCTGTACGTCGCCCTTGGCATGTGGAGCATTTGCTACGATACTACCCCTAGATTCGATGTAGTTTATTACAACGTTTTATGAATAAAGTGAAAGATATCTTTTGGCCGCTACTCCATTTATATGGACCTGAATAGCCCTGAAGAGAGTGCTTACACATCCTCTTGGCCAATTGCCTACCTTTGGTAGGACTGAAATCGTTACTAGTTGGTTGCTTCTCCATTTACATGGACCTGAACAGCCCCGAAGAGAATGTATACCATCTCTTGACCAACCTTCTGCCCTTGGTAGACTCAAAATCTCAATCAATAGATCAGTCTATCTCAACGCGGACACGGTCATACGACCCCCGGATTGAGTCTAATTCATTTTTTCATGAGTTAGTTGCTCGCGACTGGTGAGAGGAGGGATCGCACTCCTGAATGCGAGCACCGCAGCTCGTGCTCTAATCGCGAGCACCGCAGCTCGGGCTCGAATCGTAGTCGTACACCTTAATTGCGAGCACCACAGCTCGCTCTCGAATTGTGGTCATACCCCCTAATGCAAGTAGCGCAGCTCGTGCTCGAATTAAAGGGTCGCATCTCTGATGAAACCATTTGAGATCAACATAAAGCAAAAAATGAAAGAAAAGGAGAATACATTACAGAAGCGGATATTCATTCATAAAGACCAAAAGGTCGAGACAATTACAAATTTCTTCAAAAAAAAAATACATGATGTAGGAAGCTGCTGAGGTCAAGGTTGGTCATCCTCATCTTGCGCAGGCTCGCGGCTCTCAGCTTCAGGACCAGCCTCAGGAGCAGGAGCGGCATCTCTTGCCTCAGTGGCTTCGTTCTCAGCGGCAGCCCGTTCCTTAGCTGCAACCTCGAATGCCACCCTGTCGAACTCTTCAACGTTAAAAGTTGGAGCGATCATCTGCATAACTCTGACCGCGAAATCGCGACCAGCGATATACGCATCGTACCGCTCCTCATCGTAAAGTGGAGAAGTTCGGAACTCCTGAACTGCGCGAGGACCCTCATCAGATATCATTTGAACGAGGGCCACTCGCTCCTCTTCCCAGTGGATGGAATCATCCTTCAACTGGTGAAGTTGCTGCTGGGCTTCCTTGAGCTCCTTCTGGGCCTCCTCGAGCTTCTTCTGGGTCTCCTCGAGTTTGGTCCGCGCATCCTTGAGCCATCCCTCAAGCTGGATCTTGTCCTGGCGGAAGATCTCCTTCTCCTTCTCTCTCTTGGTATGGATTTCTTGAAGCTTTGCGAGTTGGAGGTCCACTGACTGAAAGCGCTCAGTCAGGGATTGGATCTTGACAAGGAGAATTTTCTTCTCTTCGTCCAGCTTGGAGATCTGAACCTCCAAAGCCTTCACCAAACGGTCCCTCCCTTGGACCTCGGCTTCCATGGTCTTCTTCTTCTTCTCCACATCCTCCACACTGCGGCGGGCTGCTTCAACATCCCGTCTAACGCGGAGTGTGAGATCCAGGCTTTGAAACAAATAAAGAAAGAAGGATTAGATTGCTAGTCATCTAATAAAATCCTGAAAAGATTGGTAGAAAGAGAAAAGGGTGTTACCTGAACCAGTCTCACTCCAATATCTGTAGAGAGAGCCTCTGGGCTTGGCTCAGGCAAACTCCCGAAGGAGTTGGGGGGAATGTTATCAAACATAAACTTGCATACAGGATGCAAGTGTGGGGGGATAACAAAAACCCCCGACCCGGAAGGTTGGGCCACCACCATCTCACCAGAGCCCGTCTCACGAGCACTCACGGCACCCATAGAGGGCGTCGCAGACTCGCGAGCACCAGTAGGCTCGCATCTTATATCCTTAGGAGGGAGGCCCCCCTCCCTCCGATCGCCTTTCGACGAATTATCAGCGACTTCGATCACCGGCTGCCCGCGAGCACCTGGCGGTGGAGTCGCAGTAGCCGGAGAGGGCACGGCAGATAGAGGGGTCGCGATAACCGGAGGGGTCGCAGTCGTACGAGAAGTCGTAGCGACCCCACCCGAACCGATCCCTTGCGATTGAGGACCGCGAGCAGACCCCTCTGCGAGAGTGGGCGCATTAGAAGGACCCCCCGCAGTCTTCTTTTGCCTCTTCGAGGCTGCACCCTTCAGACGGGGAAGTGCCCCCAGTGCACCTCTTTTATCTCCCACGTTCGCCATTTCGTCTTGAGAGATTAAACCCGCTGCACGAAGACAGTGAGGCTCTAGAGCAGCGTTGACGTGGCGTGCGGCCGCAGGGAGCTTGTAGACCTTGACAAGTTTTTCGTTGAGCCATCCTCGCAGATTGGGCTTCACACCAATTGGGATTCCTGCGAGCAAAAAAGAAGGTTCGTTAAATCGTCAAAGTAGTAAAGTTATTGTTTCTGTCAGGACAAATAAACGAGCACTTGACCCACCTTCGCCAAAATGGCGATTAACGTTATGGCCTTTGGTGTCAGAGCCCATTTCGGACTCCCAGTTTCCGGAGACATAGAACCACTTCTTTCTCCATCCCGGGCAGTTGGAAGAAGGGTTCCCCAAAATGAAGTTATTCCGGTGCCAGAAGCAGAGGTAGTACCAACCCTCGCTAGCTGGCGCCTTCTTCAGCTGGAATAACCTCAAAAATTCCTGAGCGGTTAACTCCACGTTACCCGCCTGCTTCCAAAGGGTGAAAGCACTCAAAAGAACCCGCCAGCCGTTAACTATAAGTTGGCCCGGGGCAATCTTATAGAGACGGAGGAAATTTCGAATGAAGGGGTGGAGGGGGAGACGTACGCCTACTTTGAAAAAGTATTCATAAACTGCCACACACCCAGGCGGTGGTGCATCGGCTGTCTCCCCTCTCCCAGGCAATCTGAATATAACAGAGTCCGGCACTCTGTATGCCTCTCTAAGGCTAGAGAGCCTCTCCTCCGTCAAGATGGAAGAATACCCGGAGGCAGAATATCTACCAGCCGGTACTCTGGCATTATTTGATTCGGAAGAATCAGGGGTGTGATCTCCCAAGGGAACAATCTCTTCATCTGAGGACCCCGCCATTGCAAGAAGGAAAGCAAGAAAGAAAGATGAAGGAAGCAGAGATGAAGGGAGAAAGTTGGAGAAAAACTACCTCTGTGAAGAGGTTTTTTCCGCACCAGAAGCAAAGGAAGAAGAAGAAAGCAGGGAGCGCCGCAGCAGAGAATTCGAAAATGAAAGAATTTCTTCTAAGTCCGGTATTTATACGCAATCATTCTGTTTAATTTGCTGGACACGCGGCAGTTTCTCATCCGGCGCACCAGACGAACAGACGCTAGCATTAAATACGGAAACACTTGGCGCCCAACGCTTCATCTCTGGCGGCAGAAAAAGCTGCGTGAAAGCTGGCCATCATAAATGCGGAAGCATGTTAAGTGAATCATGCGCGATTGTCTCCCAGCACCCAGCTGTCAACACTAGCAAACCCTTGGCATAGTTCCTCAATATCAAGGGTTTGGGGGGCATCTGTTGTAGGCAAATATAGCCTGACAGAAGTGAAGGATCGCGGCAATGTGAATGCAAGGAGTCCAGGTCGTGTTCGCGGTAAGGGGTCGCATTCCCCGGATGCGAGCAGCTCGGCTCGTGCTCACTAGGAAAGGTCGCATTCCCCGGATGCGAGCAGCTCGGCTCGTGCTCACTAGGAAAGGTCGCATTCCCCGGATGCGAGCAGCTCGGCTCGTGCTCACTAGAAGAGGTCGCATCTTCCTGATGCGAGCAGCTCTACTCGGGCTCATCAGAAGGGGTCGCGTCTCCCGGATGCGAGCAGTTCTACTCGGGCTCGTCAGAAGGGGTCGCACATCACGAATGCGAGCATCCCTGACACAAGCAGCTCCCGACAATAGAATAGTCCTGAGTCTTTTGGTTCGGATGGTCTTCATACTTCCAGCACCCGGTTCCCGTCGAGCGGCTTGTTCAATCCCTCTGCGACACCAAGCAGAGTTACATCCAGCGCGGCGGTCTTCACCCTTTCGGCGTCTCCTTCCTTTTCGGTAGCTATGACTCCAACTACGAGCAATCAGCACTATTACCATGCCGATCAGCAGCCTGTATAGGTCAGTTTTTGGGCTTATCTTCTCTGGTGGTTCCGAATCTCAGGGGATTGCTATCAAGAAACGTGATTGCCAGAAGGAGTTATTGGGTTAGATATTGCCTCTAAGGATAAGGATCTTGTCCCACGAAATCAGCGAGATTTCAGTATCATACGCGACATCATCGGGATTTCGATATCTTACGTAACAAATTGGGTTGCTTCAGATCTATATAAGGGGGCGACTCCATTAAGAGAAAGGTACGTACACAACATTCAATCTTGGTCCCGTTTTGCTTGGCTTCTCTTCTTACTTTGGCCTGACTTAAGCATCGGAGGGCTAACGGCTGGTCCCCAGCCACCCTTAGTTGCTATCTGTCTTGCTTCAGGTCTGGTGGTGGAAATCCCTGCTGGAGTGAAGGAGAAAAGCCGGAGGATCTCGTTACAAAATCTGACATTAACACCTGTATGATCCGAGGAATCGGAGTGCGCTCTAGTACTAAGCTCTTCATGAAGGGACTTCCTACCAAAGTTTTATTTTTCTGTTTTTCTGAATATGTATGGATTGTGCATGTGATTTGAATCTAGTTCAAATCATGATCTAGCCTTGTCTTGTGAGAGGACTTGAGGATGGTTATGATTGTGAACTGGACCTTTTGGAGAGGGGAATGACCTATGCAATTGAGCATGCTCAGCTCAGCCTTCATTGAGTGAATCCTATGCATAGAACTTACATATGACAGACTGTTTGGTTTAACAGCTCTATCATCCGACTAGATAGACAGGAATGTCGATTCTAGTTGAGAAAGTAAGAAACCATAGCGAATTATGCATCTAAGAAGAGCTATAAGTGGATCCTTGATGCTCTAGTTATCTTTTCATTATTAGATTTTCTATTTTATGTTAAAAATCAATTTCACAAACCTCTTTGATTCTAGTTATTAGGATAGTTAGAATTGTTTACTTCCTTCCCTGTGGATCGACCTCGGTCTTACCGAGTTTATTACTACATCGCAGCCTTGCACTTGAGGCGAGCGAACACTAGCCCTTCAGGTCCTCCATTGACCACGTCGAAGCGTAAGAGGCGGCTTCGAAGAAGGTTAGTCGCCCATCTGATCAGCCCCAGTGGTTCCTGCCTCCGGAGACCTTTAATTTTTATGAACGCATATTGACATTATCCAAAGACATGCAGAAGAAGATTCTTTGCGATAGAGTTGTGCCACCTCCTCCAGATAGGGGCACACAAGAATAGTGGGACTGCTTGGTATGCTCCCTTACACGGTTTTCGAAGCGATGGGACAATGGTTTCCGAGGAGGGTGAGGCAAGTTCGTCGGCTCCTACCCAATCCGCCAGGCGTGGTCGCCCAAAGAGGGCCGATAAAGGTGCAAAACAGGTGTACATAGAGAAGCAAGCCAGGTCTAAGTCTGATAAGATGAAGATCGTTTGGTCAACTGTTAAGTTGGTCACCTCCCCTCTCGCCATACGGAACCCTTATACGCGAGGGTATATCAGGTCTACCAGAAGTTTCCAATGGTATCGCTCTCTCCCGAGCATTAATCCTTCAGATGTACGCCGTGCCAATTCATTTTTTAGCGTGGATACATGGACGTCTACCCCCACGCCATTCCTTAACTGCTCTTTGTCTGAGAATGGCAGATGTTAAGCTGTTCTGGACCCGAAGATCATGATCTTCTTAGAGCCAAACCAGGACCCCCATCGGCCCTTCCCTACGCATTATTTTGAGACTCTTCATCAAAGGTTTCATCATTTGGGAGACACTGAAATTTGGATGTCGGGTGCATTCTGGACCTAGGGTCATTTGATCGCCCATCCTGGATATGAAGCGTGGGCGAACCGAATTCTGAAACGACATAGAGAGGCCCTAAAAGCGGTAGGCCTCTTCAAGGCTATTGCGGTAACTTCAAGCTATTTCTGCCGCGAACCGTGGGTCTATAAAGGATTTCTGAACTACTGGTGTTCTATCACCAATACTTTTCACTTACCGTACGGAGAGATGAGCATCTCACTTTAGGACCTGAACCGGATCGCCGGTCTCCCAATTCATGGGAGAATATATGACGAGTGGGTCCCCAGTGACGACGAATTGTCCCGGAAGAAGAAAGGGGTGAACAAGTGCTTCTTTTCTCCGGCTTGCTATGAGTTATTTGCGGAACTTCCGCAATTCTGGGGTTTCAAGGATAAGCTTCCTTTCGAAGACTGACTGGTTTATTTCAGCCATGGCTTGGAGTAAGTGCTTTATCACAAGCCGCACACCATCACTTTGTTCCGTCTTTTTTTCTTCCATTAATGTCTTGTTTTCTTCCTTTCAGCTTGGACTATGCAGCTTACGATGAAGGCCGCGAGGATAAGGCATTTTTAGGGAATCAGATGAAGGAAAAATTCCCTCACCCCAACAAGCTTTCCCTGACCTGTGAACTAGCTATTCCGATTATGGTAAATCAACTATCTCTTTTAGCTATTCCGATTTGAATGATGAAGAGATTTCAAGGACGGTTGATGAACCCGAGGAATCTACAAAATCTGAAAGTGATAGTTTGATTGCCTATAATGATTGTGAGTCCATGATTTCTTCTTCCAAAGGGCCGAATGCTTATGAGTTGTCGGAAGATATTCTTACTAGAGAGATGGCTGAAGTGGATCTCTTTGAGTCCTTCCACCAACAACACATCCCAGATTCTATTGTGGAAGAACTCCCTTGGGTTGAAAATTTTGTTTCTTTGGATGACGGGGTGGCACAATCTAAAATTTCAAAAGATCAACCAATGTTAGATGATGTGCTTACCAATGAATTTGAAAATTTTCTTTGGAAGACCTCCCCTCTATAGAGGAGGAATTCCTTACCCTTGAAACAGAATTTCCTCAATCACTTAGGGAGAACGAGGACCCTTCATTCGACTCTCTCGATTTCCTAGAGGAATGCATGACCCACCCTTATGATCTGGATGATGAGATGATTAAGGAGTTGCATAGTTTGTTAGACATGGTGTCGGTGCATGAAGAACATCATTCCACTGATTTACACTCTTTACCATCGTTTGTGGAAGCACTGTGCAATTCTGAATTTGTGGAGGAGACAACCCAAACTAAAAAATACTTAATGAATGTCTCTCCACCATCATGGGTTCTTCAACCCATTGAAAATTCTGATTGGGAGGACTCGTTTTTAATTAATTACAACCCAATTCAAAACTTGAGGAGATCTTTTTGCTGCTCTTATCTCCTCTTTACATGCGTGTGGTGCACACTATGATTGGACCTTAATGAAGAAACGCACCCATGTGTACATTCAAGCAGGACTTTGGATGGTCCTCATGAGAAACCTATTGAAATTCATGAAGATCCTACTCAAATTTGATCATGTAGTTGATCGGACTAATCAAAGGTAGGTAGGTAGGTTAGGATTTCTTTTCTACATTTAGGATTGAATAAGTCTCATCGAGACAATGGAAGATGCTAGAATTGATCAACTTGCTACCTCAGGTACTCTCGTTCTCACTCTCCTATATTTTATGTCATTGCTCTCATGTCATGCATATTGCATATCTTATTACATTGAGGACAATGTAAGATTTTGGTTAGGGGGTGTGATATTCCTTAGATGAATCTACTAGCTTTTGTGACATTTCGAGCAATTATGTAGAAATTTTTTAATTTTTCTAAAAATTCAAAAGCTCCTTTGGAAAACCGCGTTTATATGCACTTGGGATGTCGTAAGTATGAAAGGAAGAAAGATGTAGTGAGATGATTTGGAAACTCTTAAAGGACTTGTAACATGATGGTTTTCTAATTGGATTCCCCTATTAATTTGATTGATAGAAAAATTGAAACACTTTTACACCTAGTTCACTTTACACGATTCTCATGTTTTGAAAGGATTATGTAGAATTGTGGATTGGTTAAGTTTGGATTTGAGGTGTTGAGAAACCAAGCCGGGGTACTTTGTCCATCCTTATCCATGGGAAAATAACGAAAGATATGAATTTCTAAAAATCCTATCTAATGAAAAATAAAACGGGAAAGGAAGGATGAAAATATGGGAATGATGGAAAATATGGTGAAAAATTCTGAAAAGGGCTACCTATTACCAACCGGGGGATGGTCTACCCGTAACCAAAGCCGGAAATGGGACGTAGTGGAAAGCCGTCGGAAGGACGGTAAGGCAAATTCCTTGTCATAGGCTCGTTGTTGATCTATACATCGTTGAATCCATACCTTAGCTAATTCATGAAGAAGGTAAATCCAGAAATCCATGAGATGAGCATTCACTGAGCACACTAGGTTAATTTGTTTGGATCCTTCTATTTATCAATCATTAGCGAGAATTCCATATGAACACTTGTTATGTTTTTGGAAGTTTAAGGTCTCAACTTCTATCACTTAGTTTTGCTGATTTTTGTACTTGCATGTCTTGGAATGTATAGAAACATAGTTTCTGAAGAAGAGTTGGGTTTTAGAGAATGAAACTTGTTTCACGCATGTTTTGCTCGGGACTAGGAAAATGGTAGTTGGGGGTGTGTTGAGCTCTTAATTGTGCATATTCTAACCCCAATTCATCACTCATTATGCATGCTTTTCATGATTTAAAGACTAATCTAATGCATGGATTTGTGATTGTAAGAATGAGAGGGAGACTTCACTAATTCAGAGTTAAAAGAGTCACTTTGTATGCATTGAAGATCAATAGAACAAGTGCCAAAAGGTGGAGGAAAGAAGAAAAAAGAAAGAAGAGAAAAGGAAGAAAATATCCCAAGACCTGTCCCAAGACCTGTCTCAAGACCGGTCGCTAGATAGGTCGAGATGAGTCCAGAGAAACATAGCTTGCTGGACTATTTTTGATGTTTTACCACCTGTCGTCCATGGCCTTTAGAGCGGTCGTCCGACCGGTCGGCAGCGTAACAGAGCTTGTCCGTGAAGCTCCGATTTTCTTTGCACAATTGCATGATTTCTTGCTCAATTTGGAATCTTCTGCGCCAATCTATAAAAGGACACCTACAACCTCTTCATAAGGCATCGAGCAATGTGGGGAGCAAAGGATTTTTTGACCTAGGAGGCTTCCTAGTCTCCTACAACTAGTTTTCTTCTTCTTCTAGTTCTAGTTCTAGTTTATTTTTATGCTTTTCATTAGCTAACCTCTTAGCTAGAGCTAAGAGGTGAAGCTTATAGCTTACTTAGATGTCTTAATTCATTTTATTGGTTTCAAGTTTGGATTTATTGAAGAACAATGGTTTTTAGAAGTTTGAATAAAGTTCTAAGTAGTTTTTCTTAATCTTATGATGGCTCATGGATGTTTGGAAGAATTGCTTTAGTTCTTAATTATTTTGCATAGTTCTAGACCTGTACGCTCTGAGGAATCGGATTCAATACGCTCTAGACTTGGATTTCCATGTGGGAACTTAACCTAAAGTTCCACCTTTTTGTTCTAAATTCTGAATTATGTGTTGATTGAGCATATGATTTAAATGAAGTTTAAATCGTGATATAGTGAAGCTTTGTGACAGGGTTTGATGATTATCATAGTTATGATCTTAACCTATTAGAACTAGGATTGACCTATGCAATTGAGTGTGCTCAAGTCCTAACTTGAATTGAGGGAATCATGTGTATTAATCACACATATGACAGATTGATTTGATAATATAACCGCTCTATCATCCGGCTAGATAGGATTTGATTTCGATTCTAGTTGAGTAATTGAGAAACCATAACAAATTATGCATCAAAGGAGAGCTATAAGTGGATCCTTGATGCTCTAGTTACCCTTTCATTATCAGATTTTCCTGTTTCATGTTCAAAACCGATTTAACAAACCTCTTAGATTCTAGTTGTTAGGATAGTTAGAATTGTTTACTTCCTTTCCTATGGATCGACCTCGGTCTTACCGAGATTATTACTACATCGCAGCCTTGCACTTGAGGCGAGCGAACACTCGTGAGCAACGGGCATATGGTGTCGAGCATATTCATTGGAAATGGATGTGGCGACAGCTCCTGCTAATGGGGACCGGTTGCTCTTTTGCTATCCCTGGGATGAAGAGTGTCACTGGTGCCTCTTTCGGGTGGATGAGATGGTGGGCTCATCAGTGTTCGTTGATTCGGAATGGTCATCATGTCACTGATCCTGTCTTCATTATGCCTCCGATTATCAGTTTGACTCCTGCCGATGGACTAGGATATGTGTTGGAGCATCTTCATCAGCCTGCTGCACCGGGTACTCGGAGGCTAACGACTTCGATGAACGTGATAATCGATCATGAGAAACCTGAGCATACCCTAGAGGTTGGATTGCTTACGGGGAAAGAAGTATCGTGCAAGAGGGGCCAGAGTTCCCAGTCTCTCGGGCCTATTGATGAGGCGCCTCAGGGAGGTGATGTTCCCAGGGGTAACGATGATCAAAATGATGGAGATGGTGATGATAATGATGGTATTGATGGCGGTGGTGATGGAGATGGTGGTGATGATGGAGATGGTGGAGATGATGGTGATGATGGTGGAGATGATGGTGACAGAAATGCGTCGATGGGTGGTCATGAGAAGTCAAGGGGGTTTACTTAGATGCTCTGCTCCTGAGGACAGTGACAATGAGATGTCACCTGAGCGGACTGGTCCTCGAGTGAAGACTGCTCATCGCACTTTGGTAGTTGATGGAGGAAAGAATATTAATGAGATGCGTAAGAGATATGATGAAGAGAGATTACAGAAACGACTTTCCGAGACTGCTGGTGACATCCTGCCTGGCGATGCAAGTGTGGTTAGGGAAGAGGGTGAGTTGAGTCTTCAGGATAATTTGAACGGAGATCGTCACACTGGAGAAGGTAATGATGATGAGCCGATATATAACAAGTCCGTCCCTGAGGTAAATGTAGAAGCTATCTTCATGGACCTGGATGATGAGATGCCCACTGACACTATTCTTATCTCTGATAACCCTGTGGCTGAAGCTGCAGATGATCAAGGTCCCGTTCCTGAAATGACCGTCACTATTGCGGCTAGGGTTGTACTTCCCCCGACCCTTTCCCGTGCTGAAGGTATTGTGGTCGAGGATGCTGATTTAGCTTCTCGAGACGCCACGGCTTCTATCACTGAATCAAGTGTACCTGAACTTATCTCGGAAGCACCTCCGACTATTGGACCATCATCAGCTAAGCCTATTGTGGAAGCTGTTTCCGTTATTGGACCGTCGTTAACTGAACCTATCGAGGAGGCTTCCCATGGGGTTGAGGTTTCTGATATAGGAGCAAGTGCATCGGAACTTGCCGCAGAAGCTCCTCCTACTATTGTACCATTGTCGGTTGAACCCGTTGTGGAAGTCCCTCTTATTGTCGTGCCAACATCTGGCACAAATATTCCTGAGGTCGTAGTGCTATCTTCACCGGAATTACCTGAGCCATCGACCGAGGGGATTGCTGAACCTGCCCCAGTATTGTCTACGCCCACTGTCTCAACTAGCGTGCCTATCGTTGACGTTCCTGAAGCCACTGGTATATTACTTGTCTTCATTATTTCAGCTATTTTCTTCCTTACTGAGGTCTCTTTATACTGATTCTTATCATTTCTTTTGTCAACAACTGTTCTTGTCCGTGTTTCCACCTCTGTCGCTTTGCCTGAGGCGTTCATTTCTTCTCTCCGAGGACTGTTAATGGTGAAGGCAGACCTTTTGAAGAGTCTTTTAACAAACATTGCTGCCTCTCTGAAGAACATGGATGAATGGTCCATTTTAGATGAATGGCTGCAAGCGCTTGAATACAACGCTGCATGGCTCGGGATTGACGTCTCCTTGATGGTCAATCATGTAGTCCTATTTAGGGAAGGCATGACACAACTCAATGAGGTGAGACACTTTAGAGTTGATCCCTCTGTTGAGGAGAGATGCGGTCATTTGCAGTCCCTCGGAGATCCTTCAGAGCGTTCCTGATCCTGCAGAATTGAGGGAGTTCCTTCAGAGCGTTCCTGATCCTGCACAGGTTTTAGCTGAGGCGGAGGCAACACAGAGGGAAACCCAAGAGTCTGCAATTCACTTGTTAGAACAATGTTTAAGAAACTTGAACGGTTGAACTTTGTGATCATTTCATTTTGTAATTCGTGGAGACACATTGTGACGATAATGTGGTAATGATATGTATACTATTCACGTGATTTTTGTTATGTGTTTCATATACTTGATACTTCTTTTGTTTGAATTTGGATTTGAAAATAAAGCAGACTATTTTGAAAGGGATGTCCCCCTGTCAGGACTCAAACCTATGCTTATGCGAAATGGGTGTGACCGAGTCCTGATCTTAAGGCTCATCTTTCCATTCCAATTCTTGACAATCTTGGATCGGGTGGGGTGGCGGTGCCTGACACGTCTTGGGTTTTAATGACTTTCCTGATACCTGTGTAAACACACGAAATAGATGATTAGTACCTGTAATTGTAAGCATTGATTATTGTACAGTATCATTTCTTTTGGTGTTTGTTTATTACACTTTCCCTCTAAAGGGCTGTTTACAAATCACAATGGTATGTTGTGTCAAGTATAATATCTTTTCAAAAATCGACCATTCACCAACGAACTGATGCCCTGTCCCTTGCAATCGATCACTCAATAGGCCCCGTTGGAATAAACTTCATTGATGATGCACACTAGATCCCATTTCGGGTCAAATTTGCTTTTAAGACCTTGAGCCGGTACTGAGCGTTTCATCATTAGTACCAAATCACCTCACTTGAACGCCCTTCTGCGAACTCGTTTGTCGTACGAAGCTGAAATCTGCTTCTGATACATTTCGAGCCTTTGCTGAGCTACGAGTCTCTTTTCATCCAAATCGTCAAGCTCGGCCATTCTAGTCTTGGAGTTTTGCTCGGATGTCAGGGAGTGCCGGAGTGCGACCTGTAATGACTCAACCTGTATTTCTATCTGGACCACTGCCTCCATGTCGTATACCAGTGAGTAAGGCGTGGCTTTGGTGGCTGTGCCGTATGTGGTTCGATACGCCCATAATGCTTTAGGCAGGCGCTTGCCCCAATCTTTCTTATTTTCCGCTACCGTTTTCTTCAAAATCTTCACGATAGTCTTGTTAAAAGCTTCGGCCAACCTATTCGCAGGAGGATAGTAAGGTGTCGAATAGCAGTGCTTGATCTTGAACTTCATGCATAACTTGTCGATGGTGGCATTCTTGAAGGGTGTTCCGTTGTCAGTGGTGATCTTCTCGGGAATACCATGTCGGAATAATATGGTATGACGGATGAAACCTTCGACATGTTTGGCCTTCACTACTCCTAAGTGCCACTTGCCTTAGCCCACTTGGAAAAGTAATCCGTTGTAGCCAAGATGTATTGGTGCCCCTGGGAAGAGGGTGGGCTGATTGGTCCAATCACATCCATGCCCCAGGCTGCGAAAGGCCAGGACATCACCGATTGATGCAACTCTTCCGGTGGCGAGTGTATAATATCTGCATGGATCTGGCACTGATGGCGTTTCTTGACATATTCTATCACATCTTTTGTCATCGTGGGCCAATAATATCCCATGTGTCGAATGTGGTGATGCAAGTTCTTGCCTCCTTGATGAGCACCGCACTCTCCCCCGTGAGCTTCCTTCAGTGTGGCATACGCTTCATCTCGGTCCAAGCAACGCAACAATACTCCCTCATACGAGCGCTTGTAGAGAATGTCGTTCTGCGTTACAAATGAACCGGGTTGTCTTCTGACCTGCGTACGTATCTTGGGATCTTCTGGTAAAAATCCG
Source organism: Liriodendron chinense (assembly GCA_003013855.2). Taxonomy (NCBI): domain Eukaryota; kingdom Viridiplantae; phylum Streptophyta; class Magnoliopsida; order Magnoliales; family Magnoliaceae; genus Liriodendron; species Liriodendron chinense. The sequence continues at coordinate 1,560,803 of ML058462.1, read as the reverse complement.
TGTTTCAGATAGTCGACGAATGGCCTTTTCCAGTCATCTCCTTTTGTAATCTCAAAGCAACAGATGGGGTTTACACTTGATTCACCACCACGCAGTACATCGGTAGAATCCTTCTTTCTTCGATTGTTACTTGAAGCGGGCTGCGCCCGGGATTAGCTAGAGCAACGGCTAGACTGGCCAGTGCGTCGGCCTTTACATTCTCCTGCCTCGGTATATGTGAAATGTTACTGTTGTGGAATTAATCAAACAATGATTACGCTTGGTGACAGAGAGGTGACAATTCCGGTTTGCGGACCTCATATTCTGTTGTCAACTGTTTGATGACTAGTCTGGAGTCACCATAGATTTGTATTGCTTTGATACGCATCTTTAGGGCGAGCTGTAGTCCGATGATGAGGGCTTAATATTCTGCTTTATTGTTGGTGCAAGCTGGCATGATCGTAAATGAGTAGGGCAGCAAATCTCCCTGCGGGCTGATAAATATAACTCCTGCTCCTGCCTCCGTTGACCTGGAGGCTCCAGTCAAAGTACATCTGCCTAGAGTCGTGGTTCTCCGATCATCATAACCTAGTCATCTGAGAGGTCACATTTCATTTCTTCATTGCTTGGGACTGGATGCGCAGCGAGAAAATCTGTGATTGCCTGTCCTTTAATAGTTTGGGCTGTGATATATGTAATGTCGAATTCAGAGAGGAGAATGGCCCACTTAGTTAAGCGCCCAGACATCATAGGCCGGTTCATGAGGAACTTGATCGGGTCCACCTTGGATATCAACGTTATTTGGTGTGAGAGGCAGTAATGCCTAAGTTTCTTCACAGCGAAAATGAAAGTGAGACATATCTTCTCAATTGCTGAGTAGTTGAATTCGGCCCCCACCAGCGTGCAGCTCAAATAATATAGCGCATTCTCCTTTTCTTCTTCGTTCTTCTGTGCCAAGAGTGCCCCTAGTGAGTTATCACCTATTGCGATGTGTAGAATCAGCGGCTTTCCTTTGATTGGGGCGGCGAGAACTGGGGAATTCCTGAGCATTTCTTTCAATGAATCAAAGGCCTTTCGACAGATATCATCCCATTCAAATTTAGCGTCTTTCTTGTTGAGGTGGGAAAACGGCCGAAACGACCAGCCAGGTTCGAAATGAATTGTTGAGCTCTTAATTGTGCATATTCTAACCCCAATTCATCACTCATTATGCATGAATTTTATGTTTAAAGACTATTCTAATGCATGGATTTGTGATTGTAGGAATGAGAGGGAGACTTCACTAATTCATAGTTAAAAGAGTCACTTTGTATGCATTGAAGATCAATAGAACAAGTGCCAAAAGGTGGAAGAAAGAAGCAAGAAAGAAAGAGAAGAGATAAAGAAGAAAATCTGAATTTTTGTTCTTAGACTTGTCTGTAGACTAGTTGCTAGACCGGTCGCCAGATAGGTCTACAGTGTATTTTTTTACTATTTTTCTCCTCTTAGACCGTTCGCCAGACCGGTCGCCAGACAGGTCGAGAGTAGTCCAGAAACACAAAACTCACTGGACTGTTTTTGAGGTTTTGAGACTGGTTGTGCGACCGGTCATCCAGGAGCTCAGACCGGTCGTGCGACCGGTCGTCAGCGTGACAGAGCTTGTGCGTGAAGCTCCGATTTTCTCTGCGCAATTGCGTAATTCCTTGCACAATCTGGAATCTTCCGCGCCAATCTATAAAAGGGACTTCTCCTCTTCATAGCAGGGCATGCTAGGACGTGGGGATCATCAAGGAGGCTTAGGAGACGGATTCTATTTCAAGTTTTCCTGGTTTTTCTTCCTGTTTTAGTTGTTTTTATGTTTTTGAGGCTTCTAGTTCAAGGATGTTAGAGATGAACTAAAACCTCTTAGCTAGGGCTAAGAGGTGAAGCTTTTGATTTGTTTTTAATGAATTTATGCAACCTAGGTTTCCTTTTTATGTTTTAATTGAAGAATTTAGTTCAATATGAGTTTGAATCAAGTACTAGTTTGGTTTTGCTTTGATCTCTTGATGACTTCGGGCTCATGTGATTCTTAGTGATTCTAAACTTAGTAGCTTATCTTCTGAGCATTGGTTATACTTGTGTAGTTCATTGATCTATCATCGACTCCGGGCATGGTAGACCCTTTGATTGCCTTGTGTATAATGGCTTGATCTTCATGTGGGAACTCATTCAACTAAAGTTCTTATCTTTTGTTATAATTTGAATTGGTTGTTTGCTAATTGATTTTGATTTAATTAAAGTTGTAATCATTAGTTGTAATCAAGTCTAGTCACAGGATTTGATGAAAGTTATGGTTGTGAATCTCAACTAGATTGGAAAGAGGCTTGGCCTACACAATTGAGTGTGCCCAAGGCCTGAGCATTGTTGTGGGAATCTAATCAATGAATAAGCAACTATTTTAGATAATTGTTGATTGAACCACTCTATATTCCGATCGGATAGAGATATGAATTTGATTCCGATTGAGTTATGTGAGATCTAGTTGTGTTGATGCATTGAAACTTATCAAAAGTGGATCCTTGGCGCTCTAGTGCCTTTTTAGATTGATATTACCTTACTCATTCACCGTTTAAACCCAAATCATTATTTTTCAGCTTTAGTTCTTAATAGGATCTTAATTATTAGTTATTTTAGACAAATTCTGAGAATACCTATTCATAAATCTCTGTGGGAACGATACTCGGTCTTTCCGAATTATTGCTACTTCGCAACCCTACACTTGGGGAGTGAACATGAATCTTCTTAGATATGTCACACGACCTTGAAAACTCTTCAACTGCTTCAGGTTCTTCGGAGGTGGCATTTCTATGATGGCCTTAATCTTCATGGGATTGATTTCCATACCCCTGTGCCTGACAATGAAGCCTAAGAATTTGCCAGACGCAACCCCGAACGCGCACTTCAATGGATTCATACGGAGACTCTTCTTGCGCAACCGTTGAAATACTTGCCTCAAGTGTTCTCTATGCCGTTCATGATCGGCCAACCTCACAACCAAATCATCTACATAACATTCAACGTGTTTGTGCATTATATCTTGAAATATAACGTGCATTGCGCGCTGATACGCTGCCCCTGCATTCTTCAACCCGAAGGGCATTACGCGGTAACAGTAGATGCCGAGAGTTGTGCGGAAGGCCGTAGCTTCTTCATCTTCTGGAGCCATGCGAATTTGATTGTATCCCGAATACCCGTCCATGAAGGACATTTCCGCATATCCTGTTGTGCTGTCAATCAATAATTCTGGAATCGGCAAAGGAAAATCATCTTTAGGGCAGGCTTCATTAAGATTCCAGAAGTCGACGTAGACCCGGATCTGTCCACTCTTTTTCTTAACTGGCACGATGTTTGAAATCCACCGAGGGTACTTCACCTCTCGAACGAACCCAACCTGGATTAGTTTCTTGATTTCTTCTTCAATCTTGGGTACAATATCGGGGTGAAATCGTCGTTCAGGTTGCTTCACTAGCTTCTTTTCCTTCATGATACTCAGCTTGTGCATGGCAATTGTCGGACTGAGCCCTGACATTTTTGAATATGTCTAGGTGAAGATGTCCTTATTCTCCTTTAACAACTGTATGTATTTCTCCCTTTCATTTTTCGGGACGTTTCTGCTCAAATATGTGTTCCTGGGCTCTTCGAGGGTACCTAAATTTACCTCTTTAAGTTCATCAATCGTTGGTTGTCCACCATCTTCTAATTGCATGGGTGCGACACTTGGATGGATAATGTCGATAGGATCTTGCACTTGAATTTCTTCTACCGGGCCGATGGTCACCATATTCACGCTTGCCTTGGCTCTTAGACCTTCTCCGTTTTTGTATACTTGCTTATACTCTTCAAATGGAGCTATCAATCTCTTCTTTGTGTCTGAACCTTAGCCGAAGAACCCCATATTCCTCATGATCTTCCAGTTGGCTCTGCTATATCTCTTCTCTTCTATTGGTCGAGGTTGGACAGATTCTCTCCCCTCTTCTCTCTCCTCTGATGGTACTGGCAGACTTGGCCTTGAGTGAAATTTAATATCTTTCTGGATGATATCTCTTGATGGCACGATGAATTGGCTTGGAGCTTTCCGGAATGGCTTGACTCTTCCTATCTTGGGTATCGGCATATTGAATCTGGACTTGAGCACACTCATGTGTTGATCTAAGATCAGTTTTAGCACAGACTGCCCTGGCTGACGTAGATGTTGTGGTACCACATAAAACTTTTTCGTGATCTGCTGAGGTTGATTTTCCAACTGATATTGGGGTCTTACCTGAGTAGTGGGTTGAGGTTTACTTTTCTGCACAAACTTCTCAACTCGAGGTTTTGCCCCTTACTCTTTCTTCATTACATCGGGCTTTTTACTGATTTTACCGCTATTGGACAGATTGTAATATTTTGCATCTGCCAAAAACGAATCAGCTATTGTGTATGGCTTCGGATCTGTCGCTACCCTATATTGGACCCCGTCTCTATTGTATTTGAAGCATTGATGATACATCGAAGGGATTATGCGGTTGTCATGGAGTCAGGGCCTTCCTAAAAGGAGGTTGTATGTTGTCACTACATCGATTACCTGACATGTTACTTTCATCGTCAGTTCTTCGATTTCTAACATTATCGTGTTTGATCCAAGTGTACGCTAACTGTCTTGGTTGAAACCTTGAATCATCATGAGACTCAGGCGTAGTGCTAATTGCCTATCGTGTTTTGCAGGATTCTAACTTAGATCTACAATTCAGGGATTTTAGGAAGCTAAAGAAGACACAAGGATCTTAAGTGCTCAAATCAGGTTTTATCTTTCTAAACCTTACTCTTCTTCTTCTCTTATTTCATTCCCATCATATTCATCTCTTGTAGAGTGGGTGGAGACTCATTTTGGATCTCTGATAGGTTGGCCTTGTGTCGCCTTGATTCTTATTGGTCGGCATTGCCGTCTTGGATCACCTTGTACTCAGAGATTTCTCTTCTCAATCCTATTCCTCTTCCTTCTTTTTCTGCACTTTTCTCAAAAGACTCAAAGAGTGGGTGGGGAGTTCTCTGAACCCTATTGACCAGGAGAAATCAGTCTCTATCCTTGCTTCTGGCTCAGCCGTTGCAAGACACCTTGTGCTTTGGTCTTAGAGAGGAGTAAAGGAAGGAAGGAATAATTCTTTTTTGTTTCATTCTTTTAGGATTTGCATGCCACATTGGGCTCGGGATTCTAATAACCGGCTCATTCTTGACAGAGTAATTGTTGAAGGGATTGATAGAGAGCCTCGTGTTAGAAAACGTCAAAATCTTCCTGAAATTACTAGAGAGATGGCTGAAAATCAACCGAATGAAGGGGCTAATCAACATCAAAATCAAGCCCAAAACCTTACTGAATTGGATGAGAATGAAGTAGGAGATGTACCTCAACCTAGAACTTTACAGTGACTATTTACAACCAGCTAGGACGAGTACTCCCTCTTATATAGTTTTCCCTCACAATGTGGGAAATATTGATTTTAAACCGGGGTTGATTCAACTTCTTCCTAGATTCCATGGACTCGACTCTGAAACCGCTTATCTACACATTAAGGAGTTTGAAGGGGTTATTGCCACAATAAACTTTGACAATGTAACCAAGGACACTGTAAAACTCAAATTATTCCCTTTTTCCTTGAAAGAGAAGGCTAAATCATGGCTATATTCCTTAAGGCCAAGGTCTATTGAGACATGGGCTGAGATGACTTGGGAGTTTCTTAAAAAATTCTTCCCTACTCATCGAACCAATGCACTAAGAAGGGCCATAATGAACTTCGCCCAAAAAGAAGATGAAACTTTTTTTCAATGTTGGGAAAGGTATAATGAGCTATTAAATGCATGCCCACATCATGGCTATGAACGGTGGAGGTTGATTAGTTTCTTCTATGATGGATTAAACTTAACCATGCGCCAATTTGTGGAGATGATGTGCAATGGGGAGTTCATGAACAAGGAAACAGAGGAAGCTTGGGACTATTTTGACATGTTGGCTGAAAACACACAATCATGGGATACATCTAAGCCGACAAGTTCAAAACAACCCCAAGCCAAGGAAAAGGGAGAAATTTACGTTTTAAATGAGAAAGATGATCTAGGTTCTAGAGTGGGTAATCTCACACGAAAGGTCGAGGAGATGGAATTAAGGAAAGTGGATACAACCCAACAAAGGGGGACTGTTGAAACTATTTGTGGTATTTGTGCTTCCAATGTGCATCAAACGCCGAATTGTCTAACAATTTATGCGTTTCGAGAACTTTTATATAACAATCGAATGCTTTGAATAGTTATCAATGACCTTTTAGTACTCCAAATCCAAACACGAACAATTCTAGTTGGTGAAACAACCCTAACTTCAATTGGGCAAATGGAACCAACCAAAGTAATCCTCAAAAGGGGCCCCCAATGCAATTTCCTATGGCCCCACCTCAAATGCCTATAAAGGATACATTGAAAGCATTCATGGAAGGTCAAGCTCAAATAAATCAATCAAACCATACGATAATGCTTGAGCTTAAAAATTCGGTGGAGGAAATCAAGGCTCACTTCAACATAAGGGAAGGGATTTTTCCAGCCCATCCCCTACCAAATCCGAAATCACAATGCGAAATAAGCATGCCTAGTTCCTCTAACCAACACATGGAACATGCTAAGGCCATCACCACTCTTAGAAGTGGTAAAATTATTGAAAAATCTGACCTGGTGAAGGTATCAATGCCTAATGATCCAGTATCTTCCAAAGAGGACGATGGACCTAGCACCGCCATGAATGAAAAGGAGCCACTGAAAGAATATAGGCCCGTTGCTCCATTTTCCCAACGCTTGATTTCAATGTTGAACCTCCAATTTATACATTGCATTGCCCACTACATGACATGGTATGCATGGTTTTCATGATTAAAAGGCCCATCTAATGCATGTTTTGTGATTGTAGGGATGAGAGCGGACTTCACTCAATTAGAGACCAAAAAGGGGCCATTTGGAGCCTTTGATGAAGGCCCAAGGTGGACCAAAGAAAGAAGAAAGCAAAGAGAGAGGAAGGAGAGAAGAAAAGAAAGAAGAAAAACAAGCAAAACTGGGTTCGACCGGTCAAGACCGGTCGGCCAAGAAGGCCCGACCGGTCATGACCGGTCGGATGCACTCCCTGGAGCAAGGCCAGCTTTGTCCAACCGGTCATGACCGGTCGGCCAGCCCTGTCCGACCGGTCGTGACCGGTCGGCCATGCAAAGTTCAACTTCCAGATTATATACAGCAGGCCATTCCCGTTTCTAGTTTTTCAGACCACTTTTCTGAAGCCATCTTGATGATATTTGGAAATCCAACACATCCATGTCGAAGAGGAGCTCGACGCCGAACTAACCCAAATGGTTTCGTGTCGATCGGAGCTACGGATTGACCGTGGTGGCCAAAACAATACGAACTATCCAGAAAGTTCCAGATTTCGCTGTTCCACTCTGGGCCGGTCCAGGTGACCCATCATTGATGATATGAAGAATCTACTTTGACCATCTTTTAGAACACATCCATATATGAATAACCACAAAAGTTTCAGATCAAAAGGATGTGTGGTTTGATCATACCGGTTGAAGAAAGATGAACCATCCAGAAAGATCCAACTGCGCAGAGTTTATAAAAGCCCTAAGTGTTTTAATTTTCGGACCACATTTTGGGATTTTTTTGGACAATCTAATCCATCTATCATGTAGAGGAGGAAGTTTTCTACCAATGTTCAAAATTTGAGATCAATCTGTTAAGCTCATAATTGTGCATATTCTAACCCCAATTCATCACTTATTATGCATGATATACATGCTTATTGGACCAACTTAATACATGATTTGTGATTGTAGGAAGAAGATGGAGATTTCACATATTGAAGGCTAAGTGGAGCTCTTTATGAGCATTGAGGATCAATAGATGAAGTATTGAAGGAAGAACAAAGAAAAGAAAGCAAGGAGAGAAGAGAAAAGAAGAAAGAAAGAAAGAAATGGAGAAGGAAGAAGGCAGGACCGGTCGGCTGACCGGTCAGCCAAGCAAGACCGACCGGTCATGACCGGTCGGCCACCCCACTCATGTGTTGGATTGAACAGAGACTAAGCCCGACCGGTCATGACCGGTCGGCCATTGCTGCTGGACAAAGGGAAAGTCACTCCGACCGGTCGGCTGTGCAAAACTAGAAACTTCTATTTCGGGACTCCGATTTCTTCTGCGCAAGTGCGTAGTTTTACGCAAAATCTGGAATCTTCTTGCGTATTGGACTCCTCCAAGCTATAAAAGGACCTCTTTTCTTCATACCAAGGGGGCTACAACGTGGAGATTGCTGAGGAGAAGGATTCTACTTCAGATCTTTAGTTTTCTTTCCGTTTTTTGTAGTTTTTCATGTTTTTAGAGGCTTTTAGTTCAAGGATGTTAGAGATGAACTAAACCCTCTTAGCTAGGGCTAAGAGGGGAAGCTCTTGATTCGTTTTTGATGGATTAATGCAACCTAGGTTTCCTTTTGTGTTTTAATTGATGAATTTTAGTTCAATTTGAGTTTGATTCAAGTACTATGTTGGTTTCTACTTTGATCTCTTGATGACTCCGGGCTCATGTGATTCTTAGTGATTCTAAGCATAGTATCTTAGCTTTTGAGCATTGTCATGCATGTGTAATGCATTGATCTACCATCGACTCCGGGCATGGTAGACGCTTTGATTGCCTTGTATGCAATGGCCTGATTTTCATGTGGGAACTCATGCAACTGAAATTCTTATCTTTTATGTATGATCTATAATATGTGTTTAGTGATTGATTTTGATTTAAATAGAGTTCAAATCATGAGTTGTAATCAGGTCTAGTGACAGGACTTGGTGAAGGCTATGGTTATGAATCTCAACTAGATTGGAAAGAGGCTTGGCCTATACAATTGAGTGTGCCCAAGGTCTGAGCATGGTTGTGGGAATCAAATCAGTTAATAAGCACCTATTTCAGACAACTGTGTTTAATTGCTCTATATTCCGATCGGATAGAGATGGAAATCTGATTCTGATTGAGTTATATGAGACCTAGTTGTGTTAATGCATTGAAATGTATCAAGAGTGGATCCTTGGCGCTCTAGTGACTTTTTAGATTGAATTTACCTTAACCATTCACTGTTTAAACTCAAATCACTGTTTGTTTAGTTTTAGTTCTTAATAGAGTCTTAATTACTGGGTAATTTTTTGAGACTAATCTAATCCATCATCTGTGAGGACGAGACGGTCTTCCTACATTATGACTACTCAACCTACACTTTGGATGATCAATCCGACCTTTGTACACTCCAGGGCGTTGAAAGCAAGATGACTGGTTCTGAAGGTACCCAAAGTGCGCGATTTTGAGAGGCGGTCGGTGATGTGATTGGTGGGCCCATTCAGAGGATAATCTTGGAAATCTAAATCATCTATTTAGAAGATCACATTACAAGGAAGCTACAAACCAAATTTGAAGGCAATCCGACCATTGGTTAAGCCGTACCAAGCGAAACAAATTCTGCTATGTTGCTGTACTATTGCTGCACTATAAAAGGAGGTGCTCTCTTCTATTCCAAATCAAGCAAGGACGTGGGAAGCAAGGAGTTCAAGTCATAGGAGGCTTCCTAGCCTCCTCCAGCTATTTTTTCTTCCTTTTCTTAGTTCTAGTTCTAGTTTTAATATGCTTTTCCTTAGCTAACCTCTTAGCTAGAGCTAGAGGTGAAATTTGTAGTTGGTTTCAATGCTTTAATTCTTTTATTTCAAGTACCCTTTTCTTAATTTTGGATTTTAAACTTCTAGTTTGAATAAAGTTTGGATTTTTAGATGAATTGTGAGAGTTTGTGTACTCCGGACATGAGTTCCTTGCAATCCTCTGAGATTACCATGATTGGGTTGTTTGAATTTGAATTGTAGTAACCCTTGAGCATGCCATAGTCCATAGGCATGGCTGTTACTCCGAAGGCTATAAGTTCAAGTTCTATGTGCTTCATTAGAACTAGAAATTTGATTTCCAGATTTAAATGGGATTGTTTGTGCTTGAATTTTATATCCTCTAATTAGATGAGAGATAGGACTTTGATTCTAATTGTGTTGTACTTGGATGAATGGATTGGCATTAGACTACTACAAGTGGATCCTTGATGCTCTAGTTCTTCTTAATTTCAGATTTTTCTATTTCATGTGAAAAACTACTTTCTTAAACTTCTTAGAGTCTAGTTATTAGAGTACTTGGAATTGTTTACCTCTTTCCCTGTGGATCGACCTCGGTCTTACCGAGAATTATTACTACATCGCAGCCTTACACTTGAGGCGAGCGAACAAGTTTTTGGTGCCGTTGCCGGGGAAAAGGTTAAACGGTTCTAATTGTTCTAGTAGCTATAGAATAGGTGTAGTTAGGTAGGATTTTCAGTTTTTACAGAAGTAGATTTTCTGATTTTTTTTTTTTTTTTACTTTTTTTTCTAGATTACTAACAATTTTTTTTTAATTTTGTAGGACATTATTGCTGACATAGATCTCACTCTATTAGGTAACATCTCCCCATCTTTCTTCTTTTTGTTCTTTTTCCTAGATTAGGGTAGTTTCCAATTCCTTAAAATTTCATCATGTATGATTGGACGAATGGTGCGTACAAGTACCTTTTGGAAGATGAGATGTCAGACCATGAAATTGAAAGTCTTTATGATTGGAACCATTATAAGCATAAGTATTTTTCTGAGATTCAATCAACCTCCACTACCGCCCCACGTAAGACGATGCGTGATTACATTAATGAAAATAATATACATATTGAGACACGACGTAAGACGATGGGGGAATACCGGAACGAAGCAAAATTGGATAATCATCCGGGAAAAAACATTACGTGATTACCGGATTGAAAATAACATGAGTGTTCCACCGGTTATGGTAAGAGGTGTGCAACAACAAAAGTAATAGGTGAATAGTAGCCAACCGGTTAAGACAATGCGTGATTACTTGTATGGATATGCCCATCAACCATCATATAACTTTTCATCCTACAATGCGTACGGTCTTAATTGGAAAAACCACCATTCTCTTTGTTCAAGGGAGGAACCAACCATGGTTATTAACAATCACTGTTAACGTCAGATTTTGTAGTTGGATCCTCCAGATGTTCACCTTCTCTTCACCAGAGATTTCCCTCCGCCAAACCTGAAAGAAGGTAGACAGCAACTAAGGGTGGCTGGGGACCAGCCGTTAGCCCTCCGATGCTTAAGTCAGGCCAAAGCAAGAAGAAGAGTAGCCAAGCAAAACGGGATAGAGATTGAATGTTGTGTGTGTACCTTCCTCTTAATGGAGTCATCCCTTTATATAGATCTGAAGCGATTCAATCTGTATCGAGATCCCGCTGATCTCGAGTACGATACGAGATTCTGCTGATTTCGTGGGATAAGATCCTTATCCTTAATGACGAGATCTAACCAAATTACTTACTTCGGCAATCACGTCTCTTGATAGCAATCCCTTGAGATCCGGAATCAGCGGAGAAGATAAGCCCAAAATCGCCCTATACAGGCTGCTGGTAAGCGTAATAGTAGCGCTGATTACTCATGGAAACCGTAGTTGGAGTGATAACCGGCGAAAAGGAAGGAGACACTGACGGGACGGAAACTACCGAACTGGGTGTAGCCCTGCTTGGTGTCGCAGAGGGATTGGACAAGCTGCTCGACGGGAATCGGGTGCTGGTACTGAAGGCTAAGAGATGTTGCCGCAGGAAAGCTGCTCGCATGTTGGAATGTGGTCGCGAGTCCAAGTACTCGCTCATTTAGACGTAACGTCTTTCAACGACTTGTGAGAAGGTCTGCTCGCGGATCGAGCTTTGCCGTATTTGACTATCGGTTATGAGAACTCGAGACTTGTGAATAGCTGCTCCGTATTTTTCAATCTGCGACTCCCGATCAGGTGATCTCGAGAGTCGAGTGGGTGTCCCACACTTATCCAATCTGCGACTCTCGATCAGATGATCTCGAGAGTCGAATGGACGTCCCGCTACTTATCCATTCTACGACTCTCGATCAGATGATCTCGAGAGTCGAATGGACGTCCCGTACTTATCCATTCTACGACTCCCGAGCTTACGATCTCGAGAGTCGAACCGGCACTCTGCATTTACCCGTTCTGCGACTCTTGATCAGATGATCTCGAGAGTCAAATGGGCACTTCTGCGTGAAATCTTATCTCCACCATTTTGCCTATAACAGATGCCCCCCAAGTCCTTGCCGCCAAGAATTCTTAAGGAAAGGACTTAGCTTGCTGTCATGCGCGGCTGCCTCTTGCCTTTACTGAGAAGCCGTACATGATTAGGCTGGAATTAATGAGCGCTAGCCTTTCCGCAGTCAGAAAATGAAGAGGCGCTCACCACGTGTCCAAGTATTTAATGGGCGTGCCTGCTCGAGTGCTGTGCCGAACGAGAGATCGCCACGTGCTACCATATACGGCGGAATGATTGCCTATAAATATACGGAGTCCGCCATATCTTCTGATTTTCACAGAAGTTTCAAAATTCTCCTTTGCCTTTCAATCATCTTCCTCCGGAGTTCCTTGGTGTCTTCCTCGATCTCCTTTGGTGCTCTTTCTTTCCTCTCGTACTGTGGTATTTCTTCTTTCTTTTTCTTCTTAAATACCCCATGGCTGGTGATTCTGAGGAGAGTACCGTTCCCTTAGGAGATGCCACCCCGGAATCCTCTGCTTCTAGTAACGAAAGGGTTCCGGCAGGTCAGTATACAGCGGCCGGATATCCCTCCATTTTATCGGAGAACCGGCTGCTGGAGTTGCGGGAGAGATTTTCAATCCCTGACTCAGTCGCTCTCCGGTTACCCAGAGATGGAGAGACGCCAGACTCCCCTCCCCCAAGGTGTGTGGCCTTCTATGAGTATCAACTCATTCTGGGGGTTCTCCTTCCCCTCCATCCCTTCATCCGGGATGTACTTCGATACTATAAGATTGCCCCCGGGCAACTTATCGTGAATGGATGGAGGGTGGTCCTAAGCTCATTCGTCCTTTGGGCTCAAGCCGGGAACGGGGAGCTTACAGCTGATGAGTTCCTCCGCATGTTCCGCTTGAAGAAGGCACCCTCCAGCGAAGGCTGGTATTATCTGTGTTATTGGCACCGGGATAACTTCGTGTTGGGAAAGCCCTCATCGAATTATCCCGGCTGGAGGAAGCGCTGGTTTTATGCATCCGGAAACTGGGAATTTGCTTCTTCCAGGGGCCCAAGAGTAAACCGCTTTTTCTGTGAAGGTAGGCACAATCCCGCATTGTGCAGTTTTTCTTCAATTAGGGTTTTAGGGTTTTACTTCATTTGACCCTTGTTTGTGCTCGCAGGTATCCCGGCCTTGAGAAAACCGAATTTGAAAGGAGGGATCAACGAAAAAATCGTAAAGGTGTACAAGGTGCCTATTGGTGATAGGCATGTCGAGACTTGCTTGTCTCCCTCACGTCTTGCAGCAGCAGGCTTAATACCCAGAAGAGAAGTCGAGATGACGCAGGTCGGAGAGAAGAGAGGTCTGCTGCCCCGGCTGAAGGGCACGAGCTCCAAGAGACAGAAGAAAACATCTGCCGGTCCATCTCACCCATCCATCGAAAAGGGTAACGATCAGCCTGCTCCTCTCGCGAGCAGGGCGGGGGCTCCAGCAGGGCCCGCTATTCCTTCACTGGTGGTCGCACCCGGGCCGCCAGTGATTAATATCGTTGACAATTCCCCAGATGGGGCAGGGTCCAGCTGCCCCCCAGCTGAAGAAGCTCGTGAGCAAACGGAGCCTCGAGAGATGGCTCCTGCTCGTGAGTCAGCTCCTGCTTGCGAGCTGATTCCTGCTATCAAGCAGGGACCTGCTCGCGAGACGATGGCCCCTCCTCGCGAGCCGTCTGGGCTGATCGTTGCCCAACCTTCCGGTAGTGGGACATATTCTGTTCCTCGCCACCTCCACCCAATATGTAAATTTTTATTTAAGAACGTCCTGCCCCAATCCTTCGACTCTCTTCCCGAGCCAAGCCCCGAGAGCCTCTTCCTTGAGGCAGGGATAAGGATGGCTCAGGTAGAACCTCCTAGCCCAAACTTTATTATTTTGGGGTTTCTTAAGTATTTTTTCTCACCCCTTTTTTGTTTGCAGGGCTTGGAACTCATCTTGCGGACGAAGCGAGACATCGTCGCCGCTCGCCGCGTAATAGATGAGGCAGATGAGAAGAGGATCGCTTTGGAGAAGGCGGTCCAGGGACGAGATCAACTCCTCAAGTCCCGTGAGGCAGTGATCTCCAAGAGAGATGAGGAGATAAAAATCCTCATAGAGAAAGTCCAAGCGTTGACCGAAAGGTATCAAGCTTTGGACACTAAGTTCGTGAAGACCGCCGACTTGAAGGAGAGGGCGGAGAGAGAGAAGGAGATCTTTCGCCAAGACAAGATCTCATTGGAGGAGCGGCTTGCGGAGATCAGGTCGCAGCTCAAGGAAGCCAACGAGAACTTGGAGAAAGAGCGCTCCGCTCTTGCACAGCTTAAGGACGACTCGATCCATTGGGACGAGGAGAAAGTCGCCCTTGTAAAAATGCTCTCGGAGGAAGGTCCTCGGGCAATCTCTGAGTTTCGTACTTCGCAGCTATATGACGATGAACGATATGAGTCATATGATGCTGGTCGAGACTTTGCACTAAGAGTAGTGCAACGAATGATCCCATCCTTCAATATGGGGGAATTCGGTCGACTTGCGACCATCATAGCTGCAGAAGAACAAGCTGCTGCCGAGAACGAGGTGACTGAAGTCACGCAGGCTGGAGGGGCTCCTGAAACGGGCCCTGAAGTCGAGAGCGTGGCTCCTCCTCCAAGAGATTGATTTCCTTTTATTTTCTTCTCTCTTGTACTCGCGATCATGTATCTGTAATCGTTTAAACATCAATGAAAAGATATTTTTGGAAGTGTTACTGTTTTGTTGCTGTTTTCTCTTTATCTTTCATTTGTGCTTTGTGTTGGTCTCATGTTGACTCATCAGAGGATGCGGCCCCTTAATTCGAACACGAACTGCGCTGCTCGCATTTAGGGTGTACGACCCCATAACTTGAGACGAGCTGTGGTGCTCGCATTCTGGAAGTGCGATCCCTTTCATCAATCGCGAGCAACTAACTCATGAAAAAAAATGAATTAGACTCAATCCGGGGGTCGTGTGACCGTGTCCACGTTGAGATAGACTGATCTATCGATTGAGATTTTGATTCTACCAAGGGCAGAAGGTTGGTCAAGAGATCACGTATGCTATCTTCGGGGCTATTTTTAATCCATAGAATGGAGAAGCAACCAACTGGTAATGATTTCAGTCCTACCAAGGGTAGGCAATTGGCCAAGAGGATGTGTATGCATTCTCTTCAGGGCTATTCAGGTCCATGTAAATGGAGTAGCGACCAAAAGATATCCTTCACTTTATTCATAAAATGTTGTAATAAACTACATTGAATCTAGGGGTAGTATCGTAGCAAATGCTCCACGTGCCAAGGGCGACGTACGGGCTTCCCTTGCATGTCTTCAAGATAATAAGTACCGGGTCGCACAACCCTAATAACCCGATACGGGCCTTCCCAATTTGGATCCAATGAACGAACAGGAACTCCGAGATTTTGCCTTAGTACCAAATCTCCGGGTTGGAAGGATCTAGGCCGAACCCTAGCATTTCGATAACGAGCAATACGTTGTTGATATGCTGCCACTCGTACTTGGGAAGCATTTCTTCGCTCTTCCAAGAGATCGAGATGAAGTCGGAGGTTTTCCTGATTACTTGCGGGGTCATACTGCTCGATCCGATACGAGGGCACTTGAATTTCCACTGGTACCACTGCGTCAACACCAAATGCTAAGGAGAAAGGAGTTTCACCTGTTGATGTACAAGCCGTGGTTCTATAGGCCCATAATACCTCTGGCAGAAGTTCTGGCCACACCCCTTTACATTCACCTAGCTTGGTCTTTAAATGATGCTTTATGATCTTATTCACTGCCTCGACCTGCCCATTCGCCTGAGGATGATATGGAGAAGTGCGGAGATTACGTATCTTCCATTTTTCGCAAAATTCATCAAAGGCTGCGTTGTCGAACTGTGTTCCGTTATCGGTAATTATAGTATGAGGAAGTCCGAAACGGCATATGATATTTCTCCATATGAACTTCGTTGTTTGTTTCTCAGTAATCTTGGCTAATGGTTCTGCCTCGGCCCATTTGGTGAAATAATCAACCGCCACGATCGCGAACCTATTTTGTCCCTTTCCCATGGGTAAAGGCCCGATGATATCGACCCCCCATTGAGCAAAAGGCCAAGGACTATCGACTGGGGTCATCCGCTCGGACGGTACATGAGGTATAGGTAAATATCGTTGGCACTTGTCACATTTTTTAGAAAATGCAATTGCGTCTGCTTTCATAGTGGGCCAATAATATCCTTGCCTCATCGCTTTATATGCTAGGGATCGCCCCTTGTGATGGTTACCACATGCCCCCCCCGTGTACTTCATCTAGAACACGAAATGCTTCTTCTGGATGAAGACACCTTAAATAAGGCAAGGAGAAGCTTTTTCGCAACAATATTCCATCTTGCAAGGTGTACCTGGCAGCTCGAAGCAGAATTTGTCTTGCAGCTTTCTTGTCGTCTGACAGGCATCCGTCTCTGAGATAAAGGATGATAGGATCCATCCAGCATGGGGATGATTGTACTGATATTACTTGCTCGAGAGTCGCTTGGTCGATACTCAGGTTCTGACGGTGCTCGATGGGGATCGAATGTGATAACTCCGATTCTGGTGCAGAGGCGAGCTTTGCCAAGGAATCCGCAAGTTGGTTCTGCTCGCGAGGAATATGAATTATTTCATAAGTCTTCAGTTTTGCGAGCAGGATGAGGACACGAGACTTGCATAACGCCATCCTTTCTTCTTTGGCTTCGAATTCACCAAGGACTTGGTTAACAATGAGCTGGGAGTCGCTATAAATTAACAGATTCTGAACTGCAAGGACAATGGCCAGTTCGAGACCAACGATCAGGGCCTCATATTCTGCTTCATTATTTGAGACACGAGATTCGAAACGCAGAGCATATTGAAAATGTGACCCGTCGGGGGCCACTAAAATTAGGCCCGCTCCGCTGCCAGTGGCCCGCGACGACCCGTCCACGAAGAGTGACCAAGGAGGCTGGTCGCTGGTCATGATATTATCTTCGGAAGAGTGTGTGAATTCTGCGATGAAGTCAGCTACGGCCTGGCCCTTGACTGCGGTCCTAGGACAGAATGAGATATCGTGCTCGCTGATCTCGACCGCCCATTTAGTTAACCGTCCGGAAGCCTCAGGTTTTTGAAGGACTTGTCGTAGCGGATGATTTGTCGGTACTAAAATAGCGTGGGCTTGAAAGTATGGTCGCAGTTTTCGAGCCGCCATGACTAAGGCTAGGGCCAGTTTTTCCATATCAGAATACCGAGTTTCCGCATCAACCATTGCTCGACTAACATAATAAACGGGCCTTTGTACCCCGGAATCTTCTCTTATTAAAGCGGCGCTAACGGCCGTAGAGGACACAGATAAATAAAGAATGAGCTGCTCATGTGCTACAGGTTTAGATAAAATGGGGGGTGTGCTCATGTATAGCTTCAATTGTTGGAAAGCTTCCTCACACTGTGGCATCCATTTCCAATCAGACTTGGCCGTTGCACGAAGGAGTTTGAAGAATGGTAAACATTTGTCAGATGCTCGCGAGATGAACCTGTTCAACGATGCGATGCGACCAGCCAGACGCTGGACGTCCTTCAGAGTGGTGGGGGATTTCATCTCTATCAATGCTTTTATTTTTTCAGGATTTGCCTCAATTCCGCGCTGGCCGACCATGAACCCGAGAAACTTCCCTGCAGACACACCGAACGCACATTTTTCGGGGTTCAATTTCATTTAATACCTCCTTATTAGGTCGAAGGCTTCTCGAAGATCAGAAATATGATCACCTTCTTTAGTACTTTTCACGAGCATGTCATCAACATAAACTTTCATATTCCTACCAATTTGAGCAGCGAATATTTTGTTGACGAGATGTTGATAAGTGGCCCCTGCATTTTTAAGACCGAACGGCATTACCTGGTAGCAATATAATCCTCGATCTGTGATGAAGGCGGTATGCTGGCTATCAGGTGGATGCATCATGATTTGGTTGTAACCAGAATAAGCATCCATAAAGCTAAGCAGAGCGTGTCCAGCTGTTGAATCGACTAGCTGGTCGATCCGCAGTGTTGGGAAGCTATCTTTGGGACATGCTTTGTTCAAGTCTAAATAGTCGACGCACATTCTCCATTTGCCATTAGCTTTCCGGACGAGAACTATGTTCGCGACCCACTCTGGGTAGTCAACTTCTTTTATGAAATTGGCCGCGAGCAGCTTCTCGACTTCAGTTTTGATCGCCATTTGCCTTTCTGCAGTGAAGGCACGTCGACGCTGGTGTACGGGTTTATGCTTCGGGTCGATGTTGAGACGATGTGCGATGACACTGGGATCGATGCCTGGCATATCTTTATGAGACCAAGCAAACACGTCCTGGTATTCAGTGAGGAAACGGATCAAATCTTCGCGGTGGTCACTGGTTAAGGAGGACTCGATGTACACGATCTTAGACGGGTCGCCTTCGGTCAGGTGAATTGTCACTGTTTCCTCCCCCGGAGTTCCTGACTTCAGAGCATTTTTTCTCGGATCCAACGAGGTGGTGGGGGGAACGTCGGGTGAACCTTAAGCTATCTCCATGACGGGCGTCGCTTGAGCCTTCTTTCGATCTTGGAGGGCTATCTGGTAGCAAGACCGTGCCTCCTGTTGACTTCCTCGCACGACCCCGATACCATTTGGGGTAGGAAATTTAACACACAGATATGAAGGGTGTAAGGCTGCCCCAATCTTAGTTAGAGACGGCCGTCCCAAAATCGCGTTATATGCTGATTTTCGGTCCACCACGAGGAAGTTCACGAAGACGGTGGTCTTCGCTGGACTTTCTCCAAAAGTAACTGGGAGATCGATGCTCCCTTCAGGTGTTACTACTTCTCCTCCAAAGCCGATGAGGGGGGTCGATACTGGCTTGAGGAGGTTTCTGGCGAGAGCCATTTTATTGAAAGCCTCTAAATATAAAATGTCGGCTGAGCTACCTGTATCCACCATAATTCGATGAGTTAGATAATTCGATACCTTTAATGTGACTACGATGGAGTCCTCATGAGGGAAGTGAATTCCCGCTGCATCTTCGAGAGTGAAAGAAATTGGAGGATGGTTCGCTTTCGATGAGTTGGACGTCTGTTCCAGCCAATAGATTTGCTGGGGTTCTTTGGACGCCTTTCGAGCGTATGCCTTTCTTGAAGCTTGAGAGTCGCCCCCGCAAGCTGGTCCCCCGACGATAGTGCGAATTTCTCCCGTGGGCTTAGCGTCCTCTTGGTCGGTTTGATGATGAGGCGGTTCCTTTTGGCGAGATGAGGTCTTCACCCTTTCTGGTGATCGATTTTTACGAGCAACATAATCCTGGAGATGGCCTTTTCGAATAAGGGCTTCGATATGGTCTCGTAGAGAGATGCAATCCTGGGTCCTATGCCCGTGATCTTTGTGGAAGTAACAGAACTTGCTCTTATCCCTCTTCTCAGGATCGGATTTGATCTTTGCGCGCCACTTTACATATGGCTTGTGTTTAATCTCCATCAGAACTTTTTCATGAGACTGATTAAGAGGGGTGTAGTTATGGTATTTACCAGAGTAAGGCTTCTTGGGAGAACGATCGCGCTGATCACGACGATATTTTTTATCTGTAGAAGAGGTTCCTTTTGGCTTGCGTTTCTTACTTTGTACTCCATGGCGTGTCAATGCGACTTCTTCTGCATTAATATATTTCTGAGCTTTAGCTTGGAACTCTGCCATAGTTTTCGGAAGGCTTTTATCTAAGGCAAACCTGAATTTCTCGCTCGTTATTCCGGCAATGAGAGCTGTAAGACCCTTTTCTTCAGTGTAACCCTCAGTTTGGACGGCTTCGGCAGTGAACCGTACCGTGAACTCCTTTATTGTCTCCCCATGCTGCTGTCTCAGATTCATCAGATGGGAGGCTGGCTTTTTAATGCGAATGCTTCCCATGAACTGAGAAAGGAATATCTCCGATAACTGGGAAAAGGAACTGATGGAACGAGGCTTTAACCCCCGGAACCACGTACGAGCTGCTTCCTTCAATGTTAAGGGAAAAGCCCTACACATGATTTCTGAACCATGTCCCTCCAACTCCATGAGGGATCTGTATGTTTCCAGATGTTCAAGAGGGTCGCCAATACCTGTGTACGGGGTGATAACAGGCGTTCGATACTTTCTAGGCAATGGGGCTTCCATAACCTCGCTGGTGAAGGGGGACTCGGATTGATGTATCGCCGCCATGACGGCAGATGGCCGATTTACCTGGTATCGCTGTTCCATGACATCAAAACGATCATGGATTCTTTTGAGATCTCCTTCCCATGGTAGGGTATAGCTCGATGTTTCGGCGGTGGAGCCCTGCGGTTGAGGTTGTCGAGACGAACTAGAATGTATAGAATGTGGAGACGGTACAGGGGGATGGCTGCCAAGTGGTGGGACCTGTGGTTCGTCCATAGAATGTCTAGATGCCACTAGTATGGGCTGCGGTGGTAACCCTTCGGAGGCTTGTCTCTGAGGTTCGGGGAAATGCTGATCAAGCCGATTTGACAGCGCTTGGACTCCGGCATTTAGAGTCAGAAGGGTGTTTCCGAGGAAATTTAAGACATCGTCTTGATTTCTAGAAGCCTCTAGTAATGGGTTTGTTGACAGCATATTCGGGGCTCCTTGAGGGATATTCGTCCGATCAGGTGGAAGGGCAGGTACAGATTCCGTCTCATCGGGCGGAGGTGGTGGCTGCCTTGAAGTTGAAGGATGAACGGCCTTTTTAGGAGGCATCGCCGAAGGATTTTGATCGGTGGAACGATTGATTTTGACGATCAAGCCGTTCCCACAGATGGCGCCAAACTGTTAACGTCAGATTTTGTAGTTGGATCCTCCAGATGTTCACCTTCTCTTCACTAGAGATTTCCCTCCACCAAACCTGAAAGAAGGTAGACAGCAACTAAGGGTGGCTGGGGACCAGCCGTTAGCCCTCCGATGCTTAAGTCAGGCCAAAGCAAGAAGAAGAGTAGCCAAGCAAAACGGGACAGAGATTGAATGTTGTGTGTGTACCTTCCTCTTAATGGAGTCATCCCTTTATATAGATCCGAAGCGATTCAATCTGTATCGAGATCCCGCTGATCTCGAGTACGATACGAGATTCTGATGATTTCGTGGGATAAGATCCTTATCCTTAATGACGTGATCTAACCAAATTACTTACTTCGGCAATCACGTCTCTTGATAGTAATCCCTTGAGATCCGGAATCAGCGGAGAAGATAAGCCCAAAATCGCCCTATACAGGCTGCTGGTAAGCATAATAGTAGCGCTGATTACTCATGGAAACCGTAGTTGGAGTGATAACCGGCGAAAAGGAAGGAGACGCTGACGGGACGGAAACTACCGAACTGGGTGTAGCCCTGCTTGGTGTCGCAGAGGGATTGGAGAAGCTGCTCGACGGGAATTGGGTGCTGGTACTGAAGGCTAAGAGATGTTGCCGCAGGAAAGCTGCTCGCATGTTGGAATGTGGTCGCGAGTCCAAGTACTCGCTCATTTAGACGTAACGTCTTTCAACGACTTGTGAGAAGGTCTGCTCGCGGATCAAGCTTTGCCGTATTTGACTATCGGTTATGAGAACTCGAGACTTGCGAATAGCTGCTCCGTATTTTTCAATCTGCGACTCCCGATCAGGTGAGCTCGAGAGTCGAGTGGGTGTCCCACACTTATCCAATCTGCGACTCTCGATCAGATGATCTCGAGAGTTGAATGGACGTCCCGTACTTATCCATTCTACGACTCTCGATCAGATGATCTCGAGAGTCGAATGGACGTCCCGTACTTATCCATTCTACGACTCCCGAGCTTACGATCTCGAGAGTCGAACCGGCACTCCGCATTTACCCGTTCTGCGACTCTTGATCAGATGATCTCGAGAGTCAAATGGGCACTTCTGCGTGAAATCTTATCTCCACCATTTTGCCTATAACAATCACCCTAAAACATCTTCCTCTTTTGATGATAAGTATACACAAATACTTGAGGAAATATGTAATGAGCATGTGGATGAACAATTAAATCAAGCTTCCTCACCATCTTATGAAGACGTTGAGCCCGAAATTGGGGGCATCGAATCAATCCCCTCTAATGAGGAGGATGGGGCTACCCAAGTCCCACCTCCTTTGGATTTAATGAATAGACTTTTAAAGGAGATTGATTTCGATGATCCCAATGTCATCATCAATTATGGTGAGTCCACTATCTCTTTTGGATGCTTTGAACTTAATGATGAAGAGATTTCAATGACGGTTGACAAACCCGAGGAATCCATTAAATTTGAAAGCGGTAGTGGGGTTGCCTACAATGAGGGTTTGGTGAATGGTTATGAACCTATGGTTTCTTTTTCCAAGGGCATAATGATTATGAGTCTCTAGAGGATATGCATGCTAGAGAGATGGCCGAAGTCGATCTTTTTGAGTCCTTCCACCAACAACACATGCCAAATTTTAGTGTGGTAGACCTCCCTTTGATTGAAAATTCTATTCCTTTGGATGATGAGGTGGCACAATTTGAAATTTTTAAAGATCAAACAATGTTAGATAATGTGCTTACCACTGAATCTGAAGAATTCTCTTTGAAAGACCTCCTCTCTATAGAGGAGGAATTCCTTACCATTGAAACATAATTTCTTCAATCATTAAGGGAGGATGAGGACCCTTCATCCGACTATCTCGATTTCCTAGAGGAATGCTTGGCCCACTCTTATGATCTTGATGATGAGATGATTAAGGAGTTGGATATTTTGTTAGACACGGTGTCGGTGCTTGAAGAACACCTTTCCACTGATTTACACTCTTTACCATTGTTTATGGAAACACCGTACAATTCTGAATTTGTGGAAGAGACAACTTTAACTAATGAAAACTCGATGAATGTCTCTCCACCGTCATGGGTCCTTCAGCCCATTGAAAATTCTGATTGGGATGACCCATTTTTAATCAATCATAACCCAAATCAGAATTTGAGGAGATATCTTTTTGCTGCTCTTATCTCCTCCTTTTATGCATGTGGTGCACAATACGATTGGACTTCAATGATAAGAAGCACACATGTTTACTATCGAGCAGGACTTTGGATGGTCCTCATGAGAAATTTATTGAAATTCATGAAGATCCTGCTCAACTTTGATCATGTAGTTGATCGGACTAATCAAAGGTAGGTGGGTAGGTTAGGATTTATTTTTCTGCAATTAGGATTGAATAAGTCTCATCGAGACAATGGAAGATGCTAGAATTGATCAACTTGCTATCTCAGGTACTATTGTTCTCACTCTCTCACATTTTACCATTGCTCTCATGTTCATGCTAATTGCATATCTTTTTACATTGAGGACAATGCAAGATTTGGTTGGGGGGTGACATGATTCCTCATCTAGCATGTTGCAACATTTTGAGCCTCACATGCGCAAATTTTTTCGAATTATCTAAAATTTCAAAACTCTTTTAGAAAACCTTATTTCCATGCATTCGAGATGATATGAGTATAAGAAGAGGAGATACGAAGTGCGTGATGTTGTAAGTCTTGAATTTCTCCTAACATAATGGTTTTATATGTTAGTTCCCCTATTGTTGTGATTGATAGAAAATTTGAACACCTTCACACCAAGTTCACATTACACGATTTTCATGAATTGAAAGGTTTATGTGATTTGTGGATTAGCTAGACTTTGATATAAAGGTGTTGAGAAACCAAGCCGGGGTATTTTGTCCATCCTTGTCCATGGGAAAATAATGAAAGATATGGATTTTTAAAAATCCTATCTAATTTTAAAAGAAAAAGGAAAGAAAGGATGAAATCGGGAATGAAGGAAAAATAGGTGGAAAATTTCGAAAAGGGCTACCTATTACCAACCGGGGGATGGTCGAACCGTAACCAAAGCCGAAAATGGGACGTAGTGTGAAAGCCGTCGGAAGGACAGTAAGGCAAATTCCTGTCATAAGCTTGTTGTTGCTCTGTGCACCTTAAAATCCTTGGTTTACTTAATCTATGAAGAAGATGATCCCAAAAACTCATGAGATGAACTTTCACTATGCACACTAGGTTGAATTTGTTCGAGTTCTTCTATTTATCAATCAATTAGCGGGAATTTCATGTAGACACTTATTATGTTTTGAGAGTCCAAGATTTCAGCTTCTATCACCTAATTTCTCCAAATTTTATACTTGTATATCTTGGAATGGATAGAAACATGGTTTCTGAAAGAGAGTTGGGTTTGGAAGTTTGAACTTATTCACGCATGTTTTGCTCGGGACTAGCAAAAAGCTGGTTGGGGGGTGTGTTGAACCTCCAATTTATACATTGCATTGCCCACTACATGACATGGTATGCATGGTTTTCATGATTAAAAGGCCCATCTAATGCATGTTTTGTGATTGTAGGGATGAGAGCGGACTTCACTCAATTAGAGACCAAAAAGGGGCCATTTGGAGCCTTTGATGAAGGCCCAAGGTGGACCAAAGAAAGAAGAAAGCAAAGAGAGAGGAAGGAGAGAAGAAAAGAAAGAAGAAAAACAAGCAAAACTGGGTTCGACCGGTCAAGACCGGTCGGCCAAGAAGGCCCGACCGGTCATGACCGGTCGGATGCACTCCCTGGAGCAAGGCCAGCTTTGTCCAACCGGTCATGACCGGTCGGCCAGCCCTATCCAACCAGTCGTGACCGGTCGGCCATGCAAAGTTCAACTTCCAGATTGCATACAGCAGGCCATTCCCATTTCTAGTTTTTTGGATCACTTTTTTGAAGCCATCTTGATGATATTTGGAAATCCAACACATCCATGTCGAAGAGGAGCTCGACGCCGAACTAACCCAAGTGGTTTCGTGTCGATCGGAGCTACGGATTGACCGTGGTGGCCAAAACAATACGAACTATCCAGAAAGTTTCAGATTTCGCAGTTCCACTCTGGGCCGGTCCAGGTGACCCATCATTGATGATATGAAGAATCTACTTTGACCATATTTTAGAACACATCCATATATGAATAACCACAAAAGTTTCAGATCAAAAGGATGTGTGGTTTGATCATACCGGTTGAAGAAAGATGAACCATCCAGAAAGATCCAACTGCACAGAGTTTATAAAAGCCCTAAGTGTTTTAATTTTCGGACCACATTATGGGATTGTTTTGGACAATCTAATCCATCTATCATGTAGAGGAGGAAGTTTTCTACCAATGTTCAAAATTTGAGATCAATCCGACCTCTGTACACTCCAGGGCGTTAAAAGCAAGATGACTGGTTCTGAAGGTACCCAAAGTGCGCGATTTTGAGAGGCGGTCGGTGATGTGATTGGTGGGCCCATTCAGAGGATAATCTTGGAAATCTAAATCATCTATTTGGAAGATCAATTACAAGGAAGCTACAAACCAAATTTGAAGGCAATCCGACCATTGGTTAAGCCGTACCAAGCGAAACAAATTCTGCTATGTTGCTGTACTATTGCTGCACTATAAAAGGAGGTGCTCTCTTCTATTCCAAATCAAGCAAGGACGTGGGAAGCAAGGAGTTCAAGTCATAGGAGGCTTCCTAGCCTCCTCCAGCTAGTTTTTCTTCCTTTTCCTAGTTCTAGTTCTAGTTTTAATATGCTTTTCCTTAGCTAACCTCTTAGCTAGAGCTAGAGGTGAAATTTGTAGTTGGTTTCAATGCTTTAATTCTTTTATTTCAAGTACCATTTTCTTAATTTTGGATTTTAAACTTCTAGTTTGAATAAAGTTTGGATTTTTAGATGAATTGTGAGAGTTTGTGTACTCCGGACATGAGTTCCTTGCAATCCTCTGAGATTACTATGATTGGGTTGTTTGAATTCGAATTGTAGTAACCCTTGAGCATGCCATAGTCCATAGGCATGGTTGTTACTCCGAAGGCTATAAGTTCAAGTTCTATGTGCTTCATTAGAGCTAGAAATTTGATTTCCAGATTTAAGTGGGATTGTTTGTGCTTGAATTTTATATCCTCCAATTAGATGAGAGATAGGACTTTGATTCTAATTGTGTTGTACTTGGATAAATGGATTGGCATTAGACTACTACAAGTGGATCCTTGATGCTCTAGTTCTTCTTAATTTCAGATTTTTCTATTTCATGTGAAAAACTACTTTCTTAAACTTCTTAGAGTCTAGTTATTAGAGTACTTGGAATTGTTTACCTCTTTCCCTGTGGATCGACCTCGGTCTTACCGAGAATTATTACTACATCGCAGCCTTACACTTGAGGCGAGTGAACATTTAACCAAACCTCAAGATAAATATTAGGAATTTTTGGAGGTTTTTAAGCAAGTCAAAATCAACATCCCATTGTTGGATGCCATTAAACAAATATCGTCATATGTTAAATTTTTAAAAGACCTTGGCATGGTGAAAAGGAAAATACATGTGCAAAAGAAGTCATTTTTTACAGAGAATGTGAGTGCCACTATCAATCACGGGATGCCCAAGAAATACAAAGATCCCGGTAGTCCGACAATATCATGCGTAATTGGAGACTACCGGGTGAAACATGCTTTACTCGATCTAAGGGCAAGTGTGAACTTAATTCCCTTTTCAGTCTATGAACAATTGGGCTTAGGTGAATTAAAACCCACCAAAATCACGTTACAACTCGTTGACCGATCGATTTGTATTCCGAGAGGGGTGATTGAGGACATTCTTGTCCAAGTTGACAAGGTTTACTACCCGGTGGACTTTATTGTCTTGGACACACGACCCATGGTTAATATTGAAATTGCGGTTTTACCGCTTGTGGAGACACTCGGAGATATGTCTAAGGACCTAGAGGGGGGGTGATTAGGACCTTTGAAATTCTTTTCGCCTACTTACACAATTAAACAAATTAAGCTATGTAAGCAAGAATACTTCGGCTTCCAAGCCTAGGTGGGTCCAATCACAAGACTAGCAAAAGTTTAAGTAATAAACAATCCTAGTCTAAGCATGCATAGGTAAGTAAATGATTCAACTAATTAAGCTTCTAACCTATGCATCTTGTGTAGACTTATGAGAGTGGATTAATGAGCTCAAGTCTACACAACTAGTGAAGGTACATCTTGTGTGTGAAGAGCCTAATAAGTGCCTAGCATCCATTCCTATCAAGCATTCATAATTAAGCAATTAAACTAACAATGCAAAGATATAAAAGTGCTCAAGAACAATCACAAACACAAGGATGTATAGTGGTTCGACTACTTGTCTACTCCACTCCCGGTTCAAGTACTCAACCCCTTTGAGCACACCGGCATTCACTATCGGAGGTTTTAAATGAGGTTCACCTCCCAACCTTTACACGGAGTTTTAGACATAGGCTAACTCTCAACCTAACGCACGTTTACTCCCGTGTCGGAGGCTCCCCCTTGGAGACTTGGTTTAGGCCCGGCTGACGGGCCAAGGAACGACTAACGTCCCTAGGTCGAGTTCAACAAACAAACTCTAAAATAGACTCTCAAATAAGATAACCTACTTGTCGAATGAGCCCCTTGTTTAGCGCCGGATTGGGTTGCTTGATCTCTGCTCTCCCATGCTTCAATCAGCTTCCCTTGCTCCCACGATCGTGCCGCCGTTGCGTCACCAATGCCTCAGCCACACTCGAACAAACACCTTGCATGCGATGCCTTTGAGATGCCCAAGGTGCTAGGAGGATGGGTTTAAGAGCTCTACAACAAAGTGGGAATGGGTTGCCTAGAGTCTCTTACCTACAATGATCTCATCTTGGAGTTTTGGACAAGGATTTGCCAATCAAGAAGCTTCCAAACTCTAGAGATCAAGAGGGGATGGAGGTCATCTTCTTCATGAGCTTGGAATGCTCTAATCTTATGTTAAAGCACAAGGAAGATGCCTTGCATAGGTCAAGGAATGAGCCTCAAATGGTCTCCAACAATGGTGGCTTCACTCCTCAAAAATCCCTGTTATAAATGTCCAAAAACGGAGCTCTATATATAAGAAAAGAGGGCTCCAACGGTCATAAAACGGGCATAAAATGGCTCTCAGCCGACCAGTCCCGACCGGTCCCGACTGGTCGGATCCCCTTGCTGAAGGATGACAAACTCACAGGCCAAATACACAGGCCGACCGGTCAAGACCGGTCGGACTCCCTTGCTGGACAGGCCTGATGATCCAGGCCGACCGGTCAAGACCGGTCGGACCACCTTGCTGGACATTTGAAATCTCCAGGCCGACCGGTCAAGACCGGTCGTCAGTGCTTGCTGAACCACTACACATAGTGGAGGCCGACCGGTCTTGACCGGTCGGCTACCCTTTGAAAACATGTAGCAGAGCTACTGGACCTATAGCTGGCCGACCGGTCTTGACTGGTCGGCTGCCCAGCCTCCAACTATCACAGCATATTGCTGTTGGTCTGGCCGACCGGTCTTGACCGGTCGGACCAGCTTGGTTCAGCTTCAGCATTTTGCTGAACTCCTCAAGCTTCAGTCTATCCATTTTGGCCAAGGTTAGGGTGATCAATTGGGACACCTAGGGCCAATCTATGATGACAAAATGATTCCTAATATGGTCATGGTCATCAAAGAAACAAAGGGGTTGGGTTTTGGTCAAGGTTAAGGCACCAAGGCATCACTTTTACCTGAATCTTCTTCCTCGATGCAGCCGGTCCATCTTGAGTCTTCGGTCTTCATCTTCATTGGGCTCAACCGACACTAGACTCACTGACGTAAGTGATTGACAAACAAGGCGCACTAGTATGCCATGGAAAAGTGCACTAACAATCTCCCCCTTTGTCAATTACTTACAAAAACTCTTAACCTACCAAAACAAAATACATGTTCAAGATATTACAATGATAATGAATTAAATACAGGACTCTTGACATGCCTAATCTAAGCTGCTCCTCTTCAGTTTGCTCCCCGATAACCTGTCAATCCCTGCATCACAAAACATAGCAAACTAGTTTTGGTGGGATTTGACCTTTCTCCCCCTTTTTGTTAGCAATTGACAAACTATTCTCTCCCCCTTATGGATATACCAATAAGGTTAAGGAGAGAGAAGATAGTATGTGTTAGTGCACTTTTCTGTGGCATACTAGTGCACCTTGTTTGTCAATTACTTAGGTCAGTGGGTCTAGTGTCGGTTGAGCTTAATGAAAACGAAGAACGAAGACTCAAGACGGACCGGCTGCATCAAGGAAGAAGAAACAGGTAAAAGTGATGCCTTGGTGTGCCTTGCCTTGACCAAAACCTAACCCATAACCTCTTAGATGACTTGCACCAATTAGGTATACCTTTAGTCATCATCATTAGTCTTAGAACTCCATGAAAAACATGATAAATTAGACTAATTAAAGAGGTGGAAGCTGCTGCAATAAAAAAGGCTCAAACAGCAGTTTCCGATAGGACTCCGATCAATCGGACAGGTTCTCCGATAGGACTCTGATCGATCAAACAGAAATTCCGATCAATCGGAAATTGTCCCAGAAAATATTGAAAACTCACTGGACATATTTCCGATCAATCGGACAGTCTTCCGATCCATCGGAAGGGGCTGTCCGATCAATCGGACAGTGTTCCGATCAATCGAAATTTCTTCCAGAGACTTCTCTGGATAGATTTTCGATCAATCGGACTTGTCTCCGATCAATCGGACTGGGCTCCGATCAATCGGACACTTTTTCCGATCAATCGGAGATGCACGAATCTGCCCAGTTTTTTTACCGTTGGAAGAAAATCTATTTAAGAGGGGGATTCGATTTTTGAGCTAAGAGAGGAGATTTTGAGGAGATAGAAGCCACCATTGCTAGAGATCATTAGAGGCTCTATCCCAAACCTAAAGCAAGTCATTCTCCTTGTGTTTTCATCACAAGCTTGGGCCATTCAATGGCATCTTGAGAATGGACTTGTTCCCTCTTGATTCCTAGGGTTTAGACACCTTGATGATAGTTAAATCCTTTGTCTAAACACTACCTAGGAGTCCATTTAGGTGCATTCCTCTAGGAAACCCATTTCCTACCATTTGTAGAGGTTTCACCATTCCTTAGCACCTTGGGCATCTCCAATGGAGCATCACATGCAAGGTAGCTGATCTTGGAGCTGAAGCCTTGGCAAAGCAACGGCGTCAAAGATCGGGGGAGCACAAGGGGAGCTAATTCAAGCACGGGAGAGCGAGAAGAAGCAACCCAAGACGGCGCAACAAGGGGCTCAATCCGACAAGTAAGGTTGTCTTGTTAAGAGTCCATCCACTCAATTCCCTGTGGGAGTTGAGTGTAGAGTTTGTTTGACAAACTCGCCCCGGGGTCGTCAGTCGATCCTTGGCCTATTAGTTGGGCCTAAAATCTAGGGACGTCAGTCCGTTCCTTGGCACGTCAGTCGGGCCTAAAACAAAGTCTCCAAGGGGGAGCCACCAACACGGGTGCAAACGTGTAGGTTGGGAGGAACCTGTAAACTCCCCGGTTGGGTGGATCCAAGTTAAAACACCTTGGTTGGGAGGAACCAGATTTAAACTCCCCAGTGAATGCCGGTGTACTCAAAGGGGTTGAGTACTTGAACCGGGAGTGGAGTAGACACGTAGTCGAACCACTATACATCCTTGTGTTTGTGATTGTTCTTGAGCACATTTCTCCTTATGCATTGCATTTAACTTGTTAATTATGAATGCTTAGTTAGGAATGTATGCTAGGCACTTGATAGGCACATCCACACTCATAAGATGTACTTTCACTACCTCAAGTAGACTTGAACTTCTTGATCCATCCTCACTCAAGTCTATTTGAGTAGCATAGATTAGGTTCTTCATTAGCTTAATCATTTAATTGATCTATGCTTGTTTAGACTAGGTTGTTTATAGCTTTTATCATATGCTAGTCTTTTAATTGGATCCCACTTAGGCTTGGAAGCCGAAGTGTTAATCGCTTACGTAGTATAATTTGTTGAATTTGTTAAGTAGGCGAAAAGATTTTGAAAAAGGTCCTATTCACCCCCCTCCTATAGGTTCAGCCATAATTCTAGTTGCTCCTCAAGCTTCCGTACGCGTATGCGTAGGGTGTCGTGTTAGGCTACCCGACGCAATTTCAGTATGTCGCAGTTATAACTATAAGCACATGCTAGCAAGGAGAGTATAGGGTGCATGAATCATAAATACATGGAGCAAGCTAAGAAACATGATTTAACAGAAAGATATAGCTATCTAGGCAAGGTTAATCATGCAACATTGGTCAAGGATATACATTTGCATTGAAAGCACAAAGGGCTTATAGCCCAATCAACCATCCTCCCCTACGTGGTATATCAAGACCAAAACAAAGCAAAGATTAACATTCAATGAAGTACAAAACTCAAGACCATTAGCTAATCTAAGCATGATGATAATCTAGCAGGCAAATGAAGCAAATAAAAGTAAGGCTAAATTATCGAATCTGGGCGAATGAGGCTTGAATCCTCTGATTTGCCCATAAACACAGAAATGAGGCTGAAATCCTCAGATTTTCCTATATAAGCATATCTAGCTACCCTCACTAACCATGATTAGTTTGATAAGCCAAAGGGTAACTAAATTCCTCAACACCCTCATAGAATGTAGCATGAGGTGAGGGGTTGGGAACTCCTTCTCCTCCTAAGAGGGATAGCGGTTGGGATCCCCTCTTAGATAAGCTGGTAGAGGGGTCGTGATGGATGCCGAGAGAGCAAGATCTTTATGTTGGCTCTCATCACAAGCGGAGTTACCAGATTCGGACTCCTCCGTATCATCCCAAGTGGCAAGCCATTGCCTTTTTACCTTTCGGTTTAGGCCCTTCCGGACATTCCGGGGCAATATGGCCACGACGACCGCAACCGTAACAACGGACGGATGAAGATATGGATGATTTTCCTTTACGTTTATCACCCTTCTTGTCCTTCTTGTCACGGCTATTCCCTCTATCAAATTTGAGGAATCTCTTGAATTTTTTGTTCAATTTTTCTTCCTCATCACCCTCATCATCGCTATCTTCCTCCGACTCACTCTTGATTTTCTTATGTTTGTGAGAGGACTTAAAAGCGATGTTTTTCTTTTTAGAGGGGGCCTTAAAGCCTAGCTCAAAGGTTTGTAAGGAACCTATGAGTTCTTCAACCTTCATTGTATTAAGATCCCTACATTCTTCAATGGTGGTGACTTTAGAAGAGAACCATTCCGGAAGAGATCTCAGAATTTTCCTACAAAGTCTATTTTTCGGAACAGGATCCCCTAAGCCCCACATATCATTTGTGATTTTGTTCAGCTTGGTATAAAATTCAGTAAACGTTTCATCCTCCTCCATAGTAATATTTTCAAAAAGAGTAGAGAGGCGCTGAAGTTTAGAATTTTTAACAACATTTGTACCTTCATGGGTAACTTCAAGAATATCCCATGCTTGTTTACTGGTTGTACAGTTTTGAATCCGACCAAATTCTTCTCTAGATACTGAACAAAAAATGGCATTCAGGCCTTTGGCATTATGGATACGTTGAGCTTTTTCATGATTAGTCCACAAAGCCTTATCTTTTGGCCTGAGAACATCCGGTTCACCATCCTTAGAAATAATGTCCATTGGGGGTACATATCCAATATTAACCATGTCCCTCATATCCGAATCAATAGATTCTAAGAAGATGCGCATTCGGGCTTTCCAATATGGATAGTTTGACCCATCAAAGAAAGGAGGCTTAGTGACGGATGAAGAGTCCTCTCTAGACATATTTTCAAGTTTCTCTTAGGATCTCACTCCGGGTTTTTAAACCTGAGCGGAGGAACCCGCTTTGATACCAATTGAAATTGCGGTTTTACCGCTTGTAGAGACACTCGGAGATATGTCTAAGGACCTAGAGGGGGGGTGATTAGGACCTTTGAAATTCTTTTCGCCTACTTACACAATTAAACAAATTAAGCTATGTAAGCAAGAACACTTCGGCTTCCAAGCCTAGGTGGGTCCAATCACAAGACTAGCAAAAGTTTAAGTAATAAACAATCCTAGTCTAAGCATGCATAGGTAAGTAAATGATTCAACTAATTAAGCTTCTAACCTATGCATCTTGTGTAGACTTATGAGAATGGATCAATGAGCTCAAGTCTACACAACTAGTGAAGGTACATCTTGTGTGTGAAGAGCCTAATAAGTGCCTAGCATCCATTCCTATCAAGCATTCATAATTAAGCAATTAAACTAACAATGCAAAGATATAAAAGTGCTCAAGAACAATCACAAACACAAGGATGTATAGTGGTTCGACTACTTGTCTACTCCACTCCCGGTTCAAGTACTCAACCCCTTTGAGCACACCGGCATTCACTATCGGAGGTTTTAAATGAGGTTCACCTCCCAACCTTTACACGGAGTTTTAGACATAGGCTAACTCTCAACCTAACGCACGTTTACTCCCGTGTCGGAGGCTCCCCCTTGGAGACTTGGTTTAGGCCCGGCTGACGGGCCAAGGAACGACTAACGTCCCTAGGTCGAGTTCAACAAACAAACTCTAAAATGGACTCTCAAATAAGACAACCTACTTGTCGAATGAGCCCCTTGTTTAGCACCGGATTGGGTTGCTTGATCTCCGCTCTCCCGTGCTTCAATCAGCTTCCCTTGCTCCCACGATCGTGCCGCCGTTGCGTCGCCAATGCCTCAGCCACACTCGATCAAACACCTTGCATGCGATGCCTTTGAGATGCCCAAGGTGCTAGGAGGATGGGTTTGAGAGCTCTACAACTAAGTGGGAATGGGTTGCCTAGAGTCTCTTACCTACAATGATCTCATCTTGGAGTTTTGGACAAGGATTTGTCAATCAAGAAGCTTCCAAACTCTAGAGATCAAGAGGGGATGGAGGTCATCTTCTTCATGAGCTTGGAATGCTCTAATCTTATGTTAAAGCACAAGGAAGATGCCTTGCATAGGTCAAGGAATGAGCCTCAAATGGTCTCCAACAATCGTGGCTTCACTCCTCAAAAATCCCTGTTATAAATGCCCAAAAATGGAGCTCTATATATAAGAAAAGAGGGCTCCAACAGTCATAAAACGGGCATAAAATGGCTCTCAGCCGACCTGTCCCGACCGGTCCCGACAGGTCAGATCCCCTTGCTGAAGGATGACAAACTCAAAGGCCAAATACACAGGCCGACCGGTCAAGACCGGTCAGACTCCCTTGCTGGACAGGCCTGATGATCCAGGCCGACCGGTCAAGACCGGTCGGACCACCTTGCTGGACATTTGAAATCTCCAGGCCGACCGGTCAAGACCGGTCGTCAGTGCTTGCTGAACCACTACACATAGTGGAGGCCGACCGGTCTTGACCGGTCGGCTGCCCAGCCTCCAACTATCACAGCATATTGCTGTTGGTCTGGCCGACCGGTCTTGACCGGTCGGACCAGCCTGGTTCAGCTTCAGCATTTTGCTGAACTCCTCAAGCTTCAGTCTATCCATTTTGGCCAAGGTTAGGGTGATCAATTGGGACACCTAGGGCCAATCTATGATGACAAAATGATTCCTAATATGGTCATGGTCATCAAAGAAGCAAAGGGGTTGGGTTTTGGTCAAGGTTAAGGCACCAAGGCATCACTTTTACCTGAATCTTCTTCCTCGATGCAGCCGGTCCGTCTTGAGTCTTCGGTCTTCATCTTCATTGGGCTCAACCGACACTAGACTCACTGACGTAAGTGATTGACAAACAAGGTGCACTAGTATGCCACGGAAAAGTGCACTAGCAAATATTAGCCCTCAAATTCCTGTCATACTTGGCCGCCCATTCCTAGCTACATCAAATGCTATCATCAATTGTAGGAGTGGGGTCATACAAATGTCTTTTGGCAATATGTCGATTGAGTTAAATGCTTTCAATATTGACAACCAACAAGAGGATGAAGATGAGGAGGTCCAAGAAATAAACATGACCAATTCTATTGTGGAAGATGAGTCCCTCTCACCTTTTTACTCTGGTCACTTAGACGAAGACGTGCGTACTCCCTTGATAAGAACGATGATGTGATAGGGGATATGGTCACACCTTTAGAGTCGGTATCAGCATATGACCTTCGTCGAGAGAAGGATGTGGCAACAACACTTTGTTGTGCTGAGAAATCAATTCATATTTCCACACCTCTATGGTTCATGCATACCAAACTCTACCCACCCTGAGAAGATCCATACTTGCAATATCAATGCCTAGGAAAATCTGAATCGAGACATATTTTTTCTGACAAATATGATGATGTCTCCTCGTATACATGTGGTGAAAACATTAAGGAACATGCTGAAATTCCTTTTTGGGATTTTCAGTGGCTTATCTGGATCACTCGCACACATGTATATTGTAAAGCAGGATATTGGATGACTTTATTGCAAAACCTTTTGATCCATCTAATGATTCTGCTTGCCTTTATGCTTTTAGATGAGTTGTTGGGATTAACCTCCTAGTCTGACGGAGGATGATTTTAAATAATTTTCCTAGAATGATATCCCATTAGGACTTGCTTTGATCAGTCGATTTAGTTGTGAAGTAATCCATCTCCAAAAGCTAATCTTGCCATGAAATATAGTCCTCAGGTGATATCTCTCTTTCTCACTCCCTTTATTTTGTAATTGCCCTCATATGTTACATTCATTATATATATTTTCTAACATTGAGGACAATGTAAAGTTTTAGTTGGGGGGTGTGCGATTCTTCAGATGAATCCACTAGCTTTTGTGACATTTCGAGCAATGATGTAGAAATTTTTCAATTTTTTCTAAAAATTCAAAACTCTTTTGGAAAACTTTAGTTCTATGCATTCGAGATGATATGAGTATAAGAAGAGGAGACGAAGTGAGTGAGGCTGCAAGCTTTGAACTTCCCTTAATATAATGGTTTTGTATGTGAATTCCCCTATTTATATGATTGATAGAAATTTTGAATACTTTTACACCTAGTTCACATTACACGATTTTCATGATTTGAAAGGATTATGTGATTTGTGGATTAGCTAGACTTTGATTGGAGGTGCTGAGAAAGCACGCCGGGGTACTTTGTCCACCCTTGTCCATGGGAAAATAACGAAAGATATGGATTTCCAAAAATCCTATCTAATGTAAAAGAAAAAGGAAAGGAAGGATGAAATTGGGAATGATGGAAAAATGGTGGAAAATTCTGAAAAGGGCTACATATTACCAATCGGGGGACGGTCTACCCGTAACCAAAGCCGAAAATGGGACGTAGTGTGAAAGCCGTCAGAAGGACGGTAAGGCAAATTCCTGTTATAGGCTTGTGGTTGCTCTATACACCTTGAGATCTATAGTTTAGTTGATCTATGAAGAAGATAATCCCGAAAATTCATGGGATGAACTTTCACTATGCACACTAGGTTGAATTTATTCGAATTCTTCTATTTATCAATCAATCAGCGAAAATTTCATATGGACACTTATTATGTTTTGAGAGTTTACAGTTTAAACCTCTATCACCTAATTTTTCTGACTTTTACACTTGTGTGTCTTGGGATGTAGAGAAGAATAGTTTCTGAAGAAGAGTTGGTTTTTGGAGAATTGAACTTGTTTCACGCATGTTTTGCTCGGGACTAGCAAAATGCTGGTTGGGGGGTGTGTTGAGCTCGTAATTGTGCATATTCTAACCCCAATTCATCACTCATTATGCATGGATTTTATGTTTAAAGATTATTCTAATGCATGGATTTGTGATTGTAGGAATAAGAGGAAGACTTTACGAATTCATAGTTAAAAGAGTCACTTTGTATGCATTGAAGATCAATAGAATAAGTGCCAAAAGGTGGAAGAAAGAAGCAAGAAAGAAAGAGACGAGATAAAGAAGAAAATCTGAATTTTTTTTTTAGACCTGTTTGCAGACCGGTCGCTAGACCGGTCGCCAGACAGGTCTACAGTGTATTTTTTGACTATTTTTCTCCTCTTAGACCGATCACCAGACAGGTCGAGAGTAGTCCAGAAACACAAAACTCACTGGACTGTTTTTGAGGTTTTGAGATCGGTTGTGCGACCGGTCGTCCAGGAGCTCAGACCGGTCGTGCGACCAGTCGTCAGCGTAACAGAGCTTGTGCGTGAAGCTTCGATTTTCTCTGTGCAATTGCGTAATTCCTTGCGCAATCTGAAATCTTCCACGCCAATCTATAAAAAGGGACTTCTCCTCTTCATACTAGGGCATGCTAGGACGTGGGGATCATCAAGGAGGCTTAGGAGACGGATTTTACTTCAAGTTTTCCTAATTTTTCTTCCTGTTTTAGTTGTTTTTATGTTTTTGAGACTTCTAGTTCAAGGATGTTAGAGATGAACTAAAACCAATTAGCTAGG
Organism: Liriodendron chinense; assembly: GCA_003013855.2. NCBI lineage: Eukaryota > Viridiplantae > Streptophyta > Magnoliopsida > Magnoliales > Magnoliaceae > Liriodendron > Liriodendron chinense. Next base: position 1,523,384 of record ML058462.1, on the reverse strand, counting down.
GCTAAGAGGTGAAGCTTTTGATTGTTTTTAATGGATTGATGCAACCTATGTTTCCTTTTTATGTTTTAATTGAAGAATTTAGTTCAATATGAGTTTGAATCAAGTACTAGTTTGGTTTTGCTTTGATCTCTTGGTGACTCCGGGCTCATGTGATTCTTAGTGATTCTAAACTTAGTAGCTTATCTTCTAAGCATTGGTTATGCTTGTGTAGTTCATTGATCTATCATCGACTCCGGGCATGGTAGACCCTTTGATTGCCTTGTGTACAATGGCTTGATCTTCATGTGGGAACTCGTTCAACTAAAGTTCTTATCTTTTGTTATAATCTGAATTGGTTGTTTGCTAATTGATTTTGATTTAATTAAAGCTCTAATCATTAGTTGTAATCAAGTCTAGTGACAGGATTTGATGAAAGCTATGGTTGTGAATCTCAACTAGATTGGAAAGAGGCTTGGCGTACACAATTGAGTGTGCCCAAGGCCTGAGCATTGTTGTGGGAATCTAATCAATGAATAAGCAACTATTTTAGATAATTGTTGATTGAACCACTCTATATTCCGATCGGATAGAGATATGAATTTGATTCCGATTGAGTTATGTGAGATCTAGTTGTGTTGATGCATTGAAACTTATCAAAAGTGGATCATTGGCGCTCTAGTGCCTTTTTAGATTGATATTACCTTACTCATTCACCGTTTAAACCCAAATCATTATTTTCCAGCTTTAGTTCTTAATAGGATCTTAATTATTAGTTATTTTAGACAAATTCTGAGAATACCTATTCATAAATCTTTGTGGGAACGATACTCGGTCTTTCCGAATTATTGCTACTTCGCAACCCTACACTTGGGAGTGAACATGAATCTTCTTAGATATGTCACACGGCCTTGAAAACTCTTCAACTGCTTCAGGTTCTTCGGAGGCGGCATTTCTATGATGGCCTTAATCTTCGCGGGATCGATTTCTATGCCCCTGTGCCTGACAATGAAGCCTAAGAATTTGCCAGACACAACCCCGAACGCGCACTTCAATGGATTCATACGGAGACTCTTCTTGCGCAACCGTTGAAATACTTGCCTCAAGTGTTCTCTATGCCGTTCATGATCGGCCGACCTCACAACCAAATCATCTACATAACATTCAACGTGTTTGTGCATCATATCTTGAAATATAACGTGCATTGCGCGCTGATATGCTGCCCCTGCATTCTTCAACCCGAAGGGCATTACGCGGTAACAGTAGATGCCGAGAGTTGTGCGGAAGGCCGTAGCTTCTTCATCTTCTGGAGCCATGCGAATTTGATTGTATCCCGAATACCCGTCCATAAAGGACATTTCCGCATATCCTGTTGTGCTGTCAATCAATAATTCTGGAATCGGCAAAGGAAAATCATCTTTAGGGCAGGCTTCATTAAGATTCCAGAAGTCGACGTAGACCCGGATCTGTCCACTCTTTTTCTTAACTGGCACGATGTTTGAAATCCACCGAGGGTACTTCACCTCTCGAACGAACCCAACCTGGATTAGTTTCTTGATTTCTTCTTCAATCTTGGGTACAATATCGGGGTGAAATCGTCGTTCAGGTTGCTTCACTGGCTTCTTTTCCTTCATGATACTCAGCTTGTGCATGGCAATTGTCGGACTGAGCCCTGACATTTTTGAATATGTCCAGGTGAAGATGTCCTTATTCTCCTTTAACAACTATATGTATTTCTCCCTTTCATTTTTCGGGACGTTTCTGCTCAAATATGTGTTCCTGGGCTCTTCGAGGGTACCCAAATTTACCTCTTTAAGTTCATCAATCGTTGGTTGTCCACCATCTTCTAATTGCATGGGTGCGACACTTGGATGGATAATGTCGATAGGATCTTGCACTTGAATTTCTTCTACCGGGCCGATGGTCACTATATTCACGCTTGCCTTGGCTCCTAGACCTTCTCTGTTTTTGTATACTTGCTTATACTCTTCAAATGGAGATATCAATCTCTTCTTTGTGTCTGAACCTTAGCCGAAGAACCCCATATTCCTCATGATCTTCCAGTTGGCTCTGCTATATCTCTTCTCTTCTATCGGTCGAGGTTGGACAGATTCTCTCCCCTCTTCTCTCTCCTCTGATGGTACTGGCAGACTTGGCCTTGAGTGAAATTTAATATCTTTCTGGATGATATCTCTTGACGGCACGATGAATTGGCTTGGAGCTTTACGGAATGGCTTGACTCTTCCTATCTTGGGTATCGGCATATTGAAGCTGGACTTGAGCACACTCATGTGTTGATCTAAGATCAGTTTTAGCACAGACATGCCCTGGCTGACGTAGATGTTGTGGTACCACATAAATTTTTTCGTGATCGGCTGAGGTTGATTTTGCAACTGATACTGGGGTCTTACCTGAGTAGTGGGTTGAGGTTTACTTTTCTGCACAAACTTCTCAACTCGAGGTTTTGCCCCTTGCTCTTTCTTCATTACATCGGGGCTTTTTACTGGTTTTACCTCTATTGGACAGATTGTAATATTTTGCATCTGCCAAAAATGAATCAGCTATTGTGTATGGCTTCAGATCTGTCGCTACCCTGTATTGGATCCCGTCTCTATTGTATTTGAAGCATTGATGATACATCGAAGGGATTATGCGGTTGTGATGGAGTCAGGGCCTTCTTAAAAGGAGGTTGTATGTTGTCACTGCATCGATCACCTGACATGTTACTTTCGTCAGTCAGTTCTTCAATTTCTAACATTATCTTGTTTGATCCAAGTGTACGCTGACTGTCTTGGTTGAACCCTTGAATCATCATGAGACTCGGGCGTAGTGCTAATTGCCTATAACCCAGTTTCTGCAGTGTCTTCAATGGCATTATATTTACAGCAGACCCATCGTCCAACATGCACCTCTTGACTTTGGTATACCTGATTGTTCCTGTGACCATCAACGGACGGTTGTGGTTTGTTAATTCAATCATGAGGTCTTCTTCTGAGAAAGTAATTGTCGGGGGACGGTCGACATGCATGACTTGTGACACCGGTATGTACCCCTCCCAAACTTTGTTTGTATTATTCATTTCTTCTTCTATCTCTTTCATCATGACCTTCCTGACTTCACTGTCAAGTAAGGCATTGATTAACATTTCTCTGTACACTTTCGAGAGACATAAAGCGTCGTATATACTTAGACGGGCGGGAACCTTCCATAGATGTGATACAATGTCATACGCCATTGGTCTCGGGCTTGGCTGACTAGTTGTGGCTTCGATGACCTTTTCTTTCAGTTTTTGCATGCGGGGTCTCTCTTGCGGTCTGTCAGGGGTACCATCTTCTTGCATTGGGTCATCTGGTCTTGGAGGGGTACGGTCAGGCATTTGCCTTCCTAATCGTAAGATAACTGCGTCCACTTCTCCTTCAGTTGCTTGTGGGGCTCCCTCGAACGGTGCTTGTTCGATGAACGATACCATTCCACAATGTGCTATGTTCGTCGCCGGTCGTATCTGCCCCCGTAATATCTCTCTCCTTCCTCTCCCCCTGTTCTCTCTTCGGTTAACGAGTCTTCGTCTATTCTCGAGTCTTTTCTTGCTACTGACTAGAGTCCACGGTTCCTTTAGTTTGGGGAACAGAGGGGGTCGGTTGGTGTCATCTGTTCAGCTCGCCTCAAGTGTAAGGCTGCAATGTAGTAATAAATCTCGGTAAGACCGAGGTCGATCCACAGGGAAAGAGTAACAGCTTCCTAATTACTCCAGCAACTCAGTTTAATAGAGTAAATTTCGAATTCAATGGGATGTTTAATTAAAACAATAACTTAATGAAAAATCAGAGATATAATGTACTAAGGCTTTCAAGGATCCACTTGTAGCAATCCTATGTCAATTCAGTCAATCCAAGTAGAGAACACAACTAGATTTGAAGTCCTATCTCTTATCTAGTTGGAAAATAAAGCATTCACACACATTCATCCAATTCAAGTTGAACTTCCAAGTTCAAGTCCATTCTATCAATGTAGAATTCAAATTCATAGCCTGCGGAGTAACAGCCATGCCTATGGACTATGGCCTGCTCAAGGATTACTATAATTCGAATCTAAATAAGCAACCTGTGATAATCTCAGAGAATTAAAAGGAATTCATGTCCGGAGCACATAAACTCAGATAAAACATCTCAAACTACCACCTATTGGACTGAAACATAAGAAAAATCCAACTTTGAATTAAAAATACTTGAATCAAACTGAAATTAACATAGAACTGGCTACAAGCTTCACCTCTCAGCCTTAGCTGAGAGGTTTTAGCCGAGCATAGTCATGCTACAACTAAAAACTCAAAATTAAAGCATAAAACTAGAAAAACCCGAAGATAGATGTTGCAGACGCTCCACAGTCGCCTTCAGCCTCCAAACTCACGTTCCTTCTCTTCTCTGATACCTTAGGGAGAGCCCCTAGGTGGCCTTTTATAGCAACAATCCTCCCTTGCGTCGAATTCTGCGAAATCCTACGCATTGCGCAGCAATTTTCGGAGTCCCGAATTAGAAAGGACTTTCCTATTACGCAGAGCCGACCGGTCGTGACCGGTCGGACCAGCTTTTTAAAACATCCAGTGGGTGCAAGCCGACCGGTCAAGACCGGTCGGACTGACCTCCCACTCATCCAGCGTGCATGCCCGACCGGTCATGACCGGTCGGGCTGATCTATTGCCTTGATCCAGTGTGCATGGCCGACCGGTCATGACCTGGTCGGCCTCTCTTCTACTTGATTCCTATGATGTGGCTGACCGGTCGGACGACCGGTCAGCCTTGTATTTCTTCATCTTTTTCTTCTTTTCTTCATTCTCTTTTCTCTCTCTTTCTTCTTCTTTCCTTGGTCCATCTTAGGACTTCATCCAATGTCTTCAAATATAATCTTTTGGCTCCAATTTGATGAAATCCACTCTTATCTCTACAATCACAAAACACATGTTAGGTGGGCCTTTAAACCATGAAAATCATGCAAATTATGTAGTGTAATGGGCAATGCAATGTATAAATTGGAGGTTCAACACACACCCCAACCAGCTTTTTGCTAGTCCCGAGCAAAACATGCGTGAAACAGTTTCAAACCTCCAAATCCAACCCTCTTCCAGAAACCATGTTTCTATCCATTCCAAGATGTATAAGTGTGAAATTTGGAAAGATTAGGTGTTAGAAGCTGAACCTTGGTCTCTCAAAACATAAGAAGTGTTTACATGAAATCCCCGCTGACTGATTGATAAATAGAAGAATTCGAACAAATTCAACCTAATGTGCATAGTGAAAGTTCATCTCATGAGTTCCTGGAACCATCTTCTTCATAGATTAAGTAGACCAGGGATTCCAAGGTGCACAGAGCAACAGCAAGCCTATGACAGGAATTTGCTTTACCGTCCTTCCGACGGCTTTCACACTACGTCCCATTTCCGGCTTTGGTTACGGTTCGACCATCCCCCGGTTGGTAATAGGTAGCCCTTTTCGGAATTTTCCACCATTTTTCTTTCCTTCCTGATTTCATCCTTTCTTTCCTTTTTCTTTTGACTTAGATAGGATTTTTAGAAATCCATATCTTTCATTATTTTCCCATGGACAAGGATGGACAAAATACCCCGGCTTGGCTGCTCAACACCTCTAAACCAAAGTCTAGCTAATCCACAAATCACATAAACCTGTCACTCATGAAAATCGTGTAATGTGAACTTGGTGTAAAGGTGTTCAAATTTTCTATCAATCACAACAATAGGGGAATTAACATATAAAGCCATTATGTTGGAAGAAATTCAAGACTACAACATCACACACTTCATTTCTCCTCCTCTTCTACTCATAGCCTCTCAAATGTATAGAAACAAAATTTTCTAAAAGAGTTTTGAGATGTTAGAAAATTCGAAAAAATTTTGTGCATATGAAGCTCTAAATGTTGCAATATGCTAGATGAGGGATCTCATCTCACCCCCCAACCAAATCTTGCATTGTCCTCAATGTAAAAAGATAGTTAGTTAGCATGAACATGAGAACAATGGTAAAATATGAGAGAGTGAGAATCAATAGTACCTGAGAGAGCGATCATGGAGGTCTGCAAATCCAACAACTAAATCCTACTAAAACAGTAAAACAAAACTAAACCTACCTATGCTATACCTCCATCAGACTAGGAGATCAATCATCCTGATAGACAGGATCATTCAGGGAGATGGACATGTCCTCTGAATCAAATTTCTCAACAAATGGTTTAAGGCGTTGTCCATTAACTTTGAAACAGTCACCATTCGCTACATTCTCAATCTCAACAGCCCCATGGGGAAAAACTTCTTTAACAATATATGGGCCGGTCCATCGAGATCGTAATTTTCCCAGAAAAAGATGAAGTCGGGCATTATACAAGAGCACTTTCTGTCATGAAAAGATTTTCTTAAGATGTGTTTGTCATGAAAGGCCTTCATCTTGCTCTTGTAAATCCTCGAATTCTCATATGCATCGTTCCGGATCTCATCAAGCTCATTTAATTGAAGTTTGCGAAGCGAGCTAGCCTTGTCTATGTCAAAATTTAAGGCCCGAATTGCCCAATATGCTTTGTGTTCTATCTCCACAGGCAAGTGGCAAGCTTTCCCATAGACAAGTCTATAAGGGGACATTCCAATAGGTGTCTTGTAGGCAGTACGGTGAGCCTAAAGTGCATCATCTAATCGTAGGGACCAATCCTTGCGATCTGGTCTCACCGTCTTTTCTAAAATCTGTTTGATTTCCCTATTGGAGATTTCAGCTTGCCCACTTGTTTGTGGGTGGTATGGGGTACTCACTTTGTGCCTAATACCATATTTCTTCATCAAAGTTTCAAAAGGTCTATTGCAAAAGTGAGCACCACCATCACTAATAATGGCTCGAGGCGTCCCTAAATCTAGAAAGTATGTTTTCTTTGAGAAACTTGAGAACCGTACGATGATCATTGGTTCTACATGGGATAGCCTCTATCCATTTAGACACATAGTCTACGGCCAACAGAATATAGACATGTCCAAAAGATGAGGGGAATGGTCCCATGAAATCGATGCCCCAACAGTCAAAGACTTTAAGATGTTGAATTGGTGTGAGAGGCATCATATTTCGACGGGATAATCCTCCTAACTTCTGGCAGCGCTCAGCACGCTTTGCAAAACTCGTGGGTGTCCTTAAATAGCGTGGGCCAATAAAAACCACACTGCAGAATTTTTGCAGTTGTTTTCTTGGCTGAAAAATGACCCCCACATGCTTGATTATGACAAAAGGAGATGACTGAATTGTGTTCATCATCGGGGACGCATCTCCTTATAATTTGGTCTGGGCAATATTTAAACAATAGAGGTTCATCCCAGAAAAATCTGCGCACTTCCCTTAGAAATTTACGTTTGTCTTGCGCAGTCCAATGAGTCGGCATCGCACCTGTGGAAAGATAATTGGCTATATCAGCGTACCATGGTGGATGCATAGCAACAAAGAGTTGCTCATCAGGGAATGAGTCCTCAATAGGTGACTCGTCAATGGAATTCGGTAGGACTAGGCGGGATAGATGATCCGCCACCACATTTTCTACCCCCTTCTTATCTTTGATCTCCAAATCGAATTCTTGAAGGAGTAGGATCCATCTTAGCAAACGGGGCTTAGCATCCTTCTTAGAAAGAAGGTATTTCAGCGCCGCATGATCCGTATAAACAATAACTTTGGATCCTATTAAGTATGGCCTGAATTTGTCCAAGGCAAAGATGACAGCTAGGAGCTCTTTCTCCGTAGTTGAATAATTAACTTGGGCAGGATTCAAGGTCCTACTCGCGTAGTAGATGACATGGGGCTGTTTATCTTTCTTTTGGCCTAACACTGCCCCAATAGCAAAATCGCTCGCATCGCACATCAACTCAAAAGGCATGGACCAATCTGGTGGTTGCATGATAGGAGCGGTTGTCAACATGTCTTTTAGCTTTGAAAAAGCTAATTGACATTCGGCACTCCACTCAAATTGGTTCTCCTTTTGTAGAAGGTTGCATAAAGGCCTTGAGATGTGACTAAAGTCCTTTATAAACCTTCGATAGAAACCGGCGTGTCCAAGGAAGGACCGCACATCGCGTATGCTTTTGGGTGGTGGTAGATTGGAAATTATGTCAATTTTCGCCCGGTCTACCTCTATTCCATTGGACGAGATGATGTGTCCAAGGACTATTCCTCTTTGTACCATGAAATGGCACTTTTCCCAGTTTAATACAAGTTGCTTTTCCTCACACCTCATCAAGACCAACTTCAAGTGCTCGAGGCACTCATCAAATGTACAACCAAAAACAGAGAAGTCATCCATGAACACCTCAAGAAACTCACCCACCATGTCCGAGAAAATACTCAACATGCATCGTTGAAATGTGGCGGGTGCATTGCATAACCCGAATGGCATCCTTCGGTAGGCGAAGGTACCAAACGGGCATGTAAATGTGGTTTTCTGTTGGTCTTCCGGAGCTATCTCAATTTGGTTGTATCCGGAATAGCCATCTAGGAAGCAATAGTAGGGATGGCCTGCCAACCTCTCCAAAATTTGATCCATAAATGGGAGAGGGAAGTGGTCTTTCCTAGTGACCGTATTGAGCTTCCTATAATCAATGCACATACGCCAACCGGTGGTCACCCTAGTCGGTATAAGCTCGCTGTTGGCGTTTTCAATGATGGTAATACCGGATTTCTTGGGGACAACTTGGGTAGGACTCACCCATTGGCTATCTGAGATGGGGTAGATGATACCCACATCCAATAGCTTTAACACCTCGGCTTTGACAACCTCCATCATGTTTGGATTTAACCATCTTTGAGGTTGTCTAGTCGTTTTTGCGTTTTCTTCAAGGTGTATACGGTGAGTGCAAACCGAAGGATCTATCCCTTTGAGATCCGCTATTGTCCAACCTATGGCTTCCCGGTGTTTTTTGAGTAACTCAATCAACTTGAGCTCTTGGTCTTTTTCTAGGTGGGAGGCAATGACAACTGGGAAAGTTTCCTCTTGACCCAAATATACATATTTAAGCTCGGATGGCAATGGTTTGAGGTCAAGCTTCGGTGGTTTGATGCTAGACGGTAGAGGCCTTGATGTGGTTGGTGGCAATTTTTCAAAATGGGGCCTCCACCGGCTAGTATCAACTACCGGTCTTTCTATATTTAATGCATGCACAATCTCACTGATGATGGGGTCTTTAGAATCCATGAAGTGTGCTAAGCATGTCTCCAAACTTTCTAGTGGTTCAAGTTGGAGGAGTTCTTCTTCTTCAAAGGTTTCAAGCATGTTTACATCGAAGAACTCATCATCATCGACATCCCTATGTCTTTTGCCCAAGTGAAATACATTCACTTCTAGTGTCATTTTTCCAAAAGATAATTGCATCACCCCATTCCGGCAATTGATGATTGCGTTTGATGTGGCAAGGAATGGGCGGCCTAGTATTACCGGTATTTGGGTGCTAGCATCCAAAACCGATTGTGTGTCCAAGACGATAAAATCTACTGGATAGTAGAATTTGTCAACTTGGACTAGAACATCCTCAGCTATCCCCCTCGGTACACTGGATAGATCTATCAGCGAGTTGCAACTGTGGTTTTGGTGGGTTTTAATTCACCAAGACCCAATTGCTCATATACCGAGTATGGGATCAAGTTCACACTCGCCCCCAAGTCTAACAAGGCACGTTCAATCCGGTAGTCTCCAATGATACATGAGACGGTGGGACTACCGGGATCTTTGAATTTTGGGGGGGTCTTTTGAGTGAGGATGGCACTAACTTGCTCAGTTAAGAAGGCCTTTTGCTGCACATTATATTTGCGTTTTGTCGTGCATAGATCTTTTAGAAACTTGGCATAAGAGGGAATTTGTTTGATGGCATCAAGCAAAGGGATGTTGATCTTGACTTGTCTGAAGATCTCTAGAATATCTTGAGAATTTGGGAGAGATTTTGGGGCAACCAATCTTGAAGGGAATGGTGCTATGGGCTTGTAAATGCGTTCCGGTTGTTGTGGGGCTAAGTTAGATCCATTTTCATCCTCAGAATTTACCGGATCATTAGGCTCATCGACCTTCACCGGAATAGTTTTGTCAATTTGTTTACCACTTCTAAGGGTGGTAATGGATTTAGCTTGCTCCATGTTTTGGTTGAAGGATTAGGGATGCTCACTTCATGTACTTGCTTTGGATTGGGCTGAGGTTGGGCCGGAAAGGTCCCTTCCTAGCATTCAAGCGTCCCTTAATCTCATCAACCGAGACTTTCAGCTCTTGGAACATTTGTTGATTTGATTCATTTATTTGCGCTTGCCCTTGCATAAATGCTCTCAAGGTATCCTCCAATGAGAATTGAGGTGGGGCCATATTTTGCATGGGTGGCCCTCTTTGGGAGTTGGTAGGATTGCCCGTTGGGGCATTCTTCCAACTGAAATTCGGGTGGTTCTTCCAACTCTCATTGTACGTATTACCTACCGGTCCATTGAAGGGCCGTTGATAACCATATGTGGCATTGGCTGTCTCTTGCAGCACTTCCTTAAATGCAGGAATTGTGGGACAATCTTGCGTAGCGTGTAAGTCGATGAGACAAATCCCACATGTGGTTTCAACAGCTTCCTTGGACTTGGAAACTCCATTTTTGCTAAGTTCCATGGCCTCAACCTTCCTTGTGAGGTTGGCTATCCTTGCATTTACGTCGTCTTCCTCTTTAAGGACATATATCCCTCCTTTCTCTTGAGTAGGCTTGGGGTTCTTGGGTTTATCCGAGGTGTCCCAAGATTGGGCGTTTTCAGCCAACATGTCCAAGTAACTCCAAGCATCATCTGGATTTTTACTCATAAACTCGCCATTGCACATCATTTCCACAAATTGGCGCATATTAAAACTTAATCCATCATTGAAAAAATTATAATTCGCCAACTCTCATAGCCATGATGTGGGCAAGCAAGCAGGAGTTCCTTAAATCTTTCCCAACATTGAAAGAATGATTCACCCTCTTTAGCTGAGAAATTCATTATGGCCCTTCGAAGAGTGTTTGTTTTATGAGCTGGGAAGAACTTTTTCAAGAATTCCCGGTTCATCTCAACCCATGACCCAATCGAATATGGTCTAAGAGAGTGAAGCCAATCTTTGGCTCTTTCTTTCAAGGTGAAGGGAAAAAGTTTAAGTCTGATTGTATCCCCAGAAACATTGGGATAATGCAAGGTGGCCAACACTTCTTCGAATTCTTGCAAGTGTAAGTATGGGCGGTCAGAGTCTAGCCCATGGAATTTAGGTAAAAGTTGGATTACTCCTGGTTTTATGTCAAGGGTCCCACCGTTAGCTGGTAGAACTATGCAAGAAGGTGTAATTGTAAGAGCAGGTTGTAGGTAATCCCGTAGTGATCTCATTGGAGGAACATTATGTACCTCATTCTCTCCTACTCCTTCCTGATTTGCGTTTGTGGTTGGAGTAGGGGGGGAGGATTCCTTAAGGGTGTTTGATCCATACTCCCCAAACTTTCACGATGCTCTTGATAATTCCGGACTTGTCTATGGACTGACAATGGTCCAACTAAACCACCTTCAGATTGAAGACGATTTGAATGATTACGTTCCCAACGGGACATAAACCACTCAACCAGAAACTGAAACTAATCCTATTCTAGAAAACTAAAATCTGAACTAAAAATTCTGAAAAAGCTAAGTTAGAAAGGTATCACCTGATGCGCTTTAATTGAAAGAAGAATTCCTACAAAACAGAAAACTATGTTAGTTCTAAGAAAAATCAGAGAAACCTATCTACTTCTACTTCTACAGCCACTGAAACTATTTGAAAACTATTATCTAATTTCCCCGGCAACGGCACCAAAAACTTGTTCGCTCGCCTCAAGTGTAAGGCTGTGATGTAGTAATAAATCTCGGTAAGACCGAGGTCGATCCACAGGGAAAGAGTAACAGCTTCCTAATTACTCCAGCAACTCAGTTTAATAGAGTAAATTTCGAATTCAATGGGATGTTTAATTAAAACAATAACTTAATGAAAAATCAGAGATATAATGTACTAAGGCTTTCAAGGATCCACTTGTAGCAATCCTATGTCAATTCAGTCAATCCAAGTAGAGAACACAACTAGATTTGAAGTCCTATCTCTTATCTAGTTGGAAAATAAAGCATTCACACACATTCATCCAATTCAAGTTGAACTTCCAAGTTCAAGTCCATTCTATCAATGTAGAATTCAAATTCATAGCCTGCGGAGTAACAGCCATGCCTATGGACTATGGCCTGCTCAAGGATTACTATAATTCGAATCTAAACAAGCAACCTGTGATAATCTCAGAGAATTAAAAGGAATTCATGTCCGGAGCACATAAACTCAGATAAAACATCTCAAACTACCACCTATTGGACTGAAACATAAGAAAAATTCAACTTTGAATTAAAAATACTTGAATCAAACTGAAATTAACATAGAACTGGCTACAAGCTTCACCTCTCAGCCTTAGCTGAGAGGTTTTAGCCGAGCATAGTCATGCTACAACTAAAAACTCAAAATTAAAGCATAAAACTAGAAAAACCCGAAGATAGATGTTGCAGACGCTCCACAGTCGCCTTCAGCCTCCAAACTCACGTTCCTTCTCTTCTCTGATACCTTAGGGAGAGCCCCTAGGTGGCCTTTTATAGCAACAATCCTCCCTTGCGTCGAATTCTGCGAAATCCTACGCATTGCGCAGCAATTTTCGGAGTCCCGAATTAGAAAGGACTTTCCTATTACGCAGAGCCGACCGGTCGTGACCGGTCGGACCAGCTTTTTAAAACATCCAGTGGGTGCAGCCGACCGGTCAAGACCGGTCGGACTGACCTCCCACTCATCCAGCGTGCATGCCCGACCGGTCATGACCGGTCGGGCTGATCTATTGCCTTGATCCAGTGTGCATGGCCGACCGGTCATGACCGGTCGGCCTCTCTTCTACTTGATTCCTTTGATGTGGCTGACCGGTCGTCCGACCGGTCAGCCTTGTATTTCTTCATCTTTTTCTTCTTTTCTTCATTCTCTTTTCTCTCTCTTTCTTCTTCTTTCCTTGGTCCATCTTAGGACTTCATCCAATGTCTTCAAATATAATCTTTTGGCTCCAATTTGATGAAATCCACTCTTATCTCTGTTAGTGCACTTTTCCGTGGCATACTAGTGCACCTTATTTGTCAATCACTTACAGCAGTGAGTCTAGAGTCGGTTGAGCCCAATGAAGACGAAGACCGAAGACTCAAGATGGACCGGCTGCATCAAGAATGAAGATTCAGGTAAATGAGATGCCTTGATGCCTTAACCTCCACCAAAACCTATCCCCTGTGTATCTTTGATGTCCTTGACCATATTTAGAACCATTTAGGCATCATAGATAGGCCCTAGGTGTCCCATTTGAACACCCCAACCTAGGACTAAATCCACAAGCTGAAGAAAGTAGAGATTCAGCATATGTGTTAGGGAACCAAGCTGATCCCAGGCATGACCGACCGGTCTAGACCGGTCAGGACCGGTCGGCCAAAGCTGCTGACCCTTGTGGAGTGAAATGGCTGGGCTACCGACCGGTCATGACCGGTCGGCTAGGTGAAAGAACTGCCTCTAGCAGGTTTGCAAAGGGCAGCCGACCGGTCAAGACCGGTCGGCCTTCACATGGCATATGGATCAGCAAGGGGGGCCGACCGGTCATGACCGGTCGGCCAGTGTATTCGGCCTGGGAGCTTAAAATAGACAGCAAAGGCCTCCGACCGGTCATGACCGGTCGGCCTGCAGTGTTAAGGCAGTCCAGTAAGGGGGTCCGACCGGTCATGACCGGTCGGCCCATATATGTGGCCTATACACTTGAGGTTCTTCAGCAGGGGAGTCCGACCGGTCATGACCGGTCGGGGCAGGCCATTTTATGGCCGTTTTATAACCGTTGGAGCCTCTTTTCTATAAATATGGAGCTCCATTCTTGGGTCAGAGGGAGAAGTTTTCGAGAGCCCTTTGCCCACATCATTTGTACATCTTTTGGGGTCTCAAAGAGGAGGTTTTCAAGTCATATCCCTTGTGTTTCAAACACAAGTATGGGCATTCAAATGCAATCAAGAGATGACTTGATTCCTCTCTCAAATCTAGAGGTGTGACATTATTCCACATTGGTATATCCTTTGTCCAAGACCTCTAGAAGACTCTCTAGGTGAATCTCCTAGTTAGAACATCCTACATATCCCATATAGGAGATCCAACCCATCCTCCTAGCACCTTGGGCATCTCAAGGCATCGCATGCAAGGTGTTTGATCGAATGTGGCTGAGGCATTGGCAACGCAACGGCGGCACTATCAAGGGAGCAAAGGGAAGCTGATTGAAGCACGGGAGAGCGAAGATCAAGCAACCCAATACGGCGCTAAACAAGGGGCTCATCCGACAAGTAAGTTGTCTCATTTGAGAGTCCATTTTAGAGTTTGTTTGTCAACTCGCCTTAGGGACGTTAGCCGTTCCTTGGCCCGTCAGCCGGGCCTAAACTAAGTCTCCAAGGGGGAGCCTCCGACACGGGAGTAAACATGCGATAAGGTTGAGAGTTAGCCTATGTCTAAAACTCCGGATATGGTTGAGAGGTGAACCGATAAAACCTCCGTGTAAAGGTTGAAAGGTGAACCTCATTTAAAACCTCCGATAGTGAATGCCGGTGTGCTCAAAGGGGTTGAGTACTTGAACCGGGAGTGGAGTAGACACGTAGTCGAACCACTATACATCCTTGTGTTTGTGATTGTTATTGAGCACATTGATATCTTTGCATTGTTAGTTTAAATTGCTTAATTATGAATGATTGATATGAATGCATGCTAGGCACTTTTTAGGCATCCTTGCACAAGATGTACCTTCACTACTTGTGTAGACTTGAGCTCATTGATCCAATCTCATAAGTCTACACAAGGTGCATAGGTTAGTAGCTTAATTAGTTGAATCATTTTCTTACCTATGCATGCCTAGACTAGGTTTGGTTATTGCTTAACTCTTGCTAGTCTTGTGATTGGACCCACCAAGGCTTGGAAGCCAAGGTGTTCTTGCTTACCTAGCTTAAACTTGTTGAATTGCATAAGTAGGCGAAAAGAATTTTAAAAAGGTCCTATTCACCCCCCCCCTCTAGGTCCATAGACATATCTCCGAGTATCTCTACAAGCGGTAAAACCGTAATTTCAAGCCTATGATCAGAACTAGATCGGCCATATCGAATGTGAATGGGCCATTCGCCCTTTCTCTTTCGGCTATTGATACGCGTTTGGGTGTAGAGGGCCTTTACCCTTGTCTTGTATGACTGTTGTCTTCATCTCCAGCCTATGATCTACAGCGGGACATTTTTTGTCTTTCTGGTCCTTGCTCTTGTCGACTTGATGGGTCTCTACTACTCTTCCCATCTCTCTTCTGTCTCTCTGGTCTGAAGTTTACTCGGGATGCCGCTTCCTCCACCAGATGCGCTTTCATTGCCAGCTCGCGAAAGGAGTTGAAGGTATTGCCTGACAATCCATACGAGATCATCGGGTCTAGGGCCCTTAGACACATCTTCATCTGCTCGCCTTCACTGGGTAATTCACGACATTGAGCCGCTGTGCTTCCCCATCGGTCAATGAACTTTTCAACTGGTTCACCATTTCTCTGCCTGACCAATGCTAGGTCTGTTAACGAGATCTCCCTCTCTGTTGCAAAGAATTTTGAGATAAAGGTATCCTACATTTGCTCCCATGTCCTTATAGAGCTGGCTGGTAATGACATATACCATTGAAAGGCTTTCCCTGTCAGGGTAGATCCGAATAGCCGCATGCAATACTGCGGGACGCAGACCAATTTCCTAACGTAGTCAAGAAGTGGGTGATGTGCTCTTCCAGCGATCCTTTGCCGTCAAATTTTTTGAAGTCTGGGCATCTGAAGTTGGCTGGGAACGGAACCTCTTCTACTTCTAGTGGGTACGGGACCCGATATTTATAGCTGCCTCTCCTTTCTTTCTCTTTTTCTTGCTGCATCATGTGAGCTACCATCTGGGATAACTCTTCTCGTGACATGTGTGACATAGAAAGTGGTGCATGTTCTATTGGTGTGACCCTGAGTTGGACGGGCGGTTCAAGCTCAGCCGGACCTTCTGCCGGCCCTTGGGATTCCTCTATCGACTGACGGGTGGGCGGCGTGATACTTCTGGTGGCATTCTGCGCTATCAGAGTGGTCAAGGCTTATTGAATAGCCCTCATCCGATCGTTTGTCTTGCGATTAGCCTCGACCAATCTGTCGATCTGGTCTTCGAATGGAGGTAATCCTTCTGCTTCATACGGTCCTTCTTCTTCTTCTTCGGCCACTTAGACCATCACCACTTGTGCCAATGGGATTTTCTGAGCCGGCCTCTGTCTTGGTTCAAAGACTGTCATGGTCTTGGATTTCTTTACATGCGCGGGCCTAGTAGGTTTCTGCGAGGTGTGAGCAGTTTTGGACAACGGCGGGAACTACTCGACTGTCATCGTAGGCACTGCGAGCTTGGCTGATATGACCTGGCTGTTGATAGGGATCTTCTGCCCCTGCTTCGGTTGCCACTGTCTCTTAACCATCGGGTGAGATTTTGCCACATTCACTTTCTTATATGCGGCTATGATGGCTGCTTTCTTTTGTTCCTTCTTCTGTCGGCGTGTCTCAACCAATTGCCATCCTGAGTTGGAAGTAGTTGTCATGGTTGAGATGAAGCGGGGGAAGCTAAAGCCTCCAGTGGCAAGGAAGGTGCACGAACTAGTCATCCAGCATGCCATTTCTTCTGTCTGTTTTAGTATCTTGCTAATTCTGCGATGTTAGAAAATCATTAGAACGATTCGTAAATGCGGTCAGGAGCGTGAACCCATCGATCGCGGTGCATAAACAAATAGAAATAAGCAAGAAGGAGAAAAATACGTGTGGTTGTGGAAGTTCATAGGTTTAAAAACCTTACAGAATTTCTGAAAATAATTTTCTATTGAAATTTTTAGGAATTTTTCGATTAGTACTAACTTAGTTTGTTTTATTTTGATCTTTCTTTTGCAGGAATTGTTAGGAAGTTGAAGTAGAAGTAAGTTGGTTTTCTTAAGTTCTCAAATTAAGTTTTGTCTTTCCCACTTTACTCTTCTTCTAGCCCTATTTATTCCTATCCTATTCATCTCTTGTAGAGTGGGTGGAGACTCCTTTTGGATCTCTGATAGGTTGGCCTTGAGCAACTTTGATTCCTTTTGGTCGGCATAGCCGCCTTGGATCACCTTGAGGTCAGAGATTTCTCTTCTCACCCTACTCACTACGCCAAAATCGCATTTTTGGTCCGTCGCAAATCAGTATTAGCGACGAACTTGGTCCGTCGCATTGGCCGTCGCAGTTTACTATGTGGCAAATTTTAAACGACGGATTATGTTCGTCGCTTTTAAACGACGGATTACGCCCGTCGCTAAATTATGTAAAGCGACGGATATCGGTCCGTCGTACAAAATTGTTTCCACGTATATTGGTCCGTCGTTAAATTTATGGGCGACAGCGTGATTGCATTTATTTAGGAATTTTAGCGACGGGTTTGGTCCGTCGCTAAAATTTCTGAACGCACACCTATTACATTTGAATTTATTTTTGAATCTATTGCACCTGATAGTCATCCAAATTATTTAAAACAAAGAAAAAAAAAAAAACCTAACAAATCATAATTATATCATATATGAAACTTAAAGTCCTTACATTTCTAGTGAAAAATAATATTAATATTTGTTACAAATCTATACATTGAAGTGAACCATTCTCCATAGAATGAGCAACTAGGCTTTATTTTGTTCCCAATATTGAAACCAATCTCTTGACCATACGTGAAGCTAGCCTTCATTTCTAATCTTTCCTTTATAGCTACTTCCACCTCATACGTTATTAAATCCATCAACTGGCCCACCTGCAAAATCCAAAATATAAAACATAAGGAGTATCAGTATTATAATGTAAGAACAAAAAAGGAAAAACAACAACAAAAGACAATGAAGCACCACCTACTCGTAAGAAATGCTAGGTGACAAGCTTGATAACTATTATATATGCATGATGAAGCTTCAGTACTGGGATGAAATCGAAAACTTTTAGTCCTCTTTGGATAGAGCATTCACAAACAAAGCCAGCAAGCAGAGAAATTTTTAGTCAGCAGAGTCGAAGTAAGAGCGTGGAATGATCTGAAAATAAAAATAGAAATCCAAAACTGATAAGCATATAAATGTATTCAGCATCACTGAAACCAATTTACAAGCAAGAGAAACGATAGTTACTTGGATTGGAGGTAACTTGGGCCATTCCATTGCAGACATGGCAGGCATGCAATCGATCCAGTCTGTCCAAAAAATATACTGATCAGAGGATCCTGAATGTGCGATCGATAGGCATTCCCACATTCAATTGGACTGCTGCAGGTTTGGGCAACCGTCCATTGAATTCACCAACCAGATAATCAATCATCAAATCACTGAGGTTTTGTGGCGATGCCCACCCATGGTCAGGTGCACAATTTGGATGGTCTGGGTTAAGTGGAATGTGCCATGTGTAGAAAGATGAGTGCATAACAATGATTAGCCATCGTCTGCTAAAGTATCATACAATTCCTCAATAAATAAAAGCAGAAAATATGAACTACCAACTTAATCACGAATGACAAAAACGGTAACCCTCTTTTTGGCCTTTAATAAAATTAGTATCTTTAAAGAAAAAGGGTTACCCACCAGTTAAAATAATAAGAATAGGCAGTATCATCTAACGGGCGCGACTTGGGTGAGACCCCGGAACCAGCTATGTGGGTGAGACCCTGAACCTAGGGCCCACCTGGATGTATTCTTTACATATACATGCCGTCCATCTGTTTCTTCAGATTATTTTAGGATGCATTCAAAAAACATGAAGCAGAAGAAAATTTTAGGTGGACCACACCACAGGAAACAGTTCTCATTGAATGCCTACCATTAAAAACTTCCTGGAGTACACCATAATGTTTATTGACCATCTAATCTGTTGATAAGGTCACGTAGACAGGGATTAAAGGAAAAAACAAATATTAGATTGATAGAAAACTTTTGTGGCCCACAAAAGGGTTTTAATGGTCATTAACCAGTGTTTCTTATGGTGTGGTCCACCAGAAATTTGCATCTGCTTCATTTTTGGTTCCATGGCATAAGATAGGTGGAAAAGCAGATGAACAGCATGGATATATAATTCATACGTTGAGGTGGGCTCCTATGGCCAGGGTCCCACCCACATCGCTGGTTCCAGGGTCTAACACCGTTAATTAATAATTAAGTTGGGCCATTCAGCCTCTTATATTTCAAATCCAAAACCTCCAGATTGTAAGTTTGGACATGTGACTTGAGGCATGATCACTCAATCAAGTTCAAAATATTGATCTAAACTGATGCTATAAATCTGGGTTTAATTTCTTTACAATTGATTGACTTACCTTCAGAGGTGAAGCGTCCTTCAAAATTATTGTGACTTAGATCAAGGCTCTTGAAGGATGAGAGTGCACCCAAATACGGCAGAATGCTTTTGTTCAAGGAGTTATCACTCAGGTCAAGGTGCTCTAGCTTGCTCAATCTGGACCATCTTTTGAAACCTGCATGCGGGTGACGTCATGTGTTTAAGGCCTTCTTAGAATAGGGAAAAATCTCAACCATTCTTAATATTTCATTAGAAAAATAAATAAATTTCCTCAAATGCAACATGCCGAAGAGGAATAATTACAACATCTTGTGCTAAGCATCAAACAGATAGAGCGAATAATTACAAAGGTTAAAAATGCTTCCCTAGGAGATGGCCTCATATCTCAACAACTCTTTTTTTTTGTTTTTTCTAGTCATCATCATCGTCATTGAAGCCTTATACCAAGTTATTGGCTTTGGCTTGTTTTTTCAAGTCCAAATTGAAATTGATAGAATTACAGCTCAGAACCGAGAAATCCCGGATATGAATGCTAACGAGTTTTCAATCTGGCTATTTCCACTTCATTACACTAATAACTGCAGTACATTAATAAGTGCTCCAAATGCACCCTTAGAGATGCATGTATATACCTTCACATCTCGGTCCAAATCCAAAATGGCACTGTTGAGCGCGTTTGGCTGCACTATCACATCAAATTTCAATTATTAAATTTCGATTCCCCTGTTAGCATTTGTATTCATGTTACTTGGCTTCAAGTTCAAGGTAACATAGTTAACTTCCATCATTTCCTCCTTAATTAGATAAAAAAAATTCACAACTCAAATCATTTGGCTTTCCTATGGTAGCCTTGATTTCATCAATAAAGGTTAGATAGTTAAGACCATCAAAGAATAAATTACATAAAAGGCCAAAAGAGCAAACGTAACTGTAGTTCCATGGGATGTTTGCAATTCAATTTACCTGGCCAAATGGATGCAGCCCTGTTTCAAATCATCAAGGAAGGAAGAATGTTAAGATTGTAGGAGATAAAGGTACCTTCATGATCAACCCAACCACCCAAGTAATTCCAGGACAAATCGAGGCTCCGCAGTTCTCCAAAGGAAAGAAGTAAGTCAGCATTCAGATACCATTCTCCCAACTTCCATTCCCTCGTCTGGTTGAGAGAAATTTCAGTCACTCGGCCGCCTGTCACATTGTTGCATTTGATTCTTTCCCAACTACAACAGTCAGTCCCATCCTCCACCAAGTCAGGTCTCAGTTTTCCAACATTAAATACTGTTATTGCCAATGCCAAAGGATTATGATTGTCACAAGCTCATGTAGAAGAGAAGCCATACAAAAATTTTCTGCCATTCTTAGGGAGAAAGCCATAGAAGTTTTTGAACAACAAAATCCCTTTTGAGTTCAGTTGGAGAACATGGGTGTAGGTGCTGTCATCATTTCTACATCCCAAAACATTGATGAATATTATGTCCAAACATCAAGAACTATTTATTCTATTGGGTTTGTGTTTAACATCTCATACATTCTAGAGATCATTTATTCTAAATTTACAATAAATGCCTCCACATTGTCTAATTTTGAAAGCCAGGACAAAAAGGATTGGATAAAAATTAATCCAAAAGGAGAGTAGTTGCATATGCATAGCATAACGGGATCCAGATCCTATAAAATGCAAAATATTCTAAATCAGATGAGATGCTTTATACATGTGTGTGGGCTAAGCAAATCTCCAAAATATGGTGGTTGTCAATATGCCATATGGAGGTAAAATTCAGCTACATCAACTGATTGAGTAGCTCTTTCTTGTATTTTTTTCTATTTATTAATGGGTAAAAATTGTTTTGTACGGTGTGGCCCACCTAATCAGTATATGCGACTAATTTTTAAAATAGATGATTCTCACAGTGGATCCACCATATTGGAAGGGTTGGATTTTACAGATGAATAATATGTTGAAGTAATTTTCTTGGTGGACGGAAGCTTCTTGAGGCCTGCCGTGCTGGTTATTTGCCATCCAACCTGTTCATATGGTCAGATAGACCTAATGAAAGGAAAACATAAATATTAGCTAGATCCAAAAGTTTTGTGGCCCTCGAGAAGTTTTCGGCAATAGGTGTTCAATCCCCACTGCTTCATGTAGTTTGGGTGCATGCCTGGGCTGGCATGAGTCATGTTAACTCACACGTGTGTTTGTACGAGCAATTAGATGAGGGTTCCCAATGTCTTAGAATTTTGTACCAAAGGAGTTGGGACAACTTAAAGCCCTCCAAACTCTGAGTATCGAGGATTGTCCACAGTTGGGGTCTCTACCAAAAGAGTTGGGACAACTTAAAGCCCTCCAAACTCTGAAGATCACAAATTGTCCACAGTTGGAGTCTCTACCAAAGGAGTTGGGACAACTCAAAGCCCTCCAAACTCTGAGTATCGGTTGGTGTCAACAGTTGGAGTCTCTACCAGAGGAGTCGCAACACCTCACCATGCTTCAACAACTAGAAATAAGTGACTGCCAAAAGCTGAAGGCATTGCCCTGCAACCTTCCTCTGTGACCCAAAAGATCAGGCCAGCCCACACCAAGGGCAAGCCATATCTTATGAGAAAAATGGATAGCTGAAATTGAAATAACTAACAATTGATATTCAACCACACACGGGGCCACTTGATGAAGATACCATATATTTTCTTCTCTGTCTTTCTTTCTTTCTTTTACAGGGTTTTTTATTTTACAGGGCCACTTAATTCAACCACACAAAGTTGTCTAATGAACAATTGGAAAAATCACATTGGTTAGACAAACTTAAACATCAGACTCCGGTCGACCATTGTCTTTTTAATTGTCCATTAGACAGCTACCAAACAGATCATCCATGCTCCATCCATGATGGGTCCCACCATTTTTACAGTCAGAATTGGTGAGGAATCCAACACCACCTCTCACATCAGTAATAACAGTGATGGAGTCAAATACATGGAGTTGAGAAACCGAACAAAGGAAGAAAACAGAAAGAATGGGATGAATGAATGAAACAATACCTCAAAAATGCATATTTACGTAGTTTTAGCAGCCGCTTGTGTGAATGAATCTACATTGATCATTTCTTCAAAAATGGCTTCTGGCAAACTAGTAACCGCTGGTCATCGTCATTTCGGAATTCAATCACCCCGACAACTGCAAGCATGTGGGCTTTCTCTATCAATTCTGTTTTATCACGTAAAACAACCCGTCCCTGCCAAGCCATGGGCACAATATATAACAAATGACACAATCAAACCAATTAAGAAAAAATATCAAATTATCAAATAAAAGACTAAAACAAGAAAACTCAGACCAGATTTTACCTGTCTGACTATAAGATTACATGAATTTCTAAAAACTCTTCAAGCACTTAGCTAACGAGGGTATAATTCAGTAATTGATGCCTCATTCACAGACCATGGAAGTAATTTGTTTGTTGATTGATCCGACTCACTTGTCCGCGAGTCGTACTCAACCACAGGCATGTCTGATGTCATTCTGCTAGCCACGAAATATGCAGGCTGTGAAGGTGAAGGGAGAGTAACAGAGTAGCTGTTGAGCATGAGAACAACCGTCGACATGGTGGGTCTCACGGCAACATCTTCTTGAACACATAATAATGCAATGTGGATGCATCTCATTACTTCACTTCTTGAATAGCATTCTCTCATACTTGAATCCAATAACTCTGCGATTGTTCCTTCCTTCCAATGTCTCCATGCCTGCAGCAATTCACCAATATTCAAATTTGAACCCAATCCAATTCTCCAAACGGAGGAGATACTTTGTGAACACGTGAGGACAAGTGTGAGATCCGGGCCAATCATTAAGTGGGACTGTCAATGAATATGCCACGGCTCATAAATCAGGCAGACCCAATTTCATTAGGGTTGGCCACAACCGTACTTGGAAAATGGGTAGACCGGCCTGGGTTTTTCAACAAGGCATGTTCACATGGAGACCCACCTGGTGAACCATGATTTTGACAAATGTGTCACATTCTCTCATGTGCCACCACTTATCTCCGAAATTTCTCCTTGCACCTGTAGCTTTTGAGAAGTTCTCAAGTCTTTTTTTTTCTTTTCTTTTCTTTTCCTTACGGATGCATTAAAAAAAAAAAGATAGCCCTAAGGCCTCTCCAGTTTGTACAAAACCTTGATTGGTGTTTTGGGATGTATATAAAACTAAATAGCCCTAAGGCCTCTCCAGTTTGTACAAAACCTTTATTTTGTATATACAGTCCGTACATAAATTCTAGAATAACTCCTGATTGGACTGTGGGGATTGATCCTTTTATTGGGGCCATTAGATTGGACCTTTTTTTATGAATGCATCAATGTACTTCCTCCCCTACTCTTATGTATGCTGTTGTTTTCAAATGGCTTCATTTGTAAACAACATCAACAGGTCATTTCCACAGGAAATCCATCAAATCAGTAAAAAAAAAAAAGGAAAAATAAGAGAAATAAAAAAAATAAAAAAAAAACCTTCTATTTGTGCAGAAACTGGCTCCCCCAATAACATGTCATTTCCATAGGAAATCCATCAAATCAGTAAAAAAAGAAAAAATAAGAGAGAGAGAAAAAAAAAACCTTCTCCGTCTGTGTAGAAACTGGCTCCCCCATTAGAATTTTTGTCGGTGCCAAGCTCAAAACAATTGACTCGAGCACATCTCCACCACGATTAGCCCAATAATCGTCATTGATGGGCCCATACTTTGTAGGTCAACCTTGTTGAGCCATTTCATCAAACAATTTTAACCACCAAAACATTCTTTGTTGAGCCATTTCATCAAACAGTTAGCATGCATGAAATCTGAAAGAGCGACAATGAGACGGAGTGAGGAAGAGATCGAACTTGCGGAGAGGAGCCTCAGATTCCTTCGATTTTAATAGATGCCACGAAAATATGAAAAGGGGCTTTCGATTGGTGCGTGTTTCCTTCGGGTAGGAGCTTTACGGCTACTGCAATGGAGGTCCAAGCAAAAAGATGACATGAAAGAGAGATGGTGGAGATGTGCCATAGAGAGAGAAAGGGAGGCGAATGAGAGAGATGGAGCAGGTGAGAGAGAGGGACAGAGGGAGAGGGAAAGGATAATCGAGAGAGAGAGAGAGAGAGAGAGAGAGAGAGAGAGAGAGGAAATCAAGAGCAGAGATCGGGAGAGAGGGAAAGGATAATCGGGAGAGAGGGAGAGAGAGGAGAGAGAGAGAGAGAGAGAGAGAGAGAGAGCAAATGAGGGGGCCGGTTAGGGGGAGACGGAGAGACAAAGGGAGGAAGGGCGGGAGATGGTAGAGAAAATGAGAGGGAGAGGGATTTTGGGGTTTTTTTTAGAGTAATGGGACGGGGGCGTGAATTAGGTGTTACCCCGGGAACAGCTTAGTGGGTGTTACCCCATCGTATGGCCCACATGGATGATATTTTGTATATCCATGCCGTCCATCTGTTTCTACAGCTCATTTTAGGATGACGTTCCAAAAATTATGTAGATCCAAATCTCAAGTGGACCATAATACTAGAAATAGTGTGATTGAGTGCCCAACCATTAAAAATTCCAAAGAGCCCATCAGAAGGTTTTTGTAATGTATATTTGCAATCCAAGCTCTTTATAATGTCAATAAAGTCATGATGAAGGGAAAATATAAAGATCAGATTGATCCAAAACTTTTGTGGCCCACAAAACATTTTTAATGGTTATACATCACTGCTTCTAGTGGTATGGTCCACCTAAGATTTGGATCTTCTTAGGATTTTGGATCACATCCTAAAATGATATGAAAAAAGAGATAGACGGTGTTGATATATAAAAACTACATCAAGATGGGCCCCACACGGTTAGGGTAACACCCACTAAGCTGGTCCTGGGGTAACACCTAATTCGCACCCCTTAGCTATTGATGCTTGGCTATGGGGTTACTGGCCAGTGCTTTGTGGGCTCCACTATGACGTATGTGTTTTATCCACGCTGTCTAGCCATTTCTGAAGATCATTTTAGTGCTTGATCTAATAAATGAGCCAAATCTAAATTTCAGGTGGACCACACCACAAGAAAATAGTATTGATTGAATGTCCACCATTAAAAACCTCATAGGGCCCACTATATTGATTATTTGACATCCAACCTCTTGATTAGGTCATACAGACATGGATGTAGGTAAAAAACAAATATCAGCTTGTTCTAAAACTTCCGTGGCCCCCAATAAGTTTTTAATAGAGGGTGTTCAATTAACATTGTTTCTTGTGATGTGGTCCACTTAAGATCTGGATCTACCTTAAATTTGGGCTCATACCATAAAATGACCTACGAAAATGTATGGATAGAGTGGATGAAACACATACATCGTGGTGGGGCCCACAGAGCACCGATGACTAGGCATTAACTAGTGGCAAGGTCACTAGCCAATCCGCATCCGTTATCCTAACGGGATGAGCCCAAGTTGATGTATTTTATGTATATCTAATCCATCCATCTGTTCTTTTATATCATTTTAGGATATAATAGCAAATATTAGAAAGATCAAATTCTCAATGGCTAGATTAGAATTTGGGGTCCAATGACTATACATTTATTAGGTTTTCACGAGGTCAACAAGTTGCAGCGCAATTTGGACCTAAAAATTTGGCCTAATTTGGAAATCTAATCCATTCACTCTATTATATTCATCAATAACTTTGATTTGACTGGTCACTTGCCCTGATCAAGTTTAAGATGAGAAAGATACTACATAGATAAAATTGATCAATGATGAGCCATATCTTGTAACCTAACCATTAGATTTGAGTGAAATTTAATCTAAACATCTAAAGTCATTTACTTTTCAATTTGGACCAATCAGATTGGCCCAAATTTGTCTAGCTCTAGACAAACTGATTGTGCACATTTAAAGAGTCTTTTATACGGATATGATTCGGGCTTAATTTTGTTTTCAATAATAATTACCGCGTTCTAAACATATCTGACCATTCAGATCAAGTTTAGGATGACTTGATCATAGAATTTGATCAATCTCATCATTATAAATTTTCCTTGCAATTAATTAACATCGTTATATTAGGGCCTTCATTTTTTGCACTAATGAACATGTATGTATACATAAACCAATCTGATAACCAGTTAACTGAATGAGTGTAATTTTTCATTTTCAACTATCCAATAAATGTCCACCAATAAATTTGGCCCACTCATTTCAAATTTCTCGCTTTTATTTAAACCACAATTTTTTTTCCAACATTTTTTTTCAAAACTAATAAAATCTCTTCTTTTTTTTTTATCAAATATCTTAACTTTTATTTCTTTTCAAAATATCATTTTTTTAATCAAACTTCTTAATTTTTTCGAAATACAAAATCTTAATTTCTTTATAAAAATTTCAATTTTTTTACAAACTTATCAATTTTATTCGAACTTCTCAACTTTTTTCAAATGGCCATTTTTTTTTAAATCTCAATTTTTTGAATCTTATTATTTTTCTAAATCTCAATTTTACTAAAAAATTGTTAATTTATTTTCAAACCTCTCAACTTTTTTTGTTTGAAAATCGCAAATTTCCTTTTTAACTTCACAATTTTCTTTTTCAAAATGTTTAATTTTGTGAAAATTTGAAAAGAAATTTCAAACATATTAATTTTATTCAAATTTCTCAATTTTGTTTTTAAAATCTCTTAACTTTTTCTTTCAAATTACTAAATATGTTATTTTAAATATCAAATTTTTTAATTTTTAAAAATATCAGTTTTTTTTTCAGTATCTCATTTTTCTTAAATTTTATTTTCCAACGGACCTTATTTGGGGGAATCTTTTCGGGCTGGGATTAGTGACGGACCAAATCCGTCGTTAAATAGCGACGGGCTAAGTCCGTCGGAAATTATAATTTTGCGACGGACTATGTTCGTCGGTAAATCCGGCAACGAAATCCCGCCTTAATTTCGCAAAAGCGACGGAATATTTTCAAATACGACGAATAAGGTCCGTCGTTAAACCAAGCAATTTTTGCGACGGTCAATATCCGTCGCAAATTTGCCTTTTTCACGTAGTGACTCCTCTTTCTTCTTTTCTAATTTTTCTCAAAGATTCAAAGAGTGGGTGGAGTGTTCTTTTGAACCTCTATTGACTAGGAGAAATCGGTCTTTATCTTTTCTTTTGGCTTTGCCATTGCAAGACACCTTGTGCTTCGTTCTTTGAGGGAAGCAAAGGAAAGTGTTTGCTTGCCTCAAGTGCATGGCTGCGACGTAGTAATAATCTCGGTAAGACCGAGGTCGATCCACAAGGAAGGAAGTAAATAATTCGAATTATCCTAATAACTAGAATCTTAAGAGTGGTGTATGAAATCAATTTTAAACATTAAACAGGAAAATCTACTAATAAAGAGAACTAGAGCATTAAGGATCCACTTATAGCTATCTTTGATGTATAATTCGCATAGGTTTCTCAATTACACAACTAGAATCGAAATCAAATCCTATCTACCCAGGAAGATAGTGGTTATAACAAACAATTTGTCTTATGTATGATTCATAAACATGATTCCCTCAATTCATGTTACGACTTTAGCACACTCAATTGCATAGGTCAATCCTAGCTTCAATAGATTAAGATCACAACCATAATAATCATCAAACCTTGTCACAAAGCTTAATTAATACCACGGTTTGAACTTGATTCAAATCACATAAACACCCAACGCATATTTCAGAATTTCTAGAATAGATAGAACTTTGGTTTGAAGTTCTCAAATGATGATCCAAGTCTAAAGCGTATTGAATCCGATTCCTCGGTGAGTACAGGTCTAGAGTCATGCAAAACAATTAAGAACTAAAGTAATTCTTCCAAACATCCATGAGCCATCATAAGATTAAAAAAAATTACTTAGAACTTTATTCAAACTTCTAAAAACCATTGTTCTTCTGTAAATCCAACTTGGAACCAATAAAACGAATTAAAATATCTAAGAAAACTATAAGGTTCACCTCTTAGCTCTAGCTAAGAGATTAACTTATGAAAAGCATATTAGAAACTAGAACTAGAACTAAGAAAAGGAAGAAAAACTAGCTAGAGGAGGCTAGGAAGCCTCGTATGACTTGAACTCCTTGCTCCCCACGTCCTTGCTTGATTTGGAATAGAAGAGAGCACCTCCTTTTATAATGCAGCAATAGTACAACAACATAACATATTTTGTTTTGCTTGGTGCGGCTTAACCAATGATCGGATTGCCTTCAAATTTGATTTATAGCTTCCTTGTAATGTGATATTCCTCATAGATGGTTTAGATTTCCAAGATTATCTTCTGAATGGGCCCACCAATCAGATCAGCAACCGCCTCTCAAAATCGCTCAATTCGGGTACGTTCAGAACAAGTCATCTTGCTTTTAACTGCTATGGAGTGTACAGAGGTCGGATTGATCTCAAATTTTGAATATTGGTAGAAAACTTCATCCTCTACATGATAGATGGATTAGATTATCCAAAATAATTCCAGAATGTTGTCCAAAAATTAGAACACTTAGGGCGTTTTATAAAATCTGCACAGTTGAATATTTCTGGATGGTCCATCTTTCTTCAACCAGTACGATCAAACCACACGTACTTTTGATATGAAACTTTGTGGTTATTCATATATAGATGTGGTCTAGAAGATGGTCAAAGTAAATTCTTCATATCATCAATGATGGGCCACCTGGACCATTCCAGTGTTGAACAGCGAAATCTGGAAACCTTCTGGACAGTTCGTATCGTTTTGGCCGCCACAGTCAATCCGTAGCTCCAATCGACACGAAACCACTTGAGTTATTTCAGCGTCAAGCTCCTCTTCGACATGGATGTGTTAGATTTTCAAATATCATCAAGATGGACCCTTGAAAATGGGGCTGAAAAACAAAAAATGGGACTGCTTGTATTTAAAATCTATTTTAGCCGACCTGTCATCCGACCTGCTAGTCCGGCCGGTCGGACCACAGGTCGGCCTTCATTAAATTAGTCCAGAGCTTTTGCTATTTCTGGAGGGTTTGGCCTACCAGTCGGTGGTTAGGCTGTAAATTGTGACTTTTTCACACTTTTCTTCCTCCATTGCATTGCATCTTTCCTTCATCTCATCTACTTTAGTTCTTTGATCTTCAAGGCATGTAAGAAGGGCCTCTAAACATCATAATGACGAAGTCTCTCTCTCATTCCAACAACCACAAAACTATGTATTGGATTAGTCTTTAAATTATGAAAACCATGCATAATGAGTGATGAAATGGGGTTAGAATATGCACAATTACGAGCTCAACACACCCCCCAACCAGCATTTTGTTAGTCCCGAGCAAAACATGTGTGAAACAAGTTTCATTCTCCAAAACCCAACTCTTCTTTAGAAACTATGTTTTTATACATTTCAAGACATGCAAGTACAAAAATTAGGCAAAACTGAGTGATAGAAGTTAAGACCTTAAACTTCCAAAAATATAACAAGTGTTCATATAGAATTCCCACTAATTGATTGATAAATAGAAGGACCCAAACAATTTTAACATAATGTGCATAGTGAATGTTCATCTCATGAATTTTCAGGGTTATCTTCTTAATAGATCAACTAAATTAGGGATCTATGGTGTACAAATCAATAACAAGCCTATGACAGGAATTTGCCTTACCGTCCTTCCAACGACTTTCATACTACGTCCCATTTTCGACTTTGGTTACGGGTAGACCATCCCCTGGTTGGTAATAGGTAGCCCTTTTCGGAATTTTCCACCATATTTTCAATCATGCCCATATTTTCATCCTTCATTTCCTTTTCATACACATTAGACATCATTTTTAGAAATCCATATCTTTCATTACTTTTCCATGGACAAGGATGGACAAAGTACCCCGGCTTGGTTTCTCAGCATCTCAAATATAAACCTAGCAAATCCACAAATCTACATAATCCTTTCAAAACATGAGAATCAAGGTAAAGTGAACTAGGTATAAAAGTGTTTCAATTTTTCTATCAATCAAATCAATAGGGGAATCCAATTAGAAAACCATCATGTTACAAGTCCTTTAAGAGTTTCAAAATCATCTCACTACATCTTTCTTCCTTTCATACTTACAACATCCCAAGTGCATATAAATGTGGTTTTCCAAAGGAGTTTTGAATTTTCAGAAAAATAAAAAAATTTCTACATAATTGTTCGAAATATCACAAAAGCTAGTAGATTCATCTAAGGAATCTCACCCCCCAACAAAAATCTTACATCGTCCTCAATGTAATAAGATATGCAATGTGCATGACATGAGAGCAATGACATAAAACAAAAGAGAGTGAGAACGAGAGTACCTGAGGTAGCAAGTTGATCAATTATAGCATCTTCCATTGTCTCGATGAGACTTATCTAAATGTAGAAAAGAAATCCTAACCTACCTACGTACCTTTGATTAGTTCGATCGACTACATGATCAAATTTGAGCAGGATCTTCGTGAATTTCAATAGATTTCTCATGAGGACCATCCAAAGTCCTGCTTGAATGTACACATGGGTGCGTTTCTTCATTAAGGTCCAATCATAGTGTGCACCACATTCAAGTAAGGAGGAGCTAAGAGCAACAAAAAGATACCTTCTTGAGTTCTAAATTGGGTTGTAATGGATTAAAAATGGGTCCTCCCAATCAGAATTTTCAATGGGCTGAAGAACCCATGATGGTGGAGAGACATTCATTAAGTATTCTTTAGTTTGGGATGTCTCCTCCACAAATTCAGAATTGCACGGTCTTTCCACAAACAATGGTAAAGAGTGTAAATCAGTGGAATGGTGTTCTTCGGGCACCAACATCGTGTCTAACAAACTATCCAACTCCTTAATCATCTCTTCATCAAGATCATAGGGTTGGGCCATGCATTCCTCTAGGAAATCAAGAGAAGTCGGATTGAGGAAAGTCTGTTTCAATGGCAAGGAATTCCTCCTCTATAGAGGGGAGGTTTTCCAAAGAAAATTTTTCAGATTCAGTGGTAAGCACATCATCTAACATTGGTTGATCTAAAATTTCAAATTGTACCACCACATCATCCAAAGAAACAGAATTTTCAGTCAAAGGGAGATCTTTCACAATAGAATTGGTCATGTTATGTTGGCGGGAGGACTCAAAGAGATCCACTTCAGCCATCTCTCTAGCAAGAATATCTTCCGGCGACTCATAATCATTCGGCCATTTGGAAGAAGAAATCATGGACTCACAATCATCCATTGAACCCTCGTTGTGGTTAATCAAGCCATCACTTTCAGATTTTGTAGATTCCTCGGGTTCGTCAACTGTCCTTGAAATCTCTTCATCATTTAAATTAAAATAGCTAAAAGAGATAGTTGATTCACCATAATCGATGGTAATGTTGGGATCACTGAGATCTACATCCCCTAAAAGTTTAATCATCAAATCGGAAGAGGGTTGGGCTTGGATAGCCTCATCCTCATTGTTGGGGAATGATTTAGTGTTCCCAATGTCGGGTTTAGGATTTTGAGATGGCGAGAGGTTTTGTATGCATTGCTCAGTTATTTCCATAAACTCTCACAGTGTATCCTCAAGAGTTTGTGTCGGTTGTGTCCCATAAGAAAGAAACTCTTGAGGATAATTGTTGGCATCCATGGTAGGCTCGTCTCCCAAATTGAAATTTTGATGCTCCCACCTATTAGGATTATGCATGTCATATGTTGGGCTATTAGATAATTGTTGATATGTGTAGCCAAACAAGTGATCATACATTGTCCTAACCATTGGAACATTATTCATCTCTTTCTGATACTCTCCCATTGTCTTACCCGGTGAAAAGTTAGGCACATTGTTCTTGTTCCGGTAATCTCGTAAAGTCTTACTTGGGGGAGTATTAAAAGTAGATTGAGTCTTAGGAAAATATTCTTGCTTGTAATGGTTCCAATCATAATGAGTTTTGATTTCATGGTCTAACCTCTCATCTTCCAAAAGGTATTTAGACAATCCACCGGTTTAATCATTCATAATGAAATTATAAGAAGTTGAAACAATCCCAATCTAGGAAGAAATACAAAAAGAAGAAAGGGAGATGGGGAGATGTTACCCGTGGAAGTGAGAACTATGTCAATAACTAAGTTCCTACAAAACACAAAAAAATCAGAAAACTACTTCTAGAAAAATTGAACATCCTACCTAACTAAGACTACTCTATAGCTACTAGAACAATTAGAACCGTCTAACGTCTTTCGCCGGCAGCGGTGCCAAAAACTTGTTCACTCGCCTCAAGTGCAAGGTTGCGATGTAGTAATAATCTCGGTAAGACCTAAGGTCGATCCACAACGAAGGAAGTAAACAATTTAAATTATCCTAATAACTAGAATCTTAAGAGTGGTGTATGAAATCAATTTTAAACATCAAACAGGAAAATCTGATAATAAAGAGAACTAGAGCATCAAGGATCCACTTATAGCTATCTTTGATGTATAATTCGCATAGGTTTCTCAATTACACAACTAGAATCGAAATCAAATCCTATCTAGCCAGAAGATAGAGCAGTTATAACAAACAATTTGTCTTATGTATGATTCATATACATGATTCGCTCAATTCAAGATAAGACTTGATCACACTCAATTGCATAGGTCAATCCTAGTTCCAATAGATTAAGATCATAACCATGATAATCATCATACCTTGTCACAAATCTTAATTAATAACATGGTTAACTTGATTCAAATCACATAAACACCCAACACATATTTCAGAATTTCTAGAAAAGATAGAACTTTGGTTTGAAGTTCCCATATGATGATCCAAGTCTAGAGCGTATTGAATCCGATTCCTCGGAGCGTATAGGTCTAGATTCATGCAAAACAATTAAAAACTAAAGAATTCTTCCAAACATCCATGAGCCATTATAAGATTAAGAAAAACTACTTAAAACTTTATTCAAACTTCTAAAAATCATTGTTCTTTAATAAATCCAAATTGAAACGAATAAAATGAATTAAAGAATCTAAGAAAACTATAAGGTTCACCTCTTAGCTCTAGCTAAGAGATTAACTAATGAAAAGCATATTAAAAACTAGAACTAAAACTAAGAAAATGAAGAAAAAATAGCTGGATGAGGCTAGGAAGCCTCCTATGTCTTGAACTCCTTGCTCCCCACGTCCTTGCTTAATTTGGAATAGAAGAGAGCACCTCCTTTTATAATGCAGCAATAGTACAGCAACATAGCATATTTTGTTTCGCTTGGTGCGGTTTAACCAATGATCGGATTGCCTTCAAATTTGATTTGTAGCTTCCTTGTAATGTGATCTTCCTCATAGATGATTTAGATGTCCAAGATTAACTTATGAATGGGACCACCAATCAGATCAGCGACCTCCTCTCAAAATTACGCAATTCGAGTACCTTCAGAACCAGTCATCTTGCTTTTAACGCTACGGAGTGTACAGAGGTCGGATTGATCTTAAATTTTGAAGATTCGTAGAAAATGTCCTCCTATACATGATAGAAAGATTAGATTGTCCAAAAAAATTCCAGAATGTGGTCCAAAAATTAGAACACTTAGGACTTTTTATAAAATCTGCGCAGTTGAATATTTCTGGATGGTCCATCTTTCTTCAACCGGTACGATCAAACCACACATCCTTTTGATCTGAAACTTTGTCATTATTCATATATAGATGTGGCCTAGAAGATGGTTAAAGTAGATTCTTCATATCATCA
The DNA here is from genome assembly GCA_003013855.2 of Liriodendron chinense. Classification (NCBI taxonomy): domain Eukaryota; kingdom Viridiplantae; phylum Streptophyta; class Magnoliopsida; order Magnoliales; family Magnoliaceae; genus Liriodendron; species Liriodendron chinense. The sequence continues at coordinate 1,489,271 of ML058462.1, read as the reverse complement.
ATGATGGGCCACCTGGACCATTCCAGTGTTGAACAGCGAAATCTGGAAACCTTCTGGACAGTTCGTATCGTTTTGGCCGCCATGGTCAATCCGTAGCTCCGATCGACATGAAACCACTTGGGTTATTTCGGCGTCGAGCTCCTCTTCGACATGGATTTGTTATATTTCCAAATATCATCAAGCTATCCCCTAAAAAGGGGGATGAAAAATGAAAAATAGGACTGCCTGTATTTGAAATCTGCTTTAGAAAGTGCATGGCCGACCTGTCATCCGACCGGCCGGCCGGCTGTTCGGATGACAATTCGGCCTTCATAAAATTAGTCCAGAGAGTTTGCTATTTCTGGTGGGTTTGGTCGGCTAGTCGGTGGCTGTGGGTGGCTGGCCAGTCAGGCTGTAAATTATAACTTTTTCATACTTTTCTTCCTCCATTGCATTGCATCTTTCCTCCTTCTCATGTCCTTTAGTTCTTTGATCTTCAAGGCATATAAGAATGGCCTTTAAACATCATAATGACGAAGTCTCTCTCTCATTCCTATAACCACAAAACTATGTATTAGATTCTTCTTTAAATCATGAAAAGCATGCATAATGAGTGTTCGCTCGCCTCTAGTGCAAGGCTGCTGATGTAGTAATAATTCTCGGTAAGACCGAGGTCGATCCATAGGGAATTAGAGAACACGTTTTAATTTATTCTAGCAACTAGGATTTTAATAATTTAGAGATTTCAATTGAGATAATTATGCTAAAACAATAACTTGAGAAAAATAATAACTAGAGAAAAACAGTAACTAAAGGCACTAAGGCTTTCAAGGATCCACTTATAGTAATCCCATGTCAATCCAATCAATCCAAGCATAATACACAACTAGATTTGAAGTCCTATCTCTCATCTAGTTAGAAGATAAAGCATTAAACACATTCAATCCCACTCAAGTTGAACTTCCAAGTTCTAGTCCCATTCAACACAAATAGAATTCGAAATTACAGCCTTCGGAGTAACAGCCATGCCTATGGACTATGGCATGCTCAAGGGTTACCATAATTCGAATCTAATCAAGCAACACATGATAATCTCAGAGAATTGCAAGGAATCCATGTCCGGAGCACATGAACTCTCATAAAACGTCTAAAACTATCAATTTTATAAGAACTAGAATATCAAAATTTGAACTTGAAGTAAAACTACTTGAACTAAACTGAATCAAACATGAAATTGGCTACAAGCTTTACCTCTCAGCCTTAGCTCAGAGATTCTAGCCGAGCATTGTCATACTACAAATAGAACTCATAAAAGAAAACTAAAAAACATAAAAACCCAGAGTTTGGAGGGTTGCAAACGCTTCACGACGGCTTCCTTCCTCTCTCACGAAGTTCCTTGGCTTCTATGATGCCCTAGGGAGAGACCCTAGGTGTTCTTTTATAGTGGGGAAGATCTCTTGCGTTGGAAACATCCAAAATTTACGTAAGGTTACGCAATGCACAGAAATTATCAAACCAAAATTAGAAGGTTGTTGTTTTAATGTATGGCCGATCAGTCTTGACTGGTTGGACTGGGCTGGCCGATCGGACCTGTCTGTAATCAGTTCAGCAAGCACAAAGAGGATCCCAACCTGTTGGCCGACCGGTCTTGACCAGTCGGACCAGGCTGGTCATTAGTCCAAGGACTTCCAATGTGGTCAGCAGTATAGCCGACCAGTCAAGACTGGTCTGGCTCCCTTGGCCGACCGGTTCACGGCCGGTCGGAGGTCTGGTTTTCCAACGTTTCTTTCTTTCTTTGGTCTTCTCTCTCTTCCACTTGCTTTCTTCTTTCTTTGGTCCTCCTTCAATCATCATCCAATGGCTCTAAATAGTCCCTTTTGATCTCCAATTGGGTGAAGTCACTCTCATTCCTACGATCACAAAACAAGCATTAGATGGGCTTTTTAAACATAAAAACCATGCGTATAATGTGATGTAATGGGTTGGAAAATGTATAAATTGGAGGCTCAACACACCCCCCAAACAGCTTTTTGCTAGTCCCGAGCAAAACATGCGTGAAACAAGTTCAAACCTCCAAAACCAACTCTCCTTTAGAAATTATGTTTCTATCCATTCCAAGACATACAAGTATAAGATTCAGAAAAATTAGGTAATAGAAGTTGAAACCTTAATTCTCAAAACATAATAAGTATCCATATGAAATTCCCACTGATTAATTGATAGATAGAAGAACTCGAACAAATTCAACCTAGTGTGCATAGTGAAAGTTCATCTCATGAGTTTCCGAGATTATCTTCTTCATAGAAGAACTAAATCATGGATATCAAGGTGTTCAAAGCAACAACAAGACAATGACAGGAATTTGCGTTACCGTCCTTCCGACGGCTTTCACACTATGTCCCATTTCCGGCTTTGGTTATGGGTAGACCATCCCCCGGTTGGTAATAGGTAGCCCTTTTCAGGAATTTTCCACCATTTTTCCATCATTCCCAATTTCATCCTTCCTTTTCCTGTTTCTTTTAAATTAGATAGGATTTTTAGAAATCCATATCTTTCGTTATTTTCCCATGGACAAGGATGGACAAAGCTCCCCGGCTTGTTTTCTCAGCACCTCAAATCTAAGTCTAGCCAATCCACAAATCACATAATCCTTTTAACCATGAAAATCGTGTAATGTGAACTAGGTGTAAGAGTGTTCAAATTTTCTATCAATCACATAAATAGAGGAAATCACATATAAAATCATTATATTAAGAGAAGTTCAAGACTTACAACATCACACACTTCGTATCTCTTCTTCTTATACTCGTATCATCTCGAATGCCATAGAAGTGAGGTTTTCTAAAAGAGTTTTGAAATTTTAGAAAATTCAAAAAAAATTGCGCATATGATGCTCGAAATGTTGCAAACTGCTAGATGAGGAATCTCATCTCCCCCCCAACCAAATCTTGCATTGTCCTCAATGTAAAAAGATGTGTAATGAGCATGAACATGAGAGCAATGGGAAACATAAAAGGGAGTGAGAACAATAATACTTGAGAGAGTCTATCATGGAAGTCTGCAACTCCGACAACTAAATCCTACTAAAACAGTAAAACTAAAACAATATAAACTAAATCTAATCTACCGAAAGCAACAAAGATACCTACCCCGTCCTTTAAAAAGAGGATCTCCGTCAAACTAGGAGATCGATTATCAGTATAACATCCAAAAGGACAAAGTTGAGCAAGATCATCAAGTGGTGTAACAAATTATTTAGAAGAACTATCCACCATCCTGCTTTGTAAAGTATATCGGTGACATCAACCATTCTAGCCCATTGAAAATCCTGCTAAAAAATTTCAGCGGGTTCCTCAAGAAAATTGTCACATGTACTAGGGAAGGAGAGTTGCATTGGTTGGAAATCATTGAATATGGGTCTCCTTTCCTTCTTATCTGGGCAAAAATCATTCAAGTATGGATCATCCCGGAAGTGTTCTTTAGTTTGAACAAACCAAAGAGATGTGGAGACTTCAATCGCTTCATCCTCAAACATTGGGATAGTCTCCACATAATCATTTGTCACTTGTGCTTCCATAGTTAATTCTTCAATTTGACACTCTGTGGAAGGAAGCTTTTTAGACACATGAGGTCTCTCTTTCAAAGCATTTACTATGTCCTGAATCATGGGATCATCCCAATCTTCAAAATACACTAAACACTCCTCGAGTGTGTAGGAGACCTCAGGAGAGGAAGTTTCTAGATTTGGACCCTATACGTCTTCCTCCTTCTCAAAATTTTGTGTAGGTTGGAGTGGGTCCCCAACCTCTATACTGTCAGAAATTGGCCTCTTTGTAGGCAAGTCAAGCACCAATTCTTTCAAATCCTGCATAATAAATTTGTGTAAATTAGAAATTGGTGACTTATCAAATAAGTTTTCAGAAATTGAAACATCTAAAGTTTGATTGAAAATAGAGTTAAATTCAGCCTTTGAATGTGTTAAACATGTCCCTAAGGTTTCAGGTAGATCATGTTGGAAAAACTCCCCATCTTTCATTAATTCTATCATGTGTACCTCATGGGGGCCATCATTGTCATCCTAATCCTCAAAGGAATCAAAGCTAACAACATCTAGAGGATGAAAATTATACTTTAAAGCGAACTCCTCTTGCACGATTGAATCAATCATATCAACCTCGTGGACATCATCATCATCATCCCTATGCCTTTTGCCCAAGTGGAACACATTCATCTCCACCGTCATGTTCCCAAAAGACATTTGCATTACCCAATTCCAGTAATTTATGATTGCGTTTGATGTAGCAAGAAAGGGGAGGCCTAAAATCACCGGTATTTGGGTGCTAGTATCCATAACCTGTTGTGTGTCTAAGACGATGAAATCTACCGGGTAGTAGAATTTATCAACTTGGACTAGCACATCCTCAACTATCCCTCTCGGTACATGGATGGATCTATTAGCGAGTTGCAACGTGGTTTTGGTGGGTTTTAATTCACCAAGACCCAATTGCTCATATACCGATTATGGGATTAAATTTATGCTTGCCCCCAAGTCTAGTAATGCTCGCTTAATCCGGTAGTCTCCAATGATACATGAGATTGTGGACTACCAGGATCTTTGAATTTTGGGGGGGTTTTCTGAGTGAGAATGGCACTCACTTGCTCATTCAAAGTGGCCTTTTGTTACACATTATATTTACGTTTGGTTGTGCATAGGTCCTTTAAAACTTGGCATAAGAGGGGACTTGTTTAATGGCATCAAGCAAGGGAATGTTGATTTTGACTTGTCTAAAAATCTCTAAAATATCATAAGAGTTTGGGAGAGATTTTAGAGCAACCAATCTCAAAGGAAATGGTGCTAAGGGATTGTAAATGCGTTCCGTTTGTTGTGGGGCTAAGTTAGATCCATCCTCATCCTCAAAATTTAGCGGATCATTAGGCTTGTTGGCCTTCACCGGAATAGTTTTGTCAATTTGCTTACCACTTCTAAGAGTGATGAAGGATTTGGCTTGCCCCATAGGTTGGTTGGAGGGATTAGGAATGCTTACTTCATGTATTTACTTTGGATTGGGCTGTGGTTGGGCTGGAAAGGTCCCTTCCCTAGCGTTTAAGCATCCCTTAATCTCATCAACCGAGACTTTAAGCTCTTAGAGCATTTGCTGATTCGTTTGGTTAATTTGCGTTTGCACTTGTATAAACACTTTTAAAGTATCCTCCATTGAGAATTGAGATGAGGCCATATTTTGCATGGGTGGCCCTCCTTGAGAGTCGGTAGGATTGCCCGTGGGAGCATTCTTCCAACTGAAATTTGGGTGGTTCTTCCAAGTAGAATTGTACGTATTACCCACCGGTCCATTGAAAGGCCGTTGATACCCATATGTGGCATTTGCATGTTCATGTAACACCTCTTGAAATGCAGGAATTGTAGGACAATCGTACGTAGCGTGTAAATTAGTGAGACAAATTCCGCATATGGTCTCAATAGCTTCATTGGACTTTGAAACTCCACTTTTACTAAGTTCCGTAGCCTCAATCTTCCTTGTGAGGTTAGCTATCCTTGCACTCACATTATCTTCCTCCTTGAGGATATAAATCCCTCTTTTCTCTTTCTCTTGAGTAGGCTTGGGGTTATTATTAGATTTATCCGAGGTATCCCATAATTGGGCATTCTCGGCCAACATATCCAAATAACTCCAAGCTTCATCTGAATTTTTGCTCATGAACTCGCCGTTGCACATCGTCTCTACGAATTGGCACATATTGGAACTTAATCCATTATTGAAAAAGTTTATGATTCGCCAACTTTCGTAGCCATGATGGGGGCAAACAAGTAGGAGGTCCTTAAACCTTTCCTAACATTCGAAGAAAGATTGACCCTCTTTAGCCGAAAAATTCATTATGGCTCTTCGAAGGGTGTTCATTTTATGAGCCGGGAAGAACTTTTTCAAGAATTCCCGGGTCATCTCATTCCATGACCCTATCAAGTGTGGTCTAAGAGAATGAAGCCAAGTCTTGGCTATTTCTTTCAATGAAAAGGGGAAGAGTTTAAGTTTAACGACATCTTTCTGAAACATTAGTGTATTGCAAGGTAGCCACCACTTCTTCAAATTCCTTTAAGTTCAAATATGGGATGTCAGAGTCTAGCCCATGGAACTTTGGTATAAGTTGAATTACACCTGGCTTTATATCAATGTTTCCCCCGGTTGGTGGTAAAACTACGCAAGAGGGTGTAGTTGCACGGGCCGGTTGTAGATAGTCCCGTAACGATCTCATTGGAGGAGCGTTATGTACCTCATTCTCTCTTACTCCCTTTTGGTTTGCATTTGTTGTTGGAGTAGGGGGGGGGGAGGATTTTTTAAAGGTGTTTGATCTATACTCCCCAAACTATCACAATGTTCTTGGTATTTGCGGACTCATCTATGGACTGACAATGGTCCAACTAGACCACCTTCGGATTGGAGACGATTGGAGTGGTCACGTTCCCAACGGGACATAAACCACTTAACTAAAAATTAAACTAATCCTAAGTCGTAAAATCTGAAATTAATCTAAAAGTTGAAAATCTGTGAAAAGCACTAAGTTAGAAGAATATCACCCGATTCGCTCGAACTAGAGAAGAAATCCTACAAAACGAAACAATTTGTTAGTTCTAAGAAATTAGAAAAGCCTATCTACTTCTAATTCTACAGCCACTAAAACAATCTAGAACCGTTATCTAAATTCCCTGGCAACGGCGCCAAAAACTTGTTCGCTTGCCTCAAGTGCAAGGTTGCGAGGTAGTAATAATTCTCGATAAGACTGAGGTCGATCCACAGGGAATTAGAGAACACATTCTAAGTTATTCCAACAACTATGATTTCAATAATTTAGAGATTTCAATTGAGATAATTATGGTAAAGCAGTAACTTGAGAAAAACAGTAACTAAAGGCACTAAGGCTTTCAAGGATCCACTTGTAGTAATCCCATGTCAATCCAATCAATCCAAGCATAATACACAACTAGATTTGAAGTCCTATCGCTCATCTAGTTGGAAGATAAAGCATTAAACACATTCAATCCCACTCAAGTTGAACTTCCAAGTTTTAGTCCCATTCAACACATATAGAATTCAAAATTACAGCCTTCGGTAACAGCCATGCCTATGGACTATGGCATGCTCAAGGGTTATCATAATTTGAATCTAATCAAGCAACACATGATAATCTTAGAGAATTGCAAGGAATCCTGTTGAACCTCCAAAAACTTGTTCGCTCGCCTCAAGTGTAAGGCTGCGATGTAGTAATAAAAACTCGGTAAGACCGAGGTTGATCCACAGGGAAATAGTAACAACTCCCAAATCACTCCAGTAACTCAGTTTTTGAAAGAAATCAGTTTCAATTGAATGTTTACTTAAAACAAGAACTTAATGAAAAATTAGAGATATGAAGTACTAAAGCTTTCAAGGATCCACTTGTAGCAATCCCATGTCAATTCAGTCAATCCAAGTAGAGAACACAACTAGATTTGAAGTCCTATCTCTCATCTAGTTGGAAAATAAAGCATTCACACACATTCCATCACATTCAAGTTGAACTTCCAAGTTCTAGTTCCATTCAATCAATACAAACTCGAAACCATAGCCTGCGGAGTAACAGCCATGCCTCTGGACTATGGCCTGCTCAAGGATTACTATAATCCGAATTTAAACAAACAAATATGATAATCTCAGAGAATTAAAAGAAATTCATGTCCGGAGCACATAAACTCAGATAAAACGTCTCAAACTACCACTTTTTGGAACTAAAGCATGCAAAAATCCAAACTTGAATGTAAATTACTTGAATTAAACTGAAACCAACATGGAATTAGCTACAAGCTTCACCTCCCAGCCTTAGCTGAGAGGTTCTAGCCGAGCATTGTCATGCTACAACTAAAAACTCTGAAATAAAGCATAAAAACAGAAAAACCCGAATAGGAGAGTTGCAGCCGCTCCACAATCGCCTTCACTCTCCAAACTCACGTTCCTTAGCCTCTCTGATGACCTAGGAAGAACCCCTAGGTGTCTTTTTATAGCAAGCAACCTCCGTTGCGTCAGATTCTGCGAAAGACTACGCATTGCGCAGCGTTTTCCTGGAGTCCAGATTTAGAAAGGACTCTCCATACGCAGAGTCGACCGGTCGTGACCGGTCGGACCTAGCTTTTCAAACAGTCCAGGGAGTGCTGCCGACCGGTCAAGACCGGTCAGACAGACCTGTCCATTGTTCCAGCAAGTGTGGCCGACCGGTCGGACCAAGTTGTCCATCATCCAGCGTATACAACCGACCGGTCGTGACTGGTCGGGCTCCTCTTTCCAGCTTCCAGTGTGTATGGCCGACCGGTCAAGACCGGTCGGCCTGTTCTTCTATGTGATCAGCAACCGTGGCTGACCGGTCAAGACCGGTCAGCCCTCTTCAAATTTTTCTTCTTTCTTTCTTTTCTTCTCTTCTTTCCTTCTTTCTCTTCTCCTTGCTTTCTTCTATCTTCGATTCTCTTTCATTCTTCATCCAATGACTTCAAAAGCTTTCTTTTAATCCCAATTGAGTGAAGTCCGCTCTCATCCCTTGTAATCACAAAACATGTGTTAGATGGGCCTTTAAATCATGAAAATCATGCAAACCATGTCATGTAATGAGCAATGCAATGTATAAATTGGAGGTTCAACACACCCCCCAACCAGCTTTTTGCTAGTCCCGAGCAAAGCATGCGTGAAAACAATTTCAAACCTCCAAATCCAACTCTCTTCCAGAAACCATGTTTCTATCCATTCCAAGATGTACAAGTATAAAATTTGGAGAAATTAGGTGATAGAAGCTGAACCTTGGACTCTCAAAACATAAAAAGTGTCTACATGTAATTCCCGCTGATTGATTGACAAATAGAAGAACTCGAACAAATTCAACCTAGTGTGCATAGTGAAAGTTCATCTCATGAGTTTCTAGGATCATCTTCTTCATAGATTAAGTAAACCAAGGATTTTAAGGTGCACAGAGCAACAACAAGCCTATGACAGGAATTTGCCTTACCGTCCTTCCGATGGCTTTCACACTACGTCCCATTTCCGGCTTTGGTTACGGTTCGACCATCCCCCGGTTGGTAGTAGGTAGCCCTTTTCGGAATTTTCCACCATTTTTCTTTCCTTCCCGATTTCATCATTTCTTTCCTTTTTTCTTTTAAATTAAATAGGATTTTTAGAAATCCATATCTTCTGTTATTTTCCCATGGACAAGGATGGCCAAAATACCCCGGCTTGGCTGCTCAACACCTTTAAATCAAAGTCTAGCTAATCCACAAATCACATAACCCTGTCACTCATGAAAATCGTGTAATGTGAACTTGGTGCAAAGGTGTTCAAATTTTCTATCAATCACAACAATAGGGGAACTAACATATAAAACCATTATGTTGGGAGAAATTCAAAACTACAACATCACACACTTCGTATCTCCTCTTCTTATACTCATAGCATCTCAAATGTATAGAAACAAGATTTTCTAAAAGAGTTTTGAGATGTTAGAAAATTCGAAAAAATTTTGTGCATATGAAGCTCGAAATGTTGCAATATGCTAGATGAAGAATCTCATCTCACCCCCCAACCAAATCTTGCATTGTCCTCAATGTAAAAAGATAGTCAATTAGCATGAACATAAGAGCAATGGTAAACAATGAGAGAGTGAGAACAATAGTACCTGATAGAGCGATCATGGAATTCTCCAACCCAACAACTAAAACCTATTAAAACAGTAAAACAAAACTAAACCTACCTATGCTATACCTCCATCAGACTAGGAGATCAATCATCCTGATAGACAGGATCATTTAGGGAGATGGACATGTCCTCTGAATCAAATTTCTCAACAAATGGTTTAAGGCGTTGTCCATTAACTTTGAAACAGTCACCATTCGCTGCATTCTCAATCTCAACAGCCCCATGAGGAAAAACTTCTTTGACAATATATGGGCCGGTCCATCAAGATCGTAATTTTTCCAGAAAAAGATGAAGTCGGGCATTATACAAGAGCACTTTCTGTCCTTCATGGAAAGATTTTCTTAAGATGTGCTTGTCATGAAAGGCCTTCATCTTGCTCTTGTAAATTCTCGAATTCTCATATGCATCGTTCCGGATCTCATCAAGCTCATTTAATTGAAGTTTGCGAAGCGAGCTAGCCTTGTCAATGTCAAAATTTAAAGCCCGAATTGCCCAATAGGCTTTGTGTTCTATCTCCACAGGCAAGTGGCAAGCTTTCCCATAGACAAGTCTATAAGGGGACATTCCAATGGGTGTCTTGTAAGCAGTACGGTGAGCCCAAAGTGCATCATCTAATCTTAGGGACCAATCCTTGCGATCCGGTCTCACCGTCTTTTCCAAAATCTGCTTGATTTCCCTATTGGAGATTTCAGCTTGTCCACTTGTTTGTGGGTGGTATGGGGTACTCACTTTGTGCCTAATACCATATTTCTTCATCAAAGTTTCAAAAGGTCTATTGCAAAAGTGAGAACCACCATCACTAATAATGGCTCGAGGCGTCCCAAATCTAGAAAGTATGTTTTCTTTGAGGAACTTGAGAACCGTACGATGATCGTTGGTTCTACATGGGATAGCCTCTATCCATTTAGACACATAGTCTACGGCAAGCAAAATATAGACATGTCCAAAAGATGAGGGGAATGGTCCCATGAAATCGATGCCCCAACAGTCAAAGACTTCAAGATGTTGAATTGGGATGAAAGACATCATATTTCGACGGGATAATCCTCCTAACTTCTGGCAGCGCTCGCACGCTTTGCAAAACTCGTGGGTGTCCTTAAATAACGTGGGCCAATAAAAACCACACTGCAGAATTTTCGCAGTTGTTTTCTTGGCTGAAAAATGACCCCCACATGCTTGGTCATGACAAAAGGAGATGACTGAATTGTGTTCATCATCGGGGACGCATCTCCTTATAATTTGGTCTGGGCAATATTTAAACAATAGAGGTTCATCCCAGAAAAATCTGCGCACTTCCCTTAGAAATTTACGTTTGTCTTGCGCAGTCCAATGAGTCGGCATTGCACCTGTGGAAAGATAATTGGCTATATCAGCGTACCATGGTGGATGCATAGCAACAAAGAGTTGCTCATCAGGGAATGAGTCCTCAATAGGTCACTCGTCAATGGAATTTGGTAGGACTAGGCGGGATAGATGATCCGCCACCACATTTTCTACCCCCTTCTTATCTTTGATCTCCAAGTCGAATTCTTGAAGGAGTAGGATCCATCTAAGCAAACGGGGCTTAGCATCCTTCTTAGAAAGAAGGTATTTCAGCGCCGCATGATCCGTATAAACAATGACTTTGGATCCTATTAAGTATGGCCTAAATTTGTCCAAGGCGAAAATGACAGCTAGGAGCTCTTTCTCCGTAGTCGAATAATTAACTTGGGCAGGATTCAAGGTCCTACTTGCGTAGTAGATGACATGGGACTTTTTATCCTTCTTTTGGCCTAACACCGCCCCAATAGCAAAATCGCTCGCATCGCACATCAACTCAAAAGGAATGGACCAATCTGGTGGTTGCATGATAGGAGCGGTTCTCAACATGTCCTTTAGCTTTGAAAAAGCTAATTGACATTCGGCACTCCACTCAAATTGGTTCTCCTTTTATAGAAGGTTGCATAAAGGCCTTGAGATGTGACTAAAGTCCTTTATAAACCTTCGATAGAAACCGGCATGTCCAAGGAAGGACCGCACATCGCGTATGCTTTTGGGTGGTGGTAGATTGGAAATTATATCAATTTTTGCCCGGTCTACCTCTATTCCATTGGACGAGATGATATGTCCAAGGACTATTCCTCTTTGTACCATGAAATGGCACTTTTCCTAGTTTAGTACAAGTTGCTTCTCCTCACACCTCATCAAGACCAACTTCAAGTGCTTGAGACACTCATCAAATGTACAACCAAAAACAGAAAAGTCATCCATGAATACCTCAAGAAACTCACCCACCATATCCGAGAAAATACTCAACATGCATCGTTGGAATGTGGCAGGTGCATTGCATAACCCGAATCCATGTCCGGAGCACATGGAGGTTCAACAAATCCATGTCCGGAGCACATGAACTCTCATAAAACGTTTAAAACTATCAATTTTATAAGAACTAGAATATCAAAATTCGAACTTGAAGTAGAACTACTTGAACTAAACTGAATCAAACATGAAATTGGCTACAAGCTTCATCTCTCAGCCTTAGCTGAGAGATTCTAGCCGAGCATTGTCACACCATAACTAGAACTCATAAAAGAAAACTAGAAAATTTAAAAACCCAGAGTTTGGAGGGTTGTAAACGCTCCACGACGGCTTCCTTCCTCTCCCACGAAGTTCCTTAGCTTCTATGATGCCCTAGGGAGAGACCCAAGGTGTCCTTTTATAGTGGGGAAGCAGTCTTGCGTTGGAACATCTAGAATTTGTGTAAGGTTAAGCAATGCGTAGAAATTCTCAGACCAAAATTACAAGGTTGTTGTTTTAATGTATGGCTAACCGGTCTTGACCGGTCGGACTGGGCTGTAATCAGTCCAGCAAGCACAAAGAGGATTGTTCGCTCGCCTCAAGTGTAAGGCTGCGATGTAGTAATAAATCTCAGTAAGACCGAGGTTGATCCACAGGGAAAGAGGTAAACAATTCCAAGTACTCTAATAACTAGAATCTAAGAAGTTTAAAAAAGTAGTTTTTCATGAAATAGGAAAATCTGGAAATAAGAAGAACTAGAGCATTAAGGATCCACTTGTAGTAGTCCAATGCCAATCCATTCATCCAAGTACAACACAATTAGAATCAAAGTCCTATCTCTCATCTAATTGGAAGATATAACATTCAACCACAAACAGTCCCACTTAAATCTGGAAATCAGATTTCTAGTTCTAATGAAGCACATAGAACTTGAACTTATAGCCTTCGGAGTAACAGCCATGCCTATGGACTATGGCATGCTCAAGGGTTACTACAATTCGAATTCAAACAAACCAATCATGGTAATCTCAGAGAATTGCAAGGAACTCATGTCCGGAGCACACAAACTCTCACAAAACTTCTAAAAAAATAAACTTTATTCAAATTAGAACTTGAAAATCCATAATTAAAGTAAAGGGTACTTGGAGAAATGAATTAAAGCATTGAAACAAACTACAAACTTCACCTCTTAGCTTTAGCTAAGAGGTTAGCTAAAAGAAAACATTAAAAACTAGAAACTGAAATTGCAGTTTTACCGCTTATAGAGATACTCGAAGATATGTCTAAGGACCCTTTATAGGACCTTTCCAATATCTTTTCGCCTACTAACATATTTTATCAAATAAAACAAAGTAAGCAATAACACTTAGGCTTCCAAGTCAAAGTGGGTCCAATCACAAGACTAGCATATGGTTAATCAATAAGCAATCCTAGTCTAAAGCATGCATAGGGAAATAAATGATTCAACTAATCAAGATCCTAACCTATGCAACTTGTGTAGACTTACGAGAGTGGATCAATGAGCTCAAGTCTACACAACTAGTGAAGGTACATCTTGTGTGTGGATGAGCCTAGTACGTGCCTAGCATACATTCCTATCAAGCATTCATAATTAAACAATTAAACTAACAATGTTAAGATATAAATGTGCTCAATTCAATCACAAACACAAGCATGTATAGTTGTTCGACTTCCGATTCAAGTACTCAACTCCTTTGAGCACACCGGCATTCACTATCGGAGGTTTTAAACGAGGTTCACCTTTCAACCTTTACACGGAGGTTTTATCGGTTCACCTCTCAACCATTACCGAAGTTTTGGACAAAGGCTAACTCTCAACCCGACGCACGTTCACTCCCGTGTCGGAGGCTCCCCCTTGGAGACTTAATTTAGGCCCGGCTAACGGGCCAAGGAACGGCTAACGTCTTTAGGTCGAGTTCGACAAACAAACTCTAAATGGACTCTCAAAAAGGACAACCTTACTTGTCGGATGAGCCCCTTGTTTAGTGCCGGTTTGGGTTGTTTGATCTCCGCTCTCTCGTGCTTCAATCAGCTTCCCTTGCTCCCACGATCGTGTTGCCGTTGCGTCGCCAATGCCTCAGCCACTTTTGATCAAACACCTTGCATGTGATGCCTTTGCGATGCCCAAGGTGCTAGGAGGGTAGGTTTGAGAACTCTACAACTAATGGGAATGGGTTGCCTAGAGGTTCTCTTACAACGATCTCATCATAGAGTTTTGGTTAAGGATTTGCCAATCAAGAATGTTCCAAACTCTAGAGATCAAGAGGGGATGAAGGTCATCTTCTTCATGAGCTTGGAATGCTCTAATCTTGTGTTAAAGCACAAGGAAGATGCCTTGCATAGGTTGGGAATGAGCCTCAAATGGTCTCCAACAATGGTGGCTTCACTCCTCTCGAAATCCCCCTTACAAATGCCCAAAAACCGAGCTCCATATATAAGAAAGGTGGGCTCCAACGGTCATAAAACGGGCAAAAAACGGCTCTGCCGACCTGTCTCGACCGGTCCCGACCAGTCGGCCAAAAGCCAAGCAAGACAGAGTGCAATCTGTTAAAAGGAGGGGCCTGTCCGACCGGTTGGACCAGACCAACCGACCGGTCAAGATAGGTTGGCCCCAACGGCTTGCAACGCTGTGTCTGGACAGGGACTGTCCGACCGGTCGGCCTAGCCCAGCCGACCGGTCGGACAGGCCTGGGTTCAGCCTGAATGTTCGCTGACCCTCCTCTCTCACAACCCATCGCATTGGCCACTGTTTGGGTGCACTTTTAGGACACCTAGGGCCAATCTATGAGGACTAAAGGTTTCCTAATCATGGTCAAGGTCATCAAAGAGGTTAAAGGTGGGGTTTTGGTCAAGGTTAAGGCACCAAGGCATTACTTTAACCTAATTCTTCTTCCTTGATGCAGCCGGTCCGTCTTGAGTCTTCGGTCTTCGTCTTCATTGGGCTCAAACGACACTAGAATCACTGACGTAAGTGATTGAAAAACAAGGTGCACTAGTATGCCACAGAAAAGTGCACTAACAATCTCCCCCTTTGTCAATTACTTACAAAAACCTAACCTACCAAAACAAATTACATGTTCAAGATATTACATTGATAATGAATTAATTACAGGACTCTTGACATGCCTAAACTAAGCTGCTCCTCTTCAATTTGCTCCCCCATAACCTGTCAATCCCTGCATCACAAAACATAGCAAACTAGTTTTGGTGGGATTTAATCTTTCTCCCCCTTTTTGTTTGCAATTGACAAACTATTCTCTCCCCCTTAATGATATATCAATAAGGTTAAGGTAAGAGTAGATAGTGTGTCGCAGTTATAACTATAAGCACATGCTAACAAGGAGAGTATAGGGTGCATGAATCATAAATACATGGAGCATGCTAAGGAACATGATTAACAAGATAAAGTAACTATCTAAGCATAGTTAATCATGCATAATTGGTCAAAGATATACATTTGCAATAAAAGCACAAAGGGCTTATAGCCCAATCAACCAACCTCCCCTATTGGTATATCAAGACCAATACAAAGCAAAGATTAGCATATAATGAAGCATACAACTCAAGATGATTAGCTAATCTAAGCATGATGATAATCTAGCAAGCAAATGTATTAAATGAACGCAAGGCTAAATTATCGAATCTGGGCGAATGAGGCTTGAATCCTCTGATTTGCCCATACACACAGGAACGAGGCTGAAATCCTCAGATTTTCCTATATAAGCATATCTAGCTACCCTCACTGACCATGTTTAGTTTGATAAGCCAAAGGGTAACTAAATTCCTCAACACCCTCATAGAATGTAGCATGAGGTGAGGGGTTGGGAACTCCTTCTTCTCCTAGAAGGGATAGCGGTTGGAATCCCCTCTTAGATAAGCTGGTAGAGGGGTTGTGGTGGAGGCCGAGAGAGCAAGATCTTTATGTTGGCTCTCATCACAAGCGGAGTTACCAAATCCGGACTCCTCCGTATTATCCCAAGTGGCAGCCATTACCTTTTTTCCTTTCGGTTTAGGCCCTTCCGGACATTTCGGGGCAATATGGCCACGACGACCGCAACCGTAACAACGGACAGATGAAGATATCGATGATTTTCCTTTATGTTTATCACCCTTCTTGTCCTTCTTGTCACGGCTATCCCCTCTATCAAATTTGAGAAATATCTTGAATTTTTTGTTCAATTTCTCTTCCTCATCATCCTCAACATCACTATCATCCTCCGACTCACTCTTAATATTCTTATGTTTGTGAGAGGACTTAAGAGTAATGCTTTTCTTTCTAGAGGGGGCCTTAAAGCTTAGTTCATAAGTTTGTAGGGATCCTATGAGTTCTTCAACTTTCATGGTATTTAGATCCCGACATTCTTCTATGGTAGTAACTTTAGAAGAGAACTGTTCCAGAAGGGATCTCAGAATTTTCCTACATAGTCTATTTTCCGGAACAGGATCCCCTAAGCCCCACATATCATTTGTGATCTTGTTCAGCTTGGTATAGAATTCAGTAAATGTTTCATGCTCCTCCATAGTAATGTTTTCAAATAGAGTAGAGAGGCGCTGAAGTTTAGAGTTTTTAACAACGTTTGTACCTTCATGGGTAACTTCAAGAATATCCCATGCCTGTTTACTGGTTGTGCAGTTTTGAATCCGACCAAATTCTTCTTTAGATACTGAACAAAAAATGGCATTCAGGCCTTTGGCATTATGGATACGTTGAGCTTTATCATAATTAGTCCACATCGCCTTATCTTTTGGCCTGAGAACATCCGGTTCACCTTCCTTATGAATAATGTCCATTGGGGGTACATATCCAATATCAACCATGTCCCTCACATCCGAATCAATAGATTCCAAGAAGATGCGCATTCGGGCTTTCCAATATGGATAGTTTGACCCATCAAAGAAGGGAGGCTTAGTGACGGATGAAGAGTCCTCTCTAGACATATTTTCAAGTTCTCTTAGGATCTCACTCCGGGTTTTTAAACCCGAACGGAGGAACCCGCTCTAATACCAATTGAAATTGCGGTTTTACCGCTTATAGAGATACTCGGAGATATGTCTATGGACCTAGAGTGGGGGGGGGGGGGGGGGGGGGGGGGGGGGGGGGCTGATTAGGACCTTTTCAATATCTTTTCACCTACTAACATATTTTATCAAATAAAACAAAGTAAGCAATAACACTTAGGCTTCCAAGTCAAAGTGAGTCCAATCACAAGACTAGCATATGGTTAATCAATAAGCAATCCTAGTCTAAAGCATGCATAGGGAAATAAATGATTCAACTAATCAAGATCCTAACCTATGCAAATTGGGTAGACTTATGAGAGTGGATCAATGAGCTCAAGTCTACACAACTAGTGAAGGTATATCTTGTGTGTGGATGAGCCTAGTACGTGCCTAGCATACATTCCTATCAAGCATTCATAATTAAACAATTAAACTAACAATGCTAAGATATAAATGTGCTCAATTCAATCACAAACACAAGCATGTATAGTGGTTCGACTTTGGGTCTACTCCACTCCCGGTTCAAGTACTCAACTCCTTTGAGCACACCGGCATTCACTATCGGAGGTTTTAAACGAGGTTCACCTCTCAACCTTTACACGGAGGTTTTACTGGTTCACCTCTCAACCATTACCAAAGTTTTGAACAAAGGCTAACTCTCAACCCGACGCACGTTCACTCCCGTGTCGGAGGCTCCCCCTTGGAGACTTAGTTTAGGCCCGGTTAACGGGCTAAGGAACGGCTAATGTCTCTAGGTCGAGTTCGACAAACAAACTCTAAATGGACTCTCAAAAAGGACAACCTTACTTGTCGGATGAGCCCCTTGTTTAACGCCGGTTTGGGTTGCTTAATCTCCGCTCTCCCGTGCTTCAATCAGCTTCCCTTGCTCCCACGATCGTGTTGCCATTGCGTCGCCAATGCCTTAGCCACTTTTGATCAAACACCTTGCATGTGATGCCTTTGCGATGCCCAAGGTGCTAGGAGGGTAGGTTTGAGAACTCTACAACTAATGGGAATGTGTTGCCTAGAGGTTCTCTCCTACAACGATCTCATCATAGAGTTTTGGTCAAGGATTTGCCAATCAAGAATGTTCCAAACTCTAGAGATCAAGAGGGGATGAAGGTCATCTTCTTCATGAGCTTGGAATGCTCTAATCTTGTGTGAAAGCACAAGGAAGATGCCTTGCAAAGGTTGGGAATGAGCCTCAAATGGTCTCCAACAATGTTGGCTTCACTCCTCTCGAAATCCCCATTATAAATGCCCCAAAACCGAGCTCCATATATAAGAAAGGTGGGCTCCAACGGTAAAAAAATGGGCAAAAAAGGGCTCTGCCAACCTGTCCCGACCTGTCTCGACCGGTCGGCCAAAAGCCAAGCAAGACAGAGTGTAATCTGTTAAAAGGAGGGGCCTGTCTGACCGGTCGTACCGGTCGGACCAGACCAGCCGACCGGTCAAGACCAGTCGGACCCCAACAGCCTGCAATGTTGTGTCTGGACAGGGACTGTCCGACTGGTCGGCCCAGCCCAGCCGACCGGTCGGACAGGCCTGGGTTCAGCCTGAATGTTCGCTGACCCTCCTCTCTCACAACCCATTGCATTGGCCACTGTTTGGGTGCACTTTTGGGACACCTAGGGCCAATCTATGATGACTAAAGGTTTCCTAATCATGGTCAAGGTCATCAAAGAGGTTAAAGGTTGGGTTTTGGTCAAGGTTAAGGCACCAAGGCATTACTTTAACCTAATTCTTCTTCCTTGATGCAGCCGGTCCGTCTTGAGTCTTCGGTCTTCGTCTTCATTGGGCTCAAACGACACTGGACTCACTGACGTAAGTGATTGACAAACAAGGTGCACTAGTATGCCACAGAAAAGTGCACTAACAGTAACTAGAACTAGAAGAAGAAGAAAACTAGTTGTAGGAGGCTAGGAAGCCTCCTAGGTCTTGATCTCTTTGCTCCCCACGTTGCTAGATGACTTAGGAAGAGGCTGTAGGTGTCCTTTTATAGCTTAGAGGCATCACCGACTTAGAAGAAACACGAAACTACGGAGTCCTCCCGCACTTGGGAAACCGAAAATTCGAATTTAGAAACTTCAAGTTGCTGTCTACGTGTGGCCGACCGGTCTTGACCTGTCCAGGAGGTACATAGAGAGGTAGCTACCTGTCGGCCGACCAGTCGGCCCTTCTTCTTTTGACATTTTCTTTCTTTCTTTCTTCTTCTCTCCTGTCCTTGCTTTCTCCTTTCTTTGATCCACCTTGGCCTTCATCTAAAGCTCCTAAATGTGCCCCTTTTGGTCTCCAATTGGGTGAAGTCACTCTCATTCCTACAATCATAAAACAAGCATTAGATGGGCTTTTTAAACATGAAAACCATGCATATAATGTGATGTAATGGGTATAAATTGGAGGTTCAACACACCCCCCAACCAGCTTTTTTCTAGTCCCGAGCAAAACATGCGTGAAACAAGTTCAAACCTCCAAAAACCAACTCTCCTTCAGAAACCATGTTTCTATCCATTCTAAGACATACAAGTATAAAATTTGGAGAAATTAGGTGATAGAAGTTGAAACCTTAAACTCTCAAAGAATAATAAGTGTCTACATGAAATTCTTGCTGATTGATTTATAAATAGAAGAACTCGAACAACTTCAACCTAGTGTGCATAGTGAAAGTTCATCTCATGAGTTTCTGGGATTATCTTCTTCATAGATTAACTAAACTATAGATCTCAAGATGTACAGAGCAACAACAAGCCTATGACAGGAATTTATCTTACCGTCCTTCCGACGGCTTTCACACTACGTCCCATTTCTGGCTTTGGTTACGGGTAGACCATCCCCCGGTTGGTAATAGGTAGCCCTTTTCAAAATTTTCCACCATTTTTCCATCATTCCCAATTTCATCCTTCCTTTTTCTTTTTCTTTTAAATTAGATAGGATTTTTAGAAATCCATATCTTTCGTTATTTTCCCATGGACAAGGATGGACAAATTACCCCGGCTTGGTTTCTCAATACCTTAAATCAAAATCGAATTAATTCACAAATCACATAATCCTTTCAACCCATGAAAATCGTGTAATGCGGACTAGGTGTAAAAGTGTTCAAATTTTCTATTAATCACATAAATAGGGGAATTCACATATAAAACCATTATATTAAGAGAAGTTCAAAGCTTTCAACATCACTCACTTCGTATCTCCTCTTCTTATACTCGTATCATCTCGAATGCATAGAAACAAAGTTTTCCAAAAGAGTTTTGAATTTTAGAAAAATCAAAATTTTCTACAAAATTGCTCGAAATATCATAAAAGCTAGTAGATTCATCTAAGGAATCTCACCCCTCAACCAAAATCTTACATTGTCCTCAATGTAACAAGATATGCAATAAGTATGACATGAGAGCAATTAAATAAAACAAAGAAGAGTGAGAATGAGAGTACCTGGGGTAGCAAGTTGATTAATTCTAGCATCTTCCATTGTCTTGATGAGACTTATTCAATCCTAATTTCAGAAAAATAAATCCTAACCTACCTACCTACCTTTGATTAGTCCGATCGACTACATGATCAAATTTGAGCAGGATCTTCATGAATTTCAATAAATTTCTCATGAGGACCATCCAAAGTCCTGCTTGACAGTAAACATGTGTGCTTCTTATCATTGAAGTCCAATCGTATTGTGCACCATATGCGTAAAAGGAGGAGATAAGAGCAGCAAAAAGATATCTCCTCAAATTCTGATATGGGTTATGATCGATTAAAAACGGGTCCTCCCAATCAGAATTTTCAATGGGCTGAAGGACCCATGATGGTGGAGAGACATTCATCAAGTTTTCATTGGTTAAAGATGTCTCCTCCACAATTTCAGAATTGTTCGGTCTTCCACAAACAATGGTAAAGAGTGTAAATCATTGGAATGATGTTCTTCAGGCATCGACACCGTGTCTAACAAAATATCCAACTCATTAATCATCTCATCATCAAAATCATAAGAGTGGGCTAAGTATTCCTCTAGGAAATCGATAAAGTCGGATGAAAGGTCCTCATCCTCCCTTAATGATTGAAGAAATTCTGTTTCAATGGTAAGAAATTCCTCCTCTATAGAGTGGAGGTCTTCCAAAGAAAATTCTTCAGATTTAGTGGTAATCACATCATCTAACATTGGTTGATCTTTTAAAATTTCAGATTGTGCCACCTCATCATCCAAAGGAACTGAACTTTCAACCAAAGGGAGGTCTACCACAATAGAATTTGGCATGTGTTGTTGGTGGAAGTACTAAAAAAGATCAACTTCGGTCATCTCTCTAGCATGCATATCCTCTATAGACTCATAATCACTATGCACCTTGGAAAAAGAAACCATAGGTTCATAAGCATTCATCGAACCCTCACTATAGGCAACTTCACTACCGCCTTCAAATTTTATAGATTCCTCGAGTTCGTCAACCGTCATTGAAATCTCTTCATCATTAAGTTCAAAGCATCCAAAAGAGATAGTAGACTCACCATAATTGATGATGACATTGGGATCATCGAAATCAATCTCCTCTAAAAGTTTATTCATTAAATCCGAAGAAGGTGGGACTTGGGTAGCCCCATCCTCCTCATGAAAGGGGATTGATTCGATGCCCCCAATTTCGGGCTCAACGTCTTCATAGGATGGTGAGTAAGCTTGATTTGATTGTTCATGTACATACTCATTCCATATTTCCGCAAGTATTTGTGTATACTTGTCATCACAAGAGGAAGACATTTTAGGGTGATTGTTAATAAACACGGTTGGTTCTTCCCTTGAACGAGGAGAATGGTGGTTTCCCCAATTAAGATCGTACGTGTTGTAGGATGTTTATGTCAGATTTTGTGATAGGATCCTCCGGACGTTCGCCTTCTCTCCAACAGAGACTTCCGCCAAACCTGAAAGAGGACAGCAACTAAGGGTGGCTGGGGTCCAGCCGTTAGCCCTCCGATGCTTAAGTCAGGCCAAAGCAAGAAGAATAGCCAGGCAAAACGGGACAGAGATCGAATAGTGTGCGTACCTTTCCCTTAATGGAGTCGTCCCTTTATATAGATCTGAAGCGGTTCAATCTGTTACGCAAGATATCGAGATCCCGCTGATCTCGTGTACGATACTGAGATCTTGCTGATTTCGTGGGATAAGATCCTCATCTTTGGAGACGAGATCCAACCCACTAACCTATTTCGGCAATCAAGTCCCTTGATGGCAATCCCTTGATATCCGAAACCACCCGAGAAGATAGCCCCAAAAACTGACCTATACGGGCTGCCGGTAGGCGTAGTAATAGCGCTGATCCCTCATGTAGAGCTGGAAACCGTAGTTGGAGTCATAGCCAGCGAAAAGGAAGGAGACGCCGATGAGACGGAAACCACCGAACTGGGTGTAGCCCTGCCTGGCATCGCAGAGGGATTGGACAAGCTGCTCGACAGGAATCGGGTGTTGGTACTGAAGGTTAAGAGGTGTAACCACAAAATAGCTGTTCGCAAGTTAGAACATGGTCGCGAGTCCAAGTGCTTGCTCATTCTGACGTAACACCTTTCAACGACTTGTGAGAAGGTCTGCTCGCTATTCAAGAAGGGAATCTTTGCTTCGCTTTATCTGACCATCGGCTAGGGGAGCTCGAAGCCTTGCGAATAGGTGCTCCGTATTTATCCATCCTACGACTCTCGAGCATGTGATCTCGAGAGTTGGATGGGCATCCCGCACTTACCCGATCTGCGACTCTCGACCATATGATCTCGAGAGTCTAATGGGTTCTTCCGTACCTTCCCAATCTGTGACTCTCGATCAGATGATCTCGAGAGTCAAATGGGTGTCCGTGTACAATTTTTAATAGCTGAGATGGTCTCCATTATTTTGTCTATAAAAGATGCCCCCCAAGTCCTTGCCGCCAAGAATTTTTAAGGGAAGGACTTAGCTCACTATCACACGTAACCGCCCGATGCCTTCATCGAGAATGGAACCTCACATGATGGGATGGAATTAATGAGCGCCAGCTTTCCGCAGCCTTTCGCAGACAGAAAATGAAGGGGCGCTTGCCACGTGTTTGAGGAGTTAATGGGCGTGCCTGCTCGAGTGCTGCGCCGAAGGAGGGACTGCCACGTGCCATCAGATACGACGGAATAATTGCCTATAAATATACGGAGTCCGCCATTTCTTTGATTTTCTACAGAAGCTTTTCGAAAGGAACTTGCAGTCTTCTTTTTCCATTCTTCTTCCTCCGGTGCTCCTTTTCTTTCTGTTTTTGGTATACTTTTTTCTTTTCCTTCTTTTGTTTTTATCTTCTCTCATGGCTGGGAATTCTAACGAGACCACCGTCCCTCTCGGTGATGCCACTCCAGAATCCTCTGCCTCCAGTAGTGCGAGGGTTCCGGCAGGGAGATACACTGCAGCCGGATATCCTTCCGTTTTATCGGAGGACCGGTTGGCTGAGTTACGGGAGAGATACCTGATCCCTGACTCAGTCACTCTCCGCTTGCCCGGAGATGGAGAGACACCAGACTCCCCCCCCCCAGGATGCGTAGCTTTTTATGAGTACCAGCTTATCCTGGGGGTATGCCTCCCCCTCCATCCCTTCATCCGCGATGTTCTCCGGTGTTACAAGATTGCCCCCGGGCAACTCATCGTGAACAGGTGGAGGGTAGTTCTGGGCTCCTTTGCCCTCTGGGCCCAGGCCGGCAACGGGAACTCACGGCGGAGGAGTTCCTCCGTATGTTCCGTCTGAAGAAAGCTCCCTCCAGCGAAGGCTGGTATTATTTGTGTTATTGGCATCGGGATAACTTCGTGTTGGGGAAGCCCTCCTCGAACTATCCCGGCTGGAGGAAGCGGTGGTTCTATGCTTCCGGGAACTGGGAGTCTGCCTCCTCCAGGGGTCCAGGAGTGTCCCGATTTTTC
The DNA here is from genome assembly GCA_003013855.2 of Liriodendron chinense. Taxonomy (NCBI): domain Eukaryota; kingdom Viridiplantae; phylum Streptophyta; class Magnoliopsida; order Magnoliales; family Magnoliaceae; genus Liriodendron; species Liriodendron chinense. The sequence continues at coordinate 1,465,367 of ML058462.1, read as the reverse complement.
TGTGAAGGTAGGCACAATCCCGCATTGTGCAGTTTCTTCAGTTAGGTTTTTTAAAGTTTTTGCTTCATTTGACCCCTGTTTGTGCTCGCAGGTATCCCGGCTTTGAGAAAACCAAATTTGAAGGGAGGGATCAACGAAAAAATTGTAAAGGTGTACAAGGTGCCTGTTGGTGATAGGCATATCGAGGCTTGCCTGTCTCCCTCGCGACTTGCTGCAGCGGGCTTAATTTTCAGGAGAGAGGTTGAGATGACGAAGGCGGGAGAGAAGAGGGGTCTGCTGCCCCGACTGAAGGGCACGGGCTCCAAGAGGCAGAAGAGAATGCCTGCCGAACCATCTCAATCATCCATCCGCACGGGTAGCGATCAGCCTGCCCTTCCCGCGAGCATGGCGGGGGCCCCGGCTGGGCCCACTATTCCCTCACTGGTGGTCGCACCTGGACTGCCAGTGATTAACATTGCTGATAATTCCCCGGATGGGGCGGGGTCCGGCTGCCCCCCAGCTGGAGAGGCTCGAGAGCAGATGGAGCCTCAAGAGCCGGCTCCTGCTCGCGAACTGATCCCTGCTGCCGAGCAAGGATCTGCTCGCGAGTCAATGCCTCCCCCTCGCGAGACGACCGGGTTGGTCGTTGCCCAACCGTCAGGAAGCGGGACATATTCTATTCTCTGCCATCTCCATCCAGTATGCAAATTTTTGTTTGAGAACGTCCCGCCTAATGCCTTCGGCTCTCTTCCCGAGCCAAGCCCTAAGAACCTTCTCCTCGAAGCAGGATGAGGATGGTTCAGGTAAGACCTCGTCAAGACCTGCTTCAATCTGTTATTACGTTCCAGAATACTCTCTTATATTTTTCATCTCTTTTGCAGGGCTTAGATCTTATCCTGAGAACGAGGCGTGATATCGTTGCCGCCCGTCGCACGATAGATGAGGCTGAGGGAAAGAGGACTGCCTTGGAGAAGGCAGTTCAAGGAAGAGTCAACTGCTCAAGGCTCGTGAGGCGGTGATCGCGAAGAGGGATGAGGAGAAGAAGATCCTCATCGAGAAAATCCAAGTCCTGACCGATAGGTATCAGGCCTTGGACTCAGACTTCGTGAAGCTCACGGGTTTGAAGGAGAAGGCAGAGAGAGAGAGGGAGATCTTTCGCCAAGACAAGATCTCGTTGGAAGAGCAGTTCGCGGAGGCCAGGTCGCAGCTCAAGGAGGCCTACGACAACTTGACCAAGGAGCGCTCCGCTCTTGCACAGCTCAAGGACGACTCGATCCACTGGGACGAGGAGAAAGTCGCCCTTGTAAAGATGCTCTCGGAGGAAGGTCCTCGGCAATTTCCGAGTTCCGGACTTCGCAGCTATATGACGACGAAAGGTACGAGTCATATGATGCTGGTCGCGACTTTGCACTAAGAGTAGTGCAACGAATGATCCCATCCTTCAATATGGGGGAATTTGGTCGAGTCGCGACCATCATAGCTGCCTAAGAGCAAGCTGCTGCTGAGAACGAGGTGACTGAAGCCACGCAGGCTGGAGGGGCTCCAGAAATGGGCCCTGAAGTCGAGAGCACAGCTCCTCCTCCAAGAGACTGATTTTCTCTTTCCTCTCTTTGTACTTGCGAGCGGATATTATGTAAACATTTTATCATCAATGAAAATATATCTTTTTTTTTCTTTTGGAAGTGTAGTTCTTGTTTACTCTTTCCTTTCATGCAATGAATGCCTTCCTGTTGCAATGCGCTATGCTTAACCCAGGGGGTCATAGCGACCAACCTTCGTGGAGATAAGACTGATCTATCGATTGTGAATGTGCTCAATCCGAGGGGTCATAGCGACCAAACCCTCGTGGAGATAGACTGATCTATCGATTGAGAATGTGCTCAATCCGGGGGGTCGTAGCGACCAAACCCTCGTGGAGATAGACTGATCTATCGATTGAGAATGAGCTCAATCCGGGGGGTCGTTATGGATTAACAGATTTTGAACTGCAAGGACAATGGCCAGTTCAAGGCCAACGATCAGGGCCTCATATTCTGCTTCATTATTTGAGACGCGAGTTTCGAAGCGCAGAGCATATTGAAAATGTGACCCGTCGGGAGCCACTAAAATCAGGCCCGCTCCGCTACCAGTGGCCCGCGACGACCCGTCCACGAAGAGTGACCAAGGAGGCTGGTCGCTGGTCATAGTATTATCTTCGGAGGAGTATGTGAATTCGGCGATGAAGTCAGCCACGGCCTGGCCCTTTACTGCGGTCCTAGGACAGAATGAAATATCGTGCTCACTGATCTCGACCGCCCATTTAGTTAATCGTCCGAAAGCCTCAGGTTTTTGAAGGACTTGTCGTAGCGGGTGATTCGTCGGTACTAAAATAGCGTGGGCTTGAAAATATGGTCGCAGTTTTCGAGCTGCCGTGACTAAAGCTAGGGCTAGTTTCTCCATATCAGAATACCGAGTTTCTGCATCAACCATTGCTCGACTAACATAATAAACGGGCCTTTGCACCCCTGAATCTTCTCTTATTAATGTGGCGCTAACGGCCGTAGCGGACACAGATAAATAAAGAATGAGTTGCTCGTGTGCTATAGGTTTAGATAAAATGGGAGGTGTGCTCATGTATAGCTTCAATTGTTGAAAAGCTTCCTCACATTGTGAAGTCCATTTCTAATCAGACTTGGCCGTTGTACGAAGGAGTTTGAAGAATGGTAAGCACTTGTCAGATGCTCGTGAGATGAACCTGTTCAATGATGCGATGCGACCAGCCAGACGCTGGACATCCTTCAGAGTGGTGGGGGATTTCATCTCTATCAATGCTTTTATCTTCTCAGGATTTGCCTCGATTCCGCGCTGGCCGACCATGAACCCAAGAAACTTTCCTGCAGACACTCCAAACGCACATTTTTCTGGGTTTAGTTTCATTTGATACTTCCTCATAAGGTCAAAGGCTTCTCGAAGTTCAGAAATGTGATCATCTTCTATGGCGCTTTTCACGAGCATATCATCAACATAAACCTCCATATTCCTACCGATTTGAGCAGCGAATATTTTGTTGACAAGACGTTGATAAGTGGCTCCTGCATTTTTAAGACCGAACGGCATTACCTGGTAGCAATATAGTCCTCGATCCGTGATGAAGGCAGTATGCTAGGCTATCGGGTGGATGCATCATAATCTGGTTATAACCAGAGTAAGCATCCATAAAACTGAGCAGAGCGTGTCCAGCTGTTGAATCGACCAGCTGGTCTATCCGTGGCGTTGGAAAACTATCTTTAGGGCATGCTTTGTTCAGATCTGAATAATCGATGCACATTCTCCACTTGCCATTAGCTTTTCGGACGAGAACTACGTTCGCGACCCACTCTGGGTAATCAACTTCTTTTATGAAATTGACCGTAAGTAGCTTCTCGACCTCAGCTTTGATCGCCATTTGCCTTTCTGCAGTGAAGGCACGTCGACGCTGGTGTACGGGTTTATGCTTTGGGTCGATATTGAGATGATGTGCGATGACATTGGGGTCGATGCCTGGCATATCTTTATGAGACCAAGCGAACACGTCCTGATATTCAGTAAGGAAAAGGACCAGATCTTCACGATGGACGCTGGTTAAAGAGGACCCAATGTATACGACCCTGGATAAGTCGTCTTTAGCTAAGTGAATCGCCACTGTATCTTCCCCTGGAGTTCCCGACTTAAGAGCACTCTCTCTCGGATCCAACGAGGTGTTGGAGGGAAAGTTGGGTGAACCTTGTGCTATCTCCATGACGGGTACTGCTTGAGCCTTCTTTCGATCTTGGAGGGCAATCTGGTAGCAAGACCGTGCCTCCTGCTGACTTCCTCGCACGACCCCGATACCATTTGGGGTAGGAAATTTGACACATAGATACGAAGGGTGCAAGGCTGCCCCGACCTTAGTTAGAGATGGCCGCCCCAAAATGGCGTTATACGCTGATTTTCGATCCACTACGAGGAAGTTTATGAAGACGGTGGTCTTTGCTGGACTTTCTTCAAAAGTAACCGGAAGATCGATGCTTCCTTCAGGTGTTACTACCTCACCTCCGAAGCCGACGAGGGGGGTTGATACTGGCTTGAGAAGGCTTCTGGCAAGTGCCATTTTGTTGAAAGCTTCCAAGTATAGAATATTAGCTGAGCTACCTGTATCCACCATAATTCGATGTGTCAGATAATTTGATACCTTCAATGTGACTACGATGGAATCTTCGTGAGGGAATTGAATTCCCGTTGCATCTTCGAGAGTGAAGGAAATTGGAGGATGGCTGGCTTTTGACGAGCTAGACGACTGTTCCAGCCAATAGATCTGCTGGGGTTCTTTGGACGCCTTTCGAGCGTATGCTTTTCTTGAAGCTTGAGAGTCACCCCCACAAGCTGGTCCTCCGACGATGGTGCGGATTTCTCCCGTGGGCTCAGCGTCCTCTTGGTCAGTTTGATGATGAGGCGGTTCCTTTTGGTGAGATGAGGTCTTCGTCCTTTCTGGTGATCGATTTTTACGAGCAACATAATCCTGAAGACGGCCTTTTCGAATAAGGGCTTCGATATGGTCACGTAGAGAGATGCAGTCCTGGGTCCTATGCCCGTGATCTTTGTGGAAGTAACAGAACTTGCTCTTATCCCTCTTCTCAGGATCAGATTTGATCTTTGTGGGCCACTTTACATATGGCTTGTGTTTAATCTCCATTAGAACTTTTTCATGAGACTGATTAAGAGGGGTGTAGTTATGGTATTTACCAGAGTAAGGCTTCTTGGGAGAACGATCGCGCTGATCACGACGATATTTTTTATCTGTAGAAGAGGTTCCTTCTGGCTTGCGTTTCTTACTCTGTACTCCATGGCGTGTCAATGCGACTTCTTCTGCATTGATATATTTCTGAGCTTTGGCTTGGAACTCTGCCATTATTTTCGGAGGGCTTTTATCTAAGGCAAACCTGAATTTCTCACTCGTTATTCCAGCAATGAGGGCTGTAAGACCCTTTTCTTCAGTGTAACCCTCAGTTTGGACGGCTTCGGCAGTGAACCGTACTGTGAACTCCTTTATTGTCTCCCCATGCTGCTGTTTCAGATTCATCAGATGGGAGGCTGGCTTCTTAATGCGAATGCTTCCCATGAACTGAGAAAGGAATATCTCCGATAACTGGAAAAAGGAACTGATGGAACGAGGCTTTAACCCCCGAAACCACGTACGAGCTGCTTCCTTCAATGTTAAGGGAAAAGCCCTACACATGATTTCTGAACCATGTCCCTCCAACTCCATGAGGGACCTGTATGTTTCCAGATGTTCAAGAGGGTCGCCAATACCTGTATACGGGGTGATAACAGGCGTTCGATACTTTCTAGGTAACGGGGCTTCCATAACCTCGCTGGTGAAGGGGGACTCGGATTGATGTATCGCCGCCATGACGGCAGATGGCCGATTCGCCTGGTATCGCTGTTCCATGACATCAAATCGATCATGGATTCTTTTGAGATCTCCTTCCCATGGTAGGGTATAGCTTGATGTTTCGGCGGTGGAGCCCTGCGGTTGAGGTTGTCGAGACGAACTAGAATGTATAGAATGTGGAGACGGTACAGGGAGATGGCTGCCAAGTGGTGGGACCTGTGGTTCATCCATAGAATGTCTAAATGCCACCGGTATGGGCTGCGGTGGTAACCCTTCGGAGGCTTGTCTCTGAGGTTCGGGAAAATGCTGATCAAGCCGATTTGACAGCGCCTGAACTCCGGCGTTTAGAGTTAGGAGAGTGTTTCTGAGGAAACGTAGGACATCGTCTTGATTTCCAGAAGCTTCCAATAATGGGTTTGGTGATGGCATAGTTGGGGCTCCTTGAGGGATGTTCGTCGAGGCAGGTGGAAGGGCAGGTACGGATTCTATCTCATTAGGCGGAGGTGGTGCCTGCCTTGAAGTTGAAGGATGAACAGCCTTTTTAGGAGGCATCGCCGAAGGATTTTGAGGATTTTGATCGATGGTTAGAACGATTGATTTTGACGATCAAGTCGTTCCCACAGACAGCGCCAAACTGTTTATGTCAGATTTTGTGATAGGATCCTCCGGACGTTCGCCTTCTCTCCAATAGAGACTTCCGCCAAACCTGAAAGAGGACAGCAACTAAGGGTGGCTGGGGTCCAGCCGTTAGCCCTCCGATGCTTAAGTCAGGCCAAAGCAAGAAGAATAGCCAGGCAAAACGGGACAGAGATCCGAATAGTGTGCGTACCTTTCCCTTAATGGAGTCGTCCCTTTATATAGATCTGAAGCGGTTCAATCTGTTACGCAAGATATCGAGATCCCGCTGATCTCGTGTACGATACTGAGATCTTGCTGATTTCGTGGGATAAGATCCTCATCTTTGGAGACGAGATCCAACCCACTAACCTATTTCGGCAATCAAGTCCCTTGATGGCAATCCCTTGATATCCGGAACCACCCGAGAAGATAAGCCCAAAAACTGACCTATACGGGCTGCCGGTAGGCGTAGTAATAGCGCTGATCCCTCATGTAGAGCTGGAAACCGTAGTTGGAGTCATAGCCAGCGAAAAGGAAGGAGACGTCGATGAGAGGGAAACCACCGAACTGGGTGTAGCCCTGCCTGGCATCGCAGAGGGATTGGACAAGCTGCTCGACAGGAATCGGGTGCTGGTACTGAAGGTTAAGCGGTGTAACCACAAAAAAGCTGTTCGCAAGTTAGAACATGGTCGCGAGTCCAAGTGCTTGCTCATTCTGACGTAACACCTTTCAACTACTTGTGAGAAGGTCTGCTCGCTATTCAAGAAGGGAATCTTTGCTTCGCTTTATCTGACCATCGGCTAGGGGAGCTCGAAGCCTTGTGAATAGGTGCTCCGTATTTATCCATCCTACGACTCTCGAGCATGTGATCTCGAGAGTCGGATGGGCATCCCGCACTTACCCGATCTGCGACTCTCGACCATATGATCTCGAGAGTCTAATGGGTTCTTCCGTACCTTCCCAATCTGCGACTCTTGATCAGATGATCTCGAGAGTCAAATGGGTGTCCGTGTACAATTTTTAATAGCTAAGCTAGTCTCCATTATTTTGTCTATAACATAGGATGAAGAGTTATATGATGGCTGATAGGTGTTCGCTTCCCCAAGTGTAGGGTTGCGATGTAGTAATAAATCTCGGTAAGACCGAGGTCGATCCACAGGGAAGGAAGTAAACAATGCAAATTATCCTAATAACTAGAATCTAAAGAGGTTTGTGAAATTGGTTTTGAACATAAAATAGAAAATCTGATAATGTAAAGATAACTAGAGCATCAAGGATCCACTTATAGCTCTCCTTAGATACATAATTCACTATGGTTTCTCACTTTCTCAACTAGAATCAAAATTAAGTTATATCTAGTCGGATGATAGAGCAGTTAAAACGATCAATCTGTCACATGTATGATTCATGTATATGATTCACTCAATGCAAGCCAGGACGAGCATACTCAATTGCATAGGTCAGTCCCAATTCCAATAGGCTAAGATCACAATCATAAACATCATTAAATCCTGTCACAAGACAAAACTAGATTATGATTTGAACTTATTCAAATCACATACACAATCTCACATACTTCAGAAATTCCATAAAAGTAGACTTTTGGTAAGAAGTTCCCACATGAAGATCATAATACTAAAGCGTACTCCAATTCCTCAGATCATACAGGTCTAGACTAATTCACAACAATTAAGAACTTAAGTAATTCTTCCAAACATCCATGAGTCATCATAAGACTAAGAAAAACTACTTAGTACTTGAATTAAACTTCAAACCATTGTTCTTAAACATTAAATCCAACTTAAAACCAATAAAACGAATTAAACAATCTAAGAAAACTATAAGGTTCACCTCTTAGCTCTAGCTAAGAGATTAGCTAATGAAAAGCATATTAAAAATAAAACTAGAACTAAGAAAAGGAAGAAAAACTACTTGGAGGAGGTTAGGAAGCCTCCGATGACTTGAACTCCTTGCTCCCCACGTCCTTGCTTGATTTGGAATAGAAGAGAGCACCTCTTATAGTGCAGCAATAGTACAACAACACAGCAGAATTTGTTTCGCTTGGTACGGCCTTAACCAATGTCGGATTGCCTTCAAATTTGATTTGTAGCTTCCTTGTAATGTAATCTTCCTCATAGATGATTTAGATTTTCAAGATTATCTTCTAAATGGGCCCACCAATCAGATTAGCGACCGCCTCTCAAAATTGTGCACTTCGGGTACCTTTAGAACCAGTCATCTTGCTTTCAACGCTTCGGAGTGTACATATGTCGGATTGATCCCAAATTTTGAACATTGGTAGAAAACTTCCTCCTCTACATGATAGATGGATTAGATTGTCAAAAAAAAATCCTAGAATGTGGTCAGAAAACTAGAACACTCAGGGCTTTTATAAACTCTGCGCAGTTGGATCTTTCTGGATGGTCCATCTTTCTTCAACCGGTACGATCAAACCATACATCCTTTTGATCTGAAACTTTGTAATTATTCATATATGGATGTGGTCTAGAAGATGATCAAAGTAGATTCTTCAAATCATCAATGAGGATTCACCTGGACCGGCCCAGAGTGGAGTAGGCAGAATCTAGAACTTTCTGGACAGTTCGTATTGTTTTGGCCACCACTATCAATCCGTAGCTCCGATCAACACGAAACCACTTGGGTTAGTTCGGCACCGAGTTCCTCTTCGACATGAATGTGTTGGATTTTCAAATGTCATTAACATGGGCCCAGAAAACTGGTCCGAAAAACCAGAAATGGGAATGGCCTGCTGTCTGCAATCTGAAATCTGGAATTTGCATGGCCGACCTGTCAAGACTGGTCTAGACCGGTCGGACAGGGCTGGACGACCGGTCAAGACTGGTCTAGACCTGTCTGGTTTGGTCCACAGCCTCTGTAGAAAGCAGAATTGTTGGCCGACCAGTCAAGACAGGTCGGACCACCTTGTGGGGCTCCTTTTCTTTCCTTTCTTCTTTCTCTTCTTTCCTTTCTTCTTCCCTCTTTTGTTCTTCCTTTCCTTTGATCTTCAAGGTATGTAAGAAGGGTCTTAAAGCATCTGAATGATGAAGTCTCTCTTTCATTCCTACAACCACAAAACTATGCATTAGATTAGCCTTTAAATCATGAAAACCATGCATAATGAGTGATGAATTGGGATTAGAATATGCACAATTAAGAGCTCAACACACCCCCCAACCAGCATTTTGCTAGTCCCGAGAAAAACATGTGTGAGACAAGTTCAATTCTCCAAAAACCAACTCTCCTTCAGAAACTATTCTTCTATACATCCCAAGATACACAAGTGTAAAAGTCAGAAAAATTAGGTGATAGAGGTTGAAACCTTAAACTCTCAAAACGTAATAAGTGTTCATATGAAATCCCTGCTGATTGATTGATAAATAGAAGAACTTGAACAAATTCAACCTAGTGTGCATAGTGAAAGTTCATCTCATGAGTTTCTGGGCTTATCTTCTTCATAGATCAACTAAACTATGGATTTCAAGGTGCACAGAGCAACAACAAGCCTATGACAGGAATTTGTCTTACCGTCCTTCCGACGGCTTTCACATTACTTCCCATTTCTGACTTTGGTTATGGGTAGACCATCCCCCGGTTGGTAATAGGTAGCCCTTTTTGAAATTTTCCACCATGTTTTCCATCATTCCCAATTTTCATCCTTCCGTTTCCTTTTTCTTTTACATTAGATAGGATTTTTAGAAATCCATATCTTTCGTTATTTTTCTATGGACAAGGATGGACAAAGTACCCCGGCTTGGTTCCTCAACACCTCAAATCTAAGTCTAGCCAATCCAAAAATCACATAATCCTTTCAAATCATGAAAATCGTGTAATGTGAACTAGGTGTAAAAGTGTTCAAATTTTCTATCAATCATATAAATAGGGGAATTCACATATAAAACCATTATATTAAGAGAAGTTCAAAGCTTGCAACATCACTCACTTCGTATCTCCTCCTCTTATACTCATATCATCTCGAATGCATAGAAACAAAGTTTTCCAAATGAGTTTTGAATTTTAGAAAAATAAAAAAATTTCTACATAATTACTCGAAATGTCACAAAAGCTAGTAGATTCATCTACGAAATCTCACCCCCAACCAAAATCTTACATTGTCCTCAATGTAATAAGATATGCAATATGCATGACATGAGAGCAATGACATAAAACAAAGGAGAGTGAGAACGAGAGTACCTGAGGTAGCAAGTTGATCAATTCTAGCATCTTTCATTGTCTCAATGAGACTTATTCAATCCTAAATGCAGAAAGAAATCCTAACCTACCTACCTACCTTTGATTAGTCTGATCGACTACATGATCAAATTTGAGCAGGATCTTCATGAATTTCAATAGGTTTCTCATGAGGACCATCCAAAGTCCTGCTCGAATGTATACATGGGTGCGTTTCTTCATGAAGCTCGAATCATAGTGTGCACCACACGCATGTAAGGAAGAGATAAGAGCAGCAAAAAGATATCTCCTCAAGTTCTGAATGGGTTGTAATTGATTAAAAACGGGTCCTCCCAATCAGAATTTTCAATGGGTTGAAGAACTCATGATGGTGGAGAGACATTAAGTATTTTTCAATTTGGGTTGTCTCCTCCACAAATTCAGAATTGCACGGTGTTTCAACAAATAATGGTAAAGAGTGTAAATCAGTGGAATGGTGTTCTTCAGGCACCGACACCGTGTCTAACAAACTATCCAACTCCTTAATCATCTCATCATCCAGAACATAGGGGTGGGTCATGCATTCCTCTAGGAAATCGAGAGAGTCGGATGAAGGGTCCTCGTTCTCCCTAAGTGATTGAGGAAATTCTGTTTCAAGGGTAAGGAATTCCTCCTCTATAGAGGGGAGGTCTTCCAAAGAAAATTTTTCAGATTCAGTGGTAAGCACATCATCTAGCATTGGTTGATCTTTTGAAATTTCAGATTGTGCCACCCCGTCATCCAAAGAAACAGAATTTTCAACTCAAGGGAATTCTTCCACAATAGAATCCGGCATGTGTTGTTGGTGGAAGGACTAAAAAATATCGACTTCGGCCATCTCTCTAGCAAGAATATCTTCTGGTGACTCAAAAATATTCGGCCCTTTGGAAGAAGAAATCATGGACTCACAATCATCCTTCAAACCCTCATTGTAGGTAATGAAACTATCACTTTCAAATTTTGTAGATTTCTCGAGTTCGTCAACCATCCTTGAAATCTCTTCATCATTCAAATCGGAATAGCTAAAAGAGATAGTTGATTCACCATAATCGATGGTAATGGTTGGATCACTGAGATCTACATCCTCTAAAAGTTTAGTCATCAAATCGGAAGAGGGTTGGGCTTGGATAGCCACATCCTCCTCTATGTTGGGGATTGATTCGGTGTTCCCAATGTCGGGTTCAGGATTTTGAGATGGCGAGAGGTTTTGTATGCATTGCTCAGTTATTTCCATAAACTCTCGCAGTATATCCTCAAGAGTTCGTGTCGGTTGTGGATCATGAGAAAGAAACTCTTAAGGATAATTGTTGGCATCCATGGTTGGCTCATCTTCCATTGGACTAGAGGTGTGAGGACTCTCTCGATGAAGACCATATGTGTTATATGACGAAGACTGATAAGATGGTTGATAGGCATAACCATACAAGTGATCACGCAATGTCTTTACCGGTTGGTCATTACTCCCCCGGTCCTTTTTCTTATTCCTACCTCCTGTTAAACTTGGTGGAACACTCTTGTTATTTTCAACCCAGTAATCACGTAGCGTCTTACGTTGGGGGGTAGAGAAGGTTGATTGAATCTCAGAAAAATACTTATGCTTATAATGGTTCCAATCATAAAGAGTTTTGATTCCATGGTCTGACATCTCATTTTCCAAAAGGTATGCATAAGCACCACACTTCCAATTAGCCATAATGAGATTTTAAAGAGTTAGAACTACCCTAATCTAGAAAAAAAAAGAACGAAAAAAAGGGAGATGGGGAGATGTTACCCAATAGAGTGAGATCTATGTCAGCAGCAATGTCCTACAAAATAAAAAAAAAATGTTAGTAATCTAAAAAAATCATAAAATCTACTTCTATAAAAATTAAAAATCCGTCCTAACTAAGATTACTCTATAGCTACTAGAACAATTAGAACCGTTTAACCTCTTTCTCCGGCAACGGCGCCAAAAACGTGTTCACTTCCCCAAGTGTAGGGTTGCAATGTAGTAATAAATCTCGGTAAGACCGAGGTCGATCCACAGGGAAGGAAGTAAACAATGCAAATTATCCTAATAACTAGAATCTAAAGAGGTTTGTGAAATTGGTTTTGAACATAAAATAGAAAATCTGATAATGAAAAGATAACTAGAGCATCAAGGATCCACTTATAGCTCTCCTTAGATGCATAATTCGCTACAGTTTCTCACTTTCTCAACTAGAATCGAAATTAAGTTCTATCTAATCGGATGATAGAGCAGTTAAAACAATCAATCTGTCACATGTATGATTCATGTATATGATTCACTCAATGCAAGCCAGGACAAGCATACTCAATTGCATAGGTAAGTCCCAATTCCAATAGGCTAAGATCACAATCATAAACATCATTAAATCCTGTCACAAGACAAAACTAGATTATGATTTGAACTTATTCAAATCACATACACAATCTCACATACTTCAGAAATTCCATAAAAGTAGACTTTTGGTAAGAAGTTCCCACATGAAGATCATAGTACTAAAGCGTACTCCAATTCCTCAGATCATACAGGTCTAGACTAATTCACAACAATTAAGAACTTAAGTAATTCTTCCAAACATCCATGAGTCATCATAAGACTAAGAAAAACTACTTAGTACTTGAATTAAACTTCAAACCATTGTTCTTAAACATTAAATCCAACTTAAAACCAATAAAATGAATTAAACAATCTAAGAAAACTATAAGGTTCACCTCTTAGCTCTAGCTAAGAGATTAGCTAATGAAAAGCATATTAAAAATAAAACTAGAACTAAGAAAAGGAAGAAAAACTAGCTGGAAGAGGCTAGGAAGCCTCCGATGACTTGAACTCCTTGCTCCCCACGTCCTTGCTTGATTTGGAATAGAAGAGAGCACCTCCTTTTATAGTGCAGCAATAGTACAGCAACATAGCAAAATTTGTTTCGCTTGGTACGACTTAACCAATGGTCGGATTGCCTTCAAATTTGATTTGTAGCTTCCTGGTAATGTGATCTTACTCATAAATGATTTAGATTTTCAAGATTATCTTCTGAATGGGCCCACCAATCAGATCAGCGACCGCCTCTCAAAATTGCGTACTTCGGGTACCTTCAGAACTAGTCATCTTGCTTTCAACGTTCCGGAGTGTAATGATGTCGGGTTGATCCCAAATTTTGAAAATTGATAGAAAACTTCCTCCTCTACATGATAGATGATTAGATTGTCCAAAACAATCCCAGAATGTGGTCTGAAAATTAGAACACTTAGGGCTTTTATAAACTCTGCGCAGTTGGATCTTTCTGGATGGTCCATCTTTCTTCAACCGGTACAATCAAACCACACATCCTTTTGATCTGAAACTTTGTGGTTATTCATATATGGATGTGTTCTAGAAGTTGGTCAAAGTAGATTCTTCATATCATCAATGATGAGTCTCCTGGACCGGCCCAGAGTGGAGTAGGCAGAATCTGGAACTTTCTGGACAGTTCGTATTGTTTTGGCCACCACGATCAATCCGTAGCTCCGATCGACACGAAACCACTTGGGTTAGTTTGGCGTCGAGCTCCTCTTCGACATAAATGTGTTGGATTTCCAAATATCATTAAGATGGGCCCATAAAACTGGTCTGAAAAACTAGAAACGGGAATGGCCTGCTGTCTGCAATCTGAAATCTGGAATTTGCATGGCCGACCGGTCAAGACCGATCTAGACCGGTCGGACAGGGCTGGCCGACCGGTCAAGACCGGTCTAGACCTGTCTAGTTTGGTCCAGCAGCCTTTGTAGAAAGCAGAATTGTTGGCCGACCGGTTTAGACCGTAGGGCCTGTTTGGTCGACCGGTCGGACCACCTTGTGGGGTTCCTTTTCTTTCCTTTCTTCTTTCTCTTCTTTCCTTTCTTCTTCCCTCTTTTGTTCTTCCTTTCCTTTGATCTTCAAGGTATGTAAGAAGGGTCTCAAAGCATCCGAATGATGAAGTCTCTCTTTCATTCCTATAACCACAAAACTATGCATTAGATTAGCCTTTAAATCATGAAAACCATGCATAATGAGTGATGAATTGGGGTTAGAATATGCACAATTAAGAGCTCAACAATAGGCATATCCATACAAGTGATCACGCATTGTCTTAACCGGTTGGCCACTATTCACCCTTTCCTTTTGTTGTTGCACACCTCCTATCATAACCGGTGGAACACTCAAGTTATTTTCAATCCGGTAAGCACGTAATGTCTTTCCGAGATGATCCTTATTCAATTTTGCTTCATTCCGATATTCCCTCATCGTCTTACGTCGTGTCTCAACATGTGTATTGCTTTCATTAATGTAATAACGCATCGTCTTTAGGGGGGGGGGGGGGGGGGGTAGTGGAGGTTCTTTGAATCTCAGAAAAATACTCATGCTTGGAGGGATCCCGATCACAAATAGTTTGGGTCCCCCAATCCTACGTCTCATCCTCTAAAAGGTACTTGTATGCACCATTCGTCCAATCATACATGATGAAATTTTAAGGAATTGGAAACTACCCTAATCTAGAAAAAAGAACAAAAAGAAGGGAGATGGGGAGATGTTACCTAATAGAGTGATATCTATGTCAGCAACAATGTCCTACAAAATCAAACAAAAAATTATTAGTAAAGTAGAAAAAAAATCCTACTTATAGAAAAACTGAAAATCCTACCTAACTAAAACTACTTTATAGCTACTAGAACAATTAAAACTGTTTAACCTTTTCCCTGGCAACGGCGCCAAAAACTTGTTCTCTCGCCTCAAGTGTAAGGCTGCGATGTAGTAATAAATCTCGGTAAGACCGAGGTCGATCCAGAGGGAAAGAGGTAAACAATTCCAAGTACTCTAATAACTAGAATCTAAGAAGTTTAAGAAAGTAGTTTTTCACATGAAATAGGAAAATCTGGAAATAAGAAGAACTAGAGCATCAAGGATCCACTTGTAGTAGTCCAATGCCAATCCATTCATCCAAGTACAACACAATTAGAATCAAAGTCCTATCTCTCATCTAATTGGAAGATATAACATTCAAGCACAAGCAGTCCCACTTAAATCTGGAAATCAGATTTCTAGTTCTAATGAAGCACATATAACTTGAACTTGTAGCCTTCGGAGTAACAGCCATGCCTATGACTATGGCATGCTCAAGGGTTACTACAATTCGAATTCAAACAACCCAATCATGGTAATCTCAGAGAATTGGAAGGAATTCATGTCCGGAGCACACACACTCTCACAAAACTGATAAAAAAAAATAAACTTTATTCAAATTAGAACTTGAAAATCCATAATTAAAGTAAAGGGTACTTGGAGAAATGAATTAAAGCATTGAAACAAACTACAAACTTCACCTCTTAGCTGTAACGTCCCGTAAATTTCCGTACAGATAATAGCGTACGGATGACCGTATGTCTCAGTTGATTGGATTCCCTAATGTAGAAAAGGAAGATTAGTTTAGTACAAATTGGACTAGATTATTAACATTCTGTAATATTTATGGCCCTTGCTCTAAATAGCCTTCTGGAGGGCTATAGATATAAAACATTTACTTCACCTGGGTCATAAAACTAGCAACTAATTCTTATAAGGCCATTTGGACTAATTTCCCTTCTTTTATATATACCTATTGCTGAGATTTTCCCCAAATCGAATTGGGAAATTTCAGGTTTGGGAGAGGGAGAGAAAGAGAGAGAAAGAAAGAGAAATCGAGAGAAAGAGAGAGAAATTGAGATAAGAAGAAGAAAGGAGATTGAAGATGTCCTTTTTCCTTCCCTTTTGAAGTAGGATGTTGCTCTAGCTGGTCGTTTCCATCGCTGGAGTGGTTCCTTTTGCGATTGGAGGTAAGAATCGAATCCTACCTTTCAACTCCAAGCTATCTTAGGTTTGAGACTGAAAATCTCATCCTAACCTTATTTCTTGTAGGAATAGCTGATTCTCCTTAACCCTAACCCTAGACCATTGGACGAACGTGGAACCCTAGACCTTAAAGTGCGGGCTATACTTCAAATCTTCTATTTATCATTCTTAAAGGGTATTAGACAATGATTCTTGTAGTCATAGTATAGGGCTTTGGATTTCTATATCTGATTGTTTATCTCAGTATCATTATATAACATGCATGTGTGTTTCATGGCTTTAGTGTTCGATGAAATGGGTAAATGACTCAACTGTTATATCTGATTTGTGGAATTCGTTGAGATGATGGAATTTGTGTTTCATGGCTTTAGTGTTCAATGAAATGGGTAAATGACTCAACTGTTATAACTGATTTGTGGAATTCGTTGAGATGATGGAATTCGTATATGATATGCATAATTTTATGTTATCGCACTTGTACTGCTTGTTATGGGTGAAGGGGCCAATCGATTAATGTGGGTATCCTAGTTGGATTGGATATTTAGTATTGACTGGTTGACGGGGTGAACTTGATCGCTCGACAGTAGTCTGGACTACAAGGGTCGTTTGTGCCCAATGCCTGTTTGGTCAATGTTCTCCCTGTATCAAACGGACATATCCAAAGCCAAGAAATGTTGTGTGGTAGATAGATTGTATTGAATGACTCTTCCAGAATCTGAAATACTAATGTCATTAGATGAAGTTGTCCAATTATAAATGTATGTGCGACACGACCCTACTAAATCTCCTTGGGCCGGGCATGGTGGTATGGGACACCGTGTTCGTACCGTCGGCCTACACTATGGCATTGAGCCTCCCCGTAGTGACCATAAGCTATTGTGAGGACGCTGGTCTGTTTTAGGTAAATCTAAAATAGCTGAGGTACTTATTTGAATAGAATATTCTTGTATTCTAAATGTATTGGAAGTTGGAGAAGGGATTCGTGGGCTACTGGCGATGATAGACAATCGCACCGTCAGGAGCCAGGTGGTCTTGTTCAGGACCTACTGTATGACATTAGTAATTCGGCATCACCAATCTTGCTGAATAAAATTTATACTAATAAAGGCCGAACTAAACATGCATACATGTCATCGGCAATCTCAGTGATTGTCTGACTGTTCGAAAGGCCAGGGCATTGGTGATAGCCTTCATACTTACATTATGTGTATATGAGTTATAATTGGAAGGATTAATATATCAATTTTGAATCTGTTGTGACTGCCCGGGACATGCATTGTGTGCGAATTCATAACATTCATGCATTAATACAACTAGTCTAGGATTCTTGTATGTTTTGTTTGCTCATTACCTATGCCTGATTCTTGTATGCTTGATAGATTGTTGAACTTAGAATTATAGTAGCATTGAGTTGATTACTCACCCCCTCAATCCTGGGTGGTGTTTTGACAAAACACCAACCAGACTCTAATGTAGAAACAGGTACTCTGGATGATGACGTCTTTCAGGATGAGTTAGAAGACTTTGTAGAAGGCGTTAGTTACTTTCAATTCTCGGATGGCCGAGAATAAGATGCAATGGCATCTTTTAGTTGGTGTTTTGGGGCTGTTTGATGGCTAGATGTATAATGGCCCAATTCTTTTGGACTTGCATTTTGGGGCTTCCCGTTGTGTGGGCCCCCTTATTTTGGATGATAATGTAAATTTGTAAATGATGGACCAGGTATGCACTTATATTTTGTCCTTACTTTAATGTTTATTTAGTTTTAAACATGCGTCTTGATACTATCAATCATAAATGCATTAATCACGCTTCCGCATAAGCATAGTGACACCCGAAATCTCAAGGGTCGAGGTCATGCTCGACTTCTGAAATTTGGGGCAGTTACATTAGCTCTAGCTAAGAGGTTAGTTAAAAGAAAACATTAAAAACTAGAAACTAAAACTAAAAGAAGAAGAAAACTAGTTGTAGGAGGCTAGGAAGCCTCCTAGGTCTTGATCTCTTTACTCCCCACATTGCTAGATGACTTAGGAAGAGGCTGTAGGTGTCCTTTTATAGCTTAGAGGCGTCACGGACTTGGAAGAAACGTGGAAGCTATGGAGTCCTCCCGCACTTAGGAAACCCAAAATTCAAATTTAGAAACTTCAAGTTGCTGTCTACTTGTGGCCGACTGGTCTTGACCGGTCAGGCCTTCTTCTTTTGACATTTTCTTTCTTTCTTTCTTCTTCTCTCTCCTCTCCTTGCTTTCTCCTTTCTTTGATCCACCTTGGCCTTCATCTAAAGCTCCTAAATGTGCCCCTTTTGGTCTCCAATTGGGTGAAGTCACTCTCATTCCTACAATCACAAAACAAGCATTAGATGGGCTTTTTAAACATGAAAACTATGCATATAATGTGATGTAATGGGTCGGCAAATGTATAAATTGGAGGTTCAACAAGGATCCCGACCTGTTGGCCGACCGGTCTTGACCGGTTGGACCAGGCTAGTCATTGGTCCAGGGACTTCCAGTGTGGGCAGCAGTGTAGCCGACTAGTCAAGACCGGTCTGGCTCCCTTGGCCGACTGGTCACGGCCGGTCAGAGGTCTGGTTTTCCAACGTTTCTTTCTTTCTTTGGTCTTCTCTCTCTTCCTCTTGCTTTCTTCTTTCTTTG
Source organism: Liriodendron chinense (assembly GCA_003013855.2). NCBI lineage: Eukaryota > Viridiplantae > Streptophyta > Magnoliopsida > Magnoliales > Magnoliaceae > Liriodendron > Liriodendron chinense. The sequence goes on along the minus strand of ML058462.1, from coordinate 1,446,659 downwards.
GTCCTCCTTCAATCATCATCCAATGGCTCTAAATAGTCCCTTTTGATCTCCAATTGGGTGAAGTCACTCTCATTCCTACGATCACAAAACAAGCATTAGATGGGCTTTTTAAACATGAAAACCATGCGTATAATGTGATGTAATAGGTTGGCAAATGTATAAATTGGAGGCTCAACAATGAGTGATGAATTGGGGTTAGAATATGCACAATTAAGAGCTCAACACACCCCCAACCAGCATTTTGCTAGTCCCGAGCAAAACATGCGTGAAACAAGTTTCATTCTCCAAAACCCAACTCTTCTTCGGAAACTATGTTTTTATACATTTCAAGACATACAAGTACAAAAATCAACAAAACTGAGTGATAGAAGTTGAGACCTTAAACTTCCAAAAACATAACAAGTGTTCATATAGAATTCCCACTAATTGATTGATAAATAGAAGGATCCAAACAAATTTAACCTAATGTGCATAGTGAATGTTCATCTCATGAATTTTCAGGGTTATCTTCTTAATAGATCAACTAAATTAGGGATTTAAGGTGTATAAATCAACAACAAGCTTATGACAGGAATTTGCCTTACCGTCCTTCCGACGGCTTTCACACTACGTCTCATTTCCAGCTTTGGTTATGGGTAGACCATCCCCCGGTTAGTAATAGGTAGCCTTTTTCAGAATTTTTCACCATATTTTCAATTATTCCCATATTTTCATCCTTCCTTTCCTTTTTATACACATTAGACAGGATTTTTAGAAATTCATATCTTTCGTCATTTTCCCATGGACAAGGATGGACAAAGTACTCCGGCTTAGTTTCTCGGCACCTCAAATCTAAACCTAGCCAATCCACAAATCTACATAATCCTTTCAAAACATGATAATCGTATAAAGTGAACTAGGTATAAAAGTGTTTCAATTTTTCTATCAATCAAAACAATAGGGGAATCTAATTAGAAAACCATCATGTTACAAGTCCTTTAAGAGTTTCAAAATCATCTCACTACATCTTTCTTCCTTTCATACTTACAACATCCCAAGTGCATATAAACGCGGTTTTCCGAAGGAGTTTTGAATTTTCAGAAAAATCGAAAAATTTCTACATAATTGTTCGAAATGTCACAAAAGCTAGTAGGTTCATTTAAGGATTCTCACCCCCCAATTAAAATCTTACATTGTCTTCAATGTAATAAGATATGCAATATGCATGACATGAGAGCAATGGCATAAAGCAAAAGAAAGTGAGAACGAGAGTACCTGAGGTAGCAAGTTGATCAATTCTAGCATCTTCCATTGTCTTGATGAGACTTACCTAAATGTAGAAAAGAAATCCTAACCTACCTACCTACCTTTAATTAGTCTGATCGACTACATGATCAAATTTGAGCAGGATCTTCATAAATTTCATTAGGTTTCTCTTGAGGACCATCCAAAGTCCTGCTTGAATGTACACATGGGTGTGTTTCTTCATTAAGGTCCAATCATAGTGTGCACCACATGCATGTAATGAGGAGATAAGAGCAACAAAAAGATTTCTCCTCAAGTTCTGAATTGGGTTGTAATTGATTAAAAATGGGTCCTCCCAATCAGAATTTTCAATGGGCTTAAGAACCCATGATGGTGGAGAGACATTCATTAAGTATTCTTTAGTTTGGGTTGTCTCTTCCACAACTTCAGAATTACACGGTGCTTCCACAAACAATGGTAAAGAGTGTAAATCAGTGGAATGGTGTTCTTCAAGCACCGACATTGTGTCTAACAAACTATCCAACTCCTTAATCATCTCATCATCAAGATCATAAGGTTGGGCCATGCATTCCTCTAGGAAATCGAGAGAGTCGGATGAAGGGTCCTCGTTCTCCCTAAGTGATTGAGGAAAGTCTGTTTCAATTTCAAGGAATTCCTCCTCTATAGAGGGGAGGTCTTCTAAAAAAATTTCTTAGATTCAGTGGTAAGCACATCATCTAACATTGGTTGATCTAAAATTTCAAATTGTACCACCACATCATCCAAAGAAACAGAATTTCCAGTCAAAGGGAGATCTTCCACAATAGAATTGGTCATGTTATGTTGGTAGGAGGACTCAAAGAGATCCACTTCGGCTATCTCTCTAGTAAGAATATCTTCCAGCGACTCATAATCATTCGGCCATTTGGAAGAAGAAATCATGGACTCACAATCATCCATTGAACCCTCATTGTGGTTAATCAAGCTACACTTTCAGATTTTGTAGATTCTTCGGGTTCATCAACTGTCCTTTTAAATCTCTTCATTATTTAAATTGGAATAGCTAAAAGAGATAGTTGATTCACTATAATCGATGGTAATGTTGGGATCACTGAAATCTACATCCCTTAAAAGTTTAGTCATCAAATCGGAAGAGGGTTGGGCTTGGATAGCCTCATCCTCCTCATTGTTGGGGAATGATTCGGTGTTCCCAATGTCGGGTTCAGGATTTTGAGATGGCGAGAGGTTTTGTATGCATTGCTCAGTTATTTTTATAAACTCTCGCAGCGTATCCTCAAGAGTTCATGTCGGTTGTGGCTCATAAGAAAGAAACTCTTGAGGATAATTATTGGCATCCATGGTTGGCTCGTCTCCCAAATTGAAATTTTGATGCTCCCACCTATTAGGATTATGCATGTCATATGTTGGGCTATTAGATGGTTGTTGATATGTGTAGCCAAACAAGTGATCATACATTGTCCTAACTGGTGGAACATTATTCATCTCTTTTCGATACTCTCCCATTGACTTACCTGGTGAAAAGTTATGCACATTATTCTTATTCCGGTAATCTCGTAATGTCTTACTTGGGGGAGTATTAGAAGTAGATTGAGTCTTAAAAAAATATTCATGCTTGTAATGGTTCCAATCATAATGAGTTTTGATTTCATGGTCCAACCTCTCATCTTCCAAAAGGTATTTAGACAATCCACCCGTCCAATAATTCATAATGAAATTATAAGAAGTTGAAACTATCCCAATCTAGGAAGAAAAAGAAAAAGAAGAAAGGGAGATGGGGAGATGTTACCCGTGGAAGTGAGAACTATGTCAGCAACTAAGTTCCTACAAAACACAAAAACAGAGAATTGTTAGTAATCTAGAAAAAATCAGAAAACTACTTTTTGAAAACTGAAAATCCTACCTAACTAAGACTACTCTATAGCTACTAGAACAATTAGAACCATCTACCCTCTTTCCTCGGCAGCGGCACCAAAAACTTGTTTACTCACCTCAAGTGCAAGGCTGCGATGTAGTAATAATCTCGGTAAGACCGAAGTCGATCCATAGGGAAGGAAGTAAACAATTCAAATTATCCTAATATCTAGAATCTTAAGAGTGGTGTATGAAATCAATTTTAAACATTAAACTGGAAAATCTGATAATAAAGAGAACTAGAGCATCAAGGATCCACTTATAACTATCTTTGATGTATAGTTCGCATAGGTTTCTCAATTACACCACTAGAATCGAAATCAAATCCTATCTAGCCGAAAAATAGAGTGGTTATAACAAATAATCTGTCTTATGCATGATTCATATACCTGATTCCCTCAATTCAAGTTAGGACTTGAGCACACTCAACTGCATAAGTCAATCCTAGTTCCAATAGATTAAGATCATAACCATGATAATCATCAAACCTTGTCACAAAGCTTAATTAATACCATGGTTTGAACTTGATTCAAATCACTTAAACACCCAACACATATTTCAGAATTTCTAGAAAAGATAGAACTTTGGTTTGAAGTTCCCACATGATGATCCAAGTTTAGAGCGTATTGAATCCGATTCCTTGGAGCGTACAGGTCTAGATTCATGCAAAACAATTAAGAACTAAAGCAATTCTTCCAAACATCCATGAGCCATCATAAGATTAAGAAAAACTACTTAGAACTTTATTCAAACTTCTAAAAACCATTGTTCTTCAATAAATCCAACTTGAAACCAATAAAACGAATTAAACAATCTAAGAAAACTATAAGGTTCACCTCTTAGCTCTAGCTAAGAGATTAACTAATGAAAAGCATATTAAAAACTAGAACTAGAACTAAGAAAGGAAAGAAAATTAGCTGGAGGAGGCTAGGAAGCCTCCTATGACTTGAACTCCTTACTCCCCACGTCCTTACTTGATTTGGAATAGAAGAGAGCACCTCCCTTTATAATGCAGCAATAGTACAACAACATAGCATATTTTATTTTGCTTGGTGCGGCTTAACCAATGATTGGATTGCCTTCTAATTTGTTTATAGCTTCCTTGTAATGTGATCTTCCTCATAGATGGTTTAGATTTTTAAGATTATGTTTTGAATGGGCCCACCAATTAGATTAGCGACTGCCTCTCAAAATTGCGCAATTCGAGCACCTTCAAAACCAGTCATCTTGCTTTTAACTCTACGAAGTGTACAGAGGTTGGATTGATCTCAAATTTTGAACATTGGTAGAAAACTTCCTCCTCTACGTGATATAAGGATTAGATTGTCCAAAACAATTCCAGAATGTGGTCCAAAAATTAGAACACTTAGGGCTTTTTATAAAATCTGCGCAGTTGAATATTTCTGTATGGTCCATCTTTCTTCAACCGGTACGATCAAACCACACATCCTTTTGATCTGAAACTTTGAGGTTATTCATATATAAATGTGATATAGAATATGGTCAAAGTAGATTCTTCATATCATCAATGATGGGCCACCTGGACCATTCCAGCGTTGAATAGCGAAATCTGGAAACCTTCTGGACAGTTCGTATCGTTTTGGCCGCCACGGTCAATCCGTAGCTCTGATCGACACGAAACCACTTGGGTTATTTCGGTGTTGAGCTCCTCTTCAACATGGATTTGTTAGATTTCCAAATATCATCAAGATGGCCTCTAAAAACTAGGCCAAAAAATAAAAAACGGGACTGCCTATATTTGAAATCTGCTTTAGAAAGTGCATGGCCGACTTGTCATCCGACCGGCCGGTCGGACCACAGGTCGGCCTTCATAAAATTAGTCCAGAGAGTTCGCTGTTTCTGGAGGGTTTGGTCGGCCAGTCTGTGGCTGTGACCGGTTGGCCGGTCAGGCTGTAAATTGTGACTTTTTCACACTTTTCTTCCTCCATTGCATTGCATCTTTCCTCCATCTCATATCCTTTACTTCTTTGATCTTCAAGGCATGTAAGAAGGGCCTCTAAACATCATAATGACAAAGTCTCTCTCTCATTCCCACAATCACAAAACTATGTATTAGATTCGTCTTTAAATCATGAAAACCATGCACAATGAGTGATGAATTGGGGTTAGAATATGCACATTAAGAGCTCAACAGAAAGTAGGAAGAATTCTTTTTCTTTTTCTTTCCTTTCTCTTTCTTAGGATCTTCTTTGTTCTTCTTTTTCTTTTTCTTTTCCTTCTTTTATTTTTATTTCTACATTTTTTTTTAGTTTCAACTTCTTAAATCTCATTATGGTTGAATGAATGGGTGATGCTTATGGATATCTTTTGGAAATGAGATGCCGGATCATGGAATCCAATCTCTTTATGATTGGAACCATTATAAGTATGAGTATTTTTCTGAGATTCAATCAACCTCCACTACCCCCCAACGTAGGACGCTGTGTGATTACTATAATACATATGATGAGACACGGCGTAAGACGACGGGGGAGTATCGGAATGAAGTAAAATCGAATAATAGTCAGCCGGGTAAAACACATGTGATTACTGGGTTGAAAATAACAAGAGTGTTCCATACAGTTTGACAGGAGGTAGGAATAAGAAAAAGGACCGGGGGAGTAATGACCAACCGGTAAAGACATTGCGTGATCACTTGTATGGTTATGCCTATCAACCATCTTATCAATCTTCGTCATATAACACGTATGATCTTCATCGGGAGAGTCATCACACCCCTAGTTCAAAGGAAGAACCAATCATGGTCATCGACAATCGTTTTAAAATGTTTTCCTCTTATGATAACATGTACATACAAATCCTTGAGGACTTAGAGAAAGAGTACGAGTATGAGCAATCAATTCAAAACCACTCGTCATCTCTTGAAGTCATTGAGCCCAAAATTGGGATCACCGATTCAATCCACAATAATGGGGAGGATAAGGCTATCCAAGCCCAACCTTCTCTAGATTTAATGACTAAACTTCTAGAAGATATTGATCTTGGTGACCCTAATTTTTTATCACCACCAATTATAGTGAATCAACTATCTCTTTTAGATATCCTGATTTTAATGATGAAGAGATTTCAATGACGGTTGACGAACCTGAGGAATCTACAAAATCTGAAAGTGATAGTATGATTAACTACAATGAGGGTTCAATGGATGATTGTGAACCCATGATTTCTTCTTCCAAAGAGCCGAATGTTTATGAGTCGTCGGAAGATATTCTTGCTAGAGAGATGGCCGAAGTCGATCTCTTTGAGTCCTTCCACCAACAACACATGCCAAATTTTATTGTGGAAGACTTCCATTTGAGCGAGAATTCAGATTCTTTGGATGAATGCTTGGCTCACTTTGAAAATCCAAAAGACCCAATTATTCAAGAGATTGTTAAAGCCTTGCACACTTCCGACTTGGTGCCTTATACTAGTTATGAGGAACCTAGTTTGGAAGAATTTCACTTCATGGAGTGTGAATCCCTCACCATAAAAACTGAATTTTTACAATCACTTAGGGAAGATGGGGACCCTTCATCCGACTATCTCGATTTCCAAGAGGAATGCTTGGCCCACTCCCATAATCTTGATGATGAGATGATAACGGAGTTGGACATTTTGTTAGACGCGGTGTCGGTGCCTGAAGAACACCATTTCATTGATTTACACTCTTTTACCATTGTTTGTGGAAGCACCGTGTAATTCTGAATTTATGGAGGAGGCAACTCAAACTAAAGAATACTTGATGAATGTCTCTACACCATCAAGGGTTCTTCAGCTCATTGAAAATTCTGATTAGGAGTACCCATTTTTAATCAATCACAACCCAATTCAGAATTTGAGGAGATATCTTTTTGCTGCTCTTATCTACTCCCATTATGCATGTGGTGCATATAAATATTGTACTTCAATGAAGAAAAGCACCCATGTTTACTATCAAGCAGGACTTTAGATGGTCCTTATGAGAAACTTATTGAAATTTATGAAGATCCTACTCAAATTTGATCATGTAGTTGATCTAACCAATCAAAGGTAGGTAGGTAGGTTAGGATTTATTTTTCTACATTTAGGATTGAATAAGTCTCATCGAGACAATGGAAGATATTGAAATTGATCAACTTGCTACCTCAGGTACTCTCATTCTCACTTTCCTTTGTTTTATGTCATTGCTCTCATGTCATGCATATTGCATATCTTGTTACATTGAGGACAATGTAAAATTTTGGTTGGGGGGTTAGATTCCTTAGATGAATCTACTAAACTTTGTGACATTTCGAGCAATTATATAGAATTTTTTTATTTTTTCTGAAAATTTAAAACTCCTTTGGAAAACCGTATTTCTATGCACTTGGGATGTTATAAGTACAAAGAAAGAGAGATGAAGTGATTGATTTTGAAAACTTTGAATTACCTGTAATATGATAGTTTGTTATATGAATTCTCCTATTTTTTATGATCGATAGAAAATTTGAACACTTTTGAGTCTAATTCACATTACATGATTCTCATGGTTTGAAGGGATTATGTAGATTTATGGATCGGTTAGATTGAGATTTAAAGTGTTAAGGAACCAAGCCGAGAAACTTTGTCCATCATATTCAAATGTAATCTGGGGCAAGGATTTTTATCCTATGCCGTTACCATTACGTGATTATTGCTTTAGTTCGAAGTGAGCCTTTTGGATTCTTCGGCTATTGATCATAAAAAAAATGAAAAAGAAGGAAAATGATGTAAAAAATGGTTATTGTTGAAAATGTGTTGAAAAATTCTGAAAATGGCTACCTATTACCAACCAGGGGATGATCTACCTGTAACCAAAGCTGGAAATGGGAAGTAGTGTGAAAGCAATCGAAGGAACGGTAAGGCAAGTTCTTGTCATAGGCTTGTTGTTGATCTGAACATTATTATATTTTTAGTTTGATTGGTATATGAAGAATGTAATTTCGGGAAGCTCATGAGATGAACATTCACTATGCAAACTAGCTTAAACTTGTTCGGATTCTTCTATTTATCAATCAATCAGTGAGGATTCTATTAGAACACTTATTATTTTTAGGGAGTTTAAGATTTCAATTTCCATTACTAAGTTTTTCTGAATTTTGCACTTATATGTCTTGGAGTTTTTAGAAGCATAGTTTCTGAGGGAGAGTTGAGTTTTTAAAGAATGGATTTGTTACTTGCATGTTTTGCTCAAGACTGGCAAAATGCTGGTTGGGGGTGTGTTGAGCTCTGAATTGTGCATAATCTAGCCCCAATTCATCACACATTATGCATGGTTTTCATGATTTAAAGAATAATTTAATGCATGGTTTGTGATTGTAGGAATGAGAGAGAGACCTTTTGAATTCAATGTTAAAAGACCGCTGTAGGACACCTTGAGGATCAAAGGAAGAAAGCGCAAGAATAGAAGAAAGAAGCTATGGAAAATGGAGTTGAAAAACAAAGAAAAACACTAAAAAAATCATATTAAAAGACCTGGCAGGGCTAGAAAAAGCAAAGTGCAGAGCTGCAGGCCATAAAATTAAAGTGCAGAAAGTTGCAGTTTCTGAAGATTGATCCAGAGATTGATCCGTCGATTGATCGCTCAGCCTGAGCGATTGATCGACAAACTTGAGTGATTGATCGCTCACAGCAAAAATTGACAGAATTGTTGCTGGGCTGAAGTACAGAGTTGCGATTGATCACCCAGCCTAAGCAATTGATCTCCCAACCTGTAGATCAATCGAGAGAAGGCAGATTTTTAAAGAATTGTTGTTGAAACTCTCTAGGACACTTTTTGTCCCATGCAATCCATCGCCCACTGCCTTCGATCAATCGCCCAGCACAACCGATTGATCGCCCAGCCCAATCGATCAATCGACCATGCGCCCAGTTTAGAAATTTCCAAGTCTGGCTCCGATTTTCTCTGTGCAGTGCGTAAATTCTATGCAAATTCTCGAAGATTGTTCGTTTGTGGGGTGTGAAAGCTATAAAAGGAGACCTCCACTTCATTCCTAGGGCATCTAACAGCGTGGGGAGCAAAGAGATCAAGACCTTAGGAGGCTTCTTAGCCTCCTACAACTAGTTTTCTTCTTCTAGTTCTAGTTCTAGTTTGTTTTTATGTTTTTCATTAGTTAACCTCTTAGCTAGGGCTAAGAGGTGAAGCTTGTAGTAGATCTAAGATGCTTTAATTCATTTTTATTGGTTTCAAGTTGGATTTTTATTGATTGAACGATGGTTTGTTGAGTTTGAATAAAGTTCTAAGTAGTTTTTCTTAAACTTATGATGACTCATGGATGTTTGGAAGAATTGCTTTAGTTCTTAGTTGTTTTGCATAGATCTAGACCTATACGCTCCGAGGAATTGGATTCAAGGCGCTCTAGACTTGATTTTTCATCTGGGAACTCCAAACAAAAGTTCTACTTTTTATGAGAAGTCTGAAATATGCATTGCTTATTTATATGATTTGGATGAAGTTCAAATCATAATATAGTTAAGCCTAGTGACAGGGTTTGATGATTATTATGATTGTGATCTTAACCCATTGGAACTAGGATTGACCTATACATTGAGTGTGCTCAAGTCCCAACTTGAATTGAGTGAATCATGTTGATGAACAACACATGGGACATACTATTTTGCTGAATTAACCGCTCCATATTCCGGCTAGATAGGATTTGATTTCGATTCTAGTTGTGTAATTGAGAAACCAAAGTGAATTATGCATTCAGGATCGCTACAAGTGGATCATCGGCACCCTAGTGCTTCTTTAGATTGTTAATTTCATCTCAAGTTACAGATTATTCTCCTATATTCATATTTTCCAGATTATTATAGTTTGATTTCAATTGGAGATTGTTAGAAGAAATTATGAGAATTCCTACATTAGTCCCTGAGAACGATCTTAGTCTTTACCGAATTATTACTACATCGCAACCCTACACATGGGGAGATAACATCTTCCTCAGATCCTATCACTAGACCTAAGTAGAACCACGAATTTGAACTTTAATTAAACCAATATCAATCCGTAAAACATCCATCTTATAATAAACAAAAGATATGAACTTTCCTAGTTTAGTTCTAGATAAGCACTTAGGATTCTTAACATGTAAGATCACATAGCATCCACCATATCATGATGGGTCTAAGATCTCTACAAATCAAAATCCTCTAAAAGTACCACATTGCTCAACTCAGTTAGACCTGGCAAAATTCAGCCCGACCTGCTAACCGGACCCGACCCGGTTTTTTCCAGTTTCGGGTTGAAAAATTTGACTTGAATTCAATTTTTGGGTTGACCCGACCTGACCTGGATTTTTATGGGTTGGGTTAGGGTTAAAGGTGACTTGACCCGACCCGACTCGAATCATATAGGGGTTAAGTAGACTATTAAATATTGATTTTCTTATTAGTTAAATTATACATAGTTTTCTTTTCGCACACACCCTGCTAGAACGTTCCACATGTCTATCAATTTAATAAACATGTGCACAACAATGATCACATTTTATGACATGTAGAACTAAAATATCATGAGATTATTTATTTATTGCTGGTGCTCATTTATTGAAGAACTGAAATGGTAGTTAATGGTTCATAAAATAAATTAATAAATTTATCTTAATGGTTATATTTATTTGATTATTGATAAGAATTTATTGGATGATTAATGTAACGCCTCGAAATTCAGCGCCCGAATATACCGCCTGAGCACGAATTCCCAAGCATTACTAAGGGAAATAAATGCAAAATCTAATAGATTATCTACTCAACTAAGCAAATTGAAAATCATGTATTTATTTCAAGCATAAATTAGAATGTTTAAGTTTAAAATCAACTGAAATACTCAAATCTCCAATAACTAAAGACTACATAAGCGTCCAGTAATCCCAACATAAACATAATTTAAAAATAGATAAAAGCGTCTTCATTAGAGTTGGTGTTCTCCTCCTCCTAGGTTTCCACCATGTCCTCAGATTGTGCCTCGTCCTCAAAAGATTCCATGTCATCTCCTGAACCTACGGTTCCCTAAGAAGGGTGAGCAAAAAATGCCCAGCGAGTAGGAGCACTTACCTAACTCCATAATATGATTAAGCATTCATACAATATGTAAATAGAATTGTAACAGTAGTCAAATAATAAAAATAAGAATGTATGTCATGTGCACACGATTCGTCCCATGACAACACACAATAGATACTGAACCAACCTCCCATAATGAAAGCCCATGCATCACGTGTAAATCAATCCATACACATGGCCTTTAATATAAGGTCTTTAGTCTGGCCTCAAATTGGCAAATTAACCACGTAATATTCCACATCCAATGGGGTACGACAACGCCTTGATCCTAACACTGTTACGCCCGATCTTGACATGGTATGCATTCCCTATGGAGACAACGTTGGATTACAACACTCCGATCTTGACATGGTATGCTTGATCCTGACACGGGTCGCAATCCCGATAAAAATAATATTAATCGCCCCTAGTCATGTGTGGTAACCCCCGATCCTAACACGGTACATTCGATTCTGAGACAGTTCGTATTCTCCATAGAGACAACGTTGGATTACAACGCTCCGATCCTGACACGATATGCCCGATCTTGACACGGGTCGCAATCTCCATAAAGACAACATTACCACACATAACTTTCACAAAAGAATAATCACCATATAACCATGCATGCTTAGCCCAATCCACATAACCACAACCATATCCATCCCACACAGACCATACACAGTCCAGACATAACCATACTTAGACAGCCATGGGTAAGGACCATTCACATACCCTACTCTAACTTAACCCCATGGACTCAATCTCATCATATACCGCTCTATGCATGATTGCATTGTACATGTAAACATGTATGTATTTGTATAAACATTAAATGTATAATAATAGACAATTAATCCAACTTGCATGAATTAAGAAATAACCACAAAGCACATAAATTAATGTGTATATCAAGTGCGAGAATTTAAAGTGGTCACTAATTACATATATCATAAATTACAAGTGCATACAAAATCATTAAGTATAAAAATCAATATGTTACCACATATTAGCAATAATTACATGGGTTAATTATTGCATATTATACATCCAATTAAGACACAAAATCAAGTAAAATCAGAGTACTAAATAATAAACTAGAATCTGGACTTTTCCCATTATTTAGAAACTTTAATATAGACCATACATGAAATCTCAGGATTTATGGATACAACACCCCCTACGGTTTGGCTTGTTATGGACAATCTAGACATCTGATGTACCCAAAATTAAATTGGTATACTTAAAACTTATTGGTCCAGGTATTGAACGCTTTAGATTGGAGAGATAACTCCCTTGTGGGGTCCAGATGTGCCCATCGCCTTAAGTTCAGATTCTTTCTCAGTTTCAGGTAGTTAGCACCACTGATTCGAGTGGACCATCCGAGACTCCAGTTGGTCTCATCTTTTTATGGTGGGTCCTCTACTGATTAACACACAATATAAATGGGGTGATCTCTCAAAGAAATACATATGGGGCCCACGAGTGGATTGCTGTCCAGTCCAGAAATACACATTTTTTTATCTATTTTACATCTTAGAAATGTCTCCACTAATTAAAATGGTGGGGCCCATTCGAATATCAGATCACGCTGAAACTTGGTGAGCCACTTAATATCCACATGAAGGAGATGATGGACGGTGCAGATCGAACAAATACATTATGTGGGGTCCACGTGTGGGGCCCAAGTGGGCTGCCTGTCTGCCCGTCCTCTCTCTCTTCCACGCACGTCAGCGTAAGGACGTTGTTGGCCTTGTTGGCCAGCGCGTCCCTTGGACAGCGCTAGTCATCAACGTTGTTGTTATTTTATTTATTTTTTTTGTTCTTCTTCTCCTCTCTTGTGGGGACCATTTTAGAAATCCACTCCATCCATCTTGTGATGGATGGCCCACTAGTAAGGTCTAGGATTTTTGTACTTTTTTCATAAGATAATTGTTAGAACTAGAAAAATCGCTGCTCGTTAGCAGTCTTTTTCCTGTGTTTCATTATTCTGGGGGAATTTTGAGTATAGAGACATTCATAGACAATCATAATCAATCACAAAGTATACACGAGAAAGCACCGTGAGGTGAATTTTATTCCAGAGATTCCGAGATCTTTTACATTCCTGGCCGTGAACTGGTCACGAACCCTCAATTACATCAATGGATGATCACCCTTGATTAAAAGGCAAAAGTAAATGCATGCATGTATCATAAATGAATTAAATAAAGCATTAAAGGAGCATAAATATAAATAAAGCACAGCATAGACAACACAGAGATTTTTACGTGGAAACCCTTACGAGAAGACCACGGCTCAAAGCGACAAGATTCCACTATGAATTGCAATTATACAATAGATGTAATATTAAAGGGATGGAGCTCGGATAGATCGAGCAAGTAGTTTAAATCGTCAGGGATTGTAGTCTTGAGTTCATGGTCGCCGAGACCACGTCTAGAATTTCTTATGGACCAAGCCATTGTTAAGACCAGTTAGATGTTGGTCCCATACTCCTTCGGGCGTTCCTAGTTGAGTAAGAACTAGGATTTTAACCGAGTCATGTATCTCAGGGTCATGACGCGTCTCTATGGACGATATGACTTTCAGGGATACACTTCATGGTTTCTGTTTAGTGCAACCAGGGCCAGTGACCGTCTCCGTTGGGACGGGTGACTTGCTGGAAGGCACTCCATGGGGTCTTAGTGCGACTAGGGTTTCAACCGAGTCGTATATCTCAGTGTCATGACGCGTCTCTATGGACGATATGACTTTCAGGAATACACTCTACGGTGTCCATTTACTGCAACCAGGGCCAGTGACCGTCTCCGTTGGGACGGGTGACTTACTGGAAGGCACTCCATGGGGTCTTTGTACAAACAGGGTTTCGACCGAGTCGTATACCTCAGGGTCATGACGCGTCTCTATGGACGATATGACTTTCAGGGATACACTTCACGGTGTCCAATTACTGCAACTAGGGCCAGTGACCGTCTCCGTTGGGACGGGTGACTTACTGGAAGGCACTCCATGGGGTCTTAGTGCAACCAGGGTTTCAACCGAGTCGTATATCTTAGTGTCATGACGCGTCTCTATGGACGATATGACTTTCAGGAATACACTCCACGGTGTCCACTTACTGCAACCAGGGCTAGTGACCGTCTCCGTTGGGACGGGTGACTTACTGGAAGGCACTTCATGGGGTTTTAGTGTGACCAGGGTTTCAACCGAGTCGTATATCTCAGTGTCTTGACGTGTCTCTATGGACGATATGACTTTCAGGAATACACTCCATTGTGTCCACTTACTGCAACCAGGGCCAGTGACCGTCTCCGTTGGGACGGGTGACTTACTGGAAGGCACTCCATGGGGTCTTTGTGCAAACAGGGTTTCGACCGAGTCGTATATCTCAGGGTCATGACTCATTTCTATGGACGATATGACTTTTCAGAATACACTCCACGGTGTCCACTTACTGCTACCAGGGCCAGTGACTGTCTCTGTTGGGATGGGTGACTTACTGGAGGCACTCCATGGGATTTTAGTGTGACCTAGGGTTTCAACCGAGTCATATATCTCAGTGTCATGACACGTCTCTCTAGACGATATGACTTTCAGGAATACACTCCTACGGTGTCCACTTACTGAACCCAGGGTCAGTGACCATCTCCGTTGGGACGGGTGACTTACTGGAAGGCACTCATTACCTTAGCCACTCAACTGACGGATCCCGCCTTGGATAGGACACAAATCAACTGGTCTTAATGATGAAGTATTTCAGACGTTTAGAACTCTTTCATTATGGTTTTCGATGATAACCACAGTCCCCTTCGATTTAGTTGTGTAACTCGATCCGAGATGAAATAAATTCATGCAATGGATGCAAATGAGTACAGTACAAAGTAACTATGCTTTATGCATGCTCAAGAGAAGATTGTATTTATGCTAAATGTTCAGTGTATCGAACAAATTATGCATTTGACTTGATCAATCTGCTTCGTATATATCTTTGTGTCATCAAAATTTTTCCCTCGCGTCTTTGAGATCGCGATTGATTTCACTAGGCATTTGTAAGACCCGTACCCTTATTTGCCCTCCGTACGCTTAATTTTCGGTGCCGGTAAATCTTGGATGGACCAGATTAGCGAGCCTTGATCGCGACCCTATTTTAGTACCGCATCGACCCAAGACCTATACCCTGGCGGCCGCATAGGCGCTGCGATTCCAACGCCGCACGGCACGCCCCATTGCGATACCCGGTGTGAAAGTTATGATCGATTGCGTAATGCAAGATGGGCCGCACAACGACGCGTGTGGCGTGGGACCCACTTGCACAAATCCCAAGATCATGTCAAATCAATCAAATCCATCACCATCACTCTACCCATACCCCTACTATACACACCCCATACCCCCCATCCCTCTCTCACCTCCCAAAGTCAACTCTCACCCATACCTCCCATACCCCCCTCCCATGCACCATCATGACCCCCATGATTCATTCTCTCTCTCTCCCCCCCATACAAGTCCATACGTAGGGGGAGAGGAGAGCTCATTTCAAATTTTATAGCTAGAGAGAGAAAGGAGAGAGAAAGAGAAAGAGAAAGAGATTTGAGAGAGACAAGAGAGAGAAGTAGAGAGAGATTTGAGTGATCAAGAGAGAGAAAGAGAGAGATTAGAGAGATTGAGGGTGGAGATCCAAGCTTGGAGGGCCCCAACCATCATCCGGACCGTCCGGATCGTCCGATCGTCAACCCGATCCAATCCAACCGTCCATCCTTCGAGGTGAGTGCAAGGGGGACATAAATCCCCCATTTTCTTATTTCCTTTCATTTTCCTTTTCTGTTGGGCCCATCTGGTGGTGGACAACCTGATGGATGGATTGGATCAACCATGAATGGGCCCCACCTTCTTATAATAATAATAATAATAATAATAATAATAATAAATAAATAAATAAATAAAAATTAAAAAAAACAAAGAGGGAGAGGGTGCCGCTGGACAGACAGCGTCCAGAGGACGCTGCTGCCCAGCAGCACGTGGGCTAAAAGCCCTTTTGGGCGTTGGGTAGGGTCCCCACTCGTGGGACCCACCTTGATGTATGAGTTGATCCACACCATCCATCTGCTTCTCCATCCCATTTTATGGCAAGGAGACAAGAATGAAGAAGATCCAAATCTCAGGTGGACCACACCATTGAAAACAGTGAGGCTAATGAAGCCTACTGTTGAGGCTTCTTGGACCCACCGTGATGTTTGTGGACCACATCACCTGCCACATATTGGGCTTGTTAGGACCCCAACGATCTGGGGAACATGACGACTGGAGCGGATTGTCCCTAAGTGGGCCTCACTTGAAATAACCACAAAAAAGGAAAAGAAATGAACGTCCAGCGTCACTTGGACGCTGTAATGGGGTCCCCACTCGTGGGACCCACCTTGATGTTTGTGTTCCATCCACGCCGTCCATCGGTTTTCCCCAGATCATTTTAGCGCCAGGGCCAAAATGTGAAGCCGATCCAAATCTTAAGTGGACCGCACCGCATAAAATAGTGGAAATAATGATTTCTACTATCAGAAATTCTTTGGCCCACTTTGATGTTTCTAGACCGATTTACGTATCCAATATTGGGCTCATTGGGTCCAAAATGAGATGGCCCAACTAATAGACGGAGTGGATCACCCTTATGTGGGCCCCACTCGATGAAAAGCATGAATATAAAAAAAAGAAGAAGAAAAAGGAAAGAAGAGGCAGAGGTGTCCTGATGCGGGGAGTACCAGCGTCCAGGACGCTGGCTCGTGCCAGCTGGTGGCCCACTCGTGGGTCCCACCATGATGCATGTGCTGTATCCACACCGTCCATCCATTTGGGGAGATCATTTTAGGGCATGACCCCAAGATTGAGTCAGATCGAAGTCTCAAGGGGGCCCCACCATAGAAAACTGTAGGGACAGCGGCCCTACCGTTGAAACCTTCTTATGGCCCACCATGATGTTTATCTGAGATCCAACTGTTCGCTTCCCCAAGTGTAGGGTTGCGATGTAGTAATAAACTCGGCAATACCGAGGTCGATCCACAGGGACTTATGTGGGATGTCACAAACTCATCCACAAGTTTCTATTGAAGCTAACAATCAAAGTTTGAATATAATGTGTGTGATTAACAGTTTTAGCTAAATTGAATGTAAACAATTATAAGAAGGCACTAGGGGTTCGAGGATTCACTTGTAGCAATCCTCGATGTTCAATCCGCTGTGGTTTCCCATTCTCTCAACTAGAATCACCAGTCAGGTCTATCTAGTCGGATGATAGAACTGTTAAACCAGAAGTCTGTAACATGTAAGTTCTGTGCATAAAGTTCACTCAACTCTAGGCTGATCTGAGCATGCTCATTGCATAGGTCATTCACCTTTTCTATAGGTCCAATTCCCAATCATAACCATCCTCAAGTCTTCTCACAAGACAAGGCTAGATCATGATTTGAACTGGATTCAAATTATATGCACAATCCATACATATTCCAGATAATCAACCAAAACTAGAACTTTGGCATGAAGTCCCTTTATGAAGAGCTTGGTACTAGAGCGCACTCCAATTCCTCGGATCATACAGGTCTAGACCGTTGCAAACAAATTAAGAAGATAAGTAATCCATCCAAACATCCATGAGTCATCACAAGACTAAGAGAAATTACTTAAAAACTTGTATAAACTTCAAACCTTAGTTCATAATCATGAATTCCAAACTGAAAACCACTTAACTACGAATTAAAACATCTTGGATACACTACAAGCTTCACCTCTTAGCCCTAGCTAAGAGGTTTAGCTGCTCATGATCCAAGGAAACATGAAACAACTACAAAAAGCATAAAAACAGCAAAGCAAACCAAAAGGAGTTGTGAAACTCCAATCTTCACTTCCACAGCCTCCAACCTCGCTTGAACCCTTCTAGGATGCCCTAGGAACGATCCCTAGGTGTCCTTTTATAGTCTGGAAGCTCCACAACTTCGGAAGAATCGAGAACTTGCGTAACACTTACGCAGCGCAGAGAAAATCGGGATGAAATTAGAAATTTCTAACTCAGTACGCATGGCCGACCGGTCATGACCGGTCGGCCTCAAGTGAAAACACTCCAGCAGGTATGCCCGACCGGTCAAGACCGGTCGGGCCTAGTAGAACATCAGTCCAGCAAGCCTATCCGACCGGTCAAGACCGGTCGGATGTTTTCATCCTCCTTACAGCAGCAATGACCGACCGGTCTTGACCGGTCGGTCCTTTTCCATGAAGTTCCAGCATATGTCCGACCGGTCAAGACCGGTCG
The DNA here is from genome assembly GCA_003013855.2 of Liriodendron chinense. Lineage (NCBI taxonomy): Eukaryota > Viridiplantae > Streptophyta > Magnoliopsida > Magnoliales > Magnoliaceae > Liriodendron > Liriodendron chinense. Next base: position 1,428,163 of record ML058462.1, on the reverse strand, counting down.
GACGTCTTCAGTAGGGGCCAAATCTGCATGGCTGACCGGTCACTGACCGGTCTGACTTCCTTGGCCGACCGGTCACGACCGGTCAGCCCTCTTTTCTTCTTGTATTTTTCCTTTCTTTCTTCCTTCTGCTTTCTTTTCTTCTTTAGTTCTTTCTTTCTTTATTAGAATAGTTCCAAATGAGCTCATTATATCTTCAATTGAGTAGAGTCCACCCTCAATCCTGTAGTCACACAACATGCATTGAATTAGCTTCCAAACCATACAAACCTTGCATAATGAGTGATGAATTGGGGTTAGAATATGCATAATTAAGAGCTCAACACACCCCCCAACCAGCATTTTGCTAGTCCCGAGCAAAACATGCGTGAAGCTAATCTCATTCTTCGAAACTCAACTCTCTTTCAGAAACCATCCTTTTATACATTCCAAGGTTCATAAGCTTAAGATTCAGAAACATTAGGCAACAGAGGTTGAAACCGTAAACTCTCAAAACATAATACGCATTCACATGAAATTCCCGCTGATTGGTTGATAAATAGAAAGATTTGAACAAATTTAACCTAGTGTGGGTAGTGAAAATTCATCTCACGAGTTTCTAGGATTATCTTCTTCATAGATCAAGTAAACTATAGAACTCAAGGTCCATAGAGCCATATCAAGCCAATGACAGGGATTTGCCTTACCGTCCTTCCGACGACTTTCACACTACGTCCCATTTCCGGCTTTGGTTACGGGTAGACCATCCCCCGGTTGGTAGTAGGTAGCCCTAATCGGAATTCTCCACCATTTTTCCACATTCCCAATTTCATCCTTCCTTTTCCTTTTTCTTTTTAAATTAGATAGGATTTTTAAAAATCCATATCTTTCATTATTTTCCCATGGACAAGGATGGACAAAGTACCCTGGCCTGATTTCTCAATACCTTAATTCAAAGTCTAGCTAATTCATAAGTCACATAATCCCTTCAACTCATGAAAATCGTGTAATGTGAACTAGGTGTAAAAGTGTTCAGATTTTCTATCAATCACAAAAATAGGGGCCTTCACATATAAAACCATTATGCTATGAGAGATTGCAGACATCCAGCCCCATACACTTCATATCTCCTCCTCTTATGCTCATATCAACTTGAATGTGTAAAACCGGTGTTTTCCAAAAGAGTTTCGAATTTTTGAAAAATCGAAAAAAATTTCACATGATTGCTTGGAATGTTGCAAATCGCTGGATTCATCCAAGTGATCCTACACCCCCCAACCAAATTTTGCATTGTCCTCAATGAAAAAGATGTACAATGAGCAAAACATGAGAGCAATTTGAAAATAAAAGGGAGTGAGGAATGATAGTACCTGAGAGAGTGAAAAGTGGAGATCTTCCTCCTTCTAACTAACCTATGAAAACGAAAACAAAAGTAGCAGAATCCTAATCCTAACCACTCTATACCTCCATCAGACTAGGAGATCAATTATCCTGATACACAGGATCATTCAGATGTATGGACATACCTTCTGAAGGGAAGTTCTCAAAGAACGGCTTTAATCGCTGCCCATTTGCTTTAAAAATGTTGCCGTTCCTTGGATTTAATAGCTCAACAGTCCCATATGGATAGACAGTTTGCACAATGTAGGGACCGGTCCACCGAGATCTCAATTTTCCCGGAAATAGATGTAAGCGAGAATTATACATGAGGACTTTTTTATTTATCGTGAATGTCTTGCGAAGAATATTCTTATCATGGAATATCTTCGTCTTATCCTTGTAGATTCTTGCATTCTCATAAGCTTCATTCCGGATTTCTGCAAGTTCATTCAATTGTAGTTTGCGTAACGAGCTTGCCTTGTCAGGATTGAAATTTATCTTCTTAATAGCCCAATACGCCTTATGTTCCAACTCCATAGGCAAGTGACAAGCCTTCCCATAGACAAGTCTATAGGGAGACATTCCAATAGGAGTTTTAAAGGCAGTACGGTAGGCCCAAAGCGCATCGGTAAGTCGAAGTGACCAATCCTTGCGATCAGGATGCACCGTTTTCTCTAAAATGTGTTTAATTTCTCTATTGGATATCTCAGCTTGTCCACTAGTTTGTGGGTGATAGGGAGTGCTCACTTTGTGCGTTACGCCATATTTCTTCATTAATGCTTCAAAAGGGCGATTGCAAAAGTGAGACCCTCCATCACTTATGATGACTCGAGGCGTTCCGAACCGGGAAAGAATGTTTTCTTTTAAGAATCGAATGACCGTTTTATGGTCATTATTCCGGCAAGGGATGGCCTGGACCCATTTGGAAACATAATCAACGGCAAGCAAGATGTATAAGTTTCCAAAAGAAGATGAGAATGGGCCCATGAAATCGATGCCCCAACAATCAAAAAGTTCGATAATTAAGATGGGATTGAGTGGCATCATATTTCTACGGGAGATTCCTCCTAATTTCTGACAAGGTTCGCAAGCTTTGCAAAACTCATGTGTGTCTTTGAACATGATGGGCCAATAAAACCCACATTGCAGAATTTTCGCTGTGGTCTTCTTAGCCGAAAAATGGCCACCACAAGCTTGGGAATGACAGAAGGAGATGATACTTTGTTGCTCATTATCTGGGACACATCTCCTTATGATTTGGTCGGGACAATACTTGAACAAGTATGGGTCGTCCCATAGAAATTTTCGTACCTCTGAGAAGAATCTATCCTTATCTTGCTTTTTCCAATATGTAGGAATTGTACCTGTAGCAAGATAATTAGCAATGTCCGCATACCATGGCAATTGGGAAACAGCAAAAAGTTGTTCATCAGGGAACATGTCATTGATTGCAGTCGTTTCAGGGGAATCAGTGAGGACAAGTCGAGAGAGGTGGTCAGCTACTACATTCTCTACTCCTTTCTTATCACGTATTTCTAAGTCGAATTCTTGGAGTAGGAGGATCCATCTTAATAACCGTGGTTTAGCATCCTTCTTAGAGAGAAGATACTTAAGCGCGGCATGGTCAGTGAATACAATGATCTTGGATCCAATCAAGTAGGATCTAAACTTTTCCAAGGCAAAAACTACTGTTAAAAGTTCCTTTTCAGTAGTGGTGTAGTTTGCCTGGGCTGAGTTTAGGGTTCTACTTGCATAGTAGATAACACATGGCTTTTTATCTTTTCTTTGGCCTAACACGGCCCCAATAGCATAGTCGCTAGCATCGCACATAATCTCAAAAGGAAGGCTCCAATCAGGTGGTTGCATTATTGGGGCGCATGTCAACATGCCTTTAAGGGTGGTAAAGGCCTTTTGACATTCTTCACTCCACTCAAATGAATTTTCCTTTTGAAGTAGGTTACATAAAGGACGAGAAAGTGAACTGAAATCCTTTATGAACCGTCTATAAAATCCTGCGTGTCCTAAAAAGGACCGTATATCTCGTATGCTTTTGGGTGGTGGAAGGTCAGAGATAAGGTCAATTTTCGCCTTGTCCACCTCAATTCCATTTTGTGAAACGATGTGACCAAGTACAATTCCCTTTTTAACCATGAAGTGGCACTTTTCCCAATTGAGCACAAGGTTCTTCTCTTCACATCTTTTTAGCACAGATTTCAAGTGCTCAAGGCACTCATCAAAGCTACAACCGAATACGGAAAAATCATCCATGAAGACTTCTAGAATTGTTCCCACCATGTCAGAAAAGATGCTCATCATACAACGCTGAAAAGTGGCAGGGGCATTACATAGTCCAAACGGCATCCGTCGATAGGCGAAAGTGCCGAATGGACATGTGAATGTAGTCTTTTCTTGGTCTTCACGGGCAATTTCTATTTGGTTGTACCCTGAATAGCCATCAAGGAAGCAAAAGTGGGAATGACCCGCCAACCGTTCTAAAATCTGATCAACAAACGGTAGGGGGAAGTGGTCTTTCCTCGTGACAGTGTTTAGCTTCCTGTAGTCAATGCACATTCTCCAACCGGTAGTGACTCTAGTTGGTACGAGTTCATTATTGGCATTGGCTATGATGGTTATTCCGGATTTCTTTGGCACCACTTGAGTTGGGCTCACCCATTGGCTATCAGATATTGGGTAAATGATACCTACATCCAATAGTTTCACCACTTCGGCCTTAACCACATCCTTCATATTTGGATTTAGTCGTCTTTGTGGTTGCCGGGATGTCTTTGCATTTTCCTCAAGATGTATGCGGTGAGTGCAAATCAGTGGGTCTATGCCTTTGAGATCCGCAATTGTCCATCCGATGGCACTCTTGTGCTCTAATAGAGTGGCTATTAGCCTACTCTCTTGTTCCTCATCCAAGTGGGAAGAAATCACCACTGGATATGTCTCATCTCGACCTAAATAGACATATTTTAGCTCACTTGGCAATGGTTTTAGGTCGAGTTTTGGTGCCTTAATGTTGGATGGGAGGGCCTTGTTCTCATTTATAGGCAAAGGTTCAATTGGGGCCCTCCATCTTTTATTTTCACGCACCAGCATCACATCTAAAATGGCATCCATCTCTTGTGTTGTATTATCATTCATATCATGGAGATGGGCCACACATGCCTCTAAAGGGTCGGAAAATAGTGACAAGGGGATTGTATCTTCCACGAATGATTCGATCATGTTTAATTCGTGGATATCATCATCAACTTCCCGCGGTTGTTTGCATAACTCAAATATATTAAGCTCAAGAGTCATATTTCCAAAGGACATTTGTACCAGTCCGTTTCTACAATTGATAATGGCGTTTGAGGTAGCTAGAAACGGCCTTCCAAGTATGACAGGAATTTGAGTACCGGTGCCTATCACGGGATGTGTGTCCAAGACAATAAAATCTACTGGATAGTAGAATTTATCAACTTGGACTAGAACATCCTCTACCATTCCTCTCGGTATCCGGATGGATCTATCAGCAAGTTGGAGTGTGGTTTTGGTGGGTTTCAATTCACCTAACCCAAGTTGTTCATAGACCGAGTATGGAATGAGATTCACACTTGCCCCCAAGTCGAGTAGGGCTTGTTTAATCTGGTAGTCTCCTATGATGCATGATATGGTTGGACTACCCGGATCTTTGTATTTTTGGGGCACCTCTTGTTTGATGATGGCACTCAAATTCTCAGCCAAAAGCACTTTGTTGTGAACATTATGTTTCCTTTTGATTGTACACAATTCCTTTAAAAATTTGGCATAAGATGGTATTTGTTTTATTGCATCCAACAGCGGAATGTTGATCTTCACCTGCTTGAAAACTTCCAGAATCTCCAGATTTTTATCTAAAGGTTTAGGTGAAATCAACCTTTGTGGAAATGGGGCAACCGGCTTGTATTGTCTTTCCGGTTCTTTCTCTTGTGGAATATTGTTTGGGCTATCATCTTCTTTGGGAATTTCCGGATCCTTAGGCTTGGGGGCCTTCACCGGATTGGATTTATCAATTTCTTTCCCACTTCTCAAAGTGGTGATAGCTTGGACATGTTCCGTATGGTGGGAGGATGAGCTTGCATCTTGTATCTCATATTGGGTCCTTGGATTAGGAAGAGGTTGGGCAGGGAGTGTGCCCTTCTCTCTAACACTAAGGTGAGCTTCAACTCTAGCCAAAGATGTTTTCAATTCATTGATGGCTTGGTTTGAGTTTTGATTGAATTTCAATTGCTCTTGCATGAACCCATCTATTTTTAGAGAGTTTGTCTTGTTATGCTCATTCTGGACTGATACAAATGCACCCAACATCTCTTCTAGTGATACTTTTGGAGTGTTGTTTGCATTTGCATTGGGCCCATTCTTCCAACTGAAGTTGGGATGGTTCTTCCAATTAGGATTATACGTGTTTGAGTTTGGAGCACCATATTGCTGCTGATAACTGTTTATGGCATTTGTTTGTTCTTGTAAGATGCCTTGGACTGCTGAAATTGTGGGACAATCGGGTGTAGCATGTTGATTTCCAGCACAAATTCCACAAACAGTTTCAACCTCAGTGGAGTTGATTGTTTCCCCTTTCCTTAATTCCATGGCTTCGACCTTTCTTGTAAGGCTAGCCAACCGTGCACTTATGCTATCTTCTTCTGATAGGACATACATTCCTCCCTTTTCCTTTTGTTGGCCAATCTTGGAATTTGTTGGTTTAGGTGTGTCCCAAGATTGTGCACTTTCAGCCAATTCTTCGAGATAATCCCATGCTTCATCAGCTTCCTTATTCATGAACTCCCCATTACACATCATCTCTATAAATTGGCGCATGGATGGAATCAGTCCTTCATAGAAAAAACTTATAATCCGCCAATTTTCATAGCCATGATGTGGGCATGCATTTAATAGGTCCTTGAATCTCTCCCAACATTGGGAAAAGGTTTCATCCTCCTTTTGGGCAAAGTTCATGATAAGGCGCTTAAGCATGTTCGTTTTGTGAGTAGGGAAGAATTTTTTTATAAATTCTCTGTGCATATCGTTCCATGACCCGATTGATCTTGGCCTTAATGCATACAGCCAACCCTTGGCTTTATCCTTAAGAGTGAAAGGAAAGAATTTAAGTCTTACTACATCTTCAGTCACATTTGCAAAGTGCATGGTGGTGATTACCTCATCAAACTCCCTAAAGTGTTGATAGGCACTTTCACTGTCTAAACCATGGAATTTAGGGAGAAGATTGATCACTCCCGGTTTCAAATCCACATTCCCTGCATTTGGTGGAAATACTATGCATGAGGGAGTGCTTGTTCTTGCAGGTTGCAAGAAATCACGTAAAGTCCTAGGTCGGGGAACATTCTCAACCACATTCTCCCCTGTTTCGGTTTGATTTTGAACCGGGTTAGGTTGATTTGTAGCCATACTTTCAGATAAAATTGGAGAATTTAGACGTCTCCTAGCACGTGGCTCTCTATCAATCCCTTCTACTATCCCCCCTTCACTTATGAGTCGGTTATTGGAATCCCGAGCCCAATGTGGCATGCAAAATAAAAAATAAGAAACAAAAGACAGGAAAAAGAATTCTTCCTTCTTTTTCTTTACTCTTCTCTAAGACCGAAGCACAAGGTGTCTTGCAATGGCTAGGCCAAAAACAAAGATAGAGACCGATTTCTCCTGGTCAATAGGGGTTCAGAGAACACCCCACCCACTCTTTGAATCTTTTGAGAAAAGGCACAGAAAAAGGAGAAAGAGGAGTAGAGATGAGAAAAGAAATCCCTGAGCACAAGGTGATCCAAGACGGCAGAGCCGACCAATAGGAATCCAGGTGGCAAAAAGGCCGACCTTTCAGAGATCCAAAAGGAGTCTCCACCCACTCTACAAGAGATGAATAAAATAAGAATGACTATGAGAAGGAGAAGAGTAAGGTTTTAGAAGGATAGAACCTGATTTGCACTTGAAATCCTTGAATCTTCTCCAGCTTCCTAGAAATCCTTGAAAGAAAAAAAAAAAAAATCAAATAAACAAACTAAGTTAGTTCTAATAATCTAAAAGAGTCCTAAATAGATACTAATTTCAGAAATTTGTGAAAACCGTCAAGGTCCCCGGCAACGGCGCCAAAAACTTGTTCGCTTCCCCAAGTGTAGGGTTGCGATGTAGTAATAAACTCGGCAATACCGAGGTCGATCCACAGGGACTTATGTGGGATGTCACAAACTCATCCACAAGTTTCTATTGAAGCTAACAATCAAAGTTTGAATATAATGTGTGTGATTAACAGTTTTAGCTAAATTGAATGTAAACAATTATAAGAAGGCACTAGGGGTTCGAGGATTCACTTGTAGCAATCCTCGATGTTCAATCCGCTGTGGTTTCCCATTCTCTCAACTAGAATCACCAGTCAGGTCTATCTAGTCGAATGATAGAACTGTTAAACCAGAAGTCTGTAACATGTAAGTTCTGTGCATAAAGTTCACTCAACTCTAGGCTGATCTGAGCATGCTCATTGCATAGGTCATTCACCTTTTCTATAGGTCCAATTCCCAATCATAACCATCCTCAAGTCTTCTCACAAGACAAGGCTAGATCATGATTTGAACTGGATTCAAATTATATGCACAATCCATACATATTCCAGATAATCAACCAAAACTAGAACTTTGGCATGAAGTCCCTTTATGAAGAGCTTGGTACTAGAGCGCACTCCAATTCCTCGGATCATACAGGTCTAGACCGTTGCAAACAAATTAAGAAGATAAGTAATCCATCCAAACATCCATGAGTCATCACAAGACTAAGAGAAATTACTTAAAAACTTGTATAAACTTCAAACCTTAGTTCATAATCATGAATTCCAAACTGAAAACCACTTAACTACGAATTAAAACATCTTGGATACACTACAAGCTTCACCTCTTAGCCCTAGCTAAGAGGTTTAGCTGCTCATGATCCAAGGAAACATGAAACAACTACAAAAAGCATAAAAACAGCAAAGCAAACCAAAAGGAGTTGTGAAACTCCAATCTTCACTTCCACAGCCTCCAACCTCGCTTGAACCCTTCTAGGATGCCCTAGGAACGATCCCTAGGTGTCCTTTTATAGTCTGGAAGCTCCACAACTTCGGAAGAATCGAGAACTTGCGTAACACTTACGCAGCGCAGAGAAAATCGGGATGAAATTAGAAATTTCTAACTCAGTACGCATGGCCGACCGGTCATGACCGGTCGGCCTCAAGTGAAAACACTCCAGCAGGTATGCCCGACCGGTCAAGACCGGTCGGGCCTAGTAGAACATCAGTCCAGCAAGCCTATCCGACCGGTCAAGACCGGTCGGATGTTTTCATCCTCCTTACAGCAGCAATGACCGGTCGGTCCTTTTCCATGAAGTTCCAGCATATGTCCGACCGGTCAAGACCGGTCGGACGTCTTCAGTAGGGGCCAAATCTGCATGGCTGACCGGTCACTGACCGGTCTGACTTCCTTGGCCGACCGGTCACGACCGGTCAGCCCTCTTTTCTTCTTGTATTTTTCCTTTCTTTCTTCCTTCTGCTTTCTTTTCTTCTTTAGTTCTTTCTTTCTTTATTAGAATAGTTCCAAATGAGCTCATTATATCTTCAATTGAGTAGAGTCCACCCTCAATCCTGTAGTCACACAACATGCATTGAATTAGCTTCCAAACCATACAAACCTTGCACAATGAGTGATGAATTGGGGTTAGAATATGCATAATTAAGAGCTCAACACCAACCTGTTCATAAGTTCACACATGCATGGAAGAAGGAAAAAATAAAAATATCGGCTTGATCCGAAACTTCTGTGGGCCCCACTTGTTGAGAGTAAAAATAAAAAAATAAAAAACAAGATGCTGGCTGCTAGACAGACAGCGTCCAGGGGACGCTGCTGCCCAGCAGCGTAGTATCTTTGGGCATTGTCAATGGGCCCCACTCGTTGGGCCCGCCTAGAATGTATGTGCCTTACCTATTCCGTCCATATGTTTTTCCCAGCTCATTTTAGTGGCTGAGCCCAAATTTTAAGCATATCCAAACGGCAAGTGGGCCATGCCACGGGACAACAGTGGGAATAATGATCGCCATCGTTGAAACCTTCCGAGTCCTACAATGATGTTTATTTGTTACCCAACCTATTCATAAGTGGCTGGGCCCAAAAATTTAAGCATATCCTAATGTCAAGTGGACCATGCCACAGTGGAAATGATGATTTCCAACGTTGAAACCTTTCCAGGTTCTACAGTGCTGTTTATTTGCCATCCAACCTGTTCATAAGATCACATGGATATGGATGAAGGAGAAAACACAAATATCTGCTCGATTCAAAACTTCTTGGAACCAGTTGGGTACCACGCTGCCCAGCAGGTGGCCCACCCTATGGGTCCCAACGTGATGTATCTATTAGCTCCACCATGATGTACATGTTTTATCCATGCCGTACACGTATTTTGATGGCCTATCTTGTATGTGCAGGCCCAAGTATAGGGCCGATGTGGTCTCAAGTGGGCTATGCCACGAAGACCTTTACATTTCCAATGGGACCCACCGTCCGGGTCCCACTCTCCGTATATATTGGGCCTTTTAAGGCCAATGTTACATGATATGTTTGATAACATGCTAGTATGATTAGCTTGATATGTCACATTGATAACATGCTTAGTATAATGAATACCATGCTCATTCATATGCCCATGCGCATCATTTGTATGCCTGTTATGGATCATGATTAACCATAGCATATGCTAGTTGGCTTGTTATACTTAGGGGACCCGTGTGAGACAGGGTCACCCCACATGATTGCTCAGTATGCGTAAGTTTGGTGCATGATTTGGATTGTATGACTCATGCATTTCGCATTATGTATGTTCCGATCGCTTTCACACCCTAGCAGCATCGGGGTGGTGGCCACCATAGTCACATCATGGTTGGCAGTATTGGACACCGAAAACTTGTTCTAGTATGTGGGCGCTATGGATGTCCTTGGGTGAAAGTCACTAAACCCTATGGTACCAGTAGGATGCTCCAGTGTCGAGACCGAGTGGATAAGATGAGCGCCCGTGTGCCAAATACCAGTAGGCCCGTCTCCCACTGTGTCGAGGTCAGTTCGAAAGGGGTGTGACCTTATCTGCCCAGGTGCAGTGGGCTGTAAGCTAGGTCGAGTCTGACCAACTCATGGAATGGGTCCGCTATCGGCGAGCCGGGTGGGCATTGCAATACCACTGATGAGGTGGATAGTGAGGTCTTTTTTACTCGCTTGGTTATGCGCATGATGTGCGGCGGCCAGTATTAGAGTATACTAGACCCCGGTGATGTCCTAGATGAGAACTATTTTGATATGTGGATCAGTTGAGGATTGACATGTTTGTATTGCATCTCTAGCATGTAACACTCGGCCATGTAGGCCCTTGCATCGCATAGCCTTGGGATGGCTGATAGCATTCATGAACTTAGTAACTTAGCCCTCTACTACTTTCGCTTACTTTGATATCTGTATACTTGTCATATGCATCACACGCGCACACACGCACTCTACTGAGCTTCATAGGAAGCTCATGCGCGTTTGTTTACACTGCAGGTACTCGGGCATATCAGCAGCGTTGAGCACGGTTTATGTACCTGATATTTTGGACTTCTGCTTCATGTTGTATTTCCCTTTCCAACACTGTACTCAACAACTTATTAGTGGATATTTGATGATGTTTTATGGTTTTGATTATGCTCCTGTACAAAAAAAAATTTACCCTGAAAATCCTCCTGGTAGGATCCTAGGATCGGAACCTGGCACATGAGAGCTAGGAGCCGAGAATGAGGTACTACGGAGGCTGTTGGCACCAAGGTCGGTGATCAGGAATTTAGTGAGCCCGGTCCCCGGGTTTGGGGCATGACAGAAGTTGGTATCAGAGCATAACTTTAGAATACCTGGGGATGACATCACATATTTACTAATGGCCATAGATTAACTACCCTTAACTGAATGATTGTTGCAAACTTAGGATGATTAGGATCCCGATCTCATGCACTTAGCGACCCACACTAGGATCCTGTTACAACATAGTTATAATAGGATTCCCTATTTTGAGTTTAGAAACTTCTGAATATGATTCCCTAACGTGTGTGCATTCGAGAGTATCAATGCTAAGAGGTACCTGTCCTTTTCTGTAGGATATGGTGCCCAAGAGAGCCACCGGTAGGCCGTCGACCGGTGCGGGTACATCCCAGACCGCCCCAGCTCCAGCTCCAGCTATGATTGTTGGTCAGTTTCAGGAGATGATGCGGGTTATGACCTCCATGGTAGAGCGCCAGGAGAGGAGGTCATCTGACGCAGTTGCCCCATCAGAGCAGGATCGTACTCGTTCCTTGCTGATGGATTTCAGGCGGATGGATCCCCCACGATTTTTGGGCGGGCCAGACCTGGTGGCAACGGAGAGATGGAAATTGGAGGTAACGAAGATCTTTGCCACGATGCGATGCTCGACCGAGGAGCGAGTTCCTCTTGCCGTTTTCCTTTTTCAGGGAGAGGCCGAGCACTGGTGGGCGTCGATTACCCGAGCCGCCGGGCCTGATTTCGAACCGCTGGGCCTGATTTCGAGCACTGGTGGGCGTCGATTACCCGAGCCACCAGGCTGAGCACTGGTGGGAGGACTTTGTAGACTGGTTTAACCGAAAGTTCTTCCCTGAGCATGTCCGCCAGCAGCGTGCTCTAGAGTTCGAGACACTGGTCCAGGGAGATATGTCAGTGTCACAGTATGAGGCTCGATTCGTTAAGCTATCCAGATTTGTGACGTATCTAGTGGATGACGAGGTGCGGAAGGCCCGTCGATTCGAGACTGGACTACGCCTTGGCCTTCGTGGCCGTGTCACGGGACACAAGCTTCCTACGTCGAGGAGGTGGTAGAGCGGGCCCAGATATATGAGGTAGAGTGGGCCGATGCACAGCGGATCTGTGACTAGAGCGGAGACCAGAAGGGGAAGAGGAAGGCTTCTTCTAACATCTTCCGACAGCAGTAGACTCGGGCACAGCAGAGGCACCCGGTTCGTCCATCTGTTCGACCGCCAGTAGCACCAGCAGCACCTCCAGCACCGTCCCAGAGATAGTTTGCAGGTGTTTGTTACGGATGTGGGGGACAGGGCATCGTAAGCATGAGTGTCCCCACCCACAGCAGCAGCAGCGACAGCATCAGCCACAACAGCAGCGACAGCAGCAGCCACAACAGCAGAGGCAGCAGCATAGACCGCAGCAGCAGCAGCGACGACCGCAGAGGGGACAGACACATCCCCAGCAAACTCAGGGCAGGTTCTACGCAGCCCAGCAGGATCCTCAGGCACCTGGAGGAGTCGTTGATGGTACACTCATTGTCTCTGCATGCATAGCTCATGTTTTGTTTGATTCTGGTGCATCGCATTCTTTTGTATCCGATGATTTCTGCCGATCGACTGGTTTGCCGTTAGAATCAGTGCGCGAGGGTTTGTCAGTGTCGACACCCTTAGGGAAGACCGCAGTATTGAGTTTGATCTATTCATCTTGCCCCGTCTTGGTAGGAGAGACCTTTTTGCCCGCCGATTTGTTTGTTTTACCGATGACCGAGTTTGATGTTATCCTGGGCATGGATTGGCTGGCCGAGTATCACGCTGTATTGGACTGCTTCGCAAGAACATTCACTTTCCTTATACCCGGCATGCCGCAGTTTCAGTTCGTTGCCGAGCCTAGAGGCGAGCAGTCGTCATCTTTGATGTCGTGTGCCATAGAGGAACCGGTTGCCGTGTGCATCGACCAGCTGCCGGTAGTTTGTGATTTTTCGGATGTGTTTCAGGAGATTCCGGGGTTGCCGCCTCATTGGCATACCGAGTTTCAGATTGACCTCGTGCCCGGTACTGTGCCTATCTCAAAGGCCCCATACCGTATGGCACCTTTGGAGTTGCGGGAGCTACGGAAGCAGTTGGACGAGTTGCGTGAACTAGGCTTCATCCTTCCGAGCAGTTCACCGTGGGGAGCGCCGGTACTCTTCGTGAAGAAGAAGGATGGCTCGTTGAGGCTCTGCGTGGATTACCGCGAGCTCAACAAGGTCACGATTAAGAATAGGTACCCGCTTCCGAGGATCGATTTTTATTTGACCAGTTACGAGAGGCCCAGTTCTTTTCGAAGATTGACCTACGGTCCGGTTATCATCAGGTCCATGTCCGGGAGGAGGATATCCCGAAGACGGCATTCAGGACGCGTTACGGTCATTTTGAGTTCCAGGTCATGTCTTTCGGACTGACCAATGCGCCCGCTGTGTTCATGCAATTGATGAACGAGGTCTTTCGTCCCTACCTTGATCAGTTTGTCCTTGATCAGTTTGTTATGGTGTTTATCGATGACATTCTGATCTATTCGAGGACTCAGGAGGAGCATGCGCAGCATCTGAAGATCACCTTACAGACCCTCCGCACACACCAGCTTTATGCGAAGTTGGAGAAGTGTGAGTTTTGGCAGGAGGAGGTGAAGTTCCTCGGTCATGTGGTGACGAGGCAAGGAGTAGCAATGGATCCGGTGAAGATTGATGCCGTGCATCAGTGGGGTCAGGCCACGAACGCGTCCGAAATCCGGAGTTTCCTGGGGTTGGCAGGTTATTATCGTCGTTTCATAGAGGGCTTCTCTCGTATTGCAGCCCCACTAACCAGGTTGACCCGGAAGGGTGCTGAGTTCATTTGGAGTGATGCTTGTGAGCGAGCATTTGTAGAATTGAAGTACCGTCTTACTTCTACACCAATCCTCACTCTTCCCTCCGAGAGTGAAGGATTCGTGGTTTTTACAGATACCTTACGTATTGGCTTAGGTGCTGTCCTGATGCAACATGACAGAGTAGTAGCGTATGTGTCTCGCCAGCTCAAGGTCCATGAGCAGAACTACCCCACGCATGATCTGGAGCTAGCAGCGGTAGTCTTCGCACTAAAGGTGTGGAGGCACTATCTTTATGGGGTCAGGTTCGAGCTCTTTTCTGACCACAAGAGCCTGAAGTACCTCTTCTCGCAATCCGAGTTGAACATGAGGCAGAGACGTTGGATGGAGCTCCTGAAGGATTATGATTTTGATCTTCAGTACCACCCTGGTAAGGCCAATGTGGTGGCAGATGCCCTTAGCCGTCAACCACGAGGCCTGGTGGCGCATATGATGGTCCGGGAGTGGAAGATGCTCGAGGAGGTTGCCGAGTATGATTTTGAGCTGAGCCTGCAGTCTTCTATCGCGCAGTTATCGAGCTTGTTGATTCAAACCTCTTTTATTTCTAGGGTGATCGAGGCTCAGCAGACAGATCAGACATTGAAGGATTATTGGGAAGAGGCCACGTCAGAGGGTCAGACTGATTGGCAGATTGGGTTAGATGGTGGACTTCGTTTTAGGGGTCGGTTGTGTGTTCCAGATATTCCTCAGTTGCGCAGAGATCTTATGGATGAGGCACACCAATCGAGGTTCATGATCCACCCAGGCTCTACCAAGATGTATCGTGATATGAGGAGGCAGTATTTTTGGGCCGGTATGAAGCGTCAGATTGCCAGTTTTGTGGGTGAGTGTGACACTTGCCAGCGTGTCAAGGCCGATCATCACAAACCTCCAGGTCCCCTGCAGCCGTTGAGTGTCCCATTGTGGAAATGGGAGCACGTGACCACAGACTTCATTATGGGATTGCCAAGGACTGATTGTGGTCATGACGCCATCTAGGTTGTCGTTGATCGTTTGACGAAGTCGGCACATTTTCTTGCGATACGTGCGACCTGGCCATTGGACCGACTTGCAGAATTGTTTATCGAGGAGATTGTGAGGCTGCACGGAGTCCCAGTTTCGATCGTTTCTGACCGAGATCCGAGATTTATGTCGCGGTTCTGAAGGAGTTTTCAAAAGGCGATGGGGCCTGCCTTGAAGTTCAACACTGCATATCATCCTCAGACTGATGGACAGACCGAGAGGGTCAACTAGATCCTTGAGGACATGCTTCCAGCTTGTGTGTTGGATTTCTCAGGTAGTTGGGATAAGCACCTGCGTTTGGCTGAGTTTGCATATAATAACAGCTACCAGGCGACTATCAGTATGGCTCCTTTTGAGGCGTTGTATGGTAGACCTTGTAGGTCTCCTAGTTGTTGGGCCGAGGTTGGAGAGCATCGTCTCCTAGGTCCCGAGCTTGTACAGAGGACATCGGAGGCTATCGATATCATCAGGCAGAGGATGCGCACAGCTCAGAGTCGACAAAAGAGTTTTGCAGATCGTAGACGTCGTCCCCTAGAGTTTTCCATTGGGGATCGTGTGTATCTCAGGGTCTCACCCATGAAGGGCGTGGTTCATTTTGGAGCCAAGGGGAAGCTTGCCCCGAGATTCATTGGACCCTTCGACATCACTGGGCACATTGGCGCCGTGGCCTATTAGCTTGCCTTGCCACTTCAGTTGTCTGGCGTTCATAATGTTTTTCATGTTTCTATGTTGCGGAAGTGTGAGTCAGACGTGGTTCCTGTGATAGATTGGCAGCCGTTGGAGGTTCGTGAGGATGCTTCTTACATTGAGCAGCCGGTTCGTATCCTTGACCGGAAGGAGCAGGTTCTCCGGACCAATGTCATTCCCTTGGTGAAGGTCCAGTGGAGTCATCATAGCGCAGATGAGGCGTCGTGGGAGCGAGAAGCAGAAATTCACGAGTCTTATCCTCATCTTTTTTTATGATTGATTATATCTGTATGATTGTTTTTTGATTCGATATGCATATATAGTGATGCGATTCTTTTTTTTATGATGTTCGGCTAGTTTGGGTTTGTATTGCAAATTTCGAGGACAAAATTTTTTGTTAGGAGGGGAGAGTTGTAAGACCCGTACCCTTATTTGCCCTCCGTACGCTTAATTTCCGGTGCCGGTACGTCCCGGATGGACCAGATTAGTGAGCCTTGATCGCGACCCTATTTTAGTACCACATCGACCCAAGACCTATACCCCGGCGACCGCGTAGGCGCTGCGATTCCAACGCCGCGTGGCACGCCCCATTGCGATACCCGGTGTGAAAGTTATGATCGATTGCATAATCTAAGATGGGCCGCATAATGCGCGTGTGGCGTGGGCCCCACTTGCACAAATCCCAAGATCATGTCAAATCAATCAAATTCATCACCATCACTCTACCCATACCCCTACTCTACACACCCCATACCCCCTATCCCTCTCTCACCTCCCAAAGTCAACTCTCACCCATACCTCCCATACCCCCCTCCCATGCACCATCATGACCCCCATGATTCATTCTCTCTCTCTCCCCCCCATACAAGTCCATACGTAGGGGGAGAGGAGAGCTTATTTCAAATTCTATAGCTAGAGAGAGAAAGGAGAGAGAAAGAGAAAGAGATTTGAGAGAGAGAAGAGAGAGAGAAGTAGAGAGAGATTTGAGTGATCAAGAGAGAGAAAGAGAGAGATTAGAGAGATTGAGGGTGGAGATCCAAGCTTGGAGGGCCCCAACCATCATCCGGACCGTCCGGATCGTCCGATCGTCAACCCGATCCAATCCAACCGTCCATCCTTCGAGGTGAGTGCAAGGGGGTGCAAGGGGGACATAAATCCCCCATTTTCTTATTTCCTTTCATTTTCCTTTTCTTTTGGGCCCATCTGGTGGTGGACAACCTGATGAATGGATTGGATCATCCATGAATGGGCCCCACCTTCTTATAATAATAATAATAATAATAAATAAATAAATAAAAATTAAAAAAAACAAAGAGGGAGAGGGTGCCGCTGGACAGACAGCGTCCAGAGGACGCTGCAGCCCAGCAGCACGTGGGCTAAAAGCCCTTTTGGGCGTTGGGCAGGGTCCCCACTCGTGGGACCCACCTTGATGTATGAGTTGATCCACACCGTCCATCTGTTTCTCCATCCCATTTTAGGGCAGGGAGACAAGAATGAAGAAGATCCAAATCTCAGGTGGACCACACCATTGAAAACAGTGAGGCTAATGAAGCCTACTGTTGAGGCTTCTTGGACCCACCGTGATGTTTGTGGACCACATCACCTGCCACATATTGGGCTTGTTAGGACCCCAACGATCTGGGGAACATGATGACTGGAGCGGATTGTCCCTAAGTGGGCCCCACTTGAAATAACCACAAAAAAAAGAAAAGAAATGAACGTCCAGCGTCACTTGGACGCTGTAATGGGGTCCCCACTCGTGGGACCCACCTTGATGTTTGTGTTCCATCCACGCCGTCCATCGGTTTTCCCCAGATCATTTTAGCGCCAGGGCCAAAATGTGAAGCCAATCCAAATCTTAAGTGGACCGCACCGCATAAAACAGTGGAAATAATGATTTCTACTGTCAGAAATTCTTTGGCCCATTTTGATGTTTCTAGACCGATTTACATATCCAATATTGGGCTCATTGGGTCCAAAATGAGATGGCCCAGCTAATAGACGGAGTGGATCACCCTTATGTGGGCCCCACTCGATGAAAAGCATGAATATAAAAAAAAGAGAAGAAAAAGGAAAGAAGAGGCAGAGGTGTCCTGACGCGGGGAGTACCAGCGTCCAGGACGCTGGCTCGTGCCAACTGGTGGCCCACTCGTGGGCCCCACCATGATGCATGTGCTGTATCCACACCGTCCATCCATTTGGGGAGATTATTTTAGGGCATGACCCCAAGATTGAGTCAGATCCAAGTCTCAAGGGGGCCCCACCACAGAAAACAGTAGGGACAGCGGCCCTACCGTTGAAACCTTCTTATGGCCCACCATGATGTTTATCTGAGATCCAACCTGTTCATAAGTTCACACATGCATGGAAGAAGGAAAAAACAAAAATATCGGCTTGATCCGAAACTTCTGTGGGCCCCACTTGTTGAGAGTAAAAAAATAAAAAAATAAAAAAAAAGATGCTGGCTGCTAGACAGACAACGTCCAGGGGACGCTGCTGCCCAACAGCGTAGTATCTTTGGGCATTGTCAATGGGCCCCACTCGTTGGGCCCACCTAGAATGTATGTGCCTTACCTATTCCGTCCATATGTTTTTCCCAGCTCATTTTAGTGGCTGAGCCCAAATTTTAAGCATATCCAAACGACAAGTGGGTCATGCCACGGGACAACAGTGGGAATAATGATCGCCATCGTTGAAACCTTCCCAGTCCTACAATGATGTTTATTTGTTACCCAACCTATTCATAAGTGGCTGGGCCCAAAAATTTAAGCATATCCTAATGTCAAGTGGACCATGCCACAGTGGAAATGATGATTTCCAACGTTGAAACCTTTCCAGGTTCTACAGTGATGTTTATTTGCCATCCAACCTGTTCATAAGATCACATGGATATGGATGAAGGAGAAAACACAAATATTTGCTTGATTCAAAACTTCTTGGAACCAGTTGGGTACCACGCTGCCCAACAAGTGGCCCACCCTATGGGTCCCAACGTGATGTCTCTATTAGCTCCACCATGATGTATATGTTTTATCCATGCCGTACACGTATTTTGATGGCCTATCTTGTATGTGCAGGCCCAAGTATGGGGCCGATGTGGTCTCAAGTGGGCTATGCCACAAAGACCTTTACATTTCCAATGGGACCCACCGTCCGGGTCCCACTCTCCGTATATATTGGGCCTTTTAAGGCCAATGTTACATGATATGTTTGGTAACATGCTAGTATGATTAGCTTGATATGTCACACTGATAACATGCTTAGTATAATGAATACCATGCTCATTCATATGCCCATGCGCATCATTTGTATGCCTGTTATGGATCATGATTAACCATAGCATATACTAGTTGGCTTGTTATACTTAGGGGACCCGTGTGAGACAGGTCGCCCCACATGATTGCGCAGTATGCGTAAGTTTGGTGCATGATTTGGATTGTATGACTCATGCATTTCGCATTATGTATGTTCCAATCGCTTTCACACCCTAGCAGCATCGGGGTGGTGGCCACCATAGTCACATCATGGTTGGCAGTATTGGACACCGAAAACTTGTTCTAGTATGTGGGCGCTATGGATGTCCTTGGGTGAAAGTCCCTAAACCCTGTGGTACCAGTAGGATGCTCCAGCGTCGAGACCGAGTGGATAAGATGAGCGCCCGTGTGCCAAAACCAGTAGGCCCGTCTCCCACTGTGTCGAGGTCGGTTGGAAAGGGGTGTGACCTTATCCGCCCGGGTGCAGTGGGCTGTAAGCTTGGTCGAGTCTGACCAGCTCATGGAATGGGTCCGCTATCGGCGAGCCGGGTGGGCATTGTCATACCACTGACGAAGCGGATAGTGAGGTCTTTTCTACTCGCTTGGTTATGCGCGCGATGTGCGGCGGCCAATATTAGAGTATATTAGACCCCGGTGATGTCCCAGATGAGTACTATTTTGATATGTGGATCAGTTGAGGATTGACATGTTTGCATTTCATCTCTAGCATGTAACACTCGGCCATGTAGGCCCTTGCATCGCATAGCCTTGGGATGGCTGATAGCATTCATGAACTTAGTAACTTAACCCTCTACTACTTTCGCTTATTCTGATATCTGTATACTTGTCATATGCATCACACGCGCACACATGCACTCTACTGAGCTTCGTAGGAAGCTCATGCGCGTTTGTTTACACTGCAGGTACTCGGGCATATCAGCAGCGTTGAGCGCGGTTTATGTACTTGATATTTTGGACTTCTGCTTCACGTTGTATTTTCCTTTCCCGCACTGTACTCAAAAACTTATTAGTGGATATTTGATGATGTTTTATGGTTTTGATTATGCTCCTGTACAAAAAAAAAAATTTACCTTGAAAATCCTCCTGGTAGAATTCCAGGATCGGAACCTGGCACATGAGAGCTAGGAGCCGAGAATGAGGTACTACGGAGGCTGTTGGCACCAAGGTCGGCGATCGGGAATTTAGTGAGCCCGGTCCCCGGGTTTGGGGCGTGACAGCATTAGTAGATTTTCGGGCCATCAGGGCACTTCTCAGGGCTGAAAATAACTAAGTAGTGGACCTGTTTGCGGTCTGACCGGGGCTTTCGATAGATACCATCAATGATCGTCTTTGAACAGGGGTGGATTATGTCCACGAGGGTCGCAGTGCGATCGCATTTCGATTTGTTTAGCATGGGTTGATTTCCGAGCCGACAGGGCACTTCCCATGGCTAGAAATGACTAAGTAGTGGGTCTGCTGACCGCTTAATTAGGGTATTCGGGGCTCTTGGGTTTGGATAACCTTCTTGCGGTTCATGATTATGATATATCGTGTTATGGCAGAGAGAAGTTTTCCTCTCGGGTTCGGTCAAATTTTGCCCGATTCCTCTTGATTTCGGCCATTTCTGGCTCTTTTGGAAGGGTTTCTGAGGTTTGCAATATTGGCTAAGTGTTGGCCTTTTGGATCAAATTGCTGATTTGGCCCGCTTAACATTAACCGTTGGCGAATCTGATCCGGGGGATGGATAGACATTGGCGATGTGTGTCTAGGATCATCGGTGCGATCGAGAAGCGAACCACATCGAAGGTGGGCCATATCATGAAAATCCCAAGCAGGTATCAGCGTCTGGGTGCACCTGGGAGTGTATGGGCGCATGTGGAGTTGGAGGTGGGTGCATGTACTCTAAAGTGGGCGCATGTGGCCTGCCCCAAATGCATGTGAGGAGAGAGAGTGAGCGGAAGGGAGATGGGAGCATGTCCCTCTCCCTTGGGCGCACTTGGGAGCATGTCCCTCTCCCTTGGGCGCACTTGGGCGCATTTGGCATGAGGGAGTGAGGAGAAAGAGGGAATGGAAGGGAGGTGGGCGCATGTGGCCTCTCCTAGGCGCATGTGCCCTCTTTACTTCATGATTTTGATTTCCAAAGCCCTATGGGCATGGGCGCATGTCCTATAAGGACTTAGGGAAGTTTCCCAATATCTTCCAACAAAAGGATGAGAGCATGTGGACTTTCCCTATCTCCCTCTCTATTGCAGCTCCGGTGGGAGAAATCCCTTTCCGGTGATGGCATCCGGCGAGGTATGGGAGCATGTGATTAGCCGATGGAGGATTCCGGCAAGGATTTTTTCCTTACTCTGACGATCCTTTTTAGAAAATGAAGCCCCCTCCTCTCTCAACAAGTGAGTGGGGTATTTATAGCACTTAATCGGGTAGCTACTCGGGTACCGGGCGCATGTGGTTTGCAAAAAGGGAGGAAATGCGCATGTAGAGGAGTGTGTAGGCACATGTGGCTTGTGGCATGCGCATGTTGCAAAGAAGGTGGGCTCATGTGCCCGTGGGTGCGCATGTGCTCACACTTAGCACATATTTTATGATTTTTTATATTTTTGAAAATTTGAAAATATGGAAAAGGGAGAGAGAGCGCTCTCATGCGCATGTGGTGAGAGGGCAAATGCATGTCTTCTCATGGCATCCGCATGTGGAGAGAGAGAGCAAATGCATGTTCCATCACTTAGAATATTTTAGGTTTTAGGCTCCGACGGGCGACCTCCAGAGGGGGGCTACCTTTTCGGAGACTGAAGTCACTGATGCCAAGCCGCTTTTAGGCCATGATCGACCTCCTGAATGAATGGGGTGGGGTACCGATGGTCATCTGCTGTGAATTTTGGTAGTTCCTTACCAATTTGGACCCTCCCGATCGGCTCTTTGCATAGGAATGTTGTTCCGGGAAGCGCGCACGTGGAAATATGCACCACAAGGACTTCAAACTTGCTACTTAAGGTTTTTTAGGCATTCTGGATAATTTGGCGGCCATCCGCATGCCTGATTCCACTCTGAAATGGTACCTGTAGGCTTTCGGGCCCTCTAGGTCAGCTCCGGACAGGGGTAGAACGCGTTTTGGTGCGCGCAAGTAAGGATATGCATCGCGCGACTTTGAAACTTACAGGTTAAGGGTTTTAGGACGTTTTGGATCATTTGGCGGTTATCCGCATGTCTGATTCAGCCCCAAAATAGCATTTATAGGTTTTGATCACGATCGCACATGTTAGCTTGCACTGGTATTTTCTGAATATTTCGGATCTTGAAATCGGTCTAAATCGTCGTAGATGGATCACTGAATACTGTTTTATAATGGGTGTGAATTTGAGCCCCAACAATAATGCATACACAAAATAAATTCCCAAACAACTATGGTCCACATGCAATACAGTAATTCTGGACATGTTGTAAACAAGATTCACACCATCCGTCTTTTTATCAACCAATAACAAATGGTTGCGACGTGGATCCACTGGTCCAGATCATCAACATCACTAATACTTTAAAAATAAAATAAATTAAATTATAAAGTGCAACATTCATAAAAGGAAGTAGAGTAAGAAATTCCTTGAACTCACTGTTTAGATACTCTGAACCCAAAATCTGACGGTTAAGATGATAAGAAAATTCGATTGGCCACGATCCAACGGTAAAAAATCTCTAATCCACAACTTTATAATACGATTTACTGGTTTACACACAAATCGTCTCTGCTCCCCAATTGAATACTAGAAAAGAATATGGACGATCGTGATGATGAAGATGGATGGTTTAATGGAGTGAACTGGCTAATAGATGGTCCAGATGAGATATGGGAGGGAGGGGTTGGTTCTTAAAGGATTCCAGGGTTTTCTCTCTCGTGAAAGATAATTTAAATAATATTTGAATTAGAATACAATTCTAGAATAAGGCAGATGATAGTGGAATAAGTGCGATTGATCTATGGTCCACCTGGGGTTCCTCTATCAAATCTGAGGCGTACATCACATAGATATCAAAATCATCAAGCTATGATTGAAGTTTGGGATTAAGGGACTATCAGATGGACACACATTGATCTGAACAATGTTACACTTAACAAACGTTCTAAATTAAATATGTAATATCTTGAAATCGGGCCTACCTTTCACAAATCCGACACCATCATGACGATGGGCTCAAAAAGTTAAAGTATGGTAAGTTTTAAAAGTAAAAGTGATGTCCACACCCTCGATCTTCTAAGGACACAAAGAATGGTTTAAATGGTGGTAAACCCACAACTTAAGGTGCTTAGTTTCTAAGGATAAGCTTGACCACTTCGAGGCGTGATTAAATCACAACTGTTGAGTGTTATATAAAGTGGTCCGCATTATAGGTTGGGGTGGTCATGGATTAGATAATAGACCGTTTATTTTCCATTTCTCTTACCGATTTAAGAGTAATTGATCAAAAATGCGATGGACAATAAACACACCTCGATTCTAGATTCTAAAAACATGGGGACATAGGTCATCTTAGAAAACTTAGAAAAAACAAAATCTAACCACACAACAATGGCCATATACAAAGATGGACGGTTCACAGCGAAGATAGAAATCTTCTTCTCCTTAAGAGATAAGATTTTGAATTTGTACATCGCATCGAATGGAACTTCAGTACATCTCGGTCCACATGTACACATCTAGGACCCTACGATGGATCTAATCCAATAGGTTACTTAAGCATGTGAAAAAGGCCATCCTTAAGTGATTTCACCTTAATTGGTGTTCCACATGGCCCTACACAGTAAATCTTCGATTAAACGGTCTCGGAATATCATCTAGTAATGAAATTTCACATGGACGACTAAAATGCTATAATAAAGGTGTGGAGAAAATTCCATAGGTAAACGACACACCAATTGAAATAAATCAAGGGAGTTTACTTTCACCACTGGTTTGGTCTAGGAAAAGGTTTAACGGCTTGATCGAAATCTGATGAGAATTTCAACAGTCACGAAGGTTCTTCTAAGGAGACTCTATGATTTCAATGGAACCAAACTTGATTTGATCAGTTCAGCGAGCCACAATGATCAAAATGAGGATGAATGGCCACGATCGAAGGATTTATGATTAGTTTTGGGACAATCAAACTATGTTGTTGGATTCATCATGATTTATTCAATCAATCTATTGCTCAGATCAATTCCACATATGATACAAATAATTTAAAATGAATTACTAAAGTTTACGTGCATGAAATGTAGTTAATAATTCCACTTTTCTACTAAATTATTCGAGGGAAACACACATCATGCACGTTGTTACATCAAATGTTATTTTTTTAATTTTATAAATTTCAATCCAGGTTTTTAAATTAAATAAACTACCAAATAAATCATTAAAAAATCACGGATATTACAATTAAAATTAAAGGATCAAATGGTTCCATTTCAATAATTGTGTCTACAATTTAACTATTTAAAAAATTAAATATCAAATGGTCTTGTTAATTTGATCCCATGGTCAAAAAATAAAAATAGAATTGTTGGACATTAATTGGATGGTTCGGATGAAATATTAAATGTCAATTTCAAAAAGTTTTACATGCAGGAGTATCAAGCACCATTCTCTATTGATGCATTTAAAAAAATCTTTATAAATTCTCTCTTTCAAAAATCCTAACCACAGGTTGCAAAGAGAGGGCTCCTTTCAGCTGCACGAGATAGAGAGAGAGAGAGAGAGAGAGAGAGAGAGAGAGAGCTACGAAGAAGCCATTATGCATCTAGTTTAATCTACAAATTAGTTAGTTGATCATTAAAATGCGGGTCAACCCAACCCGATCCGATTTAATTTGGGTTGGGTAAGGGTTATGAAAATCCAACTCGAATTCAATTTGGGTTGGGTCAGGGTTGAGGTGGAAACGACCCGACCCAAACTTGACCCGACCCAAACCCGACCCGACTCGACCCATTGCCACATCTAATCTTAGTAAATCAAAACATCCCATGTAAACATATCACAAATAGAAGATTAAATTAAAACTATTAACTTTATTTTAAATTAGAACTAGAATTGTTCGTCATTAAATCTCAAAGTACTTAAATTAAATTAACTAAGCATTGTAAAACGATTATAAGCTTTCAGAATGATCACTACCCATCTGTTAGATCGCAGACTTTGATTTCAACCAATATTCCTGGATTTCTCGTCTCTTGTTAATTGTGACGCCAAGGATGCGGAAATTCTTTCAGAATCTATTTGGAGGATCATCCAAGCAGATGATGAATCCGAAGAAACCGCAATCTTAAAACATGCTCTTAGCAGCTTCAATTTCCATTTTTCCTTCCTCACCCTCTGATCAAGCAACATCCACCAGTACAAAGTTCTCATCACCCACAATCCCACTTCTCAGACCGTGGCCCACCCCAATAATACTACGAGAACTTTCCATATGGGTTTCGGGCACAGAGTTCGACAAAACCAAATTTGGGTCCATGGGCAATGAGCCCGCATGGTCAGACAAGATGCCTGAGCGGCAAAGTGGGCAGTTCACGTGCGATTTCAACCATGTATCGATGCAACGGAGATGGAATCCATGACTGCAGTTGGGCATTAATCTGAGATCCTCGCCCTCCTGAAACTCATTCAAGCAGACTGAGCACTCGGTTCCTTGAATAAGACCATCTTTACTCTTGTATTTAAACGTGGCAATTGAATGTATGACATGGTCTTCGACGCCTTCAGTTAGGACATGGCGCACATGATCAATGGGGATCATGAGATGCTCATCATGTTCATCATCATGGTTGATGTCTTGATGGGCAGGAGGGGATGTAGAGGTGTCCGGGCGGGAGTGGTTTGCTAAGATAGCACAGATGCTTAAAATGAGAAAGGAGGCTGCAAGGATCGTCACAACGGAAATCATAAGAGTGGGACTTCGATGGTTTTGTGGCAATGGAGGAGGTAGAGAAGGCGGCGAAGGTAAATAAACACAGACTGGCGGGCAGTTTTGGCATGCGGGAAAGCAAAATTCGTCATGAATCATGTGTGGAGGAACAGCTAAGAACATGCTACTGTGAAAATCCATTGAAGAAAGTGAGGATGTTGGCGGCCGGGAGGACTTACCTACAATTTGTAGGCATAAAGAGGAATCTTTAATGTGGAATAAGTGCATTTTGGATTTTCTTCCTTGGATTGAAATCATTGACAACATCTGTTTCAAGTACTGCAAAAAACACCAAGTATGTGCCGGCCTCATCATGTTGTTTATCTAAAATTAATCCACTCCGCCTGTCGTCTTCTTTCGTCCACGTTAGGCCCTAAAAACAAAAATCAGCTTTGTCCAAAACTCAGATAGGCTATACCGCATGGAACAATGGGGTTAGGATGCTAATCATAGGTTTGTGTCGGCCACAATGTTGTGCATATTTCATCAAATCCGGACACGGAGTGAACTTTCCTGCTTTGGGATCAATTTTGCATTTTCCCCATTAGTGTGGTCCATAGGACTTTTTCTTGGGGCTAACATTCTGTATGTACGGCCCAAATAGTGTTTCTTACATGATGAACGGAGTGGATTATATGAGTATAGCATGATCTACACCAAGGGAAATTGTGTAATTTCGTGGGCCTGAGTAATTAAAATGGGTGTTGTATCCGATTCCGGTCCTTCTGCTTCTCCTCCATTTTTTCCTTGGTTCCTATAGTCAAAGTGTATAGGTGATAGTTAACTACCATTTTACAAATTGTAGGGACTCATACACTGCACACGTCCGTGATGTCCACGTCCGTGATGTCCATATGGCGTGATTGTTATTAAATCAGGACACTAGAAATCTTGGGTCAGAACTGGAAATTTTGATTGGACCATCTTAAGCATCTGATTTTGAATTTGTTTCATTCCTAACCATTTTAGATTTTACCGTTCATTTGATAGCCACGAATTAGGTGTTCAGTTCTAATGTCGGTGCGGATATTACATCCTAAATGGGCTCTACAATTTAGATGGTCTGGATTTATTAAAATGATTTACTGGTATACCTGGATGAGTCTCTACTGTTTAGAGAGAACTGTACCGGATCTGTCCATTTATTTTTTTCAGCCAATGCATTGCATATGATGATTTCAATATATTCTATAAAAAAAGACTTGTCGTTATTTAAGTGGCTTTGACCCAAACGTCGGTAGATTATTTGTTTTCATTTGCTATAATGGAAAGATCGAGTGGATCCAAGGATATCCAATTTTAAACTAATTGCCGATCCAGGTGTACGGTGGTTAGAGCTCACCCAGATTTTGTGCCAAAGTTTCCGCAGATCGGAAGATCCTAATTGCTCAATGAATGAAATTTTGCCCATTCACGGTGCATTTTTTTCCCCCCAAAATGTGGTAGCACTCCTCTGTAATTTTATTAAATTTATCAATTAAAAAATGCAAACAAATGACAGGGACCGAACCAAAATCACTGCCAAAATGAATAACGCAGCACAATGTAAGGCACTCCAATTCTATCCGAAATTGAAACAACTTCATACATGAAAAAGAAACTTCGCGAATACTATTAATTAAAAAAAGAACCCACCGTTGCAGGTGGATGATTGGCCTAAGCATCTGTTACAAAGTTTCCCTCACAGGAAAATATGAACCAGCTGAACCTTCAAACCAGAACCAAGCTCTCAAATATGGCACTACAAGCACAAATGATCGCAAGGATATGATGTCCTTCCTTCACAGCTATACTAAAATCAGCTTAGTCACTTTCCATGATAATCTTAGAATAATCCTAATTATAAGAAAATCCCATTTAAACATGGTTGACTTCATGTAGACTATTATAGGGTGTTGACATTAAATCTCGTCACCAGATATTGGTCAAGGACCAACTAGTTGACCAGGGACCAACTTGAGCCTCCGCCGTTAGATTTGAAGGATGATGATGTGGATCCAAAGATGGAGAGACCTGCAATTACCACCAAAAGGTTAGGACGGCCGCCGGTGGTTCCGACTGATGGCCCTCTGATACCTAAGTCAGTGACTATAGGATAATGAAGGAAAGTAATTCTCTATATTGCTGTATTTTTACATACCTTCGATCATGGCATGAAGGGGTATTTATGATATATATCCTTACCGTAATTGAGTAGAATCCTGACTCTGTCGAGATCTACCTCTGCGTAGGATGGATCGCGTATCATGGTTGGATACGTCATTACCTTAGAGATAAGCTGCGAGATTATCTAGGTCACGCGGATATTTCTCTTATCAACAGGAAAGCGGATCCCATGAATTGCGAGACACGCGACAGAGCCCTGATTACTTGAGGAATAACGTTAATAATGCTCGGAGAGCAATAGTCGGTCGGATGTGGTTGATGAGTGATTGGAGAGCAATGGTCGGTCATAGGCGAAAGAAGTAGACGAGCATTAAAGCATGAGTTGAGCGCTCGGGAGATTCCTTGATGCCGACCGTTTGGGTTTATAAGGTCGGTCAGGTATTGAAGAGTGCCAACCGCTCAGCTTTAGCAGGAGACTGATCACTGTGAAATACTGATGTAACTAATGCTGAATACTCGAGTGCGCAGGCAGAAAGATAGAGAACATCAGTTTTCGCCCGTGCGTAGCTTTGACCATGCAAAAGCGAGGTGTCCCAAATTTACCCATAACAACTAGCCCTCCTGTTCTCTAGTCTATTTTGAATGACTTGAGAGCATGAAGGCAGAAAAAGGGAATTGTCATTTGATCATATCTCATTGTCTTGGAAGTTTGGAGGTACCTTACGTGGCATTGGCCCTTTTGTTTTTTGAATCAATGCAGGTTCGAAGGCACTTTACATGGCACTGCTCCTTTCGTGCTTTGAATCTATGCAGGTTTGGTTTCCCGTCATATTTATTGTGTGTGGAAGATGAAACAAAACGATCAACCCGGCGCTGACACGGGGCCTCCTCGGAAGCTGAAGTAGTCACGTGAAGTTCTATAAATGGGATCCTTAGCCTTTGCTTCTGATCCAAGCCTTGTGAAAAACCCCCATGGGTTCTATTGGCCTGGTTCTGTTTCTTCCAAAATTTCGAGAGGGCTTGGTCACTCCAACTCCTATCGAGGCAATGGCTTGGGAAGATACCTTCTGGAGAGGTTAGCCGATTATCAGAATGGTCGGGCTCAGATGTTGGAAGTGATTGGGTGTCTCCATCCTAACTTGGACTTGACGGGCTTCAAAGAGTTGGAGATGCCGTTAGCCCAGCAGGATGGAGCCCCGACCGTAATCGAGGGCGTGGCCAAAATCGGCGACGATTTCCTTGAAGGAGGAGTCAAAGTGTCTAGTGGCGGTTAGCCATCGGACGTTCTTTAGGTGGCAATCCAAGAAATTTTTGAGCCGACCGTTCGACCTTTGTCTCCTTAGAACCTCCTGCTGTCAATGTAACTGATCCTCCTGTAACAATTGTTCCCTGAATGGGAATAGTGATTCATTTGAATTTTTCCAATCTTTCGCTGAAATGTCTTATTTGTGTATGTGTGTATGTATTATTTAGTTAGGGGATGCTCTGGTCGGCCTTGTCCTTCGCTTGGGTAGCATGTGCTACTAACTGAATGTTAATGATATGCCCACATGTGTGGGTTTATATTTCAGATGGCCTTGGCCATGGTTTTAATAATTGTAAGTAGAATTAGTCGAATCGGAATTTCTGCACTTTATTAGGCTTTGGCTTGAAAACGTTGAAAGCAGCCTTATTACATCGTCACCCAATGCGGGATCTCCTTATTGATAGTATTTTCGTAGATTAATCGCGTTCCATGGTTGGCGCAGTACTTTTCCTTCTATGTCCTCCAAGTTGTAAGTGTCAGATTTATCATCCTTGTTATCTTGTATGGGCCTTCCTAGTTAGGACCGAACACTTGGAAACCCAGGTCCCGAGCGCTGTTCAGGTATTTTCCTTCAAAGGACGATGTCGCCTATGCAGAGCGGTTGGTGCTTAACGCGTGAGTTGAAGTATCCGGGCGACCCTATGTTGATAGGTCGTGAGTCGCAGTTGCGCGTTGCTCCTTCGTTCCTTCAATAGGTTGAGTTGGAGATTCATAGCGTCTTCATTCCTTTCTCAATCGTAGTGAGTCGTGCGATGTGACGGCATTCTGATCTCTACTGGGACCATAGCTTCGGCCACGTATGTTAGCGAAAATGGGGTCTCCCCAATTGATGTGCGGACAGTGGTCCGGTATGCCCACAAAACCTTAGACATAAGTTCTGGCTAGTTGCCTTTGTGCTCTTCTAGCTTGGTCTTCAAATGATACTTGATGATTTTATTAATGGCCTCCACCTGTCCGTTAGCCTGTGGGTGATATGGGGTGGTCATCATGTGTCAAAATTTTAATTTATCACAAAAGTTCTTAATCTTCTTGCTATCGAATTGTCGACCGTTATCTGTGATGATGGTGTGAGGAATACCGAATTTGCATGTAATATTTTCCACAATGAATTTCTTGACCTGCTGATCGGTGATGGACGCTAGTGGCTTTGCTTCTGCCCACTTTGTGAAGTAGTTTACTGCGACGATGGCAAATCGGAGTTGGCCCTTTCCTCTCGATAGGGGCCCAATTATATCTATTCCCCATTGTGCGAACGACCAAGGGCCTGCCATTGGCGTTAAATCCTTCGATGCCTTTTGCAGTATCTTGACGAATTGCTGGCACTTATCGCATGACTTCGAGTATTTTTCAGCATCAATGTTCATGGTGGGCCAGTAGTATCCTTGATGGATTGCTTTGTATGCCATCGAACGACCAGCAAGATGATTTCCGCAAATTTCTTCATGAATTTCCTTCAAAGTGTAGTCGGCCTCTTCTGGCCTAACGGAACGCAAGTGTGGAAGTGAATATCCTCTCCTGTAGAGGACATCATCTTCCAAGAAATACTTGGGGGCACAAAATTTTAACTTCCTGGCAGCTTTCCTGTCTTTCAGGAGCCGTCCCTCTTTAAGATAACGAATAATAAGATCCATCCAGCATGTGGGCTGATCAATCGAGAGTGCTTCGGTGACTTGCTTCCGAGTGATACTCGGCTCGGAGAGATGTTCAACCGAGATTGTTCAGTCGATGTTGTTCTTTGAAGATGCTCTCAGTCGGGCCAAAGTATCAGCCATGCAATTTTGATCTCTTGGGATTTGTAGGAGTTCGTACTCCTCGAACTCCTTTAATAGGACCTGAGCCCGTTCTCTATACAACATCATTTCTTCGTCTTTAGCCTCGTACTCGAAAATTTGATTCACGACGAGCTGTGAATCACTGTAAACTCATAATTTTGCCGCTCCCATGGATTTGGCTATTCGTAACCCGACGAGGAGTGTCTCGTACTCGGCTTCATTATTAGTTGCCGAGAAATTGAAATGGAGGGCATATTCCAACTTGTAATCGTCGGGAGAGACCAGAACAATGCCGGCCCCACTACCATGCCCTGATGCTGACCCATCAATGTAGAGCGTCCACTGTGGACGATCGGTGGAGGTGACGGGCTGAGCATCCTCGGTCGGCCTAGCAGTTTCAGTCGACTCAGTGGCATCGATCGACGCTGAATTGGTAAATTCTACAATGAAGTTGGCGGCAGCCTGTCCTTTGATTGATGTCCGAGGATAGAACTGGACGTCGTGTTCGATCAATTCAATGGTCCACTTGGCCAATCTTCCTGACATACTTGGATTTTGCAATACTTGCCATAGTAGTTGGTTCGTAGGGACCATGATTGTATGTGCTTGGAAGTACGGCCATAACCTTCTAGCAGACATAATTAGTGCTAGAGCGAGTTTCTCAATAATGGGGTAACAGGGTTTCTGCATCAACTACTGCTCTGCTGACATAGTAACCTGGCTTTTGAATTTTATCCTCCTCCCTTACGAGTGCGACGCTTATAGCGGTCAGGGAGGCGGCAAGATAAAAGAGTAAAGTCTCGTCGGGGATAGGTTTTGATAATATGAGGGGATTGCTCATGTATACCTTGAGCTAACCAAACACTTGATCGCATTCTTCCGTCCATTGCATTGTCTTTGTCGACCCTTTCAGCAACTTAAAAAAGGGCAGTCATTTGTCGCTAGCTCGCGAGACGAATCTGCTGAGTGAAGCCACTCTCCCTGCAAGTCTCTGGATGTCTCGGAGGGTTTTGGGCGGCTTTATGTCTATGATCGCCTGAATTTTCTCAGGATTTGCCTCTATCCCTCGCCTATCAACCATAAATCCGAGGAATTTTCCTGACAAAACCCCGAAGGTGCATTTAGCGGGATTCAGTTTCATCCAGTGCTGTCGGAGTATCTGAAAAGTCTTTAGGAGATTAGTTAAATGATCTTCTTCTTGTAGGCTCTTTACCAGCATATCGTCGACATAGACTTCCATTTTTCTTCCTATCTGTGCAGTGAAAATTTTGTTAATAAGGCGCTGATATGTAGCTCCCGCATTCTTTAGGCCGAAGGGCATCACTTTGTAACAGTAAAGCCCTTGGTTAGTGATAAAAGCAATCTTCTCCATGTCAGGCGGATGCATGGTAATCTGATTGTAACCCGAGTATGCGTCCATGAAGCTGAGGAGCACATGTTCTGCTGTTGTATCAACCAACTGGTCGATTCTAGGTGTCGGGAAGCTATCATTCGGACACGCTCTATTCAAGCCGGTGTAATCAACGCACATTCGCCACTTTCCGTTTGATTTTTTTACTAGTACCACGTTGGCTACCCATTCAGGGTATTTAGATTCTACGATGAAGCCTGCTTTCAAGAGTTCGTTTACCTCTTCCTTTGCCGCTTCCTGTCTTTCCTAATTTACCACACGACGTCGTTGTTGAACGGGTCTGAATTTTGGGTCCACCTGCAGCCTGTGGACCACAGTCTCTGGGTCGATTCCTAACATATCCTCGTGCGACTGTTAGAACTGAAAAATGCTGCAGGTACATTCACAGTCTTTGGGGTTCTAAGTAATGGAAACATTCATAGACAACCACAAGCATTCACAAAAAATATATAAGAGGAGATATCGCAAAGTGAATTTTATTCCAGAGATTCTGAGATCATGTACGTTCTAAGTCGTGATCTGGCACGAGCCCTTAATTACATCGAATGATCGATGACCCTTGATTAAAAGGTAGAAGACTAGTCAGCGGAGAGTATGGTATTAGAGTTTGTGGTCGTGGAGACCTGTATTTGTTTTGCTATGGACTAAACCATCTTTATATTAATCAGATGTCTATGTCCCATGTTTTGACAGGAGATCTGGGCTGAGACTATCAGGGTTTATGACTGAGAGGGACGACTCTGGGCCCACGCCTGTCATGTTTGGACAGGTGACCTCGGGAAGTCCGATTCGCAGTTGTGTATACCTGAATAGGCCAACCGACAGATGCCAGTTTAAATGGGTAGGGCATCGACCATTGTGTTGTAGCAGTTCATAGTAATTGTTTTGTAGAGAATTGGAACTCTTTGATATGGTTTATCGTGATAACCATAATCCTGTTTGTCTAGCTTTCGACCCTAATCAGGTCATATTGTTCGCTTCCCCAAGTGTAGGGTTGAGATGTAGTAATAAACTCGGTAAGACCGAGGTCGATCCACAGGGACTTATGTAGGAATTCAGAAACACATCTAATAGTTTCTATTGAGAAGCTAACAACCAGATTTGTAAGAGATTGATGTAAGTAACAACTTTGAACTTAAACTGAAGTAATCAATTAATAAAAAGCACTAGGGGTTCAAGGATCCACTTGTAGCAATCCTTGATGCTCAATTCGCTGTGGTTTCTCACTTTCTCAACTAGAATCGAAATTAAGATCTATCTAATCGGATGATATAGCAGTTAAACCAGCAATCTGTCATATGTATAAACAATGTATATGATTCACTCAATGCAATCTAGGATGACCATGCTCAATTGCATAGGTCAGTCCCAATTCCAATAGATTCAGTCCTCAATCATAACCATCATTAAGTCCTGTCACAGGACAAAGCTAGATTATGATTTGAACTTGATTCAAATCACATACACAGTCCTACATACAACAAAATTTCAGAAAAAGTAGAACTTTGGTAGGAAGTTCCCACATGAAGATCATAGTACTAGAGCGTACTCCAATTCCTCTGATCATACAGGTCTAGACTAGCACACAGCATTTAAGAACTCAAGCAATTCTCCCAAACATCCATGAGTCATCATAAGACTAAGAAAAACTACTTGGAACTTGTATTAACTTCAAACCATTGTTCATAAACAAGAAAACCAATCTTAAAACCAACTTAAACGAAATGAAACATCTTAGATTCACTACAAGCTTCACCTCTTAGCCTTAGCTAAGAGGTTTAGCCGTTCATGATCCAAGGAAACATGAAACAACTAAGAAAAGCATAAAAACGAGAAAGCAAACTAGAAGGAGTTGTGGAACTCCAAAATCCACTTCCGCCACCTCCCACCTTGCTCAAACCCCTCTAAGATGCCCTATGAACGATCCCTAGGTATCCTTTTATATTGGGGAGGCTCCGCAACATCGGAATCTTCTCGAATTTGCGTAAGCTTACGCAGTGCGCAGAGAAATTCGGAGCCCGAATAGGAAAGTTCACAGTTTACGCATGGACGACCGGTCGCACGACCGGTCGGACTGGCTGGCCGACCGGTCATGACCGGTCGGACTCACTATTTACACTGTCCAGGGAGCTTCTGGAGCTTTCAGACCTATTAGCCGACCGGTCACGACCAGTCGGACTGGGCTGGCCGACCGGTGACAACCGGTCAGACCTCTCTAGGAATCAGTCCAGCAAGCTTAGCATGGTTAGGGGGAGATGGCCGACCGGTCTAAACCGGTCGTGGCTCTCCTAGCCGACCGGTCATGACTGAAATTGTGGTTTTACCGCTTGTAGAGACACTTGGAGATATGTCTATGGACCTAGAAGGAGGGGGGGGGGGGGGGGGTGAATAGGACCTTTGAAATTCTTTTTGCCTACTTTCACAATTCAACAAAATAAGCTATGTAAGCAAGAACACCTTGGCTTCCAAGCCTTGGTGGGTCCAATCACAAGACTAGCAAGAGTTAAACAATAACAAGCCTAGTCTAAGCATGCATAGGTAAGTAAAAAAATTCAACTAATAAAGCTTCTAACCTATGCAGCTTGTGTAGACTTATGAGAGTGGATCAATGAGCTCAAGTCTACACAACTAGTGAAAGTACATCTTGTGTGAGGATGAGTCTAAAAAGTGCCTAGCATGCATTCCTATCAATCATTCATAATTAAGCAATTAAACTAACAATGCAAAAATGTGCTCAAGAACAATCACAAACACAAGGATGTATAGTGGTTCGACTACTTGTCTACTCCACTCCCGGTTCAAGTACTCAACCCCTTTGAGCACACCGGCATTCACTAACAGAGGTTTTAAATGAGGTTCACCTCTCAACCTTTACACGAAGGTTTTATCGGTTCACCTCTCAACCGTATCCGGAGTTTTAGACATAGGCTAACTCTCAACCTAATCGCACGTTTACTCCCGTGTCGGAGGCTCCCCCTTGGAGACTTAGTTTAGGCCCGGCTGACGGGCCAAGGAACGACTAACGTCCCTAGGTCGAGTTCGAAAAACAAACTCTAAAATGGACTCTCAAATAAGACAACCTACTTGTCAGATGAACCCCTTGTTTAGCGCGGGATTGGGTTGCTTGATCTTCGCTCTCCCGTGCTTCAATCAGCTTCCCTTTCTCCCACGATCGTGTCGCCATTGTGTCGCCAATGCCTCAGCCACATTCGATCAAACACCTTGCATGCGATGCCTTTGAGATGCCCAAGGTGCTAGGAGGATGGGTTTGAGAACTCTACAACTTAGTGGGAATGGGTTGCCTAGAGTCTCTTACCTACAACGATCTCATCTTCGAGTTTTGGACAAGGATTTGCCAATCAAGAAGCTTCCAAACTCTAGAGATCAAGAGGGGATGGAGGTCATCTTCTTCATGAGCTTGGATTGCTCTAATCTTGTGTTAAAGCACAAGGAAGATGCCTTGCATAGGTCAAGGAATGAGCCTCAAAAGATCTCCTTCAATGGTGGCTTTTCTCCCTAAAATATCCCTCTTGTTATGTCCAAAAACGGAGCCTCATATATATAGAAAAGTGGCTCCAACGGTCATAAAACGGCTAGGAGCCGACCTGTCCCGACCGGTCCTGACCGGTCGGACCCCCTCGCTGAAGCATAGCCCAAATACATAGGCCGACCGGTCATGACCGGTCAGACCCCCTTGCTGGACTGGCCAGATGATCCAGGCCGACCGGTCATGACCGGTCGGACCCTCTTGCTGGATGGCTGAAGAACACCAGGTCGACCGGTCATGACCGGTCGGCCACACCTGCTGACCTCCATGAGTTGAGAAGGCCGACCGGTTATGACCGGTCGGCTGGCCTTTTGAAAATGCAGCAGGGCTGCTGGCCGACCGGTCATGACCGGTCGGACCAGCCTGGATCCCCTCTCTATTTTGCTGAACTCTACTAGTTTCAGCCAATCCTTTTTTGCCAAGCTTAGGTTGATCAAATGGGACACCTAGGGCCTATCTATGATGCCTAAAGGATTCCTAATATGGTCAAGGTCATCAAAGATACAAAGGGGTTAGGTTTTGGTCAAGGTTAAGGCACCAAGGCATCTCTTTTACCTGAATCTTCTTCCTTGATGCAGCCGGTCCGTCTTGAGTCCTCGGTCTTCGTCTTCATTGGGCTCAACCGACACTAGACTCACTGACGTAAGTGATTGACAAACAAGGTGCACTAGTATGCCACGGAAAAGTGCACTAACAATCTCCCCCTTTGTCAATTACTTACAAAAGCTTAACCTACCAAAACAGATTACATGTTCAAGATATTACAATGATAAAGAATTAAATACAGGACTCTTGACATGCCTAAACTAAGCTGCTCCTCTCCAGTTTGCTCCCCCATAACCTGTCAATCCCTGCATCACATCACAAAACATAGCAAACTAGTTTTGGTGGGATTTGATCTTTCTCCCCCTTTTTGTTAGCAATTGACAAACTACTCTCTCCCCCTTAATGATATATCAATAAGGCTAAGGTAAGAGAAGATAGTATGTCGAAGTTATAACTATAAGAACATGCTAGCAAGGAGAGTATAGGATGCATGAATCATAAATACATGGAGCAAGCTAAGAAACATGATTAACAGGAAGATATAACTATCTAAGCATAGGTAATCATGCAATTGGTCAAGGATATACGTTTGCAATAAAAGCACAAAGGGCTTATAGCCCAATCAACAATCCTTCCCTATTGGTATATCAAGACCAATACTAAGCAAAGATTAGCATGCAATGGAGCATAAAACTCAAGGTGATTAGCTAATCTAAGCAGGATGACAATCTAGCAAGCAAATGTATTAAATAAAAGCAAGGCTAAATCGTCAAAAACTGGGCGAATGAGGATGGAATCCTCTGATTT
The DNA here is from genome assembly GCA_003013855.2 of Liriodendron chinense. Classification (NCBI taxonomy): domain Eukaryota; kingdom Viridiplantae; phylum Streptophyta; class Magnoliopsida; order Magnoliales; family Magnoliaceae; genus Liriodendron; species Liriodendron chinense. The sequence goes on along the minus strand of ML058462.1, from coordinate 1,390,696 downwards.
GCCCATACACACGAGATGAGGCTGTAATCCTCAGATTTTCCTAGAAAAGCATAACTAGCTACCCTCATTAACCATGTTGAGATTAAAAAGCCAAAGGGTAGCAAAATTCCACAACACCCTCATAGAATGCAGCATGAGGTGAGGGGTTGGGAACTCCTTCTTCTCCTAGAAGGGATAACGGTTGGGATCCCCTCTTAGATAATCTGGTAGAGGGGTCGTGATGGAGGCCGAGAGAGCAAGATCTTTATGTTGGCTCTCATCACCAGCGGAGTCACCAGATTCGGACTCCTCCGTATCATCCCAAGTGGCAGCCATTGCCTTTTTACCTTTCGGTTTAGGCCCTTCCGGACATTCCGGGGCAATATGGCCACGACGACAGCAACCGTAACAACGGACAGATGAGGATATGGATGATTTGCCTTTACGTTTATCACCCTTCTTGTCCTTCTTGTCACGGTTATTCCCTCTATCAAATTTGAGGAATCTCTTGAATTTTTTGTTCAATTTCTCTTCCTCATCATCCTCATCATCGCTATCTTCCTCCGACTCACTTTTGATTTTCTTGTGTTTGTGAGAGGACTTAAAGGCGATGTTTTTCTTTCTAGAGGGGGCTTTAAAGCCTAGCTCAAAGGTTTGTAGGGAACCTATGAGTTCTTCAACTTTCATTGTGTTTAGATCCCTACACTCTTCAATGGTGGTGACTTTAGAAGAGAACCGTTCCGAAAGAGATCTAAGAATTTTCCTACAAAGCCTATGTTTCGGAACCGGATCCCCTAAGCCCCACATATCGTTTGTGATTTTGTTCAGTTTGGTATAAAATTCAGTAAACGTTTCATCCTCCTCCATAGTAATATTTTCAAATAGAGTGGAGAGGCGCTGGAGTTTAGAATTTTTAACAACATTTGTACCTTCATGGGTAACTTCAAGAATATCCCATGCTTGTTTACTGGTAGTGCAGTTTTGGATCCGACCAAATTCTTCTCTTGATACTGAACAAAAAATGGCATTCAGGCCCTTGGCATTATGGATACATTGAGCTTTTTCATGATCAGTCAACATTGCCTTATCTTTTGGCCTAAGAACATCCGGCTCACCTTCCTTAGAAATAGTGACCATTGGGGGTTCATATCCAAAATCAACCATGTCCCTCACATCCGAATCAATGGATTCCAAGAAGATACGCATTCGGGCTTTCCAGTATGGATAATTTGACCCATCAAAGAAAGGAGGCTTAGTGACGGATGAAGAGTCCTCTCTAGACATATTTTCAAGTTTCTCTTTAGGATCTACCTCTAGGCAATTAAGCCCTTAAAGAGGAACCCGCTCTGATACCAATTGAAATTGCGGTTTTACCGCTTGTAGAGACACTTGGAGATATGTTTATGGACCTAAAGGGGGGGGGGGGGGGGGGGGGGGGGGGGGGGGGGGGGATGAATAGGACCTTTGAAATTCTTTTTGCCTACTTTCACAATTCAACAAAATAAGCTATGTAAGCATGAACACCTCGGCTTCCAAGCCTTGGTGGGCCAATCACAAGACTAGCAAGAGTTAAACAATAACAAGCCTAGTCTAAGCATGCATAGGTAAGTAAAAAATTCAACTAATAAAGCTTCTAACCTATGCAGCTTGTGTAGACTTATGAGAGTGGATCAATGAGCTCAAGTCTACACAACTAGTGAAAGTACATCTTGTGTGAGGATGAGTCTAAAAAGTGCCTAGCATGCATTCCTATCAATCATTCATAATTAAGCAAATAAACTAACAATGCAAAAATGTGCTCAAGAACAATCACAAACACAAGGATGTATAGTGGTTCGACTACTTGTCTACTCCACTCCCGGTTCAAGTACTCAACCCCTTTGAGCACACCGGCATTCACTAACGGAGGTTTTAAATGAGGTTCACCTCTCAACCTTTACACGGAGGTTTTATCGGTTCACCTCTCAACCGTATCCGGAGTTTTAGACATAGGCTAACTCTCAACCTAATCGCACGTTTACTCCTGTGTCGGAGGCTCCCCCTTGGAGACTTAGTTTAAGCCCTGCTGACGGGCCAAGGAACGACTAACGTCCCTAGGTCGAGTTCGAAAAGCAAACTCTAAAATGGACTCTCAAATAAGACAACCTACTTGTCGGATGAACCCCTTGTTTAGCGCCGGATTGGGTTGCTTGATCTCTGCTCTCCCGTGCTTCAATCAGCTTCCCTTGCTCCCACGATCGTGTCGTCGTTGCGTCGCCAATGCCTCAGCCACATTCGATCAAACACCTTGCATGCGATGCCTTTGAGATGCCCAAGGTGCTAGGAGGATGGGTTTGAGAACTCTACAACTTAGTGGGAATGGGTTGCCTAGAGTCTCTTACCTACAACGATCTCATCTTCGAGTTTTGGACAAGGATTTGCCAATCAAGAAGCTTCCAAACTCTAGAGATCAAGAGGGGATGGAGGTCATCTTCTTCATAGGCTTGGAATGCTCTAATCTTGTGTTAAAGCACAAGGAAGATGCCTTGCATAGGTCAAGGAATGAGCCTCAAAAGATCTCCTTCAATGGTGGCTTTTCTCCCTAAAAAATCCCTCTTGTTATGTCCAAAAACGGAGCCTCATATATATAGAAAAGTGGCTCCAACGGTCATAAAATGGCTAGGAGCCGACCTGTCCCAACCGGTCCTGACCGGTCGGACCCCCTCGCTGAAGCATAGCCCAAATACATAGGCCGACCGGTCATGACCGGTCGGACCCCCTTGCTGGACTGGCAAGATAATCTAGGCCGACCGGTCATGACTGGTCAGACCCTCTTGCTGGATGGCTGAAGAACACCAAGTCGACCGGTCATGACCGGTCGGCCACACCTGCTGACCTCCATGAGTTGAGAAGGCCGACCGGTCATGACCGGTCGGCTGGCCTTTTGAAAATGCAGCAGGGCTGCTGGCCGACCGGTCATGACCCGTCGGACTAGCCTGGATCCCCTCTCTATTTTGCTGAACTCTACTGGTATCAGCCAATCCTTTTTGGCCAAGCTTAGGTTGATCAAATGGGACACCTAGGGCCTATCTATGATGCCTAAAGGATTCCTAATATGGTCAAGGTCATCAAAGATACAAAGGGGTTGGGTTTTGGTCAAGGTTAAGGCACCAAGGCATCTCTTTTACCTGAATCTTCTTCCTTGATGCAGCCGGTCCGTCTTGAGTCCTCGGTCTTCATCTTCATTGGGCTCAACCGACACTAGACTCACTAACGTAAGTGATTGACAAACAAGGTGCACTAGTATGCCACGGAAAAGTGCACTAACAATGACCGGTCTTGGCCTATTCTTCTTCATTTCCTTCTTTCTTTCTTCTCTCTCTGCTTTCTTCTTTCTTCGGCCCATCTTGGGTCTTCATCCAAGGCACTTAAAGAAGTCTTTTTAGTCTTCAGTCGGGCGAGGTTCCTCTCATTCCTACAATCATGAAATCATGCATTAGATTAGTCTTTAGAGTATGAAAACCTTGCATAATGAGTGATGAATTGGGGTTAGAATATGCACAATTAAGAGCTCAACACACCCCCCCAACCAGCATTTTGCTAGTCCCAAGCAAAACATGCGTGAAACCAATTTCATTATCCAAACCCGACTCTCCTTTAGAAACCATTCTTCTATACATCCCAAGCTACACAAGTGTAAGAGTTAGAGCAATTAGGTGATAGAGGTTGAAACCGTAAACTCTCAAAACATAATAAGTATCCACATGAAATTCCCACTGATTGGTTGATAAATAGAAGAACTTGAACAAATTCAACCTAGTGTGCATAGTGACAATTCATCTCATGAGTTTCCAGGATTATCTTCTTCATAGGTTAACTAAACTATAGATTTCAAGGTATATAGAGCAACATCAAGCCAATGACAGGAATTTGCCTTACCGTCCTTCCAACGACTTTCACACTACGTCCCATTTTCGACTTTGGTTATGGGTAGACCATCCCCCGGTTGGTAGTAGGTAGCCCTAATCAGAATTTTCCACCATTTTCCATCATTCCCAATTTCATCATTCCTTTTCCTTTTTCTTTTAAATTAGATAAGATTTTTAGAAATCCATATCTTTCGTTATTTTCCCATGGACTAGGATGGACAAAGTACCCCGGCTTGGTTTCTCAACACCTTAAATCAAAGTCTAGCTAATCTACAAATCACATAATCATTTCAACTCATGAAAATCGTGTAATGTGAACTAGGTGTAAAGGTGTTCAAATTTTCTATCAATCACATAACTAGGGGAATGCACATATAAAACCATTATGTTGAAAGAAGTTCAAGACTTACAACATCATACACTTCATATCTCCTCCTCTTATGCTCATATCATCTTGAATGCATGGAAACAAAGTTTTCCAAAAGAGTTTTGAATTTTAGAAAAATCGAAAATTTCTACATAATTGCTCGAAATGTTACATAACGCTGGATTCATCCAAGTGATCCTACACCCCCCAACCAAATCTTGCATCGTCCTCAATGTAAAAGATGTGCAATGAACAAAACACGAGAGCCATTTGAACATAAAAGGGAGTGAGGAATAATAGTACCTGAGAGAGTGAAAAGTGGAATTCTTCCTTCTTCTAACAAACCTATGAAAAAGCAAACTAAAAGCAGCAAAATCCTAATTCTAATTACTCTACACCTCCATCAGACTAGGAGATCAATTTCAACAATTCATCCAAAAGCATAAAGTCAAGCAGAATCATTAGATGGATCAAAAGGTTTTGCAATAACGTCATCCTAATATCCTGCGTTACAATATACATGTGTGTGAAGGATCCAGATAAGCCACTGAAAATTCCAAAAAGGAATTTCAGTGGTTTCATTAATGTTTTCACCACATGTATAAGAGGAGATTGCATCATATTTATCAGAACAAATATGTCTCCATCCAAATTTTCCTGGGCATTGATTTTGCAAGTATGGGTCATCCCAGGGTTGGTAGAGGTCGGTATGCATGATCCATAGAGGTGTGGAAATATGAATTGATTTCTCAGTATAGTAAAGTGTTGTTCCCACATCCTTTTCTTGGCTATCATGATATGTGAAATTGCGGTTTTACTAGCTTGTAGAGACACTCGGAGATATGTCTAAGGACCTAGAGGGGGGGGGGGGGGGGGGGGGGGGGGGGGTTGATTAGGACCTTTGAAATTCTTTTCACCTACTTACGCAATTCAACAAATTAAGCTATGTAAGCAAGAACACTTCGGCTTCCAAGCCTAGGTGGGTCCAATCACAAGACTAGCAAAAGATTAAGTAATAAACAATCCTAGTCTAAGCATGCATATGTAAGTAAAAGATTCAACTAATTAAGCTTCTAACCTATGCAACTTGTGTAGACTTATGAGAGTGGCTCAATGAGCTCAAGTCTATACAACTAGTGAAGGTACATCTTGTGTGAGGATGAGTCTAAAAAGTGCCTAGCCTACATTCCTATCAAGCATTCATAATTAAGCAATTAAACTAACAATGCGAAGATATAAATGTGCTCAAGAACAATCACAAACACAAGGATGTATAGTGGTTCGACTACGTGTCTACTCACCTCCCGGTTCAAGTACTCAACCCCTTTGAGCACACCGGCATTCACTATCGGAGGTTTTAAATGAGGTTCACCTCTTAACCTTTACACGGAGTTTTAGACATAGGCTAACTCTCAACCTAATGCATGTTTACTCCCGTGTCAGAGGCTCCCCCTTGGAGACTTAGTTTAGGCCCGGCTGACGGGCCAAGGAACGACTAACGTCCCTAGGTCGAGTTTGGAAAACAAACTCTAAAATGGACTCTCAAATAAGACAACCTACTTGTCGGATGAGCCCCTTGTTTAGCGCCGGATTGGGTAGCTTGATCTTCACTCTCCCGTGCTTCAATCAGCTTCCCTTGCTCCCACGATCGTGCCGCCGTTGCGTCGCCAATGCCTCAGCCACATTCGATCAAACACCTTGCATGCGATGCCTTTGAGATGCCCAAGGTGCTAGGAGGATGGGTTTGAGAGCTCTACAACTAAGTGAGAATGAGTTGCCTAGAGTCTCTTACCTACAATGATCTCATCTTAGAGTTTTGAACAAGGATTTGCCAATCAAGAAGCTTCCAAACTCTAGAGATCAAGAGGGGATGAAGGTCATCTTCTTCATGAGCTTGGAATGCTCTAATCTTGTGTTAAAGCACAAGGAAGATGCCTTGCATAGGTCAAGGAATGAGCCTCAAATGGTCTCCAACAATGGTGGCTTCACTCCTCTAAGAATTCCTCTCCAATGCCCAAAAACGGAGCTCTATATGTAAGAAAAGAAAGCTCCAACGGTCATAAAACGGCCATAAAACTGGCTATAAGCAGACCTGTCCCGACCGGTCCCGACCGGTTGGACCTCCTTGCTGAAGGATATCATCAATACACAGGCCGACCGGTCATGACCGGTCGGACCCCCTTGCTGGACAGGCTAAACACACCAGGCCGACCGGTCATGACCGATCGGACCCCCTTGCTGGACAGGCTTGGATGTGAAGGCCGACCGGTCATGACCGGTCGGCAAGGCTTGCTGAACCACAACATATGTGAAGGCCGACCGGTCTTGACAGGTCGGCTGGCCATGCTGAATTCCCTCTGTTGTGAAGGCCGACCGGTCATGACCGGTCGGCTGGCCATTTGCAAATGCAGCAAGGCTGCTTGCCGACAGGTCTTGACCGGTCGGACCAGCTTGGTTCTCCCCTCATATTTGCTGAACTCCACATGTTTCAGGCTATCCATTTTGGCCAAGGTTAGGGTGATCAATTTGGACACCTAGGGCCAATCTATGATGACAAAAAGTAGCCTAATATGGTCAAGGTCATCAAAGAACCAAAGGGGTTGGGTTTTGGTCAAGGTTAAGGCACCAAGGCATCACTTTTACCTGAAACTCCTTCCTTGATGCAGCCGGTCCGTCTTGAGTCTTCGGTCTTCGTCTTCAATGGGCTCAACCAACACAAGACTCACTGATGTAAGTGATTGACAAACAAGGTGCACTAGTATGCCACGGAAAAGTGCACTAACAATATGCCGATACCGACTCGAAAGGTGTGACTATATCCCCTATCACATCAACATTCTTATCAAGAGAATAGGCCACATCTTCTTCTAAGTGATTGGGGTATGGAGTTGAGAGGGACACATCTTCCACAATAGAATTGATCATGTTTATTTCGTGGACCTCTTCATCTTCATACTCTTGTTGGTTGTCAACATTGAAAGCATTTAACTCAATCATCATATTACCAAAGGACATTTGTATGACCCCACTCCTACAATTTATGATAGCGTTTGATGTAGCTAGGAATGGGCGGCCAAGTATGATAGGAATTTGAGGGCCACTATTAACCATGGGTTGTGTGTCCAAGACAATGAAGTCCACCGGGTAGTAGACCTTGTCAACTTGGACAAGAACGTCCTCAATCACCCCTCTCGGAATACGAATCGATCGGTTAGCGAGTTGTAATGTGGTTTTGGTGGGTTTTAATTCACCTAAACTCAATTGTTCATAGACCGAAAAGGGTATTAAGTTCACACTTGCTCCTAGATCAAGTAAAGCATGCTTCACCCGGTAGTCTTCAATTATGCATGATATTGTCGGACTACCAGGATCTTTGTATTTCTTAGGCATCCTGTGATTTATAATGGCGCTTACATTTTCTGTAAAAAATGTCTTCTTTTGTACATGTATTTTTCTTTTTATCGTACAAAGATTTTTAAAAAACTTAGCATATGATGGTATTTGTTTAATGGCATCCAGCAATGGGATGTTGATTTTCACCTACTTGAAAACCTCTAAAATCTCCAGGTTTTTGTCTAAGGTTTGGGTGAAATCAACCTTTGGGGAAACGGGGCAACCGGCTTGTATTGCCTTTTTGGTTCTTTCTCTTGTGGAGTGTTGTTTAGGCTATCATCCCCTTTGGAATTTTTCGGATCATTAGGCTTTAGGGCCTTCACCGGATTAGATTTATCAATTATTTTCCCACTTCGCAAAGTGGTGATAGCTTGAACATGCTCCATATGTTGGGAGGATGAGCTTGCATTTTGTATCTCAAATTGGGTCCTTGGGTTAGGAAGAGGTTGGGCAGGAAGTGTGCCTTTCTTCCTAGCACTGAGGTGAGATTCAACCCTAGCCATTGAGGTTTTCAAGTCATTGATGGCTTGGGTTGTATTTTGAGGTTTTCAAGTCATTGATGGCTTGGGTTGTATTTTGAGGTTTTCAAGTCATTGATGGCTTGGGTTTGTAATGCCTAGGGATGGACGTAGTAAAGGTTGAGCTTGAGGGGTATTACTTGCATTCGCAGTGGGTCCATTCCTCCAACTGAAGTTGGGATGGTTCTTCCAACTAGAATTAAACGTCTTTGAGTTTGGAGCACCTGGTTGCTGTTGATAACTGTTTATGGCATTTGATTGTTCTTGTAAGATGTCTTGAACTACTGAAATTGTGGGACAATCTTGTGTTGCATGTTGATTTCCGGCACAAATTTCACAAACAGTTTCAATGTCCTTAGAGTTGATCATCTCCTTTCCTTAATTCCATGGCCTCGACTTTTCTTGTGAGGCTAGCCACACGTGCACTTATGCTATCCCCTTCTGATAGGACATAAATTCCTCCTTTTTCCCTTTGTTGGCTAGTCTTGGAATTTGCTAGTTTAGATGTATCCCAAGACTGTGCATTCTCAGCTAATTCCTCCAAATAGTCCCATGCTTCATCGGCTTCCTTATTCATGAACTCCCCATTACACATCATCTCTACGAATTGACGCATGGGTGAAGTCAGTCCTTCATAGAAAAAGCTTATAACCCGCCAAACTTCATAGCCATGATGTGGGCATGTGTTTAACAAGTCCTTAAACCTCTCCCAACATTGGAAGAAGGTCTCATCTTCCTTTTGGGCAAAGTTCATGATAAGGCGCCTCAGCATGTTCGTTTTGTGAGTAGGGAAGAATTTTTTAATGAATTCCCTATGCATATCAGTCCATGCCCCAATTGATCTTGGCCTTAATGCATGAAGCCAACCTTTAGCTTTATCTTTAAGGATAAAAGGAAATAATTTGAGTCTTACCACATCATCAGTAACATTCGCAAAGTGCATGGTGGTTATTACCTCATCAAACTCCTTAAGGTGTTGATAGGCACTTTCACTGTCTAATCCATGGAATTTTGGGAGGAGTTGGATTACTCCCGGTTTCAAATCTACATTCCCTGCATTTTGTGGGAAGATTATGCATGAGGGAGTGATCGCTCTTGCTGGTTGCAAGTAATCACGTAATGTTCTTGGTCGGGGAACATTCTCAACCACATTCTCTCCCGTTTCGGTTTGGTTTTGGCCCAGATTTTAATTGTCCATCGGATTAGGTTGATTTGCAGCCATATTTTCAGACAAAATTGGAAAAGTAAGATGTCTCCTAGCACGTGGTTCTCTATCAATTCCTTCAACTATTCCCCCTTCACTAATGAGTCGGTTATTGGAATCACGAGCCCAGTGTGGCATGCAAATCCAAAAAAATATGAAACAAAGAGAAAGAAGAATTCTTCCTTCCTTTCTTTACTCTTCTCTAAGACCGAACCACAAGGTGTCTTGCAATAGCTAAGCCAGAAGCAAGGATAGAGACCGATTTCTCGTGGTCAATAGGGGTTCAGAGAACTCCCCACCCACTCTTTGAATCTTTTGAGAAAAGTGCAGAAAAAGAAGGAAGAGGAGTAGAGGTAAGAAGAGAAATCTCTGAGCACAAGGTGATCCAAGACGGCAGAGCCGACCAATAGAAATCCAGGTGGCACAAGGCCTACCTTTCAGAGATCCTAAAAGGAGTCTCCACCCACTCTACAAGAGATGAATGCGATAGGAATGAATAGGAGAAGAAGAAGAGTAAGGTTTAGAAAGATAGAACCTGATTTGGCACTTGAGATCCTTATCTTCTTCAACTTCCTAGAAATCTCTAAAAATGAAAAATCAAACAAAACAAACTAATTTAGTCCTAGAATCCTAAAAATCCTAAATAGATACTATTTTCAGAAATTTGGGAAAAACCGTCAAAGTTCCTGGCAACGGCGCCAAAAACTTGTTCGCTTCCCCAAGTGTAGGGTTGCGATGTAGTAATAAACTCGATAAGACTGAGGTCGATCCACAGGGATTATGTAGGAATTCACAAACACATCTAATAGTTTCTATTGAGAAGCTAACAACCAGATTTGTAGGAGATTGATGTAAGTAACAACTTTGAACTTAAACTGAAGTAATCAATTAATAAAAAGCACTAGTGGTTCAAGGATCCACTTGTAGCAATCCTTGATGCTCAATTCGCTGTGGTTTCTCACTTTCTCAACTAGAATCGAAATTAAGATCTATCTAATCGGATGATATAGCAGTTAAACCAGCAATCTGTCATATGTATAAACAATGTATATGATTCACTCAATGCAAGCTAGGATGAGCATGCTCAATTGCATTGGTCAGTCCCAATTCCAATAGATTCAGTCCTCAATCATAACCATCATTAAATCCTGTCACAAGACAAAGCTAGATTATGATTTGAACTTGATTTAAATCACTTACACAGTCCTACATACAACAAAATTTTAGAAAAAGTAGAAATTTGGTAGGAAGTTCCCACATGAAGATCATAGTACTAGAGCGTCCTCCAATTCCTCGGATCATATAGGTCTAGACTAGCACACAGCAATTAAGAACTCAAGCAATTCTCCCAAACATCCATGAGTTATCATAAGACTAAGAAAAACTACTTGGAACTTGTATTAACTTCAAACCATTGTTCATAAACATTAAAACCAATCTTAAAACCAACTTAAACGAAATGAAACATCTTAGATTCACTACAAGCTTCACCTCTTAGCCCTAGCTAAGAGGTTTAGCCGTTCATGATCCAAGGAAAAAGATGCCCTAGGAACGATCCCTACGTATCCTCTTATATTGGGGAGGCTCCGCAACATCGGAATCTTCTCGAATTTGCGTAAGCTTATGCAATGCGTAGAGAAATTCGGCGCCCGAATAGGAAAGTCCGCAGTTTACGCATGGACGACCAGTCGGACTGGCTGGCCGACCGGTCACGACCTGTCGGACTCGCTATTTGCTCTGTCCAGGGAGCTTCTGGAGCTATCAGACCTGTTAGCCGACCGGTCGGACCTCTCTAGGAATCAGTCCAGCAAGCTTAGCATGGTCAGGGGGAGATGGCCGACCGGTCTAGACCAGTCGTGGCTCTCCTGGCCAACCGGTCACGACCAGTCTTGGCCTATTCTTCTTCATTTCCTTCTCTCTTTCTTCTCTCTCTGCTTTCTTCTTTCTTCTGCCCATCTTGAGTCTTCATCCAAGGCTCTTAAAGAAGTCTTTTTAGTCTTCAATTGGGCGAGGTTCCTCTCATTCCTACAATCATGAAATCATGCATTAGATTAGTCTTTAGATTATGAAAACCTTTCATAATGAGTGATGAATTGGGGTTAGAATATGCACAATTAAGAGCTCAACACATATCTTACAGTACATGAGAATAACGATACATTTCTACGATTGTTGAGCCTCCAATTTATACATTTTCCGACTCATTACAGCACATTATATGCATGGTTTTCATGTTTAAAGACTAATCTAATACATGTTTTTGTGATTATAGGAATGAGAGGAAGATTTCACCAATTCATGGTTAAAAGAGTCACTTTGTATGTATTGAAGATCAATAAAACAAGTGCCAAAAGGTGGAGGAAAGAAGCAAGAAAGAAAGAGAAGAGATAAAGAAGAAAATCTGATTTTTTTGCCTTAGACCTGTCTGTAGACCGGTCGTTAGACCGGTCGACAGACAGGTTGACAGATAGGTCTACAGTGTAATTGTTGGGCTGTTTTTTCTTCTTAGACCAGTCGCCAGACCGGTCACCAAACAGGACGAGAGGTGTCCAGAAACACCAAACTCACTGGACTATTTTCGAGGTTTTGAGACTGGTCGTGCGACCGGTCGTTCATGAGCTTAGACCAGTCGTGCGACCGGTCGTCAGCGTAACAGAGCTTGTCCTTGAAGCTCTGATTTTCTCTGTGCAATTGCGTGATTTCTTGAGCAATCCGAAATCTTCCGCTCCAACTTATAAAAGGCCACCTCCACTCTCTTCCTAAGGCATCTAGCAACGTGGGGAGCAAAGAGATCAAGACCTAGGAGGCTTCCTAGCCTCCTACAACTAGTTTTCTTCTTCTTCTCGTTCTAGTTTTTAGTTTTTAATGTTTTCTTCTAGTTAACCTCTTAGCTATAGCTAAGAGGTGAAGTTTGTAGTTTGTTTCAATGCTTTAATTCGTTTCTCTAAGTACCCTTTACTTTAATTTTGGATTTTCAAGTTCTAGTTTGAATAAGGTTTGGTTTTTTAGAAGTTTTGTGAGAGTTTGTGTGCTCCGGACATGAGTTCCTTGTAATTCTCTGAGATTACCATGATTGGGTTGTTTAAATTCGAATTGTAGTAACCCTTGAGCATGCCATAGTCTCTTGGCATGGCTATTACTCCGAAGGCTACAAGTTCAAGTTCTATGTGCTTCATTAGAACTAGAAATCTGATATCCAGATTAAGTGGGACTGTTTGTGCTTGAATGTTATATCCTCCAATTAGATGAGAGATAGGACTTTGATTCTAATTGTGTTGTGCTTGGATGAATGGATTGGTATTGAACTACTACAAGTGGATCCTTGATGCTCTAGTTCTTCTTATTTTCAAATTTTCCTATTTCATGTGAAAAACTACTTTCTTAAACTTCTTAGATTCTAGTTATTAGATTAGTTGGAATTGTTTACCTCTTTCCCTGTGGATCGACCTCAGGTCTTACCGAGATTTATTACTACATCGCAGCCTTAAACTTGAGGCGAGCGAACAAGTTTTTGGCGCCGTTGCCAGGGAAAAGGTTAAACGGTTCTAATTGTTCTAGTAGCTATAGAGTATCTTAGTTAGGTAGGATTTTCAGTTTTTATAGAAGTAGATTTTCTGATTTTTTTATTACTAACAATTTTTTTTTATTTTGTAGGACATTGTTACTGACATAGATCTCACTCTATTAGGTAACATCTCCTCATCTCCCTCCTTTCTATTCTTTTTTTTTTTTCTAGATTAGGGTAGTTTTCAATTCCCTAAAATTTCATCATGTATGATTGGACGAATGGTGCGTACAAGTACCTTTTGGAGGATGAGAAGTTGGATTGGGGGACCCTAACTCATGGTGATCGGTATCCCTCCAAGCATGAGTATTTTTCTAAGATTCAAAGAACCTCCACTATCCCCCCATGTAAGACGATGTGTGATTACATTAATGAAAGCAATACACATGTTGAGACATGACGTAAGACGATGGGAGAATACCGGAACGAAGCAAAATTGAATAATGATCATCCGGGGAAAACATTACGTGATTACCGGATTGAAAATAACATGAGTGTTCCACCGGTTATTGTAGGAGGTGTGCAACAAGAAAAGGAACGGGTGAATAGTGGCCAACCGGTTGCCTATCAACCATCATATAACTCTTCATCCTACAATGCGTATGGTCTTAATTGGGAAAACCACCATTCTCCTTGTTCAAGGGAGGAACTAACCATGGTTATTAACAATCACCCTAAAACGTCTTCCTCTTGTGATGATAAGTATACACAAAGACTTGAGGAAATATGGAATGAGTATTTAGATGAACAATCAAATCAACCTTACTCGCCATCTTGTGAAGATGTTGAGCCCGAAATTGGGGGCATCAAATCAATCCCCTTTAATGAGGAGGATGGGGCTGTTAGTGCACTTTTCCGTGGCATACTAGTGCACCTTGTTTGTCAATCACTTACGGCAGTGAGTCTAGCGTCGGTTGAGCCCAAAGAAGACGAAGACCGAAGACTCAAGACGTCCAGCCGCATCAAGGAAGAAGTTTTAGGTAAAAGTGATGCCTTGGTGCCTTAACCTTGACCAAAACCCAACCCCTTTGTATCTTTAATGACCTTGACCATATTAGGAATCCTCTAGGCATCATAGATAGGCCCTAGGTGTCACATTTGATCACCCTAACCTAGGCCAAAATGGATTGGCTGGAACATAAAGAGTTCAGCAATTTGGAGTAGGGATCCAGGCTGGTCCGACCGGTCAAGACCGGTCGGCCAGCAGCTTTGCTGCATATGGAAATGGCAGCCGACCGGTCAAGACCGGTCGGCCTTCACAAGAGAGGGAAACAGCAAGGTGGGCCGACCGGTCATGACCGGTCGGCCAGTTTTGGCTTCCTGCATTGTTCAGCCGTCCAGCAAGGGGGACCGACCGGTCATGACCGGTCAGCCTGGCACATTTTGGCTGTCCAGCAAGGGGGTCCGACCGGTCATGACCGGTCGACCCATGTTTTTGGCCTGTGCTTGTGTCTTCCTTCAACAGGGGAGTCCGACCGGTCATGACCGGTCGGGACAGGTCGGCTTATAGCCGTTTTATGCCCGTTTTCTGACCGTTGGGGCTCTCTTTTACTACATATAGAGCTCCGTATTTGGGCATTGTAAGAGGGATTTTTTAGGAAGAAAAACCACCATTGAAGGAGATCTTTTGAGGCTCATTCCTTGACCTATGCAAGGCATTTTCCTTGTGCTTTAACACAAGATTAGAGCATTCCAAGCTCATGAAGAAGATGACCTTCATCCCCTCTTGATCTCTAGAGTTAGGAAGCTTCTTAATTGGCAAATCCTTGTCCTAAACTCGAAGATGAGATCGTTGTAGGTAAGAGACTCTAGGCAACCCATTCCCACTAAGTTGTAGAGCTCTTAAACCTATCCTCCTAGCACCTTGGGCATTTCAAGGCATCGCATGCAAGGTGTTTGATCGAATGTGGCTGAGGCATTGGCGACGCAACGACGACACGATCGTGGGAGCAAGGGAAGCTGATTGAAGCACAGGGAGAGCGGAGATCAAGCAACCCAATCCGGCGCTAAACAAGGGGCTCATCCGACAAGTAGGTTGTCTTATTTGAGAGTCCATTTTAGAGTTTGTTTTTCGAACTCGACCTAGGGATGTTAGTCGTTCCTTGGCCCGTCAACCGGGCCTAAACTAAGTCTCCAAGGGGGAGCCTCCGACACGGGAGTAAATGTGCGATTAGGTTGAGAGTTAGCCTATGTCTAAAACTCCGGATACGGTTGAGAGGTGAACCGACAAAACCTCCGTGTAAAGGTTGAGAGGTGAACCTCAATTAAAACCTCCTATAGTGAATGCCGGTGTGCTCAAAGGGGTTGAGTACTTGAACCGGGAGTGGAGTAGACACGTAGTCGAACCACTATACATCCTTGTGTTTGTGATTGTTCTTGAGCACATTCATATCTTCACATTGTTAGTTTAATTGCTTAATTATGCATGTTTGATAGGAATGTATGCTAGGCACTTTTTAGACATCCCCACACAAGATGTACCTTCACTACTTGTGTAGACTTAAGCTCATTGATCCACTCTCATAAGTCTACACAAGATGCATAGGTTAGAAGCTTAATTCGTTCAATCATTTACTTACCTATGCATGCTTAGACTAGGATTGTTTAGTGCATATCTTTTGCTAGTCTTGTGATTGGACCCACCTAGGCTTGGAAGCCGAGGTGTTCTCGCTTACATAGCTTATTTTGTTGCATTGTGAAAGTAGGCGAAAAGAATTTCAAAAAGGTCCATATCACCCCCCTCTAGGTCCTTAGACATATCTCCAAGTATCTCTACAAGCGGTAAAACCGCAATTTCAGGGGCTACCCAAGTCCCACCTTCTTCGAATTTAATGAATAGACTTTTAGAGGAGATTGATTTCGATGATCCCAATGTCATCATCAATTATGGTCAGTCCACTATCTCTTTTGGATGCTTTAAACTTAATGATGAAGAGATTTCAATGACGGTTGACGAACCCGAGGAATCCATAAAATTTGAAAGCAGTAGTGGGGTTGCCTACAATGAGGGTTTGGTGAATGCTTATGAACCTATGGTTTCTTTTTCCAAGGGGCATAATGATTATGAGTCTCTAGAGGATATGCATGCTGGAGAGATGGCTAAAGTCGATTTTTTTAAGTCCTTCCACCAACAACACATGCCAAATTCTATTGTGGTAAACCTCCCTTTGATTGAAAATTCTTTTCCTTTGGATGATGAGGTGGCACAATCTGAAATTTTAAAAGATCAACCAATGTTAGATGATGTACCTACCACTAAATCTGAAATTTTTTTCTTGGAAGACCTCCTCTCTATAGAGGAGGAATTCCTTACCATTGAAACAGAATTTCTTCAATCACTAAGGGAGGACGAGGACCCTTCATCCAACTATCTCGATTTTCTAGAGGAATGCTTGGCCCACTGTTATGATCTTGATGATGAGATGATTAAGGAGTTGGATATTTTGTTAGACACGGTGTCGGTGCCTGAAGAACACCATTCCACTGATTTACACTCTTTACCATTGTTTGTGGAAGCACCGTTCAAATCTGAAATTGTGGAGGAGACAACTTTAACCAATGAAAACTTAATGAATGTCTCTCTACCATCATGGGTCCTTCAGCCCATTGAAAATTCTGATTGGGAGGACCCATTTTTAATCAATCATAACCCATATTAGAATTTGAGGAGATATCTTTTTGTTGCTCTTATCTCCTCCTATCATGCATATGGTGCACATAAATATTGGACTTCAATGAAGACAAGCACTCATGTCTACTGTCAAGCAGGACTTTGGATGGTCCTCATGAGAAATTTATTGAAATTCATGCAGATCCTGCTCAAATTTGATCATGTAGTCGATCGGACTAATCAATGGTAGGTAGGTAGGTTAGGATTTATTTTTCAGCAATTAGGATTGAATAAGTCTCCTCGAGACAATGGAAGATGCTAGAATTGATCAACTTGCTACCTCAGGTACTCTCGTTCTCACTCTCCTATGCTTTATTTCATTGCTCTCATGTCATGCATATTGCACATCTTGTTACATTGAGGACAATGTACGACTTTGGTTGGGGGGTGAGATTCCTTAGATGAATCTACTAGCTTTTGTGACATTTCGAGCAATTCTGTAGAAATTTTTTGATTTTTCTAAAATTCAAAACTCTTTTGGAAAACTTTGTTTCTATGCATTCGAGAGGATATGAGTATAAGAAGAGGAGATGCGAAGTGAATGATGTTGCAAGCTTTGAACTTCTCTTAATATAATGGTTTTATATGTGAATTTCCCTATTTATATGATCGATAGAAAATTTGAACACTTTTACACCTAGTTCACATTACACGATTTTCATGGGTTGAAAGGATTATGTGATTTGTGGATTAGATAAACTTTGAATTAAGGTGTTAAGAAACCAAGCCGGAGTACTTTGTCCATCCTTGTCCATGGGAAAATAACAAAAGATACGGATTTCAAAAAATCCTATCTAATGAAAAAAAAGGGAAAAGGAAGGATGAAAATTAGGGATGATGGAAAACATTGTGGAAAATTTCAAAAAGGGCTACCTATTACCAACCAGGGGATGGTCTACCCGTAACCAAAGCCGGAAATGGGACGTAGTGTGAAAGCCGTCGGAAGGACGGTAAGGCAAATTCCTGTCATAGGCTTGTTGTTGATCTGTACACCTTGAGATCCATAGTGTAGTTGATCTATGAAGAAGATAATCTTGGAAACCCATGAGATGGACATTCACTAAGCACACTAGGTTGAATTTGTTCAAGTTCTTCTATTTATCAATCAATCAGCGGGAATTTCATACGAACACTTATTATGTTTTGAGAGTTTAAGGTTTCAACTTCTAACACCTAATTTTTCTGATTCTTACACTTGTTGTCTTGGAATGGATAGAAGCATAGTTTTTGAAGGAGAGATAGTTTTGGAGAATTGAACTTGTTTCACTCATGTTTTGCTCGGGACTAGCAAAATGCTAGTTGGGGGGTGTGTTGAGCCTCCAATTTATACATTTGCCGACTCATTACAGCACATTATATGCATGGTTTTCATGTTTAAAGACTAATCTAATACATGTTTTTGTGATTATAGGAATGAAAGGAAGATTTCACCAATTCATGGTTAAAAGAGTCACTTTGTATGTATTGAAGATCAATAGAACAAGTGCCAAAAGGTGGAGGAAAGAAGCAAGAAAGAAAGAGAAGAGATAAAGAAGAAAATCTGATTTTTTTGCCTTAGACCTGTCTGTAGACCGGTCGCCAGACCGGTCGCTAGACAGGTCGACAGTGTAATTTTTAGGCTGTTTTTTTCTTCTTAGACCGGTCGCCAGACCGGTCGCCAGACAGGTCGAGAGGTGTCCAGAAACACCAAACTCACTGGACTATTTTCGAGGTTTTGAGACCGGTCGTGCGACCGGTCGTTCATGAGCTTAGACCGGTCGTGCGACCGGTCGTCAGCGTAACAGAGCTTGTCCGTGAAGCTCTGATTTTCTCTGTGCAATTGCGTGATTTCTTGCGCAATCCGAAATCTTCCGCTCCAACTTATAAAAGGCCACCTCCACTCTCTTCCTAAGGCATCTAGCAACGTGGGGAGCAAAGAGATCAAGACCTAGGAGGCTTCCTAGCCTCCTACAACTAGTTTTCTTCTTCTTCTCGTTCTAGTTTTTAGTTTTTAATGTTTTCTTCTAGTTAACCTCGTAGCTAGAGCTAAGAAGTGAAGTTTGTAGTTTGTTTCAATGCTTTAATTCGTTTATCCAAGTACCCTTTACTTTAATTTTGGATTTTCAAGTTCTAGTTTGAATAAGGTTTGGTTTTTTAAAAGTTTTGCTAGAGTTTGTGTGCTCCGGACATGAGTTCCTTGCAATACTCTGAGATTACTGTTGATCTCTTAATTGTTCATATTCTAACCCCAATTCATCACTCAATATGCACGGTTTACATGTTTAAAGGAATATTCTAATGCATGATTGGTGATTGTAGGAACAAGATGGTGATTTCACAAATTAAAGACTAAATGGAGCTCTTTAAGAGCATTGAAGACCATAGGATGAAGGTTGAAGAAGGACCAAAGAGAGAACAAAGCAAGGAGAGAAGAGAAAAGAAGAAAGAAAGAAAGAAATAATGAAGAAAGAGGCTTAGACCGGTCAAGACCGGTCGGCCACACCATTGGACTGATCAGGGAAGAGGTCCGACCGGTCTTGATCGGTTGGCTATAGCTGCTGGACCAACACAGAGTGGAGCCAGACCGGTCGTGACCGGTCGGCCATGTGTAAACGGAAATTTTCTATTTCGGGCTTCCGGATTTCTCTACGCAAGTGCGTAACTTTATGCGAAATCTGAAACTCTCTTGCGTAAAGGACACCTCCAAGCTATAAAAGGACGTATTCCCTTCATACCAAAGCATGCTAGGACGTGGGGATTGCTTAGGAGACGGATTCTACTTCGGATTTCTAGTTTTCTTCCTGTTTTAGTTATTTTTATGTTTTTAGAGGCTTCTAGTTCAAGGATGTTAGAGATGAACTAAAACCTCTTAGCTAGGGCTAAGAGGTGAAGCTTTTGATGCGTTTTTGATGGATTGATGCAACCTAGGTTTCCTTTTATGATTTAATTGATGAATTTTAGTTTAATATGAGTTTGAATCAAGTACTATTTTGGTTTCTACTTTGATCTCTTGATGACTCCGGGCTCATGTGATTCTTAGTGATCCTAGCTTAGTATCTTAGCTTTGAGCATTGTTTATGCTTGTGTAGTTCATTGATCTACCATCGACTCCGGGCATGGTAGACGCTTTGATTGCCTTGTATGCAATGGCCTGATTTTCATGTGGGAACTCATTCAACTAAAGTTCTTATCTTTTGTTGTATAATCTGGAATAGGTGTTTATTGATTGATTTTGATTTAATTAGAGTTCTAATCATGAGTTATAATCAGGTCTAGTGACAAGATTTGGTGAAAGCTATGATTATGAATCTCAACTAGATTGGAAAGAGGCTTGGCCTATACAATTGAGTGTGCCCAAGGCCTGAGCATGGTTGTGGGAATCAAATCAGTTAATAAGCACTTGTTTTGGATAATTGTTGATTGAACCGCTCTATATTCCGATCGGATAGAGATATGAATTCGATTCCGATTGAGTTATGAGAGACCTAGTTGTGTTGATGCATTGAAACTTATCAAAAGTGGATCCTTGGTGCTCTAGTGCCTTTTTAGATTGAAATTACCTTAACCATTCACTATTTAAACCCAAATCGCTATTTTTCAGTTTTAGCTCTTAATAGGATCTTAATTACTAGTTGTTTTAGATAAATTCTGAAGATATCCATACATAAATCTATGTGGGAACGATACTCGGTCTTACCGAGATTATTACTACATCGTAACCCTACACTTGGGGAAGCGAACAAGTTTTTAGCGCCGTTGCCGGGGATTTCCATGTGGTATTTTTAGAATTTTCTGAAATAACTTTTAGTTAAGATTGTGTTAAGATAGGTTTAGATTTTGTTTTGCTTTCTAGAGTAGGCTTTCTTCTAAATACTAACTTCCTTTGTTTTGATTTTTGCAGGATTCTAACATAGGACTAATTTAGGGATTTTTAGGAAGTTGAAGAAGAAGAAGGCATCTTAAGTCACAAATCAGGTTTTATTGTTCTAACCTTACTCTTCTTCTTCTCCTACTCATTCTTACCATATTCATCTCTTGTAGAGTGGGTGGAGACTCCTTTTGGATCTCTGAAAGGTAGGCCTTGTGCCACCTGGATTCCTATTGGTCGGCTCTGCCATCTTGGATCACCTTGTGCTCAGAGATTTCTCTTCTTAACCTATTCCTCTTTCTTCCTTTTTCTGTACTTTTTCTCAAAAGACTCAAAGAGTGGGTGGGGAGTTCTTTGAACCCCTATTGACCAGGAGAAATCGGTCTCTATCCTTGCTTCTGGCTTAGCTATTGCAAGACACCTTGTGCTTAAGTCCTAGAGAGAAGTAAAGGAAGGAAGGAAGAATTCTTTTTCCTTTTTATATCACTCTTTTTGGTTTTGCATGCCACATTGGGCTCGGAATTATAATAACCGACTTGTAAGGGACGGAGTAATTGTTGAAGGGATTGATAGAGAGCCTCATGCTAGGAAACGTCAAAATTTTCCTGAAATTAATAGAGAGATGGCTGCAAATCAACCAAATCAAGGGGCTAATCAAAATCCAGCCCCAAACCTTACTGAATTGGATGAGAATGAAGTGGGGGATGTACCTCAACCTAGAACTTTACGTGATTATTTACAACCAGCTAGGATGAGTACTCCCTCTTGCATAATTTTCCCTCACAATATGGGAAATATTGATTTTAAACCGGGGTTGATCCAACTTCTTCCTAGATTCCATGGACTCGACTCTGAGAGCGCGTATCTACATATTAAGGAATTTGAAGAGGTCATTGCCACAATAAACTATGACAATGTGACCAAAGATACTATAAAACTTAAATTGTTCCCTTTTTCCTTGAAAGAGAAGGCCAAATCATGGCTACATTCCTTAAGGCCGAGGTCTATTAGGACATGGGCTGAGATGACTAAGGAGTTTCTTAAAAAATTCTTCCCTACTCATCGAACCAATGCATTAAGAAGGGCCATAATGAACTTCGCCCAAAAAGAAGAAGAAACCTTTTTCCAATGTTGGGAAAGGTATAATGAGCTTTTAAACGCATGCCCACATCATGGCTATGAACGGTGGAGGTTGATTAGTTTCTTCTATGATGGATTAAACTCAACCATGCGCCAATTTGTGGAGATGATGTGTAATGGGGAGTTCATGAACAAGGAAACAGAGGAAGCTTGGGATTATTTTGACATGTTGGCTGAAAATACACAAGCATGGGATACATCTAAGCCAACAAGTTCAAAACAACCCTAAGCCAAGGAAAAGGGAGAAATTTATGTTTTAGATGGGCAAGATGATCTAGGTTCTAAAGTGGCTAAACTCACACGAAAGGTCAAGGAGATGGAACTAAAGAAAGTGGACACAACCCAACAAAGGGGGGCTGTTGAAACTATTTGTGGTATCTGTGCTTCCAATGTGCATCAAACGCCGGATTGTCCAACAATCTATGCGTTTCGAGAACTTTTATTTGAACAATTAAATGCTTTGAATAGTTATCAACGACCTTTTAGTACTCCAAATTCAAACACGAACAATTCTAGTTGGAGAAACAACCCAAACTTCAATTGGGTGAATGGAAACACGGCTAATCAAAGTAATCCTCAAAGGGGGCCCCCAATGCAAATGGCTCCACCTCAAATGCCTATAGAGGATACTTTGAAAGCATTCATGGAAGGACAAGCTCAAATAAATCAATCCAACCATACGATAATGCTTGAGCTTAAAAATTCGGTGGAGGAAATCAAGGCTCGCTTAAACGCAAGGGAAGGGATGCTTCCGGCCCAACCCATACCAAATCCAAAACCACAATGCGAAATAAGCATGCCTAGTTCTTGTAACCAACATATTGAACATGCTAAGGCCATCACCACTCTTAGAAGTGGTAAAATTATTGAAAAATCTGATCCGGTGAAGGTTTCAACGCCTAATGATCTGGTATCTTCCAAAGAGGATGATGGACCTAGCACCGCCATGAATGAAAAAGAGCCATTGAAAGAATATAGGCCTGTTGCTCCATTCCCCCAACGCTTGATTCCAACCAAACCTTAAGATAAATATCAGGAATTTTTGGAGGTTTTCAAGCAAGTCAAAATCAACATTCCATTGTTGGATGCCATTAAACAAATACCGTCATATGCAAAATTTTTAAAAGACCTTTGCACGGTTAAAAGAAAAATACATGTGCAAAAGAAGGCATTTTTGACAGAGAATGTGAGTGTCATTATCAACCACGGGATGCCTAAGAAATACAAAGATCCGGGTTGTCCGACAATATCATGTGTGATTGGAGACTACCGGTGAAACATGCTCTACTTGATCTAGGGGCAAGTGTAAACTTAATTCCCTTTTCAGTTTATGAACAATTGGGTTTAGGTGAATTGAAACCTACCAAAATCACATTACAACTTGCTGACCGATCGATTCGTATTCCGAGAGGGGTAATTGAGGATGTTCTTGTCCAAGTTGACAAAGTTTACTACCCGATGGACTTTATTGTCTTGGACACGAGACCCATGGTTAATATTGGCCCTCAAATTCCTGTCATACTTGGCTGCCCATTCCTAGCTACATCAAACGCTATCATAAATTGTAGGATTGGGGGCATACAATTGTCTTTTGGCAATATGACGATTGAGTTGAATGCTTTCAATATTGAAAACCAACAAGAGGATGAGGATGAGGAGGTCCACGAAATAAACATGATCAATTCTATTATAGAAACTGAGTCCCTCTAACTTTTTACTCTGGTCACTTACACAAAGAAGTGACTCACTCCCTTGATGAAAACGATGTTATGATAAGGGATATGGTCACACTTTTCGAGTCGGTATCGGCATATGACGCTAGCCGAGAGAAGGATGTGGAAACAATACCTTCTTGTGCTGAGAAATCAATTCATATTTCCACACCCTTGTGGTTCATGCATACCGAACTCCACCAACCCTGGGATGATCCTTACTTGCAATATCACTGCCCAGGAAAATCTGAATGGAGACATATTTTTTCTGATAAATATGATGATGTCTCCTCCTATACATGTGGTGAAAACACTAAGGAACCCGCTGAAATTCCTTTTTGGGATTTTGAGTGGCTTAGCACGATTACTCACACACATGTTTATTGTAAAGCAGGATATTGGATGACGTTACTGTGAAACCTTTTGATCCATCTAATGATTCTGCTTAACTTTATGCTTTTGGATGAGTTGTTGGGATTAACCTCCTAGTCTGATGGAGGATAATTTGCTAGAATGCCTTCCCATTAGGATTTGCTTTGATAGTTGATTTAGCTGTGAAGTAATCCATCTCCAAAAGCTAATCTTGCCATGAAATATATGCTTCAGGTGATATCTCTCTTTCTCACTCTCCTTTGTTTTATGTCATTGCTCTCATGTCATGCATACTGCATATCTTATTACATTGAGGACAATGTGAAGTTTTGGTTGGGGGGTGAGATTCCTCAGATGACTGCTAGCTTTTGTGACATTTCGAGTAAAGATGTAGAAATTTTTCGATTTTTCTAAAATTTGAAACTCTTTTGGAAAACTTTGATTCTATGCATTCGAGATAGCATGGGTATAAGAAGATGAGATATGAAGTGAGGGATGTTGCAAGCTCTGAACTCCTCCTAATATAATGGTTTTATATGTGAATTCACCTATTTTTATGATTGATAGAAAATTTGAACACTTTTTGCACCTAGTTCACATTACACGATTCTCATGATTTGAAAGAATTGTGTGATTTATGGATTAGCTAGACTTTGATTTGAGGTATTGAGAAACCAAGCCGGGGTACTTTTTCCATCCTTGTCCATGGGAAAATAAGGAAAGATATGGATTTCTAAAAATCCTATCTAATGTAAAAGAAAAAGGAAAAGGAAGGATGAAATTGGGAATGATGGAAAAATGGTGGAAATTCCGATTAGGGCTACCTACTACCAACCGGGGGATGGTCTACCCGTAACCAAAGCCGGAAATGGGACGTAGTGTGAAAGTCGTCAGAAGGACGGTAAGGCAAATTCCTGTCATAGGCTTGTTGTTGCTCTATACACCTTGAGATCTATAGTTTAGTTGATCTATGAAGAAGATAATCCCGGAAAATCATGAGATGAATCTTCACTATGCACACTGGGTTGAATTTGTGCAAGTTCTTCTATTTGTCAATCAATCAGCGGGAATTTCATATAAACACTTATCATGTTCTGAAAGTTTAAGGTTTCAACCTTTATCACCGAATTTCTCTGATTTTTACCCTTATGTGTCTTGGAATGTATAGAAGAATAGTTTCTAGAGGAGAGTTGGGTTTTGGAGAATGAAACTTGTTTCACGCATGTTTTGCTCGGGACTAGCAAAATGCTGGTTGGGGGGTGTGTTGATCTCTTAATTGTTCATATTCTAACCCCAATTCATCACTCAATATACACGGTTTACATGTTTAAAGGAATATTCTAATGCATGATTGGTGATTGTAGGAACAAGATGGTGATTTCACAAATTAAAGACTAAATGGAGCTCTTTAAGAGCATTGAAGACCATAGGATGAAGGTTGAAGAAGGACCAAAGAGAGAACAAAGCAAGGAGAGAAGAGAAAAGAAGAAAGAAAGAAAGAAATAATGAAGAAAGAGGCTTAGACCGGTCAAGACCAGTCATCCAGACCAGTCCGACCGGTCAAGACCGGTCGGCCACACCATTAGACTGATCAGGGAAGAGGTACGACCGGTCTAGACCGGTCGGCTATAGCTGCTGGACCAACACAGAATGGAGCCAGACCGGTCGTGACCGGTCGGCCAGGCCAGTCCGACCGGTCCAGACCGGTAGGCCATGTGTAAACGAAAATTTTCTATTTCGGGCTTCCGGATTTCTCTGCGCAAGTGCGTAACTTTACGCGAAATCTGGAACTCTCTTGCGTAAAGGACACCTCCAAGCTATAAAAGGACGTCTTCCCTTCATACCAAAGCATGCTAGGACGTGGGGATTGCTTAGGAGACGGATTCTACTTCGGATTTCTAGTTTTCTTCCTGTTTTAGTTATTTTTATGTTTTTAGAGGCTTCTAGTTCAAGGATGTTAGAGATGAACTAAAACCTCTTAGCTAGGGCTAAGAGGTGAAGCTTTTGATGCGTTTTTGATGGATTAATGCAACCTAGGTTTCCTTCTATGATTTAATTGATGAATTTTAGTTCAATATGAGTTTGAATCAAGTACTATTTTGGTTTCTACTTTGATCTCTTGATGACTCCGGGCTCATGTGATTCTTAGTGATCCTAGCTTAGTATCTTAGCTTTGAGCATTGTTTATGCTTGTGTAGTTCATTGATCTACCATCGACTCTGGGCATGGTAGACGCTTTGATTGCCTTGTATGCAATGGCCTGATTTTCATGTGGGAACTCATTCAACTAAAGTTCTTATCTTTTGTTGTATAATCTGGAATAGGTGTTTATTGACTGATTTTGATTTAATTAGAGTTCTAATCATGAGTTATAATCAGGTCTAGTGACAGGATTTGGTGAAAGCTATGATTATGAATCTCAACTAGATTGGAAAGAGGCTTGGCCTATACAATTGAGTGTGCCCAAGGCCTGAGCATGGTTGTGGGAATCAAATCAGTTAATAAGCACTTGTTTTGGATAATTGTTGATTGAACCGCTCTATATTCCGATCGGATAGAGATATGAATTCGATTCCGATTGAGTTATGAGAGACCTAGTTGTGTTGATGCATTGAAACTTATCAAAAGTGGATCCTTGGTGCTCTAGTGCCTTTTTAGATTGAAATTACCTTAACCATTCACTATTTAAACCCAAATCGCTATTTTCCAATTTTAGCTCTTAATAGGATCTTAATTACTAGTTGTTTTAGATAAATTCTGAAGATATCCATACATAAATCTCTGTGGGAACGATACTCGGTCTTACCGAGATTATTACTACATCGCAACCCTACACTTGGGGAAGCGAACAATTACCATGATTTTGTTGTTTGAATTCGAATTTTAGTAACCCTTGAGCATGCTATAGTCTCTTG
This sequence comes from Liriodendron chinense, assembly GCA_003013855.2. Taxonomy (NCBI): domain Eukaryota; kingdom Viridiplantae; phylum Streptophyta; class Magnoliopsida; order Magnoliales; family Magnoliaceae; genus Liriodendron; species Liriodendron chinense. The sequence continues at coordinate 1,364,106 of ML058462.1, read as the reverse complement.
GCATGGCTGTTACTCCGAAGGCTACAAGTTCAAGCTCTATGTGCTTCATTAGAACTAGAAATCTGATTTTCAGATTAAGTGGGACTGTTTATGCTTGAATGTTATATCCTCCAATTAGATGAGAGATAGGACTTTGATTCTAATTGCGTTGTGCTTGGATGAATGGATTGGTATTGAACTACTACAAGTGGATCCTTGATGATAGTTCTTCTTATTTTCAGATTTTCCTATTTCATGTGAAAAACTACTTTCTTAAACTTCTTAGATTCTAGTTATTAGATTAGTTGGAATTGTTTACCTCTTTCCCTGTGGATCGACCTCGGTCTTACTGAGATTTATTACTGCATCGCAGCCTTACACTTGAGGCGAGCAAACAACGATCCTGGGTGCTGGCGACTTCTTACCGAGAAGTTATTTCATTCATTGCGTTGAATCAGGTCAAACCTCGAAGATACGCAATTTTGATCATTTTAGAGATCCCAAAATGATCATTTGACCATTCCATTGCGTCCAGAACGTTCGAAATACCCAAAATAGGGTCAAGTGGATCTTGAAAATACTTAAAATTAAGTCCGGTGCACCCGTAAATATTTTCTGTAATTGGATGATTTTTCGGGTGCGTGGGACTAATTTATGGGTGCGTGGGCTCCAACGCACCTTTAAATTAGTTGCCCGATTTTTTATGAATTTATGGATACGTGGGCATTTTTCAGGTGCGTGGGAGTCCGACGCACTTGTCTGAGTTATATCGAATTAATGGACGCGTGGGACCCGAATTTATGGACACGTGGACATTTTTCGGGTGTGTGGGAGTCCGACGAACTTGTCCGAATTATATCGAATTAATGGATGCGTGGGACCCTAATTTATAGATGCGTGGACCATTTTTCGGGTGAGTGGGAGTTCGACGCACTTATCTGATTCATCATTTACGGATGCGTGCCCACACTTCTGAATTTTTATACTCCGGACCTGTGGTGGTCGGAGTAAGCTTTCGATGGGGGATGCCAGTGATCGAAAAGGGATTCCGGTGATCAGGAAGGGTTTCCAACGATCGGAAAGAGATTCCGGCAAGGGTTTCCAGCGGGGATCTCAATTACCCAGCGGATAATAGCTCTGTCTCTCTCTTGAATAACGTATAAATGAATAGTCGGACGGGGTATTTATACTCGAAAATACTGAAACTCGCCAATGAGCGGTTGCCACATCCCACGTACCTAAAAAATACCTCCAACGCACCCTAAAATCGATGTGTAGAGGTCCAACGCACCCTTAAACAGTTTTTGAAATTTGCTGAATTTTTGGGTGCGTGGGACCTTGATTTTCTGTGTGCGTGGGACTCCATGCATCTAAAAATGAGATCCGAAAATGTGTTGAATTTGTGAGTGCGTGGGACCATTTTCGGGTGCGTGGGACCCGAATTTATGGACACGTGGGACCTCTAAATAACCATAAATCGCTTTCTAGTTTGTGCTAAATTTACGGGTGCATGGACCCATTTTTGGGTGCGTGGGACACCAATACACCCTTGAAGCATTTATCTGATTTTGATGAATTTTAGGGTGCGTGGGACTCGAATTTATGGGTGCGTGGGAGTCCGATGCATCCATAAATGAATTTCTGATGTTGCTGATTTTATGGGTGCTTGGACTCAATTTTGTGGATGCGTGGGACTCCAATACATCCATATATGAGTTTGCGATATTGATGAATTTTCGAGTGGTGGGTACCCGAGTTTAGGGGTGCGTTGACAGACTTTTGAATGCTCCAAATTGGGTTTTGAATTTTGATGGGTTTATGGGGCTCGCCTGATGATAAAATCACATGCACTGTTCACCATAATTCATAATGAAGATATTGACTTGATTTCGGATGGTTCCGATCACGGTGATTCGCGGGGCCTGCAAGAGATTTCATCCAAAATTGGCTAAGGGGATTTTTATAAATCTCCATTTTACGTGCATTGGGAGGCGTTTTGTGGGATTCTTTCGGAGGCGTGTGGCCATTTTGTTTGTTTTGAGGGGCCCTATATTTTGGGACCCCAACAGATGCCCCTCAGGTGCATTGCAATGGACATACGATCGTCTAATGGGACGCATCGGACCTTTTGGGTCCCGATTATAAATATAGTTAGCCGCTTTTTTCTGTCATTTCTCATTCGTCATTACTCGTTTGCTCTGACTCCCACGCACCCATTTATTCTCTAATGCACCAAAAAATTACCTCCAATGCACCCTTTATGTAATACCCAACCCAGCTTATAGGAATGTTCAACTGATCATTTGCTTAACCGTTAGGAAGGTTAGGTTCATCTTCCAAATTAAAACTCTGCAATGCCCACGTGTATAACCTGGATACCTGGACTGACCTGGAATAGTGACTAGAAAGCATGTCCTGGGTAACAAGACCGCGGACACCCAAAACTTATATCATGACAACCGCCTCGATGAGACGAACCTAATGATATTTTTCGCATGCGGATACGCGACCTCGAACACAAGATATAGCATGAAGAATTCCATATTATCCATGTGCAAATATTCATGAAAAAGTGAAAGAATGACGTCATACCTAGAACTATTATGTTAGGATTAGTTTAAGGCACATATAACCTAAGCTTTATGGTAAGCATTCTTCATGTCTCACCAAAAGTCACTTTATTAACAACAATAATGATAAAATCAACTTTATGAACCAAAAGTCAAAGCTTTCCCATGATTCAAGCATAGCCATGCCACCTAGCACATTTTGTTTAAGTTAACAACATTCATAAGATGGTATGGATCACACTTAAGGGAGATAAAGCTAGTTTAACTAACAACTAATAAAAGTGAAACTTCAAAAGTCAAAAGGTTTTCTTAAATTAAGGAGGTCATGCCACCTTTCAATATTCTAGAAATTCCTAATTACATTTAGAAGGCCTTTAAGACATCAAATCAAGCCTTAAAGCATGTTACAGAAAGTTAAAACCTTCAGTAATAAAGTATGTGTTGAGAAGTCAACAACATAATCCCTCAAAATAAGGAAAATGTGTCCACATGGCAATTACTTTTCTATGAAAGTATGGGAGCAATAAATGGTAGACCAAAAAGTCTCTAATTATATAATTAATAGGGGACAATCACTCCATGAAATAAGGAGGACAATCCACCTCATGGTTTATGGAATTAATCAAAGGTAATTAACCCATGTCTATATAAAGAGCTCATGTATGAATTTTGAGCACTTGGTGCCCACACCTTCTATCTTCCTAAGACATTTCTGCATCCCAATTAAGACCTTAAGACCACTTTCTAATCAACCCAAAACAACCCCTCAACTCCAAGTAAAGTAAACACTACAATCAAGTAAATCCAATCACTTAAGGGAGATCCAATTCTCTAGCAAGTGTAAGTGCTCTCCCTTTATCTCGTCTTTTCTAATGTTGTGTTGATTACATTCATTTGATCATGAAGGTGTGGGTCTTGTTGATGGTGGACCCCACGGTGGAGAGATACGAACCATACAATGGTTTGGGTGTTGAAGAAGACACAAATATTAGCTTGATCTAAAATGCATGGGAAACCATTGATTGTGGGCTCCACCATGACCATTATTAGCCATCTAGTTAGTCCATAAGGTCTCTAGGACCTGAATGAAGGAACCACACATATTTGAGCATGGACCGGATTGTGGACCCACTATGATGGTTATTTGCAATCCAACACGTCCAATGGGTGGACCCCACTGACCTTGTAGGACTCACATACTCATGCACAAACCACACAAGCAAAAAAAAAAAATAATAATAAATAAAAATAAATAATAAAATAAATAAATAAATAAATAAATAGGACTCCCACTTTGGACAAGGACGTCTAGAGAAGGGACGTTTTTGCCCCTTTTTTTTTACAAAGGGTTGTGGGGCCCACCTTGGGTCTCACCATGACATATGCATTTTATCCATGTCGTCCATCCATTCCCACAGACTATTTTAGGGGCCAAGCCCAAAATTTAGGCTAGTCCAGGCCTTGATTAGGCTACACTATTAGAAACAGTGGTGCCCATGCACTTACCATTCAAACCTCACAGGGTCCACCATAAACACAAACTAACAAAACAAAAGAGAGAATAATAATAATAATAATAATAATAATAAGATAGAAAAATACACATATATAATAATAATAAAATCATATTCAAAACAATGAGAGGAGAGTCCTCTCTGGACGTTGTAGAGTCCTAAGAGAGACGTCTCTCTCTTGTGTTGAACGGATGGGCTGTGGATCCCACGTTGATACCACCATGATGAATATGCTTCATCCAAGCCATCCATCTATTTTGACAAATCATGTTAAGCCGTGGGCCCAAAACTGAGGCCGTTTCTAAATTTCAGGTCGACCAGGTGTGGGAGTCAATGATAACCATTGAAAGCTTCTCAGTGAGGCTAATATGCTTTTGGGCATTAAATAGTGGTGAACCCACTAAGATCAAAATAAAATAAAATAATTGTATAGTATAATACACACACACACACACACACACACACACATGTATGAAAAAGGAAAACCACCTCTCTAGGACAGGAACGTCCAGAGAGGGATGTCCCTCCTTCCCTTACCTTCGAAAAGGCTGTGGGCCCCACCGTAGATACACCATGATGTATGTGATAGATCCACATCTTCCACCTATCATTCCAGCCCATTTTAGTTAGTGATCCGAAGAATTGGTCAGATTTAAAAAAAAAATTCCAGATGGACCACTTCGTTTAAATAGTGGATATTGAAGATCTACTGTTAAAACCTGCTTAGGGCCACTGTAATGTTTTTTTTATATACCTAATCCGAGTCTGGACCCACTGTGACGCATATGCATGACCAAGTTGTCTATTTGGTTAATGCCTATGATCGGACAACCCCTTCATTTTAGCATATTATTTTAAGACTTAAATTTATAAGCGAAGAAATTCTAAACCATGGGTGGGCCACACCACTCATGATCTGTCACCCTAAAAAAAATCCTCTAGGGCAGTTAGCAGTCCAAACTGCCCTGACAGATTTATGGGGCCTACCATAAACACTATTTAGGTATATGGTAAAGCCTAAAATGTCCTTGGGGCGCTACACTTGTGAAACAGGTAAGCATAGTCCCGTTGAAGGTGGAAAGTTAATAGAGCACACGCTGGCAACATTATGTACCAATTGGCTATCCAGGTACGTAGTCCCTTAGTAGTTTGGCATCTTATACAGTAGCATGCCTTGAGTTCTTGATTAGCCTTGAGTCAATTATCTTATAGCATTACCATGCATACCCTAGCATGATACATATGGTGAGAATTAATATATTTACTTTTTGCTACACTACAGCTTGATCGTAGTACATATCCTATAGTTGGGTAATGACACGTATGAAGGTATTGATTTACGGATACTGGAAGTGTGGAAATAGTAGGGGATGATGTGCCCCTTGGGTTGAAAATCCCTAAACCCCGATGGTACCAAGGGATGCCTCACCGTTGGGCTGGGTGGATAAATGGGTCATGGATTTGACTCCCACTGATAAGGCCAGGTTGAGAAGGGGTAGGTCTGACCTGCCATAGGGCTGAGGAGGCAAATGGGGACCAGTCTAACCCACTGGCGAGGAGAAGCATGAATGAGGTCCATTACTGACGTACGCAGCGGATGTTTGTAAAACCACTGGCGGGTAGCGAGGTCGATTGCTGGTGTCTGGTGCATGGGCATCGACCCCAGTGGATCCCGGGTTTTATTTGTACAGTGATCCTTGATTAGCCGATGATCTTTATGAATTGTGCGGGTGAGTATGTGGTGAGATGACTGTCTCTGGAGAATTCTACCTCTGGCATGCGATCATCCAATGCATCTCACGCATGGTTCCATTTTATCATTCATTTGGGCATCATTTTGTATGCTAGTTTCATAAGTTTATCTCTTATGATAATTGTCATCATTATACCTTTCATATTAGCCATCTCATATGTTTATTATAACAGCATGTACCTGTTAAGCCACAAGACTTATTTGCCTTTTAAACATTCCAGGAAATGAGATTAAGAAAAACCGATAGCGAGCATAAGCTACGCAACATGATGGAAGACTTATTCAACTTTTGGTCTTTTAGATCATATATATATATATATATATATATATATATATATATATATATATATATATATGATGTATAATTGCGACGTACAGTTAGACAATGTACTTTTAGACTTTTATAGTATGCAGTTTACTTATGTACAGATATTACTTATCTTGTCTCTGACATTCCTTCTATGTTGAGAATGAATGGTAAGATCTATCTTTTATATCGCTCAGCTGGACGCCGAGCTTGGGACTTCGCGACAGACGCCGAGTGCCAATCTCGGAGTTCGGCTGGTCACGTGCCAGATCCGGTGGGTATAGTGGTTGTACGGGGCTATCGGATTTGGGGCGTGACACTTTAGTTTCGTACGCACCTCTTTATTTGAGGTAAAATGATTTTCCGGGTGCGTGGGGGCGCACGCACCCAAAAAATGGACTTTGGATTTTTTGGGCTTTTTTTAAGGATGCATGGGCTTGCACCCATCAAAAAATTCAAAGTTTTCTGACTTTTAGGGTTGCGTGGGTTTGCACGCACCCTTTGTTGGATTTTCGGAGGGTTTTGCCTCCCACGCACCCAACAAATGGGTTTTAATGTATTTTAAGGGTGCGTGGGAGCTCACGCACCTAGATATGTTGGACTTAGTGAAATCTGGTGTTTACAAGGGGGTGCGTGGGACCTCACGTACCCTGATATTGTAACTTGGAGAATTTAATGTTTAAGTGGGTGTGTGGGACCTCATGCACCCTTCATCACTTTTTCAGGAGGGTTTTGCCTCCCATGCACCTAATAATTGGGTTTTGAGTGTATTTTATGGGTGCGTGGGACTCCACACACCTAGAAATTGAACTGAGTGAAAATGTTAACATTTTGGGGTGCGTGGAGCCTCACGCATCCGAATTTAGACTTAGGCAAATCTAAACATTTTGGGGTGCGTGGGACCTCACGCACCCGGATTTAAACTTAGTGAATTTCAGACATTTTTGGGATGCATGGAGCCTCACGCACCCACACACCCGGATTTAAACTCAGTGAATTTCAGAAATTTTTGGGGTGCGTGGAGCCTCATGCACCCGAAAATTCAACTTATTTCAGGGTGCGTGGAGCTCCATGCACTTAGATTATAGACTTCGTAAATTTTGTCGTTTGGGGTGCGTGGAGCCCTATGCGCTTAGATTCCAGACTTAGTAAATTTCGTCATTTGGGGTGCGTGGAGCCCCATGCACCGAAATTCCAAGGCTTTTGAGATTGCAAAATTTATGTTTTAGCCAAGTTCACCCTATATAGATTTTGGAGGGTGTCGGGTCTTACACTTTTATCTTATATCTACATGATATTTCGAAGTGTCGGGCCTTGTACGCTCGAAAATCCAGATCACGCTGAGCCGGTGCTAAAATCTTGGTGATTTAACTTAACTAGAGTTTTTAGCGTACCTTTGCGTGTTCTGCTTTGCTCTTTTTTCTTTTAAACTGGATCTGAACTTTCTGTGTGCTTGTTGCAGATTATAATGGCTAGTGATCCTTCACAAGTTGGCCCTTCCGGTCCACCACTAACTCCATCGAAGCGTAAACAAGTGGCCCCAAAGAAGGTTAATCGGCCATCTGATCAGAACCCTCAGTGGTTCCTGCCTCCAGAAACCTTCAATTCTACGAACGCATATTGACACTGTCAAAAGATATGCAACGGAGGATCCTTTGCGACAGAGTCATGCCACCTCCTCCAGATAGGGGCACACAAGAACAATGGGACGCTTGGTATGCTCCCTTGCGTGGTTTTCAGTTCGATGGGACTGTAGGATCCGAGGACGGTGAAGTGAGCCCGTCAGTTCCTGTTCAGACTACTAAGCGTGGTCGTCCGAAGAGAGTCGGCAAGGGTGCCAAACAGGTGTATTTGGAGAACCATACTAAATCTAAACCTGATAAGATGAAGGTTGCCTGGTCTACTGTCAAACTCGTCACTTCGCCTCTTATCATAAGAAATCCTTACACGCGGGAGTACATCCGATATTCGAAGAGCTATCAACGACAGCGTTCCCTTCCAAGCATTGAGCCGTCTAACATCTGCCGAAGCAATTCTTTCTACAACGTAGATACTTGGACATCTGGCCCGGTACCATTCCTCAATTGTTCTTTATCTAAGAATGGGAAGTGCCAGTCCATCCTTGGTACGAAGGACATGATTTTCTTGGAACCGAACTACAGCCCTCATCAGCCTTTCCCCAAGCATTATTTTGAGACCCTTCGTCAGAGGTTTCATCATTTAGGGGATTCTAAAGTTTGGCTGACTGGAGCATTCCGAACTCATGGCCATTTGATTCCTCATCCCAGTTACGAGGCATGGGCGAATCGTATCTTGGAGAAGCATAGGGCCACCCTATAAGCGGTTGGGTTATACAAGCCCATTAAGGCAACATCAGGCTATTTCTGTCGGGAACCATGGGTTTACAAGGGGTTCCTCAATCATTGGTGTTCTATCACCAACTCTTTTCATATGCCATATGGGGAGATGAGCGTATCGCTTTAGGACCTTAACCGGATTGCGGGTCTCCCAATCCGGAGGAGGATATATGATGAGTGGATCCCAAGCGACGATGAGTTGTCGTAAAAGAAAAAGGGCGTCAATGAAGGCTTCTTCTTCGAGGCCTGTTATGAGTTATTTGCGGAGCTTCCGCAGTTCTGGGGCTTCAAGGATAAGTTTTCGTTTGAGGATTGGCTAGTCTATTTCAGCCACGATTTAAAGTAAGTATTTTGTTACGAGTTGCACACCATCACTTTGTTCCATCTTTCTTTCTTTCATTAATATCTTGTTTTCCTTCTTTCAGCTTGGACTATGCGGCCTACGATGAGGGCTGTGGTGATAAGGCATTTCTAGAGAACAGGATGAAAGAGAACTTCCCTCACCCCAACAAACTATTCCCAACTTTTGAGCTAGCTGGCTTTTTAGCATATTGGTTGAGCTGCGTAGCACTGCTGAGCTCTAAGCAAGCAGATAATGTAAGGGTATCCTGTTTCGCTATCCCAGAAGCTTTGGTGAATGGTCACCGGTATGCATTAGCTCCAGTGGTCCTATGCTCTCTCTACAAGACTTTTGGCTACGTCATCAATAATAAGGAGTGTGCTGCTTATGTGACAAATTCGGCTTATTGTGGGTGGCACTTCTTCTCTAGCTGGCTCGGGGTATACTTTCATTGGGTCTACGGTGTACAGCGTGGAGATTACATTAGAGAGGGGAAGCTTCCGCTACATTTCTTTCAGAAGAAGAAGATGGTTGATCATAATCTGACCACTATCGAAGAGAGTATCGCGCGATTCGACAATGTGTATTTCTTCCATTTCTCGGGCACCCAAAGCAGAGAATCAATCTTGTGTACGGACGACGACAGCATTGATTATTATGAGCATTCGTTCTTGACTGCGATTTGCCCGTCGTCGCTGCCGCTACGGGAGGGGTTTAAATTCTGGAGGGAGCCTTATTACCCCAATCGTTTCGCCCGTCAGTTTGGATATGACCAAGGGGTGCCTGAGACACTGGAACTGGTGACCCGTGAGCAACGAGCGTATGGTTTCGGGCCCATTCATTGGAAGTGGATGTGCCAACAACTCATGTTAACTGGGACTGGGTGTTCTTTTGCTATTCTAGGGACACAGTATTGTACTAAGGCTTCCTTTGGATGGATGAGGTGGTGGGCCCACCAATATTCGCTGGTTCGGAACAAACTTCTTGTCACTGAACCCATCTTCGTCACTTCTCCGATTGTTACTCCTATTCCCACTAGACTCGGATACGTATCAAAAGATCTTCATCAGCCTACTGTGCCGGGTACTGAGAGGCTTAAGACCTCCTTGAATGTGGTGATCGACCATGAAAAACCTGAGCATACTCTGGAAGGCTGGGTCACTCATGGGGAGCGAAATGTGACATTGGAGGAGTTGGAGTCCACCCCCCCCGGCCCCATAGATGAGGTGCCCGAAGTAGGCAATGTTCCCAAAGGGGGTGATGGAGGTGATGATGAGGATGGCAATGATGATGATAATGATGACGTTGGCGACGTTGTTGGTGATGATGATGATGATGATGGTGTTGATGACGATGGTGGTGGTGATGGTGAGGGTGATGATGTTGTTGATGGTGGCTATGGGAGATGTAACGATGACATTGATGGTGGTGATGGAGATGGTGATGATGCTGTGGGTGGTGGCGATGCTACTGGTGGTGGTGATGATGGTGGTGTCGGGGTGTCGCTTGAACGAACTGGTCCTCGAGTGAAAACTGCCCCTAGTCTTTCTGTCACTTGTGGGGCAAGAAGATCAAGGAGATGTGGAAATTACACAAAGCTGAGCGTTTATGGAAATGACTCTCCAAGGATACCGGTGGCGCTTCGGTTAACAATGCAGATTTGAGTAGTACTTACGCACTGCGCTAGAAAATCGGAGCTTTAAGAGGAAGTCGCTGGAATCCCGCTGAAATTACACTGGCCAACTGGTCAGACTTGGTATGTGAACTGTCCAGCATGCTTGGATGAGTGAAAAAGGCACCGGTTGGCCTCTTGCATTGTATGTCTAGAGAGTAAATAGGAGGTGGCCGACCGGTCTAGACCGGTCGTGGCCATCTTGGCCGACCAGTCATGACCGGTCGGACCTATTTTCTGCATTTTCCTTCTTTCTTTCCTTCCCTCTTCTCTCTCCTTGCTCTCTTCTTTCTTTGGCCCACCTCGGGTCTTCATCCAAGGCTCCTAAATAGAACTTTTTAATCATCAATTGGGTAGAGTCCCTCTCATTCTTGCAATCATAAAACCACGCATTAGAATAGTCTTTATGCATAGTTAATGATGAAATGACGTTAGAATATACACATTTAAGCACTCAACAGAAGACCGCCACACCAGGGAGAGCAATGATGACGAACCAATATATGAGAGATCCGTCCCTGAGGAAAGCATGGGAGCCATCTTTATGGATTTGGATGACGACGCTCCTGTTGAATCTGTTCTTCCTCCTAATCTTCTCATGGTAGAGGCTAAAGATAATCAGAGCGTTGTTCCCAAAACGACTGTCACTACCGCGGTGGAAGGGGTTGCAGTTCCTGATATTGAATTAAATGCGTCTGGACCTGCTGTCGAAGCACCTCCCACTGTTGAGCCATCATCGACTAAACCTATTGTGGAAGCTCCTCCTTCTGTTGAGCCAACATCAAATGAACCTGTTGTGAATGCATCTTCTGCTATCCTGCCATCATCAGCTGAGCATGTCCCTGAAGTTCCTTGTATTGTTGAGCCACCATCAAATGCCGACATTCTCGAGGTCGTGGTACTATCTTCTCCAGAACTACCTGAGCTGTAGACCGAGAGAATGACCGAACCTGCCCCATTGTCATCTGTGCCCATTGCCTCAACTAGTACTGATGTCGTTGATGTGCCTGAAGTTACTGGTATATCATTCGTCCTTACTGTCTTGACTGCTTTCTTTCTTACTGTGGTTTTCCTGTATTGATGTCTGTCATTTATTTTGTTAGTGACAATTCATGCCCATGCTCTTGTCTCTGCGGTTTTGCCTGAAGCACTCATTTCTTCCCTTCGAGGCTTATCGAGGATAAAGGCGAATCTTTTGAAGAATCTTCTGATGAATATCGCTGATTCTCTAAAGAATGGAGATGAATGGTCTATTCTAGATGAAGGGCTACAAGCACTTGAACATAATGCTATATGGCTAGGGATTGACGTCTCTTCGATGGTCAGTCACGTGGTCCGGTTCAAGGAAGGAATGGCTCGCGTTATTGGTGTGAAGCACCTCAGGTCTGATCCTTCTGTTGAGGAGAAGCACGGTCAGTTGCAGTCCCTTCTTCCGAAGTTAGAAGTTCACAGGGCGGACGTGGCTGCGGCAAGGAAAAACTAGCAAGTTGCTAGCACTGGATGTCAAGGGGCCACGGAACGTCTCAAGGAGATTGACAGTGAAATAGCATGGCTACAGGCTGAGTGTTTGGTTGTTCACCTCAACTTTTCCAAGTTTAGCAGTAAAAAAGCTCGCTTGCAGTCGTCTATTGATCAACATGAGGCGAAGTGTAATGCTATAGAGGCTCAAATTACAGAACTGCAGCAGTTTCTTCAGAACGTTTCCGATCCTGCTCAAGTTTTGGTTGAAGCAGAGGCGGCACAAAGGGATATCCAAAGTTCTACAATTGATATGTTAGAACAATGTATGAAAATTTAGATGGTTGAACTGTAACAATCTTCATTTGTAATTTGGAGCATGTTGTAATGGATATTGTAACAATACATATACTATTGCAATTTTGGATCTATGTTGTGTCTTTAGCCTACTTGCCATTTTTATTTGAGTTTAAGTGCAAACAGATTAGGCCATTTGGAAAGGAATGTCCCCCTGTTAGGACTCAAACCTACACTTATGTGAAAAAAGATGTGACTGAGTCTTGGTTTAGGGCTTATCCCAATTCTCGATGGTCTTGAAAAGGGCAGGGTGCCATACTTGACATGTATTGGGTCTTAATGACTTTTTTGATACCTGTGTAACCACAAAATAGATGATTAGTATGTAGATTTAATAATTGTGTGGTATCATTTCTTTTGGTATCTGTTTATTACACTTTCCCTCTAATGGGGTGTTTACAAATCACAACAATAAGCTTATGTCAAGTGTAATATCTTTTAAAAAACTGGCCATTCACCAACGAACTGATGCCCTGTCCCTTGCAATTAATTACTCGATAGGCCCCGTTGGAATAAACTTCATCAATGATACACACTGGATCTCATTTTGGATCGAATTTGCTTTTGGGAACTTGAGCCAGTGCCGGACGTTTCATCATTAGCACCAAATCGCCCCTTTTAAATGACCTACTGTGAACTCGTTTATTGTATGAGGCTAAAATTTGCTTCTGATACATTTCGAGCCTTTGCTGAGCGGTGAGCCTCTTTTCATCTAGATCATCTAGCTCTGTCATTCTAATCTTGGCGTTTTACTCAGATGTTAGGGAGTGCCAGAGTGCAACTCGTAGCGACTCAACCTGTATCTCCATCGAGACTACCACCTCCATACCATATATTAGTGAATAAGTTGTGGCTTTAGTGGCAGTGTGATATGTGGTCCAATATGCCCATAATTCTTCGGGCAGACGCTTGTCCCAATCTCTTATTTTCCACTACTGTTTTCTTCAAAATTTTCACGATAGTCTTATTAAAGGTTTCTACCAGCCCATTTCACCAGAGTCGCGGTTCTCCAACCATCATAACTTGGTCATCTGGGAGATCACATTCCATTTCTTCATTGCTTGGGACTGGATATGCAGTGAGGAAATTTGTGATCGCTTGTCCTTTAATAGCTCGGGCTGGAACATATGTGATGTCGAATTCTGAGAGGAGAAGGGCCCACTTACCTAGTCACCCAGACAACATCAGCCGATTTATGAGGAATTTGATCGGGTCCGCCTTAGATATCAATGTTATTTGATGTCAGAGGCAATAATGCCTAAGTTTCTTCACAAGGAAAATGAGAGCAAGACATATCTTCTCAATTGCTGAATAGTTGAATTTGGCTCCCACCAGCGTGCGACTTAAATAATATAGCCCTTCTCTTCTTCGTTCTTCTGTACCAAGAGTGGCCCCAGTGAGTTATCACCTACTCCGATGTATAAAGTTAGCGACTTTCCTTTGATTGGGCGGCGAGGACTGGAGAATTCCTGAGCATTTCTTTTAATGAATCAAAGGCCTTTTGGCAGGCATTATCCCATTTAAATTTAACGTCTTTCTTGTTGAGGTGGGAGAACGACTAACAACGGCTAGCCAAGTTCGAGATGAATCTTCTCAGGTATGCCACGCGGCCTTGAAAACTCTTCAACTGTTTTAGGTTCTTCGGAGGTAGCATTTCTCTGATGGCCTTAATCTTCACAGGGTCGATTTCTATGCCCCTGTGCTTGACAACGAAGCCTAAGAATTTTTCGAACGCAACCCAAAACGCGAACTTTAACGGATTCATACGCAGACTCTTCTTGCGCAATCGCTGAAACACTTGCCTCAGGTGTTCTCTGTACTGTTCATGATCAACTGACCTCACAACCAAATCATCTACATAGCATTCAACTACATGCTTGTGCATCATATCCTGAAATATAATGTGCATCGCGTGTTGATACATTGCCTCTTCATTCTTCTACCCAAAGTGCATGACTCGGTAATAGTAGATGCCAAGCATCATGCGGAAGGCTGCAGCTTCTTCATCTTCTGAAGCCATATGGATTTAATTGTATCCCGAATAACCGTCCATGAAGGACATCACTGCATATCTTGTAGTGCTATCAATTAACAGCTCTGGAATCGACAAAGGGAAATCATCTTTTGGGCAGGCTTCATTAAGATTCTGAAAGTCAACACAGACCCAGATCTGTCCACTCTTCTTCTTAACTGGCACTATGTTTGAAATTCATCGAGGGTACTTCACCTCTCGAACGAACCTGGCCTAGATTAACTTCTTAAGTTCTTCCGCAATTTTTGGCATTGTCAGGGTGGAATCGTCGTTGAGGTTGTTTCACTGGCTTCTTCTCCTTCATGATGCTCAGCTTGTGCATGCCGATTGTTGGACTGAGCCCTGGCATTTCTGAATATGTCCAGGCGAAGATGTCCTTATTCTCCCTCAACAACTGTATGTATTTCTCTCTTTCATCTTCCAGAACGTTTCTGCTCAAATATGTGTTCCTGGGTTCTTCAAGAGTGCCCAAATTTACCTCTTTGAGTTCATCAATTGTTGGTTGTCTATTCGCTTCCCCAAGTGTAGGGTTGCGATGTAGTAATAATCTTGGTAAGACTGAGGTCGATCCACAAGGACTTATGTAGGAATTCAAAAAACACTTCCAATAGTTTCTACTGAGAAGCTAACAAATAAGTTTTCAAGGAGATTGATGTGAATAGCAATTTTGAACTTAAACTGAAGTAATCAATTAATAAAAAGCACTAGGGGTTCAAGGATCCACTTGTAGCAATCCTTGATGCTCAATTCGCTGTGGTTTCTCACTTTCTCAACTAGAATCGAAATTAAGATCTATCTAGCTAGATGATAGATCAGTTAAACCAACAATTTGCCATATATAAGATCCATGTGTATGATTCTCTCAATGCAAGCTAAGACGAGCATACTCAATTGCATAGGTCAGTCCCAATTCCAATAGGCTAAGATCACCATCATAAACATCATTAAATCCTGTCACAAGACAAAACTAGATTATGATTTGAACTTATTCAAATCATATACACGGTCCCATATATTACAGACTTCCATAAAAGTAGAACTTTGGTAGGAAGTTCCCACATGAAGATCATAGTACTAGAGCGTACTCCAATTCCTCGGATCATACAGGTCTAGATTAACACAAAACAATTAAGAACTCAAGTACTTCTTCCAAACATCCATGAGTCATCATAAGACTAAGAAAAACTACTTAGAACTTGGATTAAACTTCAAACCATCGTTCATAAACATGAAATCCAATCTTAAAAACAACTTTAAACGAATTGAAACATCTTAGATTCACTACAAGCTTCACCTCTTAGCCTTAGCTAAGAGGTTTAGCCATTCATGATCCAAGGAAACATGAAACAACTAAGAAAAACATAAAAATAGCAAACAAACTAGGAGAAATCCACTTCCGCCGCCACCCACCGTGCTAGTTCTGTTCTAGGATGCCCTAGGAACGATCCCTAGGTGTCCTTTTATAGTGGGGACGCTCCGCAACGTCGGAATCTTCCAGAATTTGCGTAAGAATACGCAGTGCACAAAGAAAATCGGCGCCCAAAATAGAAACTTTTTGTTTGAATGCATGGCCGACTGGTCTAGACCGGTCGGATTGGGCTGGCTGACCGATCACGACTGGTCGAACCTCTTCTGGGATAGTCCACGCTGGAGAAAAACAGGATCTGGCCGACCAGTCGGCCCTGTTGTGTTGCTGGTCCAGAGGAGAAACAAGAGGTGGCCGACCGGTCTAAACCGGTCGTGGCCCCCCTGGCCGACCGGTCAAGACCGGTCTTGGCCTGTTTCTTCTGCATTCTCTTCTTCCATTCTTCCCTCTCTTCGGCCCACCTTCGGTCTTCATCCAAGGCTCATAAAGGGATTGTTTACGTCGAATTCTGTAACAGGGTCCTCCGAATGTTCAACTCCTCTCCAAGGGGTTTTCTCCGTGGACCTGAAAGAAACAGAAAGCAAGTAAGGGTGGCTGGCGTCCAGCCGTTAGCCCTCCGATGCTTAAATTATATAGGAAAAAGGGAAGGAATGACCAGAACGGAGTTAAAGATTGAATATCATGTACCTTTATCATCAGTAGAGTCATCTATTTATACAGATCTCAACGATCCAATCCACTACGCAAGCTGTTAGATTAACACTGATTTCACGGGATAAAGAGCTTAGCTCGCTTACTCCTTGAATAAAGATGTTGTCAAAACATCCTAGACGTCTAGCTGATTACGTCTCTAGATATTCGGAGATAAGAATAGATATAAACCAAAACCGGCCTATATGGGCTGCTGGTACTAATAGACGAAGCTTCCATACCAGAAGTCATGAACCACGATCATTCAGATGTCGAGGGCTGCTCATATCTAGAGTGCTCGTATTTAACATACGGAATGCGACCCCTCTTGTCGAGCGCAAGCCGGACTGCTCGCATTCTGGATGTGCGACCCCTTTCGTCGAGCCCGAACAGAGCTGCTCGCATTCTGGATGTGCGACCCCTTTCGTCAAGCCCGAGCTGAGCTGCTTGCATTCTGGATGTGCGACCTCTTCTGCCGCACCCGAACTGAGCCGCTCGCATTCCTTTTACACGCCAAACTTATCTACAACAGGGATCTTTTTAGTCTTTAATTGGGCGGGGTTCATCTCATTCCTACAATCATAAAATCATGCATTAGATTAGTTTTTAAATCATGAAAACCTTGCATAATTGAAATTGCAGTTTTACCGCTTGTAGAGATACTCGGAGATATGTCTAAGGACCTAGAGGGGGTGAATAGGACCTTTTTGAAATTCTTTTCGCCTACTTACACAATACAACAAATTACGCTAAGTAAGCAAGAACACTTCGGCTTCCAAGCCTAAGTAGGTCCAATCACAAGACTAGCAAAAGGTTAAGCAATAACAATCCTAGTCTAAGCATGTATAGGAAAGTAAATGATACTACTAATTAAGCTTCTAACCTATGCAACTTGTGTAGACTTATGAGAGTGGATCAATGAGCTCAAGTCTACACAAGTAGTGAAGGTACATCTTGTGTGTGGATGAGCCTAATAAGTGCCTAGCATTCATAATTAAGCAATTAAACTAACAATGCAAAGATATAAATGTGCTCAAGAACAATCACAAACACAAGGATGTATAGTGGTTCGACTACTTGTCTACTCCACTCCCGGTTCAAGTACTCAACCCCTTTGAGCACACCGGCATTCACTATCGGAGGTTTTAAATGAGGTTCACCTCTCAACCTTTACACGGAGTTTTAGACATAGGCTAACTCTCAACCTAACGCACGTTTACTCCCATGTCGGAGGCTCCCCCATGGAGACTTAGTTTAGGCCCGGCTGACGGGCCAAGGAACGGCTAACGTCCCTAGGTTGAGTTCGACAAACAAACTCTAAAATGGACTCTCAAATGAGACAACCTACTTGTCGGATGAGCCCCTTGTTTTGCGCCGGATTGGGTTGCTTGATCTCCACTCTCCCGTGCTTCAATCAGCTTCCCTTGCTCCCACGATCGTGCCGCCGTTGCGTCGTCAATGCCTCAGCCACACTCGATCAAACACCTTGCATGTGATGCCTTTGAGATGCCCAAGGTGCTAGGAGGATGGGTTTGAGAGCTCTACAACTAATGGGAAATGGTTACCTAGAGTCTCTTACCTACAACGATCTCATCTTAGAGTTTTGGATAAGGATTTGCCAATCAAGAAGCTTCCAAACTCTAGAGATCAAGAGGGGATGAAGGTCATCTTCTTCATGAGCTTGGAATGCTCTAATCTTGTGTTAAAGCACAAGGAAGATGCCTTACATGGGTCAAGGAATGAGCCTCAAAAGGTCTCCAACAATGGTGGCTTCACTCCTAAAAAATCCCACGTTTTAATGCCAAAAAACGGAGCTCTATATGTAGAAAATAGGGCTCCAACGGTCATAAAACGGGCATAAAACGGCTCTAAGCTGACTTGACCGGACCGGTCCCGACCGGTCGGACCCACTTGCTGAAGGAACAGGCCAACTACACAGGCCGACCGGTCAAGACCGGTCGGACCCCTTTGCTGGAGCATTCAAATAATGTTGGCCGACCGGTCTTGACCGATCGGACCCCCTTGCTGGCCATACTGAAGCCTCCAGGCTGACCGGTCTTGACCGGTCGGCAGTGCCTGCTGAACTCTTGAAGTTTTAGAAGGCCGACCGGTCTTGACCGGTCGGCTGCCTATTGAAAATGCAGCAAAGCTGCTGGCCGACCGGTCTTGACCGGTCGGACCAGCCTGGATCCCCTTTCCATTTGCTGAACTCCTCTTTCTTCAGTCTATCCATTTAGGCCAAGGTTAGGGTGATCAATTTGGACACCTAGGGCCAATCTATGATGACAAAATGGTTTCCTAATGAGGTCAAGGTCATCAAAGAAGCAAAGGGGTTGGGTTTTGGTCAAGGTTAAGGCACCAAGGCATCACTTTTACCTGAATCTTCTTCCTTGATGCAGCCGGTCCGTCTTGAGTCTTCGGTCTTCGTCTTCATTGGGCTCAACCAACACTAGACTCACTGACGTAAGTGATTGACAAAGAAGGTGCACTAGTATGCCACGAAAAAGTGCACTAACAATAATGAGTGATGAATTGGGGTTAGAATATGCACAATTAAGAGCTCAACACACCCCCAACTAGCATTTTGCTAGTCTCGAGCAAAACATGCGTGAAACCAATTCCATTCTCCAAAACCCAACTCTCCTTTAGAAACTATTCTTCTATACATCCCAAGATACACGAGTGTAAGATTCAGAAAAATTAGGTGATAGAGGTTGAAACCGTAAACTCTCAAAACATAATAAGTATTCATATGAGATTCCCACTGATTGGATGATAAATAGAAGAACTTGAACAAATTCACCTAGTGTGCATTGTGAAAGTTCATCTCATGAGTTTCCACGATTATCTTCTTTACAGATCAACTAGACTATAGATCTCAAGGTATAAAGATCAACAACAAGCCAATGACAGGAATTTGCCTTACTGTCCTTCTGACGGCTTTCACACTACGTCCCATTTCCAGCTTTGGTTATGGGTAGACCATCCCCCGGTTGGTAATAGGTAGCCCTAATCGGAATTTTCCACCATTTTTTCATCATTCCCAATTTCATCCTTCCTTTTTCTTTTTCTTTTAAATTAGATGGGATTTTTAGAAATCCATATCTTTCCTTATTTTCCCATGGACAAGGACAAAGTACCCCGGCTTTGTTTCTCAACACCTTAAATCAAAGTCTAGCTAATCCACAAATCACATAATCCTTTCAACTCATGAAAATCGTGTAATGTGAACTAGGTGTAAAAGTGTTCAAATTTTCTATCAATCACATAACTAGGGGAATTCACATATAAAACCATTATGCTATGAGAAGTTCAAGACTTATAACCTCATACACCTCATATCTCCTCCTCTTATGCTCATATCATCTTGAATGCATAGAAACAAAGTTTTCCAAAAGATTTTTAAATTTTTGAAAAATCGAAAAATTTCTACATAATTGCTCGAAATGTTACAAAACGCTAGATTCATCCAAGTGATCCTACACCCCCAACCAAATCTTGCATTGTCCTCAATGTAAAAGATGTGCAATGAGCAAAACATGAGAGTAATTGGAAAATAAAAGGGAGTGAGGAATGATAGTACCTGAGAGAGTGAAAAGTGGAATTCTTCCTCCTTCTAACAAACCTATGAAAAATAAACAAAAGCAACCAAATCCTAATCCTAACTACTCTATACCTCCATCAGACTAGGAGATCAAGCATCCTGATACACAGGATCAGTCAGAGGTATGGACATACCTTCTGAAGGAAACTTCTCAAAGAATGGCTTTAATCGCTAACCATTCGCCTTAAAGATGTTGCTATTCCTTGGATTTAACAACTCGACGGTCCCATATGGGTAGACAGTTTGCACAATGTAGGGACCAGTCCATCGAGATCTCAATTTTCTTGAAAATAAATGTAGGCGAGAATTATACAGAAGGACTTTTTGATTGATTGTGAATGTCTTACGAAGAATATTCTTATCATGGAATATCTTTGTCTTGTCCTTGTAAATTCTCGCATTCTCATATGCTTCGTTCCGGATTTCTGCAAGTTCATTCAATTGTAGTTTGCGCAACGAGCTAGCCTTGTCAAAATCAAAATTCATCTTCTTAATTGCCCAATATGCCCCTATGTTCCAACTCCACAGGCAAGTGACAAGCCTTCCCATAGATAAGTCTATAGGGTGACATTCCAATAGGTGTCTTAAAAGCGGTACGGTAAGCCCAAAGCGCATCGGTGAGTCGAAGCGACCAATCCTTGTGATCGGGGTTCACCGTTTTCTCCAAAATGTGTTTAATCTCCCTATTGGATATCTCAGCTTGTCCACTAGTTTGTGGGTGATAGGGAGTGCTCACTTTGTGTGTGACGCCATATTTCTTCATTAAGGTTTCAAATGGGCGATTACAAAAGTGAGACCCTCCATCACTAATGATGACTCGAGGTGTTCCAAACCGAGAAAGATTATTCACTTTTAAGAAGCGAATGACTGTTTTATGGTCATTATTCTGGCATGGGATCGCCTCGATCCATTTGGACACATAGTCAACGGCAAGCAAGATATATATGTTTCCAAAAGAAGATGGGAATGGACCCATGAAATCGATGCCCCAACAATAAAAAATTTCGATTATTAAGATGGGATTGAGTGGCATCATATTTCTACGAGAGATTCCTCCCATTTCTGACACGGCTCACATGTTTTGCAAAACTCATGTGTGTCCTTGAACATAGTGGGCCAATAAAACCCACATTGCAGAATTTTGGCTGTGGTCTTCTTAGTCGAAAAGTGGCCACCACATGCCTGAGAGTGACAAAAGGAGATGATACTTTGTTGTTCATGGTCTGGCACACATCTCCTTATGATTTGATCGGGACAATACTTGAATAAGTATGGGTCATCCCATAGGAATTTTCGCACCTCAATGAAGAATTTATCCTTATCTTGCTTTTTCCAATGTCTCGGAATCGTACCTATAGCAAGATAGTTAGCAATGTCCGCATACTATGACAATTGGGAGACTTCAAAAAGTTGTTCATCAGGGAACATGTCATTGATCGCGGTCGTTTCAGGGAATCGGGGAGGACAAGTCAAGAGAGATGGTCAGCCACTACATTTTCTACTCCTTTCTTATCACGTATCTCTATGTCAAATTCCTGGAGTAGAAGGATCCATCTTAACAACCGTGGTTTAGCATCCTTCTTAGAGAGAATGTACTTAAGCACGGCATGGTCAGTGAATATGATGATCTTGGATCCAATCAAGTAGGACCTAAACTTGTCCAAGGCAAAAACTATGGCTAAAAGTTCTTTTTCTGTAGTGGTGTAGTTTGCTTGGGCTGAGTTTAAGGTTCTACTTGCATAGTAGATAACACATGGCTTCTTCTCTTTTCTTTGGCCTAGCACGGCCCCAATAGCATAGTCGCTTGCATCGCACATAATTTCAAAAGGAAGGCTCCAATCAGGTGGTTGCATTATGGGAGCACATGTCAACATACCTTTAAGTGTGGTAAAGGCCTTTTGACATTCTTCATTCCACTCGAATGAGTTTTCCTTTTGAAGTAGGTTACATAAAGGACGAGAGAGTGAATTGAAGTCCTTTATGAACCTTCTATAAAATCCTGCGTGTCCCAGAAAGGACCACACGTCTCGTATGCTCTTGGGTGGTGGAAGGTTGGAGATAAGATCAATTATCGCTTTGTCCACCTCGATTCCATTTTATGAAACGATGTGACCAAGTACAATTCCCTTTTGAACCATAAAGTGACACTTCTCTCAATTCAACACAAGGTTCTTCTCTTCACATCTTTTCAGCATAGATTTCAATTGTACAAGGCACTCATCAAAGCTACAACCAAATACTGAGAAATCATCCATGAAGACTTCGAGAATTGTCCCCACCATATCAGAAAATATACTCATCATACAACGCTGAAAGGTGGCAAGGGCATTACATAGTCCAAACGGCATTCGTCGATAGGCGAAAGTGCCGAATGGACATGTGAATGTAGTCTTTTCTTGGTCTTCAAGGGCGATCTCTATTTGGTTGTACACTGAATAGCCATCAAGGAAGCAAAAATGGGAATGACTTGCCAACCTTTCTAAAATTTAATCAACAAACGGTAGGGGGAAATGGTCTTTCCTCGTGACAGTGTTTAGCTTCCCGTAGTCAATGCACATTCTCCAACTAGTAGTGACTCTAGTTGGCACGAGTTCATTATTGGCATTGGCTACGATGGTTATTCCTGATTTCTTAGGCACCACTTGAGTTGGGCTCACCCATTGACTATCGGATATTGGGTAAATAATACCCACATCCAATAGTTTCACCACTTCGGCCTTAACCACATCTTCCATGTTTGGATTGAGTCGTCTTTGTGGTTACCTAGATGTCTTCGCATTCTCCTCAAGGTGTATGCGATGAGTACAAATCAGTGGGTCTATGCCTTTGAGATCCGCAATTGACCACCCAATGGCACTCTTGTGCTCTATAGAGTGGCAATTAGCCTACTCTCTTGTTCCTCATCCAAGTGGAAAGAAATCACCACTGGATATGTCTCATCTTGACCTAAATAGACATATTTCAGCTCACTTGGTAATGGTTTTAGGTCGAGTGTTGGTGCCTTGATATTGGATGGAAGGGGCATGTTCTCGTTTACAGGTAAAGGCTCAAATAGGGCTCTCCATCTTTTGTTATCAAGTATTGGCATCACATCTAACATGGCATCCATCTCTCTTATTGTGTCATCATTTATCTCATGAGAGTGGGTCACACATGCCTCCAAAGGATAGGAATATAATGACAAGGGGAATGTATCTTCCACGAATGATTCAATCATATTTATCTCGTGGATCTCATCATCAACCACCCGTGGTTGCTTGCATAAATCAAATATATTAAGTTCAAGAGTCATATTTCCAAAGGACATTTGTACAAGCCCGTTTCTACAATTGATAATCGCATTGGAAGTCGCTAGAAAAGGGCGGCCAAGTATGACGGGAATTTGAGCATCGGTACCTATCACGGGATGTGTATCCAAGACAATAAAGTCTACTGGGTAGTAGAATTTATCAACTTAGACTAAAACATCCTCAATCACTCCTCTCGGTATACGAATGGATGTTGAGCTCTTAATTGTGCATATTTTAACCCCAATTCATCACTCATTATGCATGGTTTCATGATTTAAAGACTAATCTAATGCATGGATTTGTGATTGTAGGAATGAGAGGAAGACTTCACTAATTCATAGTCAAAAGAGTCACTTTGTATGCAGTGAAGATTAACGTAACAAGTGACAAAAGGTGGAGGAAAGAAGAAGAAAGAAAGAGAAGAAAATATGGAAGACCTGTCGCAAGACCTGTCCCAAGACCTGTCTCAAGACCTATCCCAAGACCTATCTCAAGACCTGTCGCAAGACCTGTCCCAAGACCGGTCGCCAGACAGGTCTACACAGCTAGACCGGTCGCCAGACCGGTCGCCAGACAGGTCAAGAGTAGTCCAGAAACACAAAACTCACTGGACGATTTTGGAGGTTTTGAGACCGGTCGTCCACAGTCTCAGACCGGTCGTCAGTGCAACAGCGTGTGCGTGAAGCTCCGATTTTCTCTACGCAATTGCGTAATTCCTTGCTAAATCTGGAATCTTCCACGCCAATCTATAAAAGGGACTTCTCCTCTTCATACCAGGGCATGCTAGGACGTGGAGATTGCTTGGGAGACGGATTCTACTTCGAGCTTTCTTAGTTTTCTTCCTGTTTTAGTAGTTTTTATGTTTTTGAGGCTTCTAGTTCAAGGATGTTAGAGATGAACTAAAACCTCTTAGCTAGGGCTAAGAGGTGAAGCTTTTGATTCATTTTTGATGGATTGATGCAACCTAGGTTTCCTTTTATGTTTTAATTGAAGAATTTTAGTTCAATATGAGTTTGAATCAAGTACTAGTTTGGTTTTACTTTGATCTCTTGATGACTCCGGGCTCATGTGATTCTTAGTGATTCTAAGCTTGGTAGCTTACCTTCTGAGCATTGTTTATGCTTGTGTAGTTCATTGATCTATCATCGACTCCAGGCATGGTAGAGCCTTTGATTGCCTTGTGTACAAAGGCCCGATCTTCATGTGGGAACTCATTCAACTAAAGTTCTTATCTTTTGTTATAATCTGGAATAGTTGTTTGTTGATTTATTTTAATTTAATTAGAGTTCTAATCATTAGTTGTAATCAAGTCTAGTGACAGGATTTGATGAAAGCTATGGTTGTGAATCTCAACTAGATTGGAAAGAGACTTGGCCTACACAATTGAGTGTGCCCAAGGACTGAGCATTGTTGTGGGAATCAAATCAATGAATGAGCAACTGTGTTGGATAATTGTTGATTTAACCGCTCTATATTCCAATCGGATAGAGATATGAATTCAATTCCGATTGAGTTATGAGAGACCTAGTTGTGTTGATGCATTGAAACTTATCAAAAGTAGATCCTTGGCGCTCTAGTGCCTTTTTAAATTGATATTACCTTACACATTCACTATTTAAACCCAAATCACTATTTTCTAGCTTTAGTTCTTAATATGATCTTAATTACTAGTTGTTTTAGACAAAATCTGAGAATACCCATTCATAAATCTCTATGGGAACGATACTCGGTCTTTCCTAATTATTACTACTTCGCAACCCTACACTTGGGGAGTGAATAGGTTTTTGGCGCCATTGTCGGGGATTTCTATGCGGTATTTTTAGAATTTTCTGAGATAGCTTTTAGTTGAGTTTGTGTTAAGATAGGTTTAGGATTTGTTTTGCTTTCTAGGATAGGTTTTCTTCTAAAATACTAACTTACTTTGTTTTGATTTTTTTTTTTTTTTTTTTGCAGGATTCTAACATAGATCTACTTTAGGGATTTTTAGGAAGTTGAAGATGAAGTAGAAATCTCAAGTGCCAAATCAGGTTCTATCTTCTTAACCTTACTCTTCTCCTCCTCCTATACATTGCTATCATATTCATCTCTTGTAGAGTGGGTGGAGACTCCTTTTGGATCTCTGATAGGTTGGCCTTGTGCCACCTTGATTCCTATTGGTCGGCACTGCCGTCACCTTGTGCTCAGAGATTTGTCTTCTCAATCTTATTCCTCTTTATTCTTTTTCTGCACTTTTCTCAAAAGAATCAAAGAGTGGGTGGGGAGTTATTTGAACCCCTATTGACCAGGAGAAATCGGTCTCTATCCTTGCTTCTGGCTCAGCCATTGCAAGACACCTTGTGCTTCGGTCTTAGAGAGGAGTAAAGGATGGAAGGAAGAATTCTTTTCTATTTCAACTTCTTATAATTTCATTATGAATGATTGGACGGATGGATTGTCTAAATACCTTTTGGAAGATGAGAGGTCGAACTAAATAAAAAATCATTATGATTGGAACCATTACAAGCATGAATATCTTTCTATGACTCAATCTACTTCTAATACTTCCCCACGTAAGACCTTGTAAGATTATCGGAATGACAACAATGGGCATAACTTTTTGCCAGGTAAGACAATGGGAGAGTATCGGAAAGAGATGAATAATGTTCCACCGGTTAGGATAATGTATGATCACTTGTTTGGCTACAAATATCAACAACTATCTAATAGCACAGCATATGACATGCATAATCCTAATAGGTGGGAGCATCAAAATTTCAATTTGGGAGACGAGCCAACCATGGATGCCAACAATTACCCTCAAGAGTTTCTTTCTCACGAGCCACAACCGACACGAACTCTGGAGGATACACTGCGAGAGCTTATGAAAATAACTGAGCAATGCATACAAAACCTCTCACCATCTCAAAATCTTGAACCCAACATTGGGAACACCGAATCAATCCCCAATAATGAGGAGGATGAGGCTATCTAAACCCAACCTTCTCCATATTTAATGACTAAACTTCTAGAGGATATTGATCTTGGTGACCCCAATATCACCATCGATTATGGTGAATCAACTATCTCTTTTAGATATCCCAATTTTAATGATGAAGAGATTTCAATGGCGGTTGACGAACCTGAGGAATCCATAAAATCTGAAAGTGATAGTGAGATTGCCTACAATGAGGGTTCCGTGGATGATTGTGAGCCCATGATTTCTTCTTCCAAAGAGCCGAATGTTTATGAGTCGTCAGAAGATATTCTTGCTAGAGAGATGGCTGAAGTCGATATTTTTGAGCCCTTCCACCAACAACACATGCCGGATTCTATTGTGGAAGAACTCCCTTGGGTTAAGAATTCTGTTTCTTTAGATGATGTGGTGGCACAATCTGAAATTTTAGATCAACCAATGTTAGATGATATGCTTGTCACTAAATCTGAAAAATTTTCTTTGGAAGACCTCCCCTCTATAGAGGAGGAATTCATTGCCATTGAAACAGAATTTCCTTAATCACTTAGGGAGAACGAGGACCCTTCATCCGACTCTCTCGATTTCCTAGAGGAATGCATGACCCACCCCTATGATCTGGATGATAAGATGATTAAGGAGTTGGATAGTTTGTTAGACATGGTGTCGGTGCCTGAAGAACACCATTCCACTGATTTACACTCTTTACCATTGTTTGTGGAAGCACCATGCAATTCTGAAATTGTGGAGGAGACAACCCAAACTGAAAAATATTTAATGAATGTCTCTCCACCATCACGGGTTCTTCAGCCCATTGAAAATTTTGATTGGGAGGACCCCTTTTTAATCAATTACAACCCAATTCAGAACTTGATGAGATATCTTTTTGCTGTTCTTATCTCTTCCTTACATGCATGTGGTGTACACAATGATTGGACCTTAATGAAGAAACGCACCCATGGATACATTCGAGCAAGACTTTGGATGGTCCTCATGAGAAACTCATTGAAATTCATGAAGATCCTGCTCAAATTTGATCATGTAATCGATCGAACTAACCAAAGGTAGGTAGGTAGGTTAGGATTTATTTTTCTACATTTCGGATTGAATAAGTTTCATAGAGACAATGGAAGATGCTAGAATTGATCTACTTGCTACCTCAGGTACTCTCGTTCTCACTCTCCTTTGTTTTATGTCATCGCTCTCATGTCATGCATATTGCGTATCTTATTACATTGAGGACAATGTAAGTTTTGGTTGGGGGGTGAGAGATTCCTTAGATGAATCTACTAGCTTTTGTGACATTTCGAGCAATGATGTAGAAAATTTTTGATTTTTCTAAAATTCAAAACCCTTTTAGAAAACTTTGATTCTATGCATTCGAGATGATATGAGTATAAGAAGAGGAGATACGAAGTGAGGGATGTTGCAAGCTTTGAATTTCTATTAATATAATGGTTTTATATGTGAATTCCCCTATTTATATGATTGATTGAAAATTTGAACACTTTTACACCTAGTTCACATTACACGATTTTCATGGGTTAAAGGGATTATGTGATTTATGGATTAGCTAGACTTTGATTTAAGGTGCTGAGAAACCAAGTCGGGGTACTTTGTCCACCTTGTCCATGGGAAAATAACGAAAGATATAGATTTTTAAAAATCCTATCTAATGTAAAAGAAAAGGGAAAGGAAGGATGAAATTGGGAATGATGGAAAAATGGTGGAAAATTCCGATTAGGGCTACCTACTGTTCGCTTCCCCAAGTGTAGGGTTGCGATGTAGTAATAAACTCGGTAAGACCGAGGTCGATCCACAGGGACTTATGTAGGATTTCACAAACTCATCCAAAAGTGTCTATTGAAAGCTACTAACCAGATTTTTGTATGAATTTGATATGAGTAACAAAAGTTGAATTAAATTGAAAGTAACTAATTATAAGAAGGCACTAGGGGTTCAAGGATCCACTTGTAGCAATCCTTGATGTTCAATCCGCTGTGGTTTCTCATTCTCTCAACTAGAATCGATATTAAGATCTATCTAGTCGGACGATAGAGCTGTTAAACCAAACAATCTGTAATATGTAAGTGTAATGCATATAATTCACTCCATGTAGGCTGAGCTGAGCATGCTCAATTGCATAGGTCACTCCCCTTTCCAAAAGGTCTAGTTCACAATCATAACCATCCTCAAGTCCTGTCACAAGACAAGGCTAGATCAGGATTTGAACTTGATTCAAATCACATGCACAGTCCATACATATTCCAGAAAAACAGAAAAATAGAACTTTGGTAGGAAGTCCCTTTATGAAGATCATAGTACTAGAGCGCACTCCGATTCCTCGGATCATACAGGTCTAGACCGTCACAAACCAATTAAGCAATTAAGTAATTCTCCCAAACATCCATGAGTCATCATAAGACTAAGAAAAACTACTCAAAAACTTGTATAAACTTCAAACCTTAGTTCATAATCATAAATTATACACTTAAAACCACTTAACTACGAATTAAAACATCTTGGATCCACTACAAGCTTCACCTCTTAGCCCTAGCTAAGAGGTTTAGCTGCTCATGATCCAAGGAAACATGAAACAACTATAAAAAGCATGAAAACAGCAAAGACAAACTCCAAGGAGTTGTGGAACTCCAAAATTCACTTCCGCCGCCTCTAAGCTTGATCCAACCCTTCTAGGATACCCTAAGAACGATCCCTAGGTATCCTTTTATAGTCTGGAGGCTCCACAACTTCAGAAGAATCAAGAAATTGCGTAAGAGTTACGCAGCGCAGAGAAATTCGGGTTTAAAAATAGAAATTTCTAAGTCCTCACGCACAGCCGACCGGTCACGACCGGTCGGCCTCAATGGACAGTCACTCCAGCAAGCATGGCCGACCGGTCATGACCGGTCAGGCTTGTCTAGCCTTGGTCCAGCAACCCTGTCCGACCGGTCATGACCGGTCGGACGTCTTCAGCCATGTTCCAGGGACCATGGCCGACCGGTCATGACCGGTCGGATGTCTTCATTAGCCTCCCAACGTGCATGGCTGACCGGTTACGATCGGTCAGGCCTCCTTCTCTTCTTGTTTTCTTCCTTTCTTTCTTCTGCTTTCTTCTTTCTTTACTTCTTTCTTTGCTTCCTTCTTCCTTCGGCCCTCCTTGGGTCTTCATCTCAGGTTCTAAATCAGCTCTTTTCATCATTTATTAGGCGGCGTTCTCTCTCAAACCTGCAATCACATAACATGCATTAGATTTGTCTATAAACCATGCAAACCTCGCACAATGAGTGATGAATTGGGGTTAGAATATGCACAATTAAGAGCTCAACACACCCCCGAACCAGCATTTTGCTAGTCCCGAGCAAAACATGCGTGAAACTAATCCTATTCTTCAAAACTTAACTCTCTTTCAGAAACCATCCTTCTATACATTCCAAGGTTCATAAGTGTAAGATTCAGAAAGATTAGGCGTCAAAGGTTGAAACCGTAAATCCTCAAAACATAATAAGCATTCATATGAAATTCCCGCTGATTGGTTGATAAATAGAAGGACTTGAACAAATTCAACCTAGTGTGGGTAGTGAAAATTCATCCCATGAGTTTCTAGGATTATCTTCTTCATAGATCAACTAGACTATAGAACTCAAGGTACATAGAGCCACATCAAGCCAATGACAGGAATTTGCCTTACCGTCCTTCCGACGACTTTCACACTACGTCCCATTTCCGGCTTTGGTTACGGGTAGACCATCCCCCGGTTGGTAGTAGGTAACCCTAATCAGAATTTTCCACCGTTTTTCCATCATTCCCAATTTCATCCTTCCTTTTCCTTTTTCTTTTTAAATTAGATAGGATTTTTAAAAATCCATATCTTTCATTATTTTCCCATGGACAAGGATGGACAAAGTACCCCGGACTAATTTCTCAACACCTTAATTCAAAGTCTAGCTAATCCATAAATCACATAATCCCTTCAACTCATGAAAATCGTGTAATGTGGACTAGGTGTAAAAGTATTCAGATTTTCTATCAATCACAAAAATAGGAGAGTTCACATATAAAACCATTATGTTATGAGAGATTCCAGACATCCAGCCCCATACACTTCATATCTCCTCCTCTTATGCTCATATCAACTTGAATGCATAGAACCGGTGCTTTCCAAAAGAGTTTCGAATTTTTGAAAAATCAAAAAATTTCCACATAATTGCTTGAAATGTTGCAAAACGCTGGATTCATCCAAGTGATCCTACACCCCCAACCAAATCTTACATTGTCCTCAATGTAAAAGATGTGCAATGAGCAAAACATGAGAGCAATTTGAAAATAAAAGGGAGTGAGGAATGATAGTACCTGAGAGAGTGAAAAGTGGAATTCTTCCTCCTTCTAACAAACCTATGAAAACAGAAAACAAAAGCAGCAAAATCCTAATCCTAACTACTCTATACCTCCGTCAGACTAGGAGATCAATCATCCTGATACACAGGATCATTCAGGGGTATGGACATACCTTTTGAAGGAAATTTCTCAAAGAACGGCTTTAATCGTTGCCCATTTGCTTTAAAAATGTTGCCGTTCCTCGGATTCAATAGCTCGACAGTCCCATATGGATAGACAGTTTGCACAATGTAGGGACCGGTCCATCGAGATCTCAATTTTTCCGAAAATAGATGTAAGCGAGAATTATACATGAGGACTTTTTGATTGATCGTGAATGTCTTGCGAAGAATATTCTTATCATGGAATATCTTCGTCTTGTCCTTGTAAATTCTCGCATTCTCATAAGCTTCATTCTGGATTTCTGCAAGTTCATTCAATTGTAGTTTGCGTAACGAGCTTGCCTTGTCAGAATTGAAATTTATCTTCTTAATAGCCCAATATGCCCTATGTTCCAACTCCACAGGTAAGTGACAAGCCGTCCCATAGACAAGTCTATAGGGAGACATTCCAATAGGGGTTTTGAAAGCTGTACGGTGAGCCCAAAGCGCATCGGTAAGCCGAAGCAACCAATCCTTGCGATCGGGGTTCACCGTTTTCTTTAAAATGTGTTTAATCTCCCTATTGGATATCTCAGCTTGTCCACTAGTTTGTGGGTGATAGGGAGTGCTCACTTTATGTGTTACGCCATATTTCTTCATTAAGGTTTCAAAAGGGCGATTGCAAAAGTGAGACCCTCCATCACTTATGATGACTCGAGGCGTTCCAAACCGGGAAAGAATATTTTCTTTTAAAAATTGAATGACCGTTTTATGGTCATTATTCCGGCAAGGGATGGCCTCGACCCATTTGGAAACATAGTCAACGGCAAGCAAGATGTATAGGTTTCCAAAAGAAGATGGGAATGGGCCCATGAAATCGATGCCCCAACAATAAAAAATTTCGATTATTAAGATAGGATTGAGTGGCATCATATTTCTACAGGAGATTCCCCCTAATTTCTGACAAGGTTCACATGCTTTGCAAAACTCGTGTGTGTCTTTGAACATGGTGGGCCAATAAAACGTACATTGCAGAATTTTTGCTGTGGTCTTTTTAGCCGAAAAGTGGCCACCACAAGCTTGAGAATGACAGAAGGAGATGATACTTTGTTGCTCATCATCTGGGACACATCTCCTTATGATTTGATTGGGACAATACTTGAATAAGTATGGGTCGTCCCATAGGAATTTCCACACCTCCGTGAAGAATCTATCCTTATCTTGCTTTTTCCAATATGTAGGAATTGTACCTGTAGCAAGATAGTTAGCAATGTCCGCATACCATGGCAATTGGGAAACAGTAAAAAGTTGTTCATCAGGGAACATGTCATTGATTGCAGTCGTTTCAGGGGAATCAGTGAGGACAAGTCTAGAGAGATGGTCAGCTACTACATTTTCTACTCCTTTCTTATTGTTCGCTCGCCTCAAGTGTAAGGCTGCGATGTAGTAATAAATCTCGGTAAGACCGAGGTCGATCCACAGGGAAAGAAGTAAACAGTTCCAAGTACTCTAATAACTAGAATCTAAGAAGTTTAAGAAAGTAGTTTTTCACATGAAATAGGAAAATCTGAAAATAAGAAGAACTAAAGCATCAAGGATCCACTTGTAGTGGTCTAATGCCAATCCATTCATCCAAGTACAACACAATTAGAATCAAAGTCCTATCTCTCATCTAATTGGAAGATATAACATTCAAGCACAAACAATCCCACTTAAATCTGGAAATTAGATTTCTAGTTCTAATGAAGCACATAGAACTTGAACTTGTAGCCTTCGGAGTAACAGCCATGCCCATGGACTATGGCATGCTCAAGGGTTACTACAATTCTAATTCAAACAACCCAATCATGGTAATCTTAGAGAATTGCAAGGAACTCATGTCCGGAGCACACAAACTCTCACAAAACTTCTAAAAAAACCAAACTTTATTCAAACTAGAACTTCAAAATCCAAAATTAAGAAAAGGGTACTTAAAATAAAAGAATTAAAGCATTGGAACCAACTACAAATTTCACCTCTAGCTCTAGCTAAGAGGTTAGCTAAGGAAAAACATATTAAAACTAGAACTAGAACTAAGAAAAGGAAGAAAAACTAGCTGGAGGAGGCTAGGTAGCCTCCTGGGACTTGAACTCCTTGCTTCCCACGTCCTTGCTTGATTTGGAATAGAAGAGAGCACCTCCTTTTATAGTGCAGCAATAGTACAGCAACATAGCAGAATTTGTTTCGCCTGGTACGGCTTAACCAATGGTCGGATTGCCTTCAAATTTGGTTTGTAGCTTCCTTGTAATGTGATCTTCCTCGTAGATGATTTAGAATTCCAAGATTATCCTCTGAATGGGCCCACCAATCACATCACCGACCGCCTCTCAAAATCGCGCACTTTGGGTACCTTCAGAACCAGTCATCTTGCTTTCAACGCCCCGGAGTGTACAGAGGTCGGATTGATCTCAAATTTTGAACATTGGTAGAAAACTTCCTCCTCTACATGATGGATGGATTAGATTGTCCAAAACAACCCCAGAATATGGTCCGAAAATTAGAACAATTAGGGCTTTTATAAACTCTGCGCAGTTGGAGCTTTCTGGATGGTCCATCTTTCTTCAACCGGTACGATCAAACCAAACATCCTTTTGATCTGAAACTTTTGTGGTTATTTATATGTGGATGTGTTCTAAAAGATGGTCAAAGTAGATTCTTCATATCATCAATGATGAGTCCTCTGGACCGGCCCAGAGTTGAACAGCGAAATCTAGAACTTTCTGGACAGTTCGTATTGTTTTGGCCACCACGGTCAATCCGTAGCTCCGATCGACACGAAACCATTGGGTTAGTTCGGCGTCGAGCTCCTCTTCGACATGGATGTTTTGGATTTTCAAATATCATCAAGATCAACCCA
This sequence comes from Liriodendron chinense, assembly GCA_003013855.2. Lineage (NCBI taxonomy): Eukaryota > Viridiplantae > Streptophyta > Magnoliopsida > Magnoliales > Magnoliaceae > Liriodendron > Liriodendron chinense. The sequence goes on along the minus strand of ML058462.1, from coordinate 1,330,493 downwards.
AAAAACTGGTCCGAAAAACCAGGTGCGGGAATACATTGCTGTTTTAGAATCTGGAATCTGAAACTTGCATGGCCGACCGGTCACGACCGGTCGGACAGGGCTGGCCGACCGGTCATGACCGGTCAGGCCCCCTTTGGCATTACTCCAGCAAGCATGGCCGACCGGTCAAGACCGGTCGGGCTTCCTTGGCCGACCGGTCGGTCTCTTTTTCTTCTTGTTTTCTTCCTTTCTTTCTTCTATTTTCTTCTTTCTTTGCTTCCTTCTTTCTTTGGTCCACCTTGGGCCTTCATCAAAGGCTCCAAATGGCCCCTTTTTGGTCTCTAATTGAGTGAAGTCCGCTCTAATTCCTATAATCACAAAACATGTGTTAGATGGGCCTTTAAATCATGAAAATCATGCAAACCATGTCATGTAATGGGCAATGCAATGTAAAAATTGGAGGTTCAACACTTATCACGTATTTCTATGTCGAATTCTTGGAGTAGAAGGATCCATCTTAACAACCGTGGTTTAGCATCCTTCTTAGAGAGAAGATACTTAAGTGCGGCATGGTCAGTGAATATAATGATCTTGGATCCAATCAAGTAGGACCTAAACTTGTCCAAGGCAAAAACTACGGCTAAAAGTTCCTTTTCAGTAGTGGTGTAGTTTGCTTGGGCTGAGTTTAGGGTTCTACTTGCATAGTAGATGACACATGGCTTTTTATCTTTTCTTTGGCCTAGCATGGCCCCAATAGCATAGTCGCTAGCATCGCACATAATCTCAAAAGGAAGGCTCCAATCAGGTGGTTGCATTATTGGGGCACATGTCAACATACCTTTAAGGGTGGTAAAGGCCTTTTGACATTCTTCATTCCACTCGAATGAATTTTCCTTTTGAAGTAGGTTACATAAAGGGCGAGAGAGTGAACTGAAGTCCTTTATGAATCTTCTGTAGAATCCTGCGTGTCCTAAAAAGGACCGTACATCTCGTATGCTTTTAGGTGGTGGAAGGTTAGAGATAAGATCAATTTTCGCTTTGTCTACCTCAATTCCATTTTGTGAAACGATGTGACCAAGTACAATTCCCTTTTGAACCATGAAGTGACACTTTTCCCAATTTAGCACAAGGTTCTTCTCTTCACATCTTTTCAGCATAGATTTCAAGTGCTCAAGGCACTCATCAAAGCTACAACCAAATACGGAAAAATCATCCATGAAGACTTCGAGAATGGTCCCCACCATGTCAGAAAAGATGCTCATCATACAACTCTGAAAGGTGGCAGGGGCATTACATAGTCCAAACGGCATCCGTCGATAGGCGAAAGTGCCGAATGGACATGTAAATGTAGTCTTTTCTTGGTCTTCACGGGCAATTTCTATTTGGTTGTACCCTGAATAGCCATCAAGGAAGCAAAAGTGGGAATGACCCGCCAACCGTTCTAAAATCTGATCAACAAACGGTAGGGGGAAGTGGTCTTTCCTCGTGACAGTGTTTAGCTTCCTGTAGTCAATGCACATTCTCCAACCAGTAGTGACTCTAGTAGGCACGAGTTCGTTATTGGCATTGGCTACGATGATTATTCAGGATTTCTTAGGCACCACTTGAGTTGGGCTCACCCATTGGCTATTGGATATTGGGTAAATGATACCTACATCCAATAGTTTCACCACTTCAGCCTTAACCACATCCTTCGTGTTTGGATTTAGTCGTCTTTGTGGTTGCCGGGATGTCTTTGCATTTTCCTCAAGGTGTATGTGGTGAGTACAAATCAGTGGATCTATGCCTTTGAGATCCGCAATTGACCATCCAATGGCACTCTTGTGCTCTAATAGAGTGGCTATTAGCCTACTCTCTTGTTCCTCATCCAAGTGAGAAGAAATCACCACTGGATATGTCTCATCTTGACCTAAATAAACATATTTTAGCTCACGTGGCAATGGTTTTAGGTCGAGTGTTGGCGCCTTGATGTTGGATGGGAGGGCCTTGTTCTCATTTATAGGCAAAGGCTCAATTGGGGCCCTCCATCTTTTATTCTCAAGCACCGGCATCACATCTAGAATGGCATCCATCTCTTGTGTTGTGTCATCATTCATCTCATGAGGATGGGCCACACATGCCTCCAAAGGCTCGGAAAATAGTGATAAGGGGACTGTATCCTCCACGAATGATTCGATCATGTTTAATTCGTGGACATCATCATCAACTTCCCGTGGTTATTTGCATAAATCAAATATATTAAGCTCAAGGGTCATATTTCTAAAGGACATTTGTACAAGTCCGTTTCTACAATTGATAATGGCATTTGAGGTAGCTAGAAACGATCGCCCAAGTATGACGGGAATTTGAGCACCGGTGCCAATCACGGGATGTGTGTCCAAGACAATAAAGTCTACTGGGTAGTAGAATTTATCAACTTGGACTAGAACATCCTCTATCATTCCTCTCGGTATACGGATGGATCTATCAGCAAGTTGGAGTGTGGTTTTGGTGGGTTTCAATTCACCTAACCCAAGTTGTTCGTAGACCGAGTATGGAATGAGATTCACACTTGCCCCCAAGTCGAGTAGGGCTTGTTTAATCCGGTAGTCTCCTATGATGCATGAGATGGTTGGACTACTTGGATCCTTGTATTTTTGGGGCACCTCTTGTTTGATAATGGCGCTCAAATTCTCAGTCAAAAGTACTTTGTTATGAACATTGTGTTTCCTTTTGACTGTACACAATTCCTTTAGAAATTTGGCATATGATGGTATTTGTTTTATTGCATCTAACAACGGGATGTTGATCTTCACCTGCTTGAAAACTTCTAGAATCTCTAGATTTTTGTCTAAAGGTTTAGGTGAAATCAACCTTTGTGGAAATGGAGCAACCGGCTTGTATTGACTTTCCGGTTCTTTATCTTGTGGGGTATTGTTCGGGCTATCATCCTCTTTGGAAATTTCCGGATCCTTAGGCTTTGGGGCCTTCACCGGATTAGATTTGTCAATTTCTTTCCCACTTCTCAAAGTGGTGATAGCTTGGACATGTTCCGTATGGTGGGAGGATGAGCTTGCATCTTATATCTCAAACTGGGTTCTTGGGTTAGGAAGAGGTTGGGCAGGAAGTGTGCCCTTCTCTCTAACACTAAGATGAGATTCAACTCTAGCCAGTGATGTTTTCAATTCATTGATGGCTTGAGTTGAATTTTGATTGAATTTCAATTGTTCTTGCATGAACCCATCTATTTTGAGAGAATTTGTCTTGTTATACTCAGCTTGGACCGATATGAATGCACCCAACATCTCCTCCAGTGATACTTTTGGATTGTTGTTTGCATTTGCAGTGGGTCCATTCCTCCAACTGAAGTTGGGATGGTTCTTCCAATTAGGATTAAACGTGTTTGAGTTTGGAGCACCATATTGCTGTTGATAACTGTTTATGTCATTTGTTTGTTCTTGTAAGATGCCTTGAACTGCTGAAATTGTGGGGCAATCTTGTGTTGCATGTTGAGTTCCAGCACAAATTCCACAAACGGTTTCAACTTCAATGGAGTTGATTGTTTCTCCTTTCCTTAATTCCATGGCTTCGACCTTTCTTGTAAGGCTAGCCACCCGTGCACTTATGCTATCCTCTTCTGATAAGAGATACATTCCTCCCTTTTCCTTTTGTTGGCCAGTCTTGGAATTTGTTGGTTTAGATGTGTCCCAAGACTGTGCATTCTCAGCCAATTCTTCCAAATAATCCCATGCTTCATCAGCTTCCTTATTCATGAACTCCCCATTACACATCATTTCTACAAATTGGCGCATGGGTGAAGTCAGTCCTTCATAGAAAAAGCTTATAACCCGCCAAATTTCATAGCCATGATGTGGGCATGCGTTTAATAGGTCCTCAAACCTCTCCCAACATTGGAAAAAGGTTTCATCTTCCTTTTGGGCAAAGTTCATGATAAGGCGCTTCAACATATTCGTTTTGTAAGTAGGGAAGAATTTCTTTATGAATTCTCTGTGCATATCAGTCCATGCACCAATTGATCTTGGCCTCAATGTATAAAGCCAACCCTTAGCTTTATCTTTAAGAGTGAAAGAAAAGAATTTGAGTCTCACCACATCTTCAGTCACATTTGCAAAGTGCATGGTGGTGATTACCTCATCAAACTCCTTAAGGTGTTGATAGGCACTTTCACTGTCCAATCCATGGAATTTAGGGAGAAGTTGAATCACTCCCGGTTTCAAATCCACATTCCCTGCATTTGGTGAAAATACTATTCATGAGGGATTGCTCGTTCTTGCAGGTTGCAAGAAATCACGTAAAGTCCTAGGTCGGGGAACATTCTCAACCACATTCTCCCCTATTTTAGTTTGATTTTAGACCGGGTTAGGTTGATTTGCAGTCATATTTTCAGACAAGATTGGAGAGTTTAGTTGTCTCCTAGCACGTGGCTCTCTATCAATTCCTTCTACTATCCCCCCTTCACTTATGAGTCGGTTATTGGAATCCCAAGCCCAATGTGGCATGCAAAACCAAAAAAATAAGAAACAAAGAGAAGAAAGAATTCTTTCTCCCTTTCTTCACTCTTCTCTAAGACCGAAGCACAAGGCGTCTTGCAATGGCTAGGCCAGAAGCAAGGATAGAGACCGATTTCTCCTGGTCAATAGGGGTTCAAAGAACTCTCCACCCACTCTTTGAATCTTTTGAGAAAAAGTGCAGAAAAAAGTGAAAGAGGAGAAGAGATGAGAAAAGAAATCTCTGAGCACAAGGTGATCCAAGACGGCAGAGCCGACCAATAGGAATCCAGGTGGCAAAAAGGCCGACCTTTCAGAGATCCAAAAGGAATCTCCACCCACTCTACAAGAGATGAATATGATAGGAATGAATAGGAGAAGGAGAAGAGTAAGGTTTAGAAAGATAGAACCTGATTCAGCACTTGAAATCCTTGTATCTTCTTCAGCTTCCTAGAAATCCCTGAAAAGAAAAATCAAATAAACAAACTAAGTTAGTCCTAAAATCTTAAAAATCCTAAATAGATACTAATTTCAGAAATTTGTGAAAAACCGTCAAACTCTCCGGCAACGGTGCCAAAAACTTGTTCGCTTCCCCAAGTGTAGGGTTGCGATGTAGTAATAAACTCGGTAAGACCGAGGTCGATCCATAGGGACTTATGTAGGATTTCACAAACTCATCCAAAAGTGTCTATTGAAAGCTACTAACCAGATTTTTGTATGAATTTGATATGAGTAACAAAAGTTGAATTAAATTGAAAGTAACTAATTATAAGAAGGCACTAGGGGTTCAAGGATCCACTTGTAGCAATCCTTGATGCTCAATCCGCTGTGGTTTCTCATTCTCTCAACTAGAATCGATATTAAGATCTATCTAGTCGGACGATAGAGCTGTTAAACCAAACAATCTGTAATATGTAAGTGTAATGCATATAATTCACTCCATGTAGGCTGAGCTGAGCATGCTCAATTGCATAGGTCACTCCCCTTTCCAAAAGGTCTAGTTCACAATCATAACCATCCTCAAGTCCTGTCACAAGACAAGGCTAGATCAGGATTTGAACTTGATTCAAATCACATGCACAGTCCATACATATTCCAGAAAAATAGAAAAATAGAACTTTGGTAGGAAGTCCCTTTATGAAGATCATAGTACTAGAGCGCACTCCGATTCCTCGGATCATACAGGTCTAGACCGTCACAAACCAATTAAGCAATTAAGTAATTCTCCGAAACATCCATGAGTCATCATAAGACTAAGAAAAACTACTCAAAAACTTATATAAACTTCAAACCTTAGTTCATAATCATAAATTCTACACTTAAAACCACTTAACTATGAATTAAAACATCTTGGATCCACTACAAGCTTCACCTCTTAGCCCTAGCTAAGAGGTTTAGCTGCTCATGATCCAAGGAAACATGAAACAACTATAAAAAGCATGAAAACAGCAAAGACAAACTCCAAAGAGTTGTGGAACTCTAGAATTCACTTCCGCCGCCTCTAAGCTTGCTCCAACCCTTCTAGGATACCCTAAGAACGATCCCTAGGTGTCCTTTTATAGTCTGGAGGCTCCACAACTTTAGAAGAATCGAGAAATTGCGTAAGAGTTACGCAGCGCAGAGAAATTCGGGTTTAAAAATAGAAATTTCTAAGTCCTCACGCACAGCCGACCGGTCACGACCGGTCGGCCTCAATGGACAGTCACTCCAACAAGCATGGCCGACCGGTCATGACCGGTCAGGCTTGTCCAGCCTTGGTCCAGCAACCCTGTCCGATCGGTCATGACCGATCGGACGTCTTCAGCCATGTTCCAGCGACCATGGCCGACCGGTCATGACTGGTTGGACGTCTTCATTAGCCTCCCAACGTGCATGGCTGATCGGTCACGACCGGTCAGGCCTCCTTCTCTTCTTGTTTTCTTCCTTTCTTTCTTCTGCTTTCTTCTTTCTTTACTTCTTTCTTTGCTTCCTTCTTCCTTCGGCCCTCCTTGGGTCTTCATCTCAGGTTCTAAATCATCTCTTTTCATCATTTATTAGGCGGCGTTCTCTCTCAAACCTGCAATCACATAACATGCATTAGATTTGTCTATAAACCATGCAAACCTCGCACAATGAGTGATGAATTGGGGTTAGAATATGCACAATTAAGAGCTCAACACCTACTACCAACCGGGGTTGGTCTACCCGTAACCAAAGCCGGAAATGGGACATAGTGTGAAAGTCGTCGGAAGGACGGTAAGACAAATTCCTATCATAGGCTTGTTGTTGCTCTATACACCTTGAGATCTATAGTTTAGTTGATCTATGAAGAAGATAATCCCGGAAACTCATGAGATGAACTTTCACTATGCACACTAGGTTGAATTGGTTCAAGTTCTTCTATTTATCAATCAATCAGTGCGACTTTCCTATAAACACTTATTATGTTATGAGAGTTTAAGGTTTCAACCTCTATCACCTAATTTCTCTGATTTTTACGCTTGTGTGTCTTGAAATGCATAGAAGAATAGTTTCTGAAAGAGAGTTGGGTTTTGGAGAATGAAACCTGTTTCACACATGTTTTGCTCGGGATTAGCAAAATGCTGGTTGTGGGGTGTGTTGAGCTCTTAATTTTGCATATTTTAACCCCAATTCATCACTCATTATGCATGGTTTCATGATTTAAAGACTAATCTAATGCATGGATTTGTGATTGTGGGAATGAGAGGGAGACTTCACTAATTCATAGTCAAAGGAGTCACTTTGTATGCATTGAAGATTAACATAACAAGTGACAAAAGGTGGAGGAAAGAAGAAGAAAGAAAGAGAAGAAAATATGGAAGACCTGTCCCAAGACCTGTCTCAAGACCTGTCCCAAGACCGGTCGCCAGACAGGTCTACACAGCTAGACCGGTCGCCAGACAGGTGGAGAGTAGTCCAGAAACACAAAACTCACTGGACGATTGTTCGCTCGCCTCAAGTGTAAGGCTGCGATGTAGTAATAAAACTCGGTAAGACCGAGGTCAATCCACAGGGAAATAAAAACAAGCTTCCAAACTATTCTAGCAACTCAATTTATGGAAGAAATTCAGATTTAATTGGGTATTTAACTAAAACAGCAACTTAATGAAGATTTAGAGATATAAAGTACTAAGGCTTTCAAGGATCCACTTGTAGCAATCCTATATCAATTCAGTTAATCCAAGTAGAGAACACAACTAGATTTGAAGTCCTATCTCTCATCTAGTTGGAAAATAAAGCATTCACACACATTCAATCCAAATCAAGTTGAACTTCCAAGTTCTAATCCATTCAATCAATGTAGAATTCAAATCCATAGCCTGCGGAGTAACAGCCATGCCTATGGACTATGGCTTGCTCAAGGATTACTATAATTCGAATCTAAACAAGCAACCTGTGATAATCTCAGAGAATTGCAAGGAATTCATGTCCTGGGTACATGAACTCTCATAAAACATCTCAAACTATCACTTTTGGAACTGAAACATAAGAAACATCCAAACTTGAATTGAAAAATACTGGAATTAAACTGAATCCAACATAGAATTAGCTACAAGCTTCACCTCTCAGCCTTAGCTGAGAGGTTCTAGCCGAGCATTGTCATGCTGCAACTAAAATCTCAAAATAAAAGCATAAAAACAGAAAAACCCGAATAGGAGAGTTGCAGACGCTCCACAATCACTTTCCCTCCTTAGAACCTCGTTCCTTAGCTTCTCTGATCACCTAGGAAGAACCCATAGGTGTCCTTTTATAGCAATAAACCTCCCTTGCGTCGGATTCTGCGAAAGATTACGCATTGCGCAGCAATTTTCGGAGTCCTGATTTAGAAAGAACTCTCCTTACGCAGAGCCGATCGGTCGTGACCGGTCGGACTGCTCTTTTAAACATTCCAGGGAGTGCAGCCGACCGGTCATGACCGGTCGGACTGGACTGTCCATTAATCCAGCAAGTGTGGCCGACCGGTCATGACCGGTCGGACCCAACTTTCCATCTCCCAGTGTGTATGGCCGACCGGTCAAGACCGGTCGGCCTGTTCCTCTCTTTGATCAGCAACCGTGGCTGACCGGTCATGACCGGTCAGCCCTCCTCAAATTGTTCTTCTTTCTTTCTTTTCTTCTCTTCTTTCGTTCTTTCTCTTCTCCTTGCTTTCTTCTATCTTCGATTCTCTTTCATTCTTCATCCAATGACTCCAAAAGCTTTCTTTTCATCCCAATTGAATGAAGTTCGCTCTCATCCCTTTTAATCACAAAACATGTGTTAGATGGGCCTTTAAATCATGAAAATCATGCAAACCATGTCATGTAATGGGTAATGCAATGTATAAATTGGAGGTTCAACACACCTCCCAACCAGCCTTTTGCTAGTCCCAAGCAAAACATGCGTGAATAAGTTCAAACCTCCAAATCCAACTCTCTTTTAAAAACCTTGTTTCTACCCATTCCAAGACATATGAGTATAAAATTTGGAAAAATTTGGTGATAGAAGCTGAAACCTTGGGCTCTCAAAACATAAGAGGTGTCTACATGAAATTCCCGCTGATTGATTGATAAATAGAAGAACTCGAACAAATTCAACCTAGTGTGTATAGTGAAAATTCATCTCATGAGTTCCTGGGATCATCTTCTTTATAGATTAGGTAAACCAATGGTTTTAAGGTGCACAGAGTAACAACAAGCCTATGACAGGAATTTGCCTTACCGTCCTTCCGACGGCTTTCACACTATGTCCCATTTCCGGCTTTGGTTACGGTTCGACCATCCCCCGGTTGGTAATAGGTAGCCCTTTTCGGAATTTTCCACCATTTTTCTTTCCTTCCCGATTTCATCCTTTCTTTCCTTTTTCTTTTAAATTAGATAGGATTTTTAGAAATCCATATCTTCTGTTATTTTCCCATGGACAAGGATGGACAAAATACCCCGGCTTAGTTGCTCAACACCTTTAAATCAAAGTCTACTAATCCACAAATCACATAAACCTGTCAACTCATGAAAATCGTGTAATGTGAACTTGGTGTAAAGGTGTTCAAATTTTCTATCAATCACAACAATAGGGGAACTATCTTATAAAACCATTATGTTGAGAGAATTTCAAGACTACAACATCACACACTTCGTATCTCCTCCTCTTATACTCACAGCATCTCAAATGTATAGAACCAAGATTTTCTAAAAGAGTTTTGAAATTTTAGAAAAATTCAAAAAAATTTGCGCATATGAAGCTCGAAATGTTGCAACATGCTAGATGAAGGATCGCATCTCACCCCCCAACCAAATCTTGCATTGTCCTCAATGTAAAAAGGTAGTCAATTAGCATGAACATGAGAGCAATGGTAAAATATGAGAGAGTGAGAACAATAGTACCTGAGAGAGCGATCATGGACGTCTGTAACTCCAACAGCTAAATCCTACTTAAAACAGTAAAACTAAAGAAAACCTAACTATGCTATACCTCCATCAGACTAGGAGATCAATCATCCTGATAGACAGGATCAATCAGAGTGATGGACGTGTCCTCTGAATCGAATTTCTCAACAAATGGTTTGAGGCGTTGTCCATTAACTTTAAAACGGTTACCATTCGCTGCATTTTCAATCTCAACAGCCCCATGAGAAAAAATTTCTTTGATAATATATGGGCCGATCCATCGAGATCGTAATTTGCCCGGAAAGAGGTGAAGTCGGGAATTATACAAGAGTACTTTCTGTCCTTCATGGAAAGATTTCCTGAAGATGTGCTTGTCATGGAAAGCCTTCATCTTACTCTTGTAAATTCTCGAGTTCTCATATGCATCGTTCCGGATTTCATCAAGCTCGTTTAATTGAATTTTCGAAGCGAGCTAGCCTTGTCCATGTCAAAGTTTAAAGCCCGAATTGCCCAATAGGCTTTGTGTTCTATCTCCACAGGCAAGTGGCAAGCTTTCCCATAGACAAGTCTATAAGGGGACATTCCAATGGGTGTCTTGTAGGCAGTACGGTGAGCCCAAAGTGCATCATCTAATCTTAGGGACCAATCCTTGCAATCCGGTCTCACTGTCTTTTCCAAAATCTGCTTGATTTCCCTATTGGAGATTTCAGCTTGCCCACTTGTTTGTGGGTGGTATGGGGTGCTCACTTTGTGCCTAATACCATATATCTTCATCAAAGTTTCAAAGGGTCTATTGCAAAAGTGAGAACCACCATCACTAATAATGGCTCGAGGTGTCCCAAATCTAGAAAGTATGTTTTCTTTTAGGAACTTGAGAACCGTACGATGATCGTTGGTTCTACATGGGATAGCCTCTATCCATTTAGACACATAGTCTACGGCAAGCAGAATATAGACATGTCCAAAAGATGAGGGGAATGGTCCCATGAAATCGATGCCCCAATAGTCAAAGACTTCAGGATGTTGAATTGGGGTGAGAGGCATCATATTTCGACGGGATAATCCTCCTAACTTCTGGCAGCGCTCGCACGCTTTGCAAAACTCGTGGGTGTCCTTAAATAATGTGGGCCAATAAAAACCACACTGCAGAATTTTCGCAGTTGTTTTCTTGGCTGAAAAATAACCCCCACATGCTTGATCTTGACAAAAGGAGATGACTGAATTGTGTTCATCATCGGGGACGCATCTCCTTATAATTTGATCTGGGCAATATTTAAACAATAGAGGTTCATCCCAGAAAAATCTGCGCACTTCCCTTAGAAATTTACGTTTGTCCTGCACAGTCCAATGAATCGGCATCGCACCTGTGGAAAGATAATTGGCTATATCAGCGTACCATGGTGGATGCATAGCAACAAAGAGTTGCTCATCAGGGAATGAGTCCTCAATAGGTGACTCGTCAATGGAATTTGGTAGGACTAGGCGGGATAGATGATCCGCCACCACATTTTCTACCCCCTTCTTATCTTTGATCTCCAAGTCGAATTCTTGAAGGAGTAGGATCCATCTAAGCAAACGGGGCTTAGCATCCTTCTTAGAAAGAAGGTATTTCAGCGCCGCATAATCCGTATAAACAATAACTTTGGATCCTATTAAGTATGGCCTGAATTTGTCCAAGGAAAAAATGACAGCTAGGAGCTCTTTCTCCGTAGTCGAATAATTAACTTGGGAAGGATTCAAGGTCCTACTTGCGTAGTAGATGACATGGGGCTTTTTATCCTTCTTTTGGCCTAACACCACCCCAATAGCAAAATCGCTTGCATCGCACATCAACTCAAAAGGAATGGACCAATTTGGTGGTTGCATGATAGGAGCGGTTGTCAACATGTCCTTTAGCTTTGAAAAAGCTAATTGACATTCGGCACTCCACTCAAATTGGTTCTCCTTTTGTAGAAGGTTGCATAAAGGTCTTGAGATATGACTAAAATCCTTTATGAACCTTCTATAGAAACCGGCGTGTCCAAGGAAGGACCGCACATCGCGTATGCTTTTGGGTGGTGGTAGATTGGAAATTATGTCAATTTTTGCCCGGTCTACCTCTATTCCATTGGACGAGATGATATGTCCAAGGACTATTCCTCTTTGTACCATGAAATGACACTTTTCCCAGTTTAATACAAGTTGCTTCTCCTCACACCTCATCAAGACCAACTTCAAGTGCTTGAGACACTCATCAAATGTACAACCAAAAACAGAAAAGTCATCCATGAACACCTCAAGAAACTCACCCACCATATCCGAGAAAATACTCAACATGCATCGTTGGAATGTGGCGGGTGCATTGCATAACTCGAATGGCATCCTTCGGTAAGCGAAGGTACCAAACGGGCATGTAAATGTGGTTTTCTCTTGGTCTTTCGGAGCTATCTCAATTTGGTTGTATCCGGAATAGCCATTTAGAAAGCAATAATAGGAATGACCTGCCAACCTCTCCAAAATTTGATCCATAAATGGAAGAGGGAAGTGGTCTTTCCTAGTAACCGTGTTGAGCTTCCTATAATCAATGCACATACGCCAACCGGTGGTCACCCTTGTCGGTATAAGCTCATTGTTGGCGTTCTTAATGATGGTAATACCGGATTTCTTGGGGACAACTTGGGTAGGACTCACCCATTGGCTATCTGAGATGGGGTAGATAATACCCACATCCAATAGCTTCAACACCTCGGCTTTGACAACCTCCATCATGTTTGGATTTAGCCGTCTTTGAGGTTGTCTAGTCGTTTTTGCATTTTCTTCAAGGTGTATTCGGTGCGTGCAAACCGAAGGATCTATCCCTTTGAGATCCGCTATTGTCCAACCTATGGCTTCCCTATGTTCTTTGAGTAACTCAATCAACTTGAGCTCTTGGTCCTTCTCAAGGTGGGAGGCAATGACAACTGGGAACGTTTCCTCTTGACCCAAATATACGTATTTAAGCTCGGATGGCAATGGTTTGAGGTCAAGCTTTGGTGGTTTGATGTTAGACGGTAGAGGCCTTGATGTGGTTGGTGGTAATTTCTCAAAATGGGGCCTCCACCGGCTAATATCTACCACCGGTCTTTCTGTATTTAATGCCTGCACAATCTCACTAATGATGGGGTCTTCAGAATCCGTGAAATGTGCTAAGTATGTCTCCAAGCTTTCTAGTGGTTCAAGTTGGAGGAGTTCTTCTTCTTCAAAAGTTTCAAGCATGTTTACTTCGAAGAACTCATCATCATCTACATCCCTATGTCTTTTGCCAAAGTGAAACACATTCACCTCTAGTGTCATGTTTCCAAAAGATAGTTGCATCACCCCATTCTGGCAATTGATGATTGCGTTTGATGTGGCAAGGAATGGGCGGCCTAGTATTATCGGTATTTGGGTGCTAGCATCCACAACCGGTTGTGTGTCCAAGACTATAAAATCTACTGGGTAGTAGAATTTGTCAACTTGGACTAGAACATCCTCAACTATCCCCCTCGGTACACGGATAGATCTATCAGCGAGTTGCAACGTGGTTTTGGTGGGTTTTAATTCACTAAGACCCAATTGCTCATATACCGAGTATGGGATCAAGTTCACACTCGCCCCCAAGTCTAACAAGACACGTTCAATCCGGTAGTCTCCAATGATACATGAGACGGTGGGACTACCGGGATCTTTGAATTTTGGGGGGGTCTTTTGAGTGAGGATGGCACTCACTTGCTCTGTTAAGAAGGCCTTTTGCTGCACATTATATTTGTGTTTTGTTGTGCATAGGTCTTTTAGAAACTTGGCGTAAGAGGGAATTTGTTTGATGGCATCAAGCAAAGGGATATTAATCTTGACTTGTCTGAAAATCTCTAGAATATCTTGAGAATTTGGGAGAGATTTTGGGGCAACCAATCTCGAAGGGAATGGTGCTACGGGCTTGTAAATACGTTCCGGTTGTTGTGGGGCTAAGTTAGATCCATCTTCATCCTCAGAATTTATCGGATCATTAGGCTCATCGGCCTTCACTAGAATAGTTTTGTCAATTTGTTTACCACTTCTAAGGGTGGTAATGGATTTAGCTTGCTCCATGTTTTGGTTGGAAGAATTAGGGATGCTTACTTCATGTACTTGCTTTCGATTGGGCTGAGGTTGGGCCGGAAAGGTCCCTTCCCTAGCATTCAAGCGTCCCTTAATCTCATCAACCGAGACTTTAAGCTCTTGGAACATTTGCTGATTCGATTGATTTATTTGCGCTTGCCCTTGCATAAACGCTCTCAAGGTATCCTCCAATGAGACTTGAGGAGGGGCCATATTTTGCATTGGTGGCCCTCTTTGGGAGTTGGTAGGATTGCCTGTAGGAGCATTCTTCCAACTGAAATTCGGGTGGTTCTTCCAACTCTCATTGTACGTATTACCTACCGGTCCATTGAAGGGCCGTTGATAACCATATGTGGCATTGGCTGTCTCATGTGGCACTTCCTGAAATGCAGGAATTGTGGGACAATCTTGCGTAGCGTGTAAGTCGGTGAGGCAAATCCCACATATGTTTTCAACAGCTTCCTTGGACTTGGGAACTCCACTTTTGCAAAGTTCCATGGCCTCAACCTTCCTTGTGAGGTTGGCTATCCTTGCATTCACATCGTCTTCCTCCTTAAGGATATAGATCCCACCTTTCTCTTGAGTGGGCTTGGAGTTATTGGGTTTATCCGATGTATCCCAAGATTGGGCGTTTTCAGCCAACATGTCCAAGTAACTCCAAGCCTCATCTAGATTTTTACTCATAAACTCGCCATTGCACATCATTTCCACAAATTGGCGCATATTGGAACTTAATCCATCATTGAAAAAATTTATAACTCGCCAACTCTCATAGCCATGATGTGGGCAAGTAAGTAGGAGATCCTTAAATCTTTCCCAACATTGAAAAAAGATTCACCCTCTTTAGCTGAGAAATTCATTATGGCCCTTCGAAGAGTGTTTGTTTTATGAGTCGGGAAGAACTTTTTCAGGAATTCCCGGTTCATCTCAACCCATGACCCAATCGAATGTGGTCTAAGAGAGTGAAGCCAATCTTTGGCTCTTTCTTTCAAAGTGAAGGGAAAAAGTTTAAGTCTGATTGTATTCTCGGAAACATTGGGATAATGCAAGGTGGCCAACACTTCTTCGAATTCTTGCAAGTGTAAGTATGGGCGGTCAGAGTCTAGCCCATGGAACTTAGGTAAAAGTTGAATTACACCCGGTTTTATGTCAAGGGTTCCACCGTTCGCTGGTAAAACTATGCAAGAGGGTGTAATTGCTCGGGCAGGTTGTAGGTAGTCCCGTAGTGATCTCATTGGAGGAACATTATGTACCTCATTCTCTCCTACTCCTTCCTGATTCGCGTTTGTAGTTGGAGTAGGGGGGGAGGATTCCTTACAGGTGTTTGATCCATACTCCCCAAACTTTCACAATGCTCTTGATAATTCAGGACTCTTCTATGGACTGACAATGGTCCAACTAAACCACCTTCAGATTGGAGACGATTTGAGTGATTACGTTCCCAACGGGACATAAACCACTCAACCAAAAATCAAAGCTAATCCTAACCTAGAAAACTGAAATTTGAAACTAATCTAAAAGAAACTAAGTTAGAAAGGTATCACCTGATGCGCTTGAACTTAGAGAAGAATTCCTACAAAACAGAAAACTTTGTTAGTTCTAAGAAAATCAGAAAAACCTATCTACTTCTACAGCCACTGAACTATTTGAAAACCGTTATCTAATTCCCCGGCAGCGGCGCCAAAAACTTGTTCGCTCGCCTCAAGTGTAAGGCTGCGATGTAGTAATAAAACTCGGTAAGACCGAGGTTGATCCACAGGGAAATACAAACAAGCTTCCAAACTATTCCAGCAACTCAATTTATGGAAGAAATTCATATTCAATTGGATATTTAACTAAAACAGCAACTTAATGAGGATTCAGAGATATAAAGTACTAAGGCTTTCAAGGATCCACTTGTAGCAATCCTATATCAATTCAGTTAATCCAAGTAGAGAACACAACTAGATTTGAAGTCCTATCTCTCATCTAGTTGGAAAATAAAGCATTCATATACATTCAATCCAAATCAAGTTGAACTTCCAAGTTCTAATCCATTCAATCAATGTAGAATTCAAATCCATAGCCTGCGGAGTAACAGGCCATGCCTATGGACTATGACTTGCTCAAGGATTACTATAATTCGAATCTAAACAAGCAACCTGTGATAATCTCATAGAATTGCAAGGAATTAATGTCCTGGGTACATGAACTCTCATAAAACATCTCCAACTATCACTTTTGGAACTGAAACATAAGAAACATCCAAACTTGAATTGAAAAATACTAGAATTAAACTGAATCCAACATAGAATTAGCTACAAGCTTCACCTCTCAGCCTTAGCTGAGAGGTTCTAGCCGAGCATTGTCATGCTGCAACTAAAATCTCAGAATAAAAGCATAAAAACAGAAAAACCTGAATAGGAGAGTTGCAGACGCTCCACAATCACTTTCCCTCCTTAGAACCTCGTTCCTTAGCTTCTCTGATCACCTAGGAAGAACCCCTAGGTGTCCTTTTATAGCAATAAACCTCCCTTGCGTCGGATTCTGCAAAAGATTACGCATTGCGCAGCAATTTTCGGAGTCCTGATTTAGAAAGAACTCTCCTTACGCAGAGCCGACCGGTCATGACCGGTCGAACTGCTCTTTTAAACATTCCAGGGAGTGCAGCCGACCGGTCATGACCGGTCGGACTGGACTGTCCATTCATCCAGCAAGTGTGGCCGACCGGTCATGACCGGTCGGACCCAACTTTCCATCTTCCAGTGTGCATGGCCGACCGGTCAAGACCGGTCGGCCTGTTCCTCTCTTTGATCAGCAACCGTGGCTGACCGATCATGACCGGTCAGCCCTCCTCAAATTGTTCTTCTTTCTTTCTTTTCTTCTCTTCTTTCCTTCTTTCTCTTCTCCTTGCTTTCTTCTATCTTCGATTCTCTTTCATTCTTCATCCAATGACTCCAAAAGCTTTCTTTTAATCCCATTTGAATGAAGTCCGCTCTCATCCATTGTAATCACAAAACATGTGTTAGATGGGCCTTTAAATCATGAAAATCATGCAAACCATGTCATGTAATGGGCAATGCAATGTATAAATTGGAGGTTCAACAACGATTTTGGAGGTTTTGAGACCGGTCGTGCGACCGGTCGTCCACAGTCTCAGACTAGTCATCAGTGTAACAGCGTGTGCGTGAAGCTCTGATTTTCTCTGCGCAATTGCGTAATTCCTTGCTAAATCTGTAATTTTCCACGCCAATCTATAAAAGGGACTTCTCCTCTTCATACCAGGGCAAGCTAGGACGTGGGGATTGCTTGGGAGACGGATTCTACTTCGAGCTTTCTTAGTTTTCTTCCTGTTTTAGTAGTTTTTATGTTTTTGAGGCTTCTAGTTCAAGGATGTTAGAGATGAACTAAAACCTCCTAGCTAGGGCTAAGAGGTGAAGCTTTTGATTCGTTTTTAATAGATTGATGCAACCTAGGTTTCCTTTTATGTTTTAATTGAAGAATTTTAGTTCAATATGAGTTTGAATCAAGTACTAGTTTGGTTTTACTTTGATCTCTTGATGACTCCGAGCTCATGGGATTCTTAGTGATTCTAAGCTTGGTAGCTTACCTTCTGAGCATTGTTTATGCTTGTGTAGTTCATTGATCTATCATCGACTCCGGGCATGGTAGATCCTTTGATTGCCTTGTGTACAATGGCCCGATCTTCATGTGGGAACTCATTCAACTAAAGTTCTTATCTTTTGTTATAATCTGGAATAGCTGTTTGTTGATTGATTTTGATTTAATTAGAGTTCTAATCATTAGTTGTAATCAAATCTAGTGACAGGATTTGATGAAAGCTATGGTTGTGAATCTCAACTAGATTGGAAAGAGGCTTGGCCTACACAATTGAGTGTGCCCAAGGCATGAGCATTGTTGTGGGAATCGAATCAATGAATGAGCAACTGTTTTGGATAATTGTTGATTTAATTGCTCTATATTCCGATCGGATAGAGATATGAATTTGATTCCAATTGAGTTATGAGAGACCTAGTTGTGTTGATGCATTGAAACTTATCAAAAGTGGATCCTTGGCGCTCTAGTGCCTTTTTAGATTGATATTACCTTACACATTCACTGTTTAAACCCAAATCACTATTTTCTAGCTTTAGTTCTTAATAGGATCTTAATTACTAGTTGTTTTAGACAAAATCTGAGAATACCCATTCATAAATCTCTGTGGGAACGATACTCGGTCTTTCCGAATTATTACTACTTCGCAACCCTACACTTGGGGAGTGAACAATGGATCTATCAGCAAGTTGGAGTGTGGTTTTGGTGGGTTTCAATTCACCTAACCCAAGTTGTTCGTAAACCGAGTATGGGATGAGGTTCACACTTGCCCCCAAATCGAGTAAGGCTTGTTTAATCCGGTAGACTCCTATGATGCATGAGACGGTTGGACTACCCGGATCCTTGTATTTTTAGGGCTCCTCTTGTTTGATGATAGCGCTCAAATTCTCAGTCAAAAGTACTTTGTTGTGAACATTGTGCTTCCTTTTGACCGTACACAATTCCTTTAGAAATTTGGCATAGGATGGTATTTGTTTTATGGCATCCAACAACGGAATGTTGATCTTCACCTGCTTGAAAACCTCTAAAATTTCCAGATTTTTATCTAAAGGTTTGGGTGAAATCAACCTTTGGGGAAACAGGGCAACTTGCTCGTATTGCCTTTTCGGTTCTTTCTCTTGTGGAGTGTTGTTTGAGCTATCATCCTCTTTGAAATTTTTCGGATCCTTAGGCTTTGGGGCCTTCACTGGATTAAATTTATCAACTATTTTCCCACTTCTCAAAGTGGTGATAGCTTGAACATGCTCCGTATGTTGAGAGGATGAGCCTACGTCTTGTATCTCAAATTGGGTTCTTGGGTTAGGAAGAGGTTGGGCAGGAAGTGTGCCTTTCTCCCTAACACTGAGATGAGATTCAACTCTAGCCATTGAGATTTTCAATTCATTGATGGCTTGAGTTGAATTTTGATTGAATTTCAATTGCTCTTGCATGAACCCATCTATTTTCAGAGAATTAGTCTTGTTATACTCAGCTTGAACCGATACAAATGCACCCAACATCTCCTCTAGCGTAACTTTTGGAGTAATGACTAGAGATGGACCTAGTATAGGTTGAGCTTGAGGGATATTGTTTGCACTCGCAGTGGGTCCATTCCTCCAGCTAAAGTTGGGATGGTTATTCCAATTAGAATTAAAAGTGTTTGAGTTTGGAGCACCAAATTGTCGTTGATAACTGTTTATTGCATTTGATTGTTCTTGTAAGATGTCCTGAACCGTTAAAATTATGGGACAATCTTGTGTTATATGTTGATTTCCAGTACAAATTCCACAAACAGTTTCAACTTCATTAGAGTTGATCGTCTCTCCTTTCTTTAATTCTATGGCCTCGACTTTTCTTGTGAGGCTAGCCACAACACGTGCACTTATGCTATCCTCTTCTAATAGGACATAAATTCCTCCTTTTTCCCTTTGTTGGCTAGTCTTGGAATTTGCTGGTTTAGATGTATCCCAAGACTGTGCATTCTCAGCTAATTCCTCCAAATAGTCACATGCTTCATCGGCTTCCTTATTCATGAACTCCCCATTACACATCATCTCTACGAATTGGCGCATGGTGAAGTCAGTCCTTCATAGAAAAAGCTTATAACCCGCCAAATTTCATAGCCATGATGTGGGCATGCGTTTAACAAGTCCTTAAACCTCTCCCAACATTGGAAGAAGGTCTCATCTTCCTTTTGGGCAAAGTTCATGATAAGGCACCTCAACATGTTCGTTTTGTGAGTAGGGAAGAATTTTTTAATGAATTCCCTATGCATATCAGTCCATGCACCAATTGATCTTGGCCTTAATGCATGAAGCCAACCTTTAGCTTTATCTTTAAGGGTAAAAGGAAATAATTTGAGTCTTACCACATCATCAGTAACATTCGCAAAGTGCATGGTGGTTATTACCTCATCAAACTCCTTAAGGTGTTGATAGTCACTTTCACTGTCTAATCCATGGAATTTTGGGAGGAGTTGGATTACTCCCGGTTTCAAATCTACATTCCCTGCATTTTGTGGGAAGATTATGCATGAGGGAGTGCTCGCTCTTGCTGGTTGCAAGTAATCACGTAATGTTCTGGGTCGGGGAACATTCTCAACCACATTCTCTCCCGTTTCGGTTTGGTTTTGGCCCAGATTTTAATTGTCCATCGGATTAGGTTGATTTGCAGCCATATTTTCAGACAAAATTGGAGAAGTTAGATGTCTCCTAGCACGTGCTTCTCTGTCAATTCCTTCAACTATTCCCCCTTCACTAATGAGCCGGTAATTGGAATCCCGAGCCCAATGTGGCATGCAAAACCAAAAAGAATGAAACAAAAAGGAAAAAAAAGAATTTTTCCTTCCTTTCTTTACTCTTCTTTAAGACCGAAGCACAAGGTGTCTTACAATGGCTAGGACAGAATCAAGGATAGAGACCGATTTCTCCTAGTCAATAGGGGTTCAGAGAACTCCCCACCCACTCTTTGAATCTTTTGAGAAAAGTGCAGAAAAAGAAGAAAGAGGAGTAGAGGTGAGAAAAGAAATCTCTGAGCACAAGGTGATCCAGAACGGCAGAGCCGACCAATAGGAATCCAGGTGGCACAAGGCCTACCTATCAGAGATCCAAAAAGGAATCTCCACCCACTCTATAAGAGATGAATATGACAGGAATGAATAGGAGAAGAAGAAGGGTAAGGTTAGAAAGATAGAACCTGATTTGGCACTTGAGATCCTTATGTCTTCTTCAGCTTCCTAGAAATCCCTGCAAAAGATAAATCAAACAAAACAAACTAAGTTAGTACTAGAATCCTAAAAATCCTAAATAGATATTATTTTCAAAAATTTATAAAAAACCGTCAAAGTCCCTGGCAACGGCGCCAAAAACTTGCGCTTCCCCAAGTGTAGGGTTGCGATGTAGTAATAATCTCTGTAAGACCGAGGTCGATCCACAGGGACTTATGTAGGAATTCACAAAACACTTCCAATAGTTTCTACTAAGAAGCTAACAAATAAGTTTTCAAGGAGATTGATGTGAATAGCAATTTTGAACTTAAATTGAAGTAATCAATTAATAAAAAGCACTAGGGGTTCAAGGATCCACTTGTAGCAATCCTTGATGCTCAATTCGTTGTGGTTTCTCACTTTCTCAACTAGAATCGAAATTAAGATCTATCTAGCCGGATGATAGATCAGTTAAACCAACAATCTGCCATATATAAGATCCATGTTTATGATTCTCTCAATGCAAGCTAAGACGAGCATACTCAATTGCATAGGTCAGTCCCAATTCCAATAGGCTAGGATCACAATCATAAACATCATTAAATCCTGTCACAAGATAAAACTAGATTATGATTTGAACTTATTCAAATCATATACACGGTCCCATATATTACAAACTTCCATAAAAGTAGAACTTTGGTAGGATGTTCCCACATGAAGATCATAGTACTAGAGCGTACTCCAATTCCTCGGATCATACAGGTCTAGACTAACACAAAACAATTAAGAACTCAAGTACTTCTTCCAAACATCTATGAGTCATCATAAGACTAAGAAAAACTACTTAGAACTTGAATTAAACTTCAAACCATCGTTCATAAACATGAAATCCAATCTTAAATCCAACTTTAAACGAATTGAAACATCTTAGATTCACTACAAGCTTCACCTCTTAGCCCTAGCTAAGAGGTTTAGCCGTTCATGATCCAAGGAAACATGAAACAATTAAGAAAAATATAAAAATAGCAAACAAACTAGGAGGACTTGTGGAACTCCGAAATCCACTTCTGCCGCCTCCCACCGTGCTAGTTCTGTTCTAAGATGCCCTGGGAACGATCCCTAGGTGTCCTTTTATAGTGGGGATGCTCCGCAACGTCGGAATCTTCCAGAATTTCCGTAAGAATACGCAGTACGCAGAGAAAATTGGCGCCCAAAATAGAAACTTTCTGTTTGAATGCATGGCCGACCGGTCTGGACCGGTCGGACTGGGCTAGCCGACCGGTCACGACCGGTCAAACCTCTTCTGGGATAGTCTAGGGAGCTCGCTGGAGAAAAATAGGATCTGGCCGACCGGTCAAGACCGGTCAGCCCTGTTGTGTTGCTGGTCCAGAGGGGAAACAAGAGGTGGCCGACCAGTCTAGACCGGTTGTGGCCCCCCTGGCCGACCGGTCAAGACCGGTCTTGGCCTGTTTCTTCTGCATTCTGTTCTTCCATTCTTCCCTCTCTGCTTCCTTCTCTCTTCGGCCCACCTTGGGTCTTCATCCAAGGCTCTTAAAGGGATCTTTTTAGTCTTCAATTGAGCGGGGTTCATCTCATTCCTACAATCATAAAATCATGCATTAGATTAGTCTTTAAATCATGAAAACCTTGCATAATGAGTGATGAATTGGGGTTAGAATATGCACAATTAAGAGCTCAACATTGTCCACCGTCTTCCAATTGCACATGCGTAACATTTGGCTGGATAATGTCAACAGGGTCTTACAGTTGCATTTCTTCTATAGGGCCGATGGTTACTATGTTCACGCTTGCTTGTTGAGCTCTTAATTGTGCATATTCTAACCCAAATTCATCACTCATTATGCACGGTTTACATGTTTAAAGGTCTATTTTAATGCATGATTTGTGATTGTAGGAACAAGAGGGAGATTTCACAAATTGAAGGCTAAATAGAGCTCTTTAAGAGCATTGAAGTTCATTAGATGAAGGTCGAAGGAAGACCAAAGAAAGACAAAGCAAGGAGAGAAGAGAAAAGAAGAAAGAAAGAAAGAAATAAAGAAGAAAAAGGGCTAGACCAGTCTTGACCGGTCGGCCAAGGAAGCCCGACCGGTCAAGACCGGTCGGCCACCCATCTACCTGCCAAGAAGACCAGCTGGACAGACGAACTGATTAGTCCGACAGGTCAAGACCGGTCGGCTATAGCTGCTGGACGTTTGTAATAAGCGGTCCGACCAGTCAAGACCGGCCGGCCAAGCAAAACAGCAACTTTCTATTTTGGGATTCTGGATTTCTCTGCGCAATTGTGTAACTTTACGCGAAATCTGGAACTTTCTTGCGTAAAGGACACCTCCAAGCTATAAAAGGACGTCTTCCCTTCATACCAAGGCATGCTAGGACGTGGGGATTGCTTGGGAGACGGATTCTACTTCGAATTTCTAGTTTTCTTCCTGTTTTAGTTATTTTTTATGTTTTTAGAGGCTTTTAGTTCAAGGATGTTAGAGATGAACTAAAACCTCTTAGCTAGGGCTAAGAGGTGAAGCTTTTGATTCGTTTTTTATGGATTGATGCAACCTAGGTTTCCTTTTATGTTTTAATTGATGAATTTTAGTTCAATATGAGTTTGAATCAAGTACTATTTTGGTTTTTACTTTGATCTCTTGATGACTCCGGGCTCATGTGATTCTTAGTGATCCTAACTTAGTATTTTAGCTTTTGAGCATTGTTTATGCTTGTGTAGTTCATTGATCGACCATCGACTCCGGGCATGGTAGACGCTTTGATTGCTGATTTAGTTGTGAAGTAATCCATCTCCAAAAGCTAATCTTGCCATAAAATATATGCGTCAGGTGATATCTCTCTTTCTCACTCTCTTTTGTTTTATGTCATTGCTCTCATGTCATGTATATTGCATATCTTATTACATTGAGGACAATGTAAAGTTTTGGTTAGTGGGTGAGAGATTCCTTAGATGATTGCCTTAGTTCCTAGACCTTCTCTGTTTCTGTATACCTGCTTGTATTCTTCAAATGAAGCTAGCAATCTCTTCTTTGTATTTGAATCTAGGCTGGAGAATCCCATATTTCTCATAATCTTCCGACTGGCTCTGCTGTATCTCTTCTCTTCTATCGGTCAAGGTTGGGCAGATTCTCTTCCCTCTTCTCTTTCTTCTGATGATGCTGGCTGACTTAGCCCTGAGTGGAACTTGATATCTTTCTGAGTGATATCTCTTGATGGCACGATGAATTGGTTGGGAGCTTTCGAGAATGGCTTGATTCTTCCTATCTTGGGTATCGGCATGTTGAAGTTGGATTTGAGCATACTCATGTGATGATCATAGATTAGTTTTAACACAGACTGTCCTGGCTGACGCAAATGCTGTGGTACCACATAGAACTTTTTCATGATCGGCTGAGGTTTATTTTCCAAATGATATTGGGATCTTCCCTGAGAGAGAGGCTGAGGTTTACTTTTCTGCTGAAACTTTTTAATTCGAGGCCTTGCCCCTTACCCTTTCTTCATTATATTAGGCTTATTGTCGGTTTTACTGCTGTCAGTCAGGTTTTAATATTTTGCATCCACTAAAAATGACTCAGCTATTGTGTATGGCTTCGGATCTGCTGCTACCCTATATTGGACCCCGTCCCTATTGTATTTAAAGCACTGAGATACGTTGAAGGGATTATGTGATTCTGATGGAGCCAGGGCCTTCCTAAGAGGAGATTGTATGTTGTCACTGCATCGATCACCTGACATGTTACTTTCATCATCAGTTCTTCGATCTCTAACATCACCATGATTGATCCGAGTGTACGCTGACTGTCTTAGTTGAACCCTTGAATCACCATGAGACTCGGGCGTAACGCCGATTGCCTATAACCCAACTTCTGTAATATCTTCAATGTCATGATATTTACAGCAGACCCATTGTCCAACTTGCACCTTTTGGCCTTTATGTCCCTAATTGTTCCCGTGACCATCAACGGACGGTTGCGGTCTGTTAATTCGATCGTACGGTCTCCTTCTGAGAAAGTGATTGCCGAGGGCTGGTCAACATGCATGACTTGTGACACCCATATATACCCCTCCTAAAATTTATCTGTATTATTCATTTCTTCTTCTATTTCTATCATCATAACCTCCCTGACCTCACTGTCAAGTAAGGCATTGATCAACATTTCTCTGTACACTTTTGAGTGACATAAAGCATCGTATATACTTAAGCGGGCGAGGACCTTCCGTAAATGAGACACGATGTCGTATGCTACTGGTCTTGGGTTTGGTTGACTAGTCGTGGCCTCGACGACATTCTCTTTCAGTTTCTGCATGTGGGGTCTCTCTTGCAGCCTGTCAGGGATACCGTCTTCTTGCATCGGGTCGTCTGATCTTGGAGGGGTACGGTCAGGCATTTGCTTTCTTGACCGTAAGATGACTGTGTCAACTTCTCCCTCAGTTTCTTGCGGCGTTCCCTCGGATGGTGCTTGTTCGAAAAATGACACCATTCCGCAATGTACCATGTTTATCATGGGTCGTATCTGCCCTTGTGCTATTTCTTTCCTTCCTCTTCCTCTGTTCTTTCTTCGCTTAACGAGCCTCTATCTATTCTCGAGTCTTTTCTTACTACTGACTAGAGTTCATGGTTCCTTTGGCTCGAGGAATGAAGTCGGTCGGTTGGTGTCATTTCCTATCAGGATTGCTGAAATTGCCCCGGCTGTTTCCTTTGCCGTCTCGGGTAGTTTCGTGCTGATGACCCCTTGATTGATCAACCCCTGTACCCTTCCTTTCTGGGTGAAGCAATCTTCTATTTTGTGGCTGACACATTGATGATATTTGTAATATTTGGGATCGTTTATTCGCTCGACTTCATGGGAACGGACAGGCTCTGGCAGACGCATTAAGCCTTCCTCGATCAATTGTTCCATAATCGGAACTAGATCAGCCATATCAAATGTGTATGGGCCATTCTCCCTTTCCCTCTCAGCTATCGATATGCGTCTGGGTGCATAGGGCCTTTTACCCCTGTCTTGTACAACTGTTGTCTTCATCTCTGGCTTATGATCTGCAGCGGGACATTTTTTATCTTTCTGGTCCCTGCTCTTGTCAATTTGATGGGTTTCTACTACTCTTCCCATCTCTCTCTTCTATCGTTCGGGTCTGAAGTTTACCCGAGACGCCGGTTCTTCTACCAGATGTGCTTTCATCACCAGCTTGCGAAAGGAGTTGAAAGTATTGCCTAACAATCCATACGAGATCATCGGGTCCAGAGCCCTCAGGCACATCTTCATCTGCTCGCCTTCACTAGGTAATTCTCGACATTGAGCCGCCATTGTTCCCTATCGATTAATGAATTTATCGACTGATTCTCCTTGTCTTTGTCTGACTATCGTGCAGGTCTGTGAGTGAAATTTTCCTCTCAGTTACGAAGAACTTTGAAATGAAGCTATCTTGCATTTGCTCCCATGTCCTAATAGAATTGATCGGTAATGACATGTACCATTGGAAGGCTTTCCCTGTCAGGGTTGATCCGAATAGCCGCATGCAATACTGCGGGACTGCAGACCAATTGCCTAATGTAGTTAAGAAGTGGGTGATATGTTCTTTTGGCAATCCTCTGCCGTCGAATTTTTCGAAGTCCGGGCATCTGAAATTTACAAGGAATGGTACCTCTTCTACCTCTGGTGGGTACGGGACTCGATATTTATAGCTGCCTCTCTTATCTTTCTCTTTTTCTTGTTGCGTCATGTGAGCTATCGTCTGGGATAACTCTTCTCGTGACATACGCGATGTAGAAAGTGGTGCACGTTCTATTGGCGTGACTTTGAGTTGGACGATCGGTTCAGGTTCAGCTGGACCTTCTACTGCCCCTTGGGATTCCTCTACTGACTGATGAGTGGGCGGCGCAATACTTCTGGTGGCATTATGGGCTATCAAAGTGGTCAAGGCTTCTTGAATAGCCCTTATCCGATCGTTTGTCTCGCGATTAGCCTCAACCAATCTGTCGATCTGATCTTGGAATGGAGGTAGTTCTTTTGCTTCACACGGTCCTTCTTCTTCTTCAGCCACTTGGACCATTACCACTTGCGCTAACTGGATCTTCCGAGCCGGCCTTTGTCTTGTTTCGAAGACTGTCATGGGCTTGGATTTCTTTACATGGGCAAGCTTGACAGGTTTTTTGTGAGGTGCGAGCGGTCTCAGATAGTGGCAGGAACTGCTCGACTGTCATCATAGGCATTGCGAGCTTGACTGATATGACCGGACTGTTGATAAGGATCTTCTTGTTAGTACACCTTTTGTTGTCAATTGGCGTGTTGGTTGGTCGCGTCTTGTCATATGAGCCCCGGTCGAAGTATTGAAGAATCAAGTCTTGAAGATTACGCTTCGTCCATTGCTCAAGCTCATGCTGAAACAAGATCCCAGGTAAGTTGCATATAGATTGACCATAGGAAACCCAAAACATCAAAGAATGGCGTAAAAGACTCACATTTCCTATCCCCATTCTTCTCGACCCTTGCACAAGTTGATCAGGCTTGTGATCCCCGGATTGGTGCTAAATGTAAATGGAGATATGTCCATAGATTGGACCCTTGCACCTCATCACTTATAGTGATCTGTTGCTGTGTTGAGAATCTTGGTCCTGCAAGATCACTATGACAAAACCATATAGACAGTGACCAGGCATCTCTAACACTTCATCAACCTTGCTGAGAGTCTTGCTGTGGATTCGTTGCTGGGACAGCCGACCAGTCCTGTCCGGTCGGCCAGGCACTTTAAAAATTCAGAATCCTTGCTGGAAGGCATTCTAAAATGGACAGCCGACCGGTCTTGACCGGTCGGCCAGCATACCCTTCTTTCCAGCAGCTTTGCTGCGTGCTTCAAGTGGATAGCCGACCGGTCAAGACCGGTCGGCCCTCACAAAGTCTTTACCTCCAGCAAGCACTGCCGACCGGTCAAGACCGGTCGGCCAGATTTCTCAAAGCATTCCAGAAAGGGGGTCCGACCGGTCATGACCGGTCGGCCTCCATACTTCACAGTTTTCCAGCAAGGGGGTCCGACCGGTCATGACCGGTCGGCCTCCATATATCACATATCTCAGCAAGGGGGTCCGACCGGTCATGACCGGTCGGCCTGTCCCATATATCCCCTTTGGTTTTTGAACGCTGACCGGTTCGTCCGGCCAGTCGAGTCCTATCTCTGACAGGTCGGACGTGACCGTTTTAGATCCGTTGGGGCTATCATTTGGGGCTCTATAAAGCCAGGTTTTGAGGTCTTTCTTGGCATGCATTCAACACCCATTCAGAGCTGAGAGTGAGAGAGCATTTACTTCCATCCTTCCTCCCTCTTAACTCCCTTGAGTTCATCATTCAAACTTGGCCATTAATGGCTTGTCTTTGAGTATTCTAAGCTCAGTTTGAAGTATGAACTCAAGACTTTCATTCATGGCTGACCTACCTTCCGAAAATCATTATTAGGTCACTTAAAGCCATTGAATGAGTGTAGATTGGTAGTTCCCTCATTACCATTGCATTGAATAGGCAAGAGGAACTAGACCAACTCTCTCCCAACTACCCGGCATCAACATATCCTCATCATTTGCATTGGTAGCTGATCTTGGGAGCTCAAAAGAGGAGCTGAAGCACGTGGAGCTGAAGCTACTCATCAAAGGCATCGAATCGGGGCTCAAACGTCTAGGTATGTCTAGTATTTGAGAGTCCATCTTTTAAATCTCTATTCCCTGGATTGGGAAACTCCGGCGGGAGGGTACGTGACCATCCTTGGATTAGGATTGGTGAGAGTTTGAGATCCAAACTCGTCAAGTCCCTGGATTGGGCCATCGGCGGATGGTATACGCGGTCCTAGATCAAAGGATGTCAAGGTTGATGGTTAACCTGATTTAAAACCAAGACTATAGTGAAATCCGGTGGTCTCATAGGTTGAGATCGTGAACCGGGAGTGGAGTAGGGAAACCGAACCACTATAAATCGCCTTGCATTTTGAGATTGAATGATTGCTATGTGTTGAATGGTTTAGTCAATCATGAATGCTAACTGTTTGATGAAATGCCTATGATAGTCCTAGCTTACAAACTGCTCATATAAATGTCTGAATGCTATTGTGATTGTCTTAGTTGATAAGAGTGTCTTGATCAGTTATTAATTGTAATTGGTTTTTAAAAGTCCTATTCACCCCCCCTCTAGGACACTAGGCATATCTCCAAGTATCTCTATTAGCGGTAAAACCGCAATTTCAATTGGTATCAGAGCGGGTTCCTCCGTTCAGGTTTAAAAACCCGGAGTGAGATCCTAAGAGAGCTTGAAAATATGTCTAGAGAGGACTCTTCATCCGTTACTAAACCTCCCTTCTTTGATGGGTCTAACTATCCATACTGGAAAGCCCGAATGCGCATCTTTTTGGAATCTATTGATTCGGACGTTAGGGATATGATTGATATTGGATATAAACCCCCAATGGTCACTATATGTAAGGAAGGTGAACCGGATGTCCTCAAGCCAAAAGAAAAGGCAATGTGGACCGATTATGATAAAGCTCAACGGGTCTGTAATGCCAAAGGGCTGAATGCCATCTTTTGTTCAGTATCTAAAGATGAATTTGGCCGGATTCAAAATTGCACAACCAGTAAGCAGGCATGGGACATCCTTGAGGTTACTCATGAAGGAACAAGCATTGTTAAAAACTCAAAACTTCAGCGCCTCTCCACACAATTTGAAAATATTACTATGGAGGAGCATGAAACATTTACTGACTTCTATACCAAGCTGAACAAGATTACAAATGAAATGTGGGGCTTGGGGGATCCCGTTCCGGAGCATAGACTATGTAGGAAAATTCTGAGATCCCTTCCGGACCGGTTCTCTTCCAAAGTCACTACTATCGAAGAATGTAGGGACCTAAATACCATGAAAGTTGAAGAATTACTTGGGTCCCTCCAAACCTATGAGCTAGGTTTCAAAACTCCCTCTAAATCCAAAAGTACAGCCCTGAAATCTTCCCACAAGAAGCAAGAGTCTGAATATGGGAGTGAGGAAGATCCTGATTTAGAAGAAATGGCACTTATGGCCAAGAAATTTCAAAAATTCTTCAAAACTAAAGGAAATACCTCTAGAAGGAAACCCTACCAGAAGGGTAAACCTTTTGACTCCAAGAACAACAAAGGAAAATTTCTTAAGTCAAAAGATCCTCAATGCTACAAGTGTAGAGGATTTGGTCACATTGCATCCGAGTGCACCAATAACAAAACCAAGAAAAAGGCAATGGCGGCTACATGGGATGAGACTGAAGAATCTGAATCAGAATCAGTCCTATACCAAAGTGAGGAGGAGCAAGGTTCAATCAGAATTTTAATGGCCTCCATTACTGATATTGTACCTCAAATTGAGCCCATTGCGAAGACCACCGGAGACATTGATGATCATGAATCCTCCAACACAGAAAATGATTCCTTGAGTGATGATGAGGATGAGGAGGAAGGCCTTCAGGAGGTTTATAACCAACTATACATTGAAAATATAAATACCATCAACAAGTTGGGCCAAATGAAGGCTGAAAATGACAAACTGATGAAAAATCTTGACGGATTGAAAATAGAGAATCAAAAGTTGAGTCAAGACTTAGAAGAGCTGAAAAAGAAGAATGATGAGCTTGAACAAGAAAAGAAAGAGTTCATAAGTGGTGAATCTCTCGACAAGCATGCTAGACTTGAGAGAGAACTCAAAGAGGCGAACAATGAAATCAATCGTCTTAGGTGTCAAGTCGTTGACTCTAGAAGACGGTTCGCTCAAGGAGAAGAAAACTTGGAAAAACTCCTCGGTGTTGCAAGATCACCAATGGACAAAAGAGGTTTGGGCTATGATAGTCACACTTCAAAAACCACCTCAGTCCATCCAATTATAAAAAATCGTCATGGTGCATCCGGAAGTAAAACTAGAGCATCTCCTATCTGCCATGCTTGTGGAGACATTGGCCACTTAAAATTTGAGTGCTTGGTATTCAAAAATCCGGTCAGAAACTTGAAAGGTAAATTTGTACCGACCGGGAAAAATGTCCAAGCTAATTGGAATCATCCCATGCATTCTTCACCTAAGAGGGGAAACATTCGAAAGAATTATCCTGCTTTTCCTAGGAAAGACAAGAGGATGGATGATCTATTGGAGCAAGTTAAAATGCTGAATTTGAAAACTGCTCTTCTTTTGCGTGAAAAAGAAAAATCTGATCCTCCCAAGAAAACTAGAGAATCTTATCATAAGAACACCCCTTATAAAAGGACAACAACTAAATGGGTTGTTAAGAACAAGTGCTTAGTCATTCATACTGCCTTAAAAGCTGGGAATACTCCTAGATGGTACTTGGATAGTGGTTGTTCTAGACACATGACAGGTGATAGATCTCAATTTTGTGCATATGACGAATTTGATGGTGGGTCTGTCACATTTGGTGATGGGAGCATAGCTAAGATCATTGGTAAAGGAACCATCACAGGGCCAGGTTTGCCTGAAATTGAAAATGTATTGTATGTTGATGGCCTTAAACACAACCTACTGAGTATCTCACAGATTTGTGATGAAGAGCACTCAGTAAGCTTCTCCAAAGATATGTGCAAGATCATGAACTCCACAGGAAAATTAGTCATGAAAGGTCTACGCACAGGAGACAATTGCTATGTCATTGAAAATCACAACAATTCAAGCTCCTCCACCATGTGTCACATGGCCGTTCAGGATGAAACGGAATTATGGCACCATCGACTCGGTCATGTACATTATAGAAATCTGTTCAAACTAAGTCAGAAAAATTTGGTGAGAGGTCTACCCAAGATGGGAAGAAGACCTAATACTGTGTGCGCCGCATGCCAAAAAGGTAAACAAATCAAGGTTGCACACAAGAGAACCTCTATCCTGGTAACATCAAAACCATTTGAAATGCTACACATGGACCTAGTCGGTCCTACCAGAGTACTTAGCCAAGGTGGAAAACGATACTTCCTTGTAATCGTTGATGATTACTCCAGATTCACATGGGTCGCCTTCCTAAGAGAAAAATCTGACACTTTTGAGGAATTCAAAAAACTAGTGAAGCGACTTCAAAATGAGAAAGGATACATGGTAGCAAGAATCAGGAGTGATCACGGCGGTGAATTTGAAGATCATCGCTTTAAGGCATTATGCGATGAATTGGGCATTCGTCATGAGTTCTCAGCTCCCAAAACACCTCAACAAAATGGGGTGGCTGAAAGGAAAAACAGAGTGTTGTTGGATATGGCCACAGCTATGCTTAATAATAAAAAACTTGCTCAAAATCTGTGGGCCGAAGCTGTTAACACTGCCTGCTATATTGTTAATCGAGTTTATTTGAGGGCAGGTTTAAACAAAACAGCTTATGAACTGTGGTGTGGAAAAACACCGAATGTTAAATACTTTAAGGTCTTTGGTAGTACATGCTATATTCTGAGAGACCGAGAAAATTTGGGAAAATTTGAATCCAAAAGTGATGAGGGTATCTTCTTGGGATACTCATTGAATAGTAGAGCTTTTCGTGTTTACAACCTTCGAACCTCATCTGTCCAAGAGTCAATCAATGTGACCGTGGACGATAGCTTGGATAAACCTGTGTCTCCAGGTGATGAAGAAGAAGATGAGGGCATATGCGAGATAGGTAAATCTGATAAACCACCCTCATCTCCAAATGCCCCCACTGCTCCTGGTGATGTACAAATTGTCAAGGATCACCCCCTCAATCAAATCATTGGGGATCCTAGCATTGGTGTTAAAACCAGGAGGCAATTGGAGGCAGTCAACAGTCACCTGTGTTTCACATCAAAAATTGAACCAAAAAATGCTGATGAAGCTCTAAATGATGAATTCTGGATTCTTGCAATGCAGGAAGAGCTTCTACAATTCATTAGAAATGATGTATGGTATCTGGTTGACAGGCCGGAAAGGAAAAATGTGATTGGAACCAAATGGATTTTCAAAAACAAATCCGATGAATCTGGGAATGTAATACGAAATAAGGCTCGATTAGTGGCTCAGGGATATTCACAAATA
Organism: Liriodendron chinense; assembly: GCA_003013855.2. Lineage (NCBI taxonomy): Eukaryota > Viridiplantae > Streptophyta > Magnoliopsida > Magnoliales > Magnoliaceae > Liriodendron > Liriodendron chinense. The sequence continues at coordinate 1,297,735 of ML058462.1, read as the reverse complement.
GAAGGCATTGATTTTGATGAAACATTTGCCCCTGTAGCCAGACTCGAGTCTATTAGAATTCTTATGGCTGTTGCTTGTGCTTTAAAGTTCAAACTATTTCAAATGGATGTAAAGAGCGCCTTCTTGAATGGTATTCTTGATGAGGAAGTGTATGTTGAACAACCAAAAGGATTCATTGATCCTAAGTATCCTCACAAGGTTTACCGGTTGAAAAAGGCGCTTTACGGACTCAAGCAAGCACCCCGTGCATGGTATGAACGCTTAACTCAGTTTCTTATAGACCATGATTTTGCTAGGGGGAGCGTAGACAAAACTCTATTTATTAGAGAAGCCGAGAATTCTGTATTGATTGCCCAGATTTATGTGGATGACATTGTGTTTGGATCCACATGTGAGAAAATGTCCATCTCCTTTGCTGAATTAATGACATCTGAATTTGAGATGAGTATGGTAGGAGAACTCAACATGTTTCTAGGGCTTCAAGTAAAACAACTTGCATCAGGAATATTCATTACTCAAGCCAAGTATGCTAAAGACCTTGTCAAGAGATTTGGCTTAGACTCTGGTCGTTCCTACACTACACCTATGAGCACCACTGTTAAATTATCAAAAGACCTTGCAGGGAAAAGTGTAGATCAACATCTTTATAGAAGCATGATTGGTAGTCTCCTTTACCTCACTGCTAGTAGACCAGACATTGCCTTTAGTGTTGGTGCGTGTGCTCGATTTCAGGCTGATCCCAAAGAATCTCATCTTACCGCTGTTAAGCGGATCATTCGGTTTGTTGGAAGCACCACCGAATACGGTCTTTGGTACCCCTTTGATTCCTCTACAGATATTGCAGGGTACTCAGATGCCGACTGGGCTGGTAACATGGATGATCGCAAATCTACCAGCGGTGGTTGTTTTTATGTTGGAAACTGCCTTGTGGCATGGCACAGTAAGAAGCAAAACTCTATCTCTTTATCCACAGCCGAAGCAGAATACATTGCTGCTGGTAGTTGTTGTGCCCAGCTCTTATGGATGAAACAAACCCTAACCGATTTTGGGATCAAACAAGGCACAATGATGTTATTTTGCGACAATACGAGTGCCATAAATATATCGAAAAATCCTGTTCAGCACTCTCGCACTAAGCACATAGACATTAGGCACCATTTTATTCGAGAACTGGTTGAAGATAAAATCATATCTCTCGAATATGTGCCTACAGAGAATCAGCTAGCTGACATTCTAACAAAACCTTTGGACTCGGTTCGATTTTCGAACCTCCAGAAGTCCATTGGTGTTGGATGTATCTAGTGTAGCTAACAAGTGTCTGTTTTGCAGGAAAAATCTGAGGATTTAGCCTCTCTTTCTGTTCGTTATAGGTATATCTGAGGATCATGGCCTCTTTTCATTGATGTTCACGTATATCCGGGATCATAGTCCCATTTTCTAGCCTATTATTGTCATATCTGGACCTCTGGGGTCCCTCATCATCTTGAGATTGGTGTACCTTGGTACACCATGACCATTGATGATGCACCCTAGCTTAGGGCAAAGGACTGTCCAAAGGACAGACTTTATCCACCTGTTCCAATACAGGATCCCTGTCAAAAGTATGAAAATACTGCTGCTGACCGGCCAGCCGACCGGTCAAGACCGGTCGGGCGTCTCCCAAATCCCTCTGGACTCGTCCAGATAAGCATGCCGACCGGTCATGACCGGTCGGGCTTTGAAGCAAATCCAGATGGTGGCCCTGTTTCCGTCTCACGACCGGTCATGACCGGTCGTGCGTCCCATTGCTAGCCCCGTCCTCGCGTGTGCCGACCGGGTAGGGGGTATTTAAACCTATTGTGAGCCCATTTTAGGGCAGTGCTTCTCATTTCGTCACCTCCACCTGATGTTCCAGCTTCTCCTCTAGCTCTCCAAGGTGTTTTTGAGCTGAGTCCTTGATAGATTTGAGGTTCGAACCTCCTCCACTTCACTTCTCTTGGTTGGTAAGAGATTCCTTCTCTACACTCTCTATCTTCTTTTGTTCATCTCTTTCCTTCATCTCTTGAAGTGTTCTAGAGATCCTCTTGCCCTTTCCATGTCATCCTCAGAGAGCGAGGATGAGTTCCCTTTGGGGAGGAGTGATCGTTCCAAGGCTAAACCTAAGCCTCCTCCTCGCCCTTTAAAGTCCAAGAAAGCCGCTTCCAAAGGGAAAGGGGCTGCCTCCTCTTCGGTTCCACCTGCTAAATCTAAATCTATGGGGGCAAAAGTCTCATCCCATTCCACTCATTGGGATGATTTCAAAGATAAGGAGGTCGTCTGTGAGAAATCTGTCAATTTGGGTGATTTGTCTGATTTCGACGTGCGTTCGATGTTGGATGCCATCAATTGGGGCCCCGTACTTCACATGGGGGGCCTGGTCCAATTTGATGTTGTCAGAAAATTCTATGCATCCTGTATTCATGTCACGTCTTCTCCCCCCTCCTTCAAAGTCGAGGTTGGTGACCGGATTTGCCCATTTACGTTAAAGTCCATCTCAGATTTTGTTGGGATTCCACTTGTTGAGGAGCCTTCCTTTGATTTTTCATCCTTGGGTCCCAAACCCAACCTAGTTATCGCTAAATTTTTTTGTGGTGAGGGGACACCCCAATGGGTGGGTGGTGCACTTCGAGCGTCCTCAATGACGTGGGACTTCCGCCTTTTGCATAATCTCTTTTTCCGAAATGTCTATCCGCGGATGAGCAACAAAGCAGATGTCTCCGAAACTATGTTTCGGTTGCTGTATCGAGTGGGTAAAGGTCACTCGCTCTGTCTTCCCTCTCGTATCATGAATACCATCCAACAAGTCATCCTGCGCGACGACGGGAACTCCACTAGTCTGCCATTTGGGCATCTCATATGCAAAATGGCTGGGCGTATTGGCATTGTTGGTACCGACAAATTTCACAAACCGGTCATCATCAACCGTACCATCATCGCTAGGATGGAGCTTACCAGAGACGCTATCCAGCGGCGTCTGCAGGAGCAGCAGCAGGAGCAGGCAGAGCCATCCCAGCTTGAGGCACCTCATATCTCTACTGGCCCTTCACATTCTTCAGCTCCGTCATCAGATCCATCCCCCGATCCTCGCGACGCTCCAGGTCGATTCACCACGCCGCCTCGAGCCTTTTCTCGTCGGCACTCTGCTTCCGTGGATCCCTCGACCTACATTGCAGAGCTTCACCAGCTTCGAGCGGATATATTTCAGCGTCTTGATCGGCTTGAAGGCCAGATCCTGCAGGGTCAGGCCACCATTTTGGTGCAGCAGGAGGCTCTAGTCACTCGTCAGGCGCAGATAGAGAGTCGGATAGAGCGATGGGAGCGTGCGGCTCGTGGGGACATTCCTCCCCCTGATCTGGGCGATGGCACGGATTATTAGGCTTATGTCTTGGTCATAGTTACTTTTTGAATGACCAAGAACATTGTTTGTACTTCATGATCTATCTTTTTATGGGATTGTCTGTACTTTGTGCTCGTCATGATACATCTTTACATTGGGCTGCTTGCCCATTTTGGTATACATGTGGATGATATAGTTATTATTATTATTATTTTTTTTTATTTTTTTTTATTTTTTCTTTGTTCGTATATTGAATATCTATCTTTCATATGAGCTATCTGTTCCTTTATTGAATATCCCCTGGGCGGTTGGATGGTTTGGGCGTATCTGCCCATATTAGCTCATGCTTTATGTTTTATTTTGAGTCTAGATATACATCTGGAGGGGTGGTTGGTTGATTGGGCTATAAGCCCTCTGTGCTTTCATGTTTATTTGTATATCTGGTCTGTGTTGTTCTTTAAATCTCCTCAGGGCTTATATTTCCATCTCTTTCCTGTGACATGTGATTGACATATTTTCGGCGCTAGCCTTGCAGCTTTCATAGGCATATCTTTTTGCTGGCTAACCCTTGTCAATTACTAACAAAAAGGGGGAGAATCATCCCACCTAGAAGGTCCGATTATATCTTTTTGCAGGACTTTGTAGGTACAAGCATTGAGGGGGAGATTTTGAAGAAAATCGAGTCTGTACATGTCCTTTTGTAAAGATTATGTTGTATATTTGTATAGACATGTATATGGGTGTATTTTGAGGGTCAATCATGATAAGGAGTCATGACTTGTCTAGGTTAGATGTTTTGTCACGCAATTGACAAAGGGGGAGATTGTTAGTACACCTTTTGTTGTCAATTGGCGTGTTGGTTGGTCGCGTCTTGTCATATGAGCCCCGGTCGAAGTATTGAAGAATCAAGTCTTGAAGATTACGCTTCGTCCATTGCTCAAGCTCATGCTGAAACAAGATCCCAGGTAAGTTGCATATAGATTGACCATAGGAAACCCAAAACATCAAAGAATGGCGTAAAAGACTCACATTTCCTATCCCCATTCTTCTCGACCCTTGCACAAGTTGATCAGGCTTGTGATCCCCGGATTGGTGCTAAATGTAAATGGAGATATGTCCATAGATTGGACCCTTGCACCTCATCACTTATAGTGATCTGTTGCTGTGTTGAGAATCTTGGTCCTGCAAGATCACTATGACAAAACCATATAGACAGTGACCAGGCATCTCTAACACTTCATCAACCTTGCTGAGAGTCTTGCTGTGGATTCGTTGCTGGGACAGCCGACCAGTCCTGTCCGGTCGGCCAGGCACTTTAAAAATTCAGAATCCTTGCTGGAAGGCATTCTAAAATGGACAGCCGACCGGTCTTGACCGGTCGGCCAGCATACCCTTCTTTCCAGCAGCTTTGCTGCGTGCTTCAAGTGGATAGCCGACCGGTCAAGACCGGTCGGCCCTCACAAAGTCTATACCTCCAGCAAGCACTGCCGACCGGTCAAGACCGGTCGGCCAGATTTCTCAAAGCATTCCAGAAAGGGGGTCCGACCGGTCATGACCGGTCGGCCTCCATACTTCACAGTTTTCCAGCAAGGGGGTCCGACCGGTCATGACCGGTCGGCCTCCATATATCACATATCTCAGCAAGGGGGTCCGACCGGTCATGACCGGTCGGCCTGTCCCATATATCCCCTTTGGTTTTTGAACGCTGACCGGTTCGTCCGGCCAGTCGAGTCCTATCTCTGACAGGTCGGACGTGACCGTTTTAGATCCGTTGGGGCTATCATTTGGGGCTCTATAAAGCCAGGTTTTGAGGTCTTTCTTGGCATGCATTCAACACCCATTCAGAGCTGAGAGTGAGAGAGCATTTACTTCCATCCTTCCTCCCTCTTAACTCCCTTGAGTTCATCATTCAAACTTGGCCATTAATGGCTTGTCTTTGAGTATTCTAAGCTCAGTTTGAAGTATGAACTCAAGACTTTCATTCATGGCTGACCTACCTTCCGAAAATCATTATTAGGTCACTTAAAGCCATTGAATGAGTGTAGATTGGTAGTTCCCTCATTACCATTGCATTGAATAGGCAAGAGGAACTAGACCAACTCTCTCCCAACTACCCGGCATCAACATATCCTCATCATTTGCATTGGTAGCTGATCTTGGGAGCTCAAAAGAGGAGCTGAAGCACGTGGAGCTGAAGCTACTCATCAAAGGCATCGAATCGGGGCTCAAACGTCTAGGTATGTCTAGTATTTGAGAGTCCATCTTTTAAATCTCTATTCCCTGGATTGGGAAACTCCGGCGGGAGGGTACGTGACCATCCTTGGATTAGGATTGGTGAGAGTTTGAGATCCAAACTCGTCAAGTCCCTGGATTGGGCCATCGGCGGATGGTATACGCGGTCCTAGATCAAAGGATGTCAAGGTTGATGGTTAACCTGATTTAAAACCAAGACTATAGTGAAATCCGGTGGTCTCATAGGTTGAGATCGTGAACCGGGAGTGGAGTAGGGAAACCGAACCACTATAAATCGCCTTGCATTTTGAGATTGAATGATTGCTATGTGTTGAATGGTTTAGTCAATCATGAATGCTAACTGTTTGATGAAATGCCTATGATAGTCCTAGCTTACAAACTGCTCATATAAATGTCTGAATGCTATTGTGATTGTCTTAGTTGATAAGAGTGTCTTGATCAGTTATTAATTGTAATTGGTTTTTAAAAGTCCTATTCACCCTCCCTCTAGGACACTAGGCATATCTCCAAGTATCTCTATTAGCGGTAAAACCGCAATTTCACTTCTGTCCCTATTTTGGCTGCCACTATTTCCTTATGAAGGAGTGAGATTTTGCAATGTTCGCCCTCTTGTATGCAGCTATGATGGCTGCTTTCTTCTGTTCATTTTTCTGTCTTCAGGTCTCAACCAACTACCATTCTGAGTTTCGGTTGGCTGTTGTAGTTGCGGTGAAACGGGGGAAAGTGAAACCTCCGTTAGCAAGGAAGATGCATGGACTTGTCATCAAGTATGCCATCTCTTTTATCTGTAGTGGTATCTTGCTAATTCTGTGGTGTCATAAAAATCATTAGAACAGTTCATAAATGTTGTCGGGAGTATGAACCCATTGATCGCAGCACATAAATTAACAGAAATAAGCAAGAAGTAGACAAATACGTGTAGTTGTGGAAGTTTGTAGGTTCAAAAACCTTTGATTTACCGTCTATTGCCTTAAAGATGAAGGGAAGAACATTCCCATTGAGAGTAGCCAGTTTGGCGCTCGAGGGCACCGAAACATTATGAATCGCGATAGATCTCCTACGTACACATTCGTGTTTGCGAATGATTAATCTTAGAGCATTTCTATACTTAGAGCTAACTAGAGAATCTGGTATTGTTCGATCCCCAACAGAGTCGCTAGTGAAAATGTTGTAAGTACATTTTCTGGGTATTGTTGCTCTGGGGCTTGAGTATGGAAACATTTATTGATAACCACAGGCATTCACAAAAAGTATATAAGAAGAGATATCGCAAAGCGAATTTTATTATAGAGATTCTGAGATCTTGTACATTCCAGGCCATGATCTGGCACAAACCCTTAATTACATCGAATGATCGATGACCCTTGATTAAAAGGCAGAAGACTAGTTAGTGGGGACTATGGTCTTAGAGTTTGTGGTCGTGGAGACCTGTATTTGTTTTGCTATGGACTGAACCATCTTTATATTAGTCAGATGTCTATGTCCCATGTTTTGACCAGAGGTCAGAGCTGAGACTATCAGGGTTTATGACTGAGAGAGACGACTCTGGGCCCACCTGTTATATTTGGACAGGTGGCCTCGGGAAGTCTGATATGTAGTTGTGTGTACCTGAATAGGCCAACTGACGGATGCCATTTAAATGGGTAGGGCATCGACCATTGTGTTATGGCAGTTCATAGCAATTATTTTGTAGAGAATTGGAACTCTTTGATATGGTTTATCGTGATAACCATAATCCCATTTGTCTAGCTTTCGAACCTAATCAGGTCATATCTTACAGTACATGTGAATAATGATACATTTTTACGGTCCTGGGTGTTGGCACTTCTTTCCGAGAAGTTATTTCATTCAACACGTTGAATCAGGTCAAACCTCAAAGATACGCAATTCTACTTATTTTAGAGATCTCGGAATGACCATTTGACCATTCCATTGCGTCTGAAACGCTCGAAATACCCAAAATAGGCTCAAGCGGATCTTTAAAATACTTAAAATTGAGTCCGGTGCACCTGTAAACATTTTCTGTAATTGGATGATTTTTCGAGTGCATGGGACTAATTTATGGGTGCGTGGTCTCCAACGCACCTTTAAATTAGTTGCCCGATTTTTTATGAATTTATGGATGCGTGGGGCATTTTTCGGGTGCGTGGGAGTCCAACGCACTTGTCTGAGTTATATCAAATTAATGGACGTGTGGGACCCGAATTTATAGACGCGTGGACCATTTTTTGGGTGCATGGGAGTCCCACGCACTTGTCCTATTCGTCATTTTACGGATGCGTGCCAACACTTATGAATTTTTATAATCCGAACCTATGGTGGTCGGAGTAAGCTTCCGATGGGGGACGCCGGTGATCGGAAAGGGATTTCGGTGACCAGGAAGGGTTTTCGACGATCGGAAAGGGATTTCGGCAAGGGTTTCCGGCAAGGATCTCAATTACCCAGGGGATAATAGCTCTATCTCTCTCTTGAAAAATGTACAAAAGTTGGACGAGGTATTTATACCCGAAAATATTGAAACTCGACCAATGAGCTGTTGCCACGTCCCACATACCTAAAAAATACCTCCAACTCACCCCAAAATCGATGCGCGGAGATGCAACGCACCCTTAAACAGTTTCTGAAATTTGCTGAATTTTTGGGTGTATGGGACCTTGATTTTTTGGGTGCGTGGAACTCCATGCATCTAAAAATGAGATCCTGAAATGTGTTGAATTTATGGGTGCGTGGGACCATTTTCGGATGCGTGGGACCCGAATTTATGGACGCATGGGACCTCTAAATAGCCATAAATCGCTTTCTGGTTTGTGCTAAATTTACAGGTGCGCGGACCCATTTTTGGGTGCGTGGGACACTAATACACCCTTGAAGCATTTATCTGATTTTGATGAATTTTAGGGTGTGTGGGACCCAAATTTATGGGTGCGTGGGAGTCCGATGCATCCATAAATGAATTTCTGATTTTGTTGATTTTATGGGTGCGTGGACCCGATTTTGTGGATGCGTGGGACTCCAATACATCCATATATGAGTTTGTGATTTTGATGAAATTTCGAGTGCGTGGGTACCTGAATTTAGGGGTGCGTTGACGGACTTTTGAACGCTCCAAGTTGGGTTTTAAATTTTGATGGGTTATTGGGGCCCGCCTGATGATGAAATCACATGCACTGTTCACCATAATTCATAATGAAGATATCAGCTTAATTTTGGATGGTTCCGATCACGGTGATTCGTGGGGCCTGTCGATTTCAGCCAAAATTGGCTAAGGGAATTTTTGTAAATCTCCGTTTTACGTGCATTGGGAGGTGTTTTATGGGATTCTTTTGGAGGTGCCTGGCCATTTTGTTTATTTTAAGGGCCCCTATATTTTTGGACCCCAACAGCGACCATGCGAAGACATCTTGATGCTTGATCAGAAACTGGGTGAAGCGCGCTCGGGTCCTGACGTTAAATGCCGACCCGATCCATACTTGCTTAGAGGGATCTTTGGCAGACAATATTACTGGGACCAAATCTTCTGTTGGCGACCTGCTCTTGGAATCGCTCTCTCTCGGGTCCAGAGTCATTACTCTTTTTCCTTCGATTCTCCTAAGTCGAGACGTCGTTGCCGCAATCGTACCGACTGAATTGCCCTTTTCTTTCTTGACCACAGTTTCGTAACGTGCTCTGGCAACTGTCTGGCTCTCTTTGAGTACTTTGACTCCTTCGGGGGTCAGGAATTTCATGCATAGGTATAATGGCGAGATAGATGCTCTGAGTTATGCCATGGACAGACGGTCGAGGATGGTGTTGTAGCTTAAGGGTCTATCCACGATTAAGAAGTTTATCATCATGTTAATTCAGTTTTGTGCTTCCCCAAAGATGACCGAAAGGTCGATACATCCTTCGGGCTCGACTGTCTCGCCTGCAAATCCACTCAGTGCGGTCTGCACTGGCTTAACTTGGATCCTGGGAATATTCATGACGTTAAAAGCCAATGTATATATGGCGTTTGCAGAGCTTCCTGTGTCTAGCATGATTCTGTGGGTCTTGAAGTTAGCGATTCTGAGAGTCATCGTCGTGGGGGAATTGGACATCCTTCCTATTCGCTCGCCTCAAGTGTAAGGCTGCGATGTAGTAATAAATCTCGGTAAGACCGAGGTCGATCCACAGGGAAAGAGTAACAGCTTCCTAATTACTCCAGCAACTCAGTTTAATAGAGTAAATTTCGAATTCAATGGGATGTTTAATTAAAACAATAACTTAATGAAAAATCAGAGATATAATGTACTAAGGCTTTCAAGGATCCACTTGTAGCAATCCTATGTCAATTCAGTCAATCCAAGTAGAGAACACAACTAGATTTGAAGTCCTATCTCTTATCTAGTTGGAAAATAAAGCATTCACACACATTCATCCAATTCAAGTTGAACTTCCAAGTTCAAGTCCATTCTATCAATGTAGAATTCAAATTCATAGCCTGCGGAGTAACAGCCATGCCTATGGACTATGGCCTGCTCAAGGATTACTATAATTTGAATCTAAACAAGCAACCTGTGATAATCTCAGAGAATTAAAAGGAATTCATGTCCGGAGCACATAAACTCAGATAAAACATCTCAAACTACCACCTATTGGACTGAAACATAAGAAAAATCCAAATTTGAATTAAAAATACTTGAATCAAACTGAAATTAACATAGAACTGGCTACAAGCTTCACCTCTCAGCCTTAGCTGAGAGGTTTTAGCCGAGCATAGTCATGCTACAACTAAAAACTCAAAAATAAAGCATAAAACTAGAAAAACCCGAAGATAGATGTTGCAGACGCTCCACAGTCACCTTCAGCTTCCAAACTCACGTTCCTTCTCTTCTCTGATACCTTAGGGAGAGCCCCTAGGTGGCCTTTTATAGCAACAATCCTCCCTTGCGTCGAATTCTGCGAAATCCTACGCATTGCGCAGCAATTTTCGGAGTCCCGAATTAGAAAGGACTTTCCTATTACGCAGAGCCGACCGGTCGTGACCGGTCGGACCAGCTTTTTAAAACATCCAGTGGGTGCAGCCGACCGGTCAAGACCAGTCGGACTGACCTCCCACTCATCCAGCGTGCATGCCCGACCGGTCATGACCGGTCGGGCTGATCTATTGCCTTGATCCAGTGTGCATGGCCGACCGGTCATGACCGGTCGGCCTCTCTTCTACTTGTTCCTATGATGTGGCTGACCGGTCGGACGACCGGTCAGCCTTGTATTTCTTCATCTTTTTCTTCTTTTCTTCATTTTCTTTTCTCTCTCTTTCTTCTTCTTTCCTTGGTCCATCTTAGGACTTCATCCAATGTCTTCAAATATAATCTTTTGACTCCAATTTGATGAAATCCCCTCTTATCTCTACAATCACAAAACACATGTTAGGTGGGCCTTTAAACCATGAAAATCATGCAAAATATGTAGTGTAATGGGCAATGCAATGTATAAATTGGAGGTTCAACACACCCCCCAACCAGCTTTTTGCTAGTCCCGAGCAAAACATGCATGAAACAGTTTCAAACCTCCAAATCCAACCCTCTTCCAGAAACCATGTTTCTATCCATTCCAAGATGTATAAGTGTGAAATTTGGAAAGATTAGGTGTTAGAAGCTGAACCTTGGACTCTCAAAACATAAGAAGTGTTTACATGAAATCCCCGCTGACTGATTGATAAATAGAAGAATTCGAACAAATTCAACCTAGTGTGCATAGTGAAAGTTCATCTCATGAGTTCCTGGAACCATCTTCTTCATAGATTAAGTAGACCAGGGATTCCAAGGTGCACAGAGCAACAGCAAGCCTATGACAGGAATTTGCCTTACCGTCCTTCCGACGGCTTTCACACTACGTCCCATTTCCGGCTTTGGTTACGGTTCGACCATCCCCCGGTTGGTAATAGGTAGCCCTTTTCGGAATTTTCCACCATTTTTCTTTCCTTCCCGATTTCATCCTTTCTTTCCTTTTTCTTTTAACTTAGATAGGATTTTTAGAAATCCATATCTTTCATTATTTTCCCATGGACAAGGATGGACAAAATACCCCGGCTTGGCTGCTCAACACCTCTAAACCAAAGTCTAGCTAATCCACAAATCACATAAACCTGTCACTCATGAAAATCGTGTAATGTGAACTTGGTGTAAAGGTGTTCAAATTTTCTATCAATCACAACAATAGGGGAATTAACATATAAAGCCATTATGTTGGAAGAAATTCAAGACTACAACATCACACACTTCATTTCTCCTCCTCTTCTACTCATAGCCTCTCAAATGTATAGAAACAAAATTTTCTAAAAGAGTTTTGAGATGTTAGAAAATTCGAAAAAATTTTGTGCATATGAAGCTCTAAATGTTGCAATATGCTAGATGAGGGATCTCATCTCACCCCCCAACCAAATCTTGCATTGTCCTCAATGTAAAAAGATAGTTAGTTAGCATGAACATGAGAACAATGGTAAAATATGAGAGAGTGAGAATCAATAGTACCTGAGAGAGCGATCATGGAGGTCTGCAAATCCAACAACTAAATCCTACTAAAACAGTAAAACAAAACTAAACCTACCTATGCTATACCTCCATCAGACTAGGAGATCAATCATCCTGATAGACAGGATCATTCAGGGAGAGGGACATGTCCTCTGAATCAAATTTCTCAACAAATGGTTTAAGGCGTTGTCCATTAACTTTGAAACAGTCACCATTCGCTACATTCTCAATCTCAACAGCCCCATGGGGAAAAACTTCTTTAACGATATATGGGCCGGTCCATCGAGATCGTAATTTTCCCGGAAAAAGATGAAGTCGGGCATTATACAAGAGCACTTTCTGTCCTTCATGGAAAGATTTTCTTAAGATGTGTTTGTCATGAAAGGCCTTCATCTTGCTCTTGTAAATCCTCGAATTCTCATATGCATCGTTCCGGATCTCATCAAGCTCATTTAATTGAAGTTTGCGAAGCGAGCTAGCCTTGTCTATGTCAAAATTTAAGGCCCGAATTGCCCAATATGCTTTGTGTTCTATCTCCACAGGCAAGTGGCAAGCTTTCCCATAGACAAGTCTATAAGGGGACATTCCAATAGGTGTCTTGTAGGCAGTACGGTGAGCCCAAAGTGCATCATCTAATCGTAGGGACCAATCCTTGCGATCCGGTCTCACCGTCTTTTCTAAAATCTGTTTGATTTCCCTATTGGAGATTTCAGCTTGCCCACTTGTTTGTGGGTGGTATGGGGTACTCACTTTGTGCCTAATACCATATTTCTTCATCAAAGTTTCAAAAGGTCTATTGCAAAAGTGAGCACCACCATCACTAATAATGGCTCGAGGCGTCCCAAATCTAGAAAGTATGTTTTCTTTGAGAAACTTGAGAACCGTACGATGATCATTGGTTCTACATGGAATAGCCTCTATCCATTTAGACACATAGTCTACGGCCAACAGAATATAGACATGTCCAAAAGATGAGGGGAATGGTCCCATGAAATTGATGCCCCAACAGTCAAAGACTTCAAGATGTTGAATTGGTGTGAGAGGCATCATATTTCGACGGGATAATCCTCCTAACTTCTGGCAGCGCTCGCACGCTTTGCAAAACTCGTGGGTGTCCTTAAATAGCGTGGGCCAATAAAAACCACACTGCAGAATTTTTGCAGTTGTTTTCTTGGCTGAAAAATGACCCCCACATGCTTGATTATGACAAAAGGAGATGACTGAATTGTGTTCATCATCGGGGACGCATCTCCTTATAATTTGGTCTGGGCAATATTTAAACAATATAGGTTCATCCCAGAAAAATCTGCGCACTTCCCTTAGAAATTTACGTTTGTCTTGCGCAGTCCAATGAGTCGGCATCGCACCTGTGGAAAGATAATTGGCTATATCAGCGTACCATGGTGGATGCATAGCAACAAAGAGTTGCTCATCAGGGAATGAGTCCTCAATAGGTGACTCGTCAATGGAATTCGGTAGGACTAGGCGGGATAGATGATCCGCCACCACATTTTCTACCCCCTTCTTATCTTTGATCTCCAAATCGAATTCTTGAAGGAGTAGGATCCATCTTAGCAAACGGGGCTTAGCATCCTTCTTAGAAAGAAGGTATTTCAGCGCCGCATGATCCGTATAAACAATAACTTTGGATCCTATTAAGTATGGCCTGAATTTGTCCAAGGCAAAGATGACAGCTAGGAGCTCTTTCTCCGTAGTTGAATAATTAACTTGGGCAGGATTTAAGGTCCTACTTGCGTAGTAGATGACATGGGGCTGTTTATCTTTCTTTTGGCCTAACACTGCCCCAATAGCAAAATCGCTCGCGTCGCACATCAACTCAAAAGGCATGGACCAATCTGGTGGTTGCATGATAGGAGCGGTTGTCAACATGTCTTTTAGCTTTGAAAAAGCTAATTGACATTCGGCACTCCACTCAAATTGGTTCTCCTTTTGTAGAAGGTTGCATAAAGGCCTTGAGATGTGACTAAAGTCCTTTATAAACCTTCGATAGAAACTGGCGTGCCCAAGGAAGGACCGCACATCGCGTATGCTTTTGGGTGGTGGTAGATTGGAAATTATGTCAATTTTCGCCCGGTCTACCTCTATTCCATTGGACGAGATGATGTGTCCAAGGACTATTCCTCTTTGTACCATGAAATGACACTTTTTCCAGTTTAATACAGGTTGCTTTTCCTCACACCTCATCAAGACCAACTTCAAGTGCTCGAGGCACTCATCAAATGTACAACCAAAAACAGAGAAGTCATCCATGAACACCTCAAGAAACTCACCCACCATGTCCGAGAAAATACTCAACATGCATCGTTGAAATGTGGCGGGTGCATTGCATAACCCGAATGGCATCCTTCGGTAGGCGAAGGTACCAAACGGGCATGTAAATGTGGTTTTCTCTTGGTCTTCCGGAGCTATCTCAATTTGGTTGTATCCAGAATAGCCATCTAGGAAGCAATAGTAGGGATGGCCTGCCAACCTCTCCAAAATTTGATCCATAAATGGGAGAGGGAAGTGGTCTTTCCTAGTGACCGTATTGAGCTTCCTATAATCAATGCACATACGCCAACCGGTGGTCACCCTAGTCGGTATAAGCTCGCTGTTGGCGTTTTCAATGATGGTAATACCGGATTTCTTGGGGACAACTTGGGTAGGACTCACCCATTGGCTATCTGAGATGGGGTAGATGATACCCACATCCAATAGCTTTAACACCTCGGCTTTGACAACCTCCATCATGTTTGGATTTAACCGTCTTTGAGGTTGTCTAGTCATTTTTGCGTTTTCTTCAAGGTGTATACGGTGAGTGCAAACCGAAGGATCTATCCCTTTGAGATCCGCTATTGTCCAACCTATGGCTTCCCTATGTTTTTTGAGTAACTCAATCAACTTGAGCTCTTGGTCTTTTTCTAGGTGGGAGGCAATGACAACTGGGAAAGTTTCCTCTTGACCCAAATATACATATTTAAGCTCGGATGGCAATGGTTTGACGTCAAGCTTCGGTGGTTTGATGCTAGACGGTAGAGGCCTTGATGTGGTTGGTGGCAATTTTTCAAAATGAGGCCTCCACCGGCTAGTATCAACTACCGGTCTTTTTATATTTAATGCATGCACGATCTCACTGATGATGGGGTCTTTAGAATCCATGAAGTGTGCTAAGCATGTCTCCAAACTTTCTAGTGGTTCAAGTTGGAGGAGTTCTTCTTCTTCAAAGGTTTCAAGCATGTTTACATCGAAGAACTCGTCATCATCGACATCCCTATGTCTTTTGCCCAAATGAAATACATTCACCTCTAGTCTCATGTTTCCAAAAGATAATTGCATTACCCCATTCCGGCAATTGATGATTGCGTTTGATGTGGCAAGGAATGGGCGGCCTAGTATTACCGGTATTTGGGTGCTAGCATCCAAAACCGGTTGTGTGTCCAAGACGATAAAATCTACTGGATAGTAGAATTTGTCAACTTGGACTAGAACATCCTCAACTATCCCCCTCGGTACACGGATAGATCTATCAGCGAGTTGCAACGTGGTTTTGGTGGGTTTTAATTCACCAAGACCCAATTGCTCATATACCGAGTATGGGATCAAGTTCACACTCGCCCCCAAGTCTAACAAGGCACGTTCAATCCGGTAGTCTCCAATGATACATGAGACGGTGGGACTACCGGGATCTTTGAATTTTGGGGGGGTCTTTTGAGTGAGGATGGCACTAACTTGCTCAGTTAAGAAGGCCTTTTGCTGCACATTATATTTGCGTTTTGTCGTGCATAGATCTTTTAGAAACTTGGCATAAGAGGGAATTTGTTTGATGGCATCAAGCAAAGGGATGTTGATCTTGACTTGTCTGAAAATCTCTAGAATATCTTCAGAATTTGGGAGAGATTTTGGGGCAACCAATCTTGAAGGGAATGGTGCTATGGGCTTGTAAATGCGTTCCGGTTGTTGTGGGGCTAAGTTAGATCCATTTTCATCCTCAGAATTTACCGGATCATTAGGCTCATCGGCCTTCACCGGAATAGTTTTGTCAATTTGTTTACCACTTCTAAGGGTGGTAATGGATTTAGCTTGCTCCATGTTTTGGTTGGAAGGATTAGGGATGCTCACTTCATGTACTTGCTTTGGATTGGGCTGAGGTTGGGCCGGAAAGGTCCCTTCCCTAGCATTCAAGCGTCCCTTAATCTCATCAACCGAGACTTTCAGCTCTTGGAACATTTGTTGATTTGATTCATTTATTTGCGCTTGCCCTTGCATAAATGCTCTCAAGGTATCCTCCAATGAGAATTGAGGTGGGGCCATATTTTGCATGGGTGGCCCTCTTTGGGAGTTGGTAGGATTGCCCGTTGGGGCATTCTTCCAACTGAAATTCGGGTGGTTCTTCCAACTCTCATTGTACGTATTACCTACCGGTCCATTGAAGGGCCGTTGATAACCATATGTGGCATTGGCTGTCTCTTGCAGCACTTCCTTAAATGCAGGAATTGTGGACAATCTTGCGTAGCGTGTAAGTCGGTGAGACAAATCCCACATGTGGTTTCAACAGCTTCCTTGGACTTGGAAACTCCATTTTTGCTAAGTTCCATGGCCTCAACCTTCCTTGTGAGGTTGGCTATCCTTGCATTTACATCGTCTTCCTCTTTAAGGACATATATCCCTCCTTTCTCTTGAGTAGGCTTGGGGTTCTTGGGTTTATCCGAGGTGTCCCAAGATTGGGCGTTTTCAGCCAACATGTCCAAGTAACTCCAAGCATCATCTGGATTTTTACTCATAAACTCGCATTGCACATCATTTCCACAAATTGGCGCATATTAGAACTTAATCCATCATTGAAAAAATTTATAATTCGCCAACTCTCATAGCCATGATGTGGGCAAGCAAGCAGGAGTTCCTTAAATCTTTCCCAACATTGAAATAATGATTCACCCTCTTTAGCTAAGAAATTCATGATGGCCCTTCGAAGAGTGTTTGTTTTATGAGCTGGGAAGAACTTTTTCAAGAATTCCCAGTTCATCTCAACCCATGACCCAATCGAATATGGTCTAAGAGAGTGAAGCCAATCTTTGGCTCTTTCTTTCAAGGTGAAGGGAAAAAGTTTAAGTCTGATTGTATCCCCAGAAACATTGGGATAATGCAAGGTGGCCAACACTTGCTCGAATTCTTGCAAGTGTAAGTATGGGCGGTCAGAGTCTAGCCCATGGAATTTAGGTAAAAGTTGGATTACTCCCGGTTTTATGTCAAGGGTCCCACCAAGAACTATGCAAGAAGGTGTAATTGTATGAGCAGGTTGTAGGTAATCCCGTAGTGATCTCATTGGAGGAACATTATGTACCTCATTCTCTCCTACTCCTTCCTGATTTGCGTTTGTGGTTGGAGTAGGGGGGGGAGGATTCCTTAAGGGTGTTTGATCCATACTCCCTAAACTTTCACGATGCTCTTGATAATTCCGGACTTGTCTATGGACTGACAATGGTCCAACTAAACCACCTTCAGATTGAAGACGATTTGAATGATTACGTTCCCAACGGGACATAAACCACTCAACGAAAAACTGAAACTAATCCTATTCTAGAAAACTAAAATCTGAAATTGAAAGAAAATTCTGCGGGAGCTAAGTTAGAAGGGTATCACCTGATGTGCTTGAACTAGAGAAAAACTCCTACAAAACAGAAAAACTTGTTAGTTCTAAGAAAATAAAAAAATCCTCACTATTTCTACTTCTACAGCCACTGAAACTATTTGAAAACTATTATCTAATTTCCCCGGCAGCGGCGCCAAAAACTTGTTCGCTCGCCTCAAGTGTAAGGCTGCGATGTAGTAATAAATCTCGGTAAGACCGAGGTCGATCCACAGGGAAAGAGTAACAGCTTCCTAATTACTCCAGCAACTCAGTTTAATAGAGTAAATTTCGAATTCAATGGGATGTTTAATTAAAACAATAACTTAATGAAAAATCAGAGATATAATGTACTAAGGCTTTCAAGGATCCACTTGTAGCAATCCTATGTCAATTCAGTCAATCCAAGTAGAGAACACAACTAGATTTGAAGTCCTATCTCTTATCTAGTTGGAAAATAAAGCATTCACACACATTCATCCAATTCAAGTTGAACTTCCAAGTTCAAGTTCATTCTATCAATGTAGAATTCAAATTCATAGCCTGCGGAGTAACAGCCATGCCTATGGACTATGCCTGCTCAAGGATTACTATAATTCGAATCTAAACAAGCAACCTGTGATAATCTCAGAGAATTAAAAGGAATTCATGTCCGGAGCACATAAACTCAGATAAAACATCTCAAACTACCACCTATTGGACTGAAACATAAGAAAAATCCAACTTTGAATTAAAAATACTTGAATCAAACTGAAATTAACATAGAACTGGCTACAAGCTTCACCTCTCAGCCTTAGCTGAGAGGTTTTAGCCGAGCATAGTCATGCTACAACTAAAAACTCAAAAATAAAGCATAAAACTAGAAAAACCCGAAGATAGATGTTGCAGACGCTCCACAGTCGCCTTCAGCCTCCAAACTCACGTTCCTTCTCTTCTCTGATACCTTAGGGAGAGCCCCTAGGTGGCCTTTTATAGCAACAATCCTCCCTTGCGTCGAATTCTGCGAAATCCTACGCATTGCGCAGCAATTTTCGGAGTCCCGAATTAGAAAGGACTTTCCTATTACGCAGAGCCGACCGGTCGTGACCGGTCGGACTAGCTTTTTAAAACATCCAGTGGGTGCAGCCGACCGGTCAAGACCGGTCGGACTGACCTCCCACTCATCCAGCGTGCATGCCCGACCGGTCATGACCGGTCGGGCTGATCTATTGCCTTGATCCAGTGTGTATGGCCGACCGGTCATGACCGGTCGGCCTCTCTTCTACTTGTTCCTGTGATGTGGCTGACCGGTCGGACGACCGGTCAGCCTTGTATTTCTTCATCTTTTTCTTCTTTTCTTCATTCTCTTTTCTCTCTCTTTCTTCTTCTTTCCTTGGTCCATCTTAGGACTTCATCCAATGTCTTCAAATATAATCTTTTGACTCCAATTTGATGAAATCCCCTCTTATCTCTACAATCACAAAACACATGTTAGGTGGGCCTTTAAACCATGAAAATCATGCAAAATATGTAGTGTAATGGGCAATGCAATGTATAAATTGGAGGTTCAACACTTCCCGTCTTCTTCAGAGAAGGTGATGGTTGTCGCTTCCAGTTGGGTAACTTCTCCGACCTCTCCATGTTGTATGCTTCATGGGCCCTTTTCGTGTGGGTCTTCCTTGCATTGTTTAAATCGCCACCTCCCCCTGGTCCACCGGCGATAGTGTGAATTCTCTCGCTGGCTCAAAGGGCTCTGGATGGGCTTTATCTCCCCTCGAGCCTTATTTCTGACGAGTAGACTCCTGTACAGTAGACTCTTGTCGTCGACGGTTTGTCTGTCGAGGCAATCTGTCGTGCTTGCGATCATTGCGTTCTATGTAAAATTTTAGGTGTCCTCGACGGATAAGAGATTCAATTTCATCTTTTAGGGAGATACAGTCCCTGGTGTAATATTTGTGGTCTTGATGATATTCACAGAATTTTCTTTTATCCTGAGAGTTGGGATCTGCCTTTAACTTGGGTGGCATACTCGTATACTTCTGGTCCTTAATATATATCAGGACTTTTATAGTGGTGGTGTTGAGGGGGGTATATTCTTCATAGCGTCCAGTCTGGAGGACTTATTCTGGGAGACCGATCATATCGATCGTCCCTTCTTTTTCTTTTTTTGGGTCTCTTTTTCTTCTTGTGCTGTCCTGTCTCGGATTCTCTTCTGGCCTTGGCCAACTCCTCAGCGCTGATGTATTTTTGGGCCTTGGACTGAAACTTAGCCATAGTTTTTTGAGTATTTTTATCGAGGGCCCACCTAAGGTCCTTATTACGGACTCCGTTGAAGAGTGCCGGGAGGCCCGCTTCATCAGTGTATCATTCGACCTCTACTGCTTTGGACGTGAATCAAACAAGGAAATCCTTCAGGGACTCATCGCTCTTCTGCTTCATAGTAGCCAGATGAGTGGTAGTTTTCTTCATGGTGCGGCTTCCCATGAACTATGACCCAAACAAGGTGCATAACTGTGTGAAGGAGTCGATTGGTTTGGGTTTGAGGTTGCGGAACCAAATAAGGGCCACACCCTTCATGTTGAGGGAGAATGCTCTACACATGATAGCCTAACTGACCCCCTCCAGGTGCATGTAGGCCTTAAAGACCTTAAGATGCTCGATCGGGTCACCAGACCTGTTGTAGGATGGAATGTTGCTAGGTACCCGGAAACTTTTGGGCCGGGGTTCCTGCATGATTTCCTCCGAGAATGGAGACTAGGTTTGGTCAATCATCGCCTGCAATGCCGTCGACATGCTTGAGGCGCATTGTTGCTTTATCTCCGTAAACTTCTTTAAATCTTCTATTTTCTTCTCCCAGTTTGGAGGGCGACTAGTGCTGGAGATTTCTATCGCTTCTCGAGGCACATGATTGCCTCGTCCTGGTACGTCGTTTGGTCTGTGATGTCGACGTTGGGCATCCAGCGAATGTTGTAAGTCGCCAACGGGGAGCCTTTCTTCTACGTCGTCGATTCGTTGGTGATCCTGGGCCACCAGAGGCGGGACGAGTTCTGTAGGTGGTTTAGCTCTATAAGTGGGTAGGAGCCCGGCTGACCTCCTGGTTCTAAGAAGATACCCCCTCTTGCCATGGGGTCGACAGAGGTGGTAGGCAACGCTCTATCTGATCTTCGATATTTGCGAGACACATCATCTCTGATCGGACATTCTGAATATTAACCTCCATGATATTTCTCCAAGCAGGGTCGTTCCTCGGTCGTGGTGGCGGCGGAGGAAGGATTGCCACCTCCCCCTGTATCGTTCTTGATCGAGTATGGCTTCCTGAAGTTTGGGTTTAGGCCATACTCAGCTCTTCTCCTCTCTGGGTAGATCTTGCTTGAGCGGTGGTTTTGGATCCATTTCTCGAGCTTTTCTTTGGTGGCATTGCGGAGTGATCTCAAAAAATGGCAAAGGCAAAACAAGCGGGCCCCATGGTGGGCACTGTTGAACCTCCAATTTATACATTGCATTGCCCATTACATGACATGATTTGCAGATTTTCACTAATTTAAAGGCCCATCTAACACATGTTTTGTGATTATAGGGGATGAGAGCGGACTTCATTCAATTAGGGATTAAAAGAAAGCATTTGGAGCTATTGGATGAAGGACGAAAGAGGACCGAAGAAAGAAGAAAGCAAGGAGAAGAGAAAGAAGGAAAAAAGATGAGAAAAGAAAGAAAGATGAACAAGTTGAAGAGGGTCCGACCGGTCTTGACCGGTCGGCCAAGGGAGCCAGACCGGTCTTGACCGGTCGGCCACACACGCTGATCAAAGAGAAGACCAGACCGACCGGTCTTGACCGGTCGGCCATGTACACTGGAGGATAGAATGAAGTCCGACCGGTCTTGACTGGTCGACTATGCACGCTGGTCGTTTGATAAAACAAGCCCGACCGGTCTTGACCGGTCGACTGTACTCCCTGGAATGTTTAAAAGACCAGTCCGACCGGTCTAGACCGGTCGGCCCTGCGTAAATAGAGTTCTTTCTAAATTGGGACTCCGAAAACTGCTGCGTACTGCGTAACCTTTCGCAGATTCTGGATGTTTCTGACGCAAGGGAGCTTTCTTACTATAAAAGGACACCTACGGGGCTCTTCCTAGGGCATCAAAGAAGCTAAGGAACGTGGTTCTAAGGAGAGGAAGCTGTCGTGGAGCGTCTGCAACTCTCCTATTTCCAGTTTTTCTAGTTTTATGCTTTTATTAAGAGTTTTTAGTTGTAGCATGAATATGCTCGGCTAGAACCTCTCAGCTAAGGCTGAGAGGTGAAGCTTGTAGCTAATTCCATGTTGGATTCAGTTTAATTCAAGTACTTTTTAATTCAAGTTTGGATTTTTCTCATGTTCTAGTTTCTTAAAGTGGTAGTTTGAGATGTTTTATGAAAGTTCATGTGCTCCGGACATGAATTCATTGCAATTCTCTGAGATTATCATATAGTGCTTGTTTAGATTCGAATTATAGTAACCCTTGAGCAGGCCATAGTCCATAGACATGGCTGTTACTCCGCAGGCTATGGTTTTGAATTCTACATTGATTGAATGGACTAGAACTTAGAAGTTCAACTTGATTTGGATTGAATGTGTGTGAATGCTTTATTTTCCAACTAGATGAGAGATAGGACTTCAAATCTAGTTGTGTTTTCTACTTGGATTGACTGAATTGACATGGGATTGCTACAAGTGGATCCTTGAAGGCCTTAGTACTTTATATCACTGATTTTCTATTAAGTTACTGTTATAGTTAATTACCCAATTAAACCTGATTTTCTTCCAAAAACTGAGTTGCTGGAGTAGTTTAGAAGTTGTTTCTATTTCCCTATGGATCGACCTCGGTCTTACCGAGATTTATTACTACATCGCAGCCTTACACTTGAGGCGAGCGAACAAGTTTTTGGTGCCGTTGCCGGGGAATTAGATAACGGTTTTCAAATAGTTCAGTGGCTGTAGAAGTAGAAGTAGGTAGGGTTTTCTGATTTTCTTAGAACTAAACAAATTCTTTCGGTTTTGTAGGAATTCTTCTCTAGTTCAAGCGCATCAGGTGATACCTTTCTAACTTAGCTTTTTGCAGAATTTTTTCAGATTAATTTCAGATTATAGTTTTCTAGGATTTAAGATTAGTTTTAGTTTTTAGTTGAGTGGTTTATGTCCCGTTGGGAACGTAACCATTCGAATCGTCTCCAATCTGAAGGTGGTTTAGTTGGACCATTGTCAGTCCATAGACGAGTCCGAAATTACCAAGAGCATTGTGAAAGTTTGGGGAGTATGGAACAAACACCTTTAAGGAATCCTCCCCCCCTACTCCAACTACAAACGCAAATCAGGAAGGAGTAGGAGAGAATGAGGTACATAATGTTCCTCCAATGAGATCACTATGGGACTACCTACAACCTGCCCGAGCAATTACACCCTCTTGCGTGGTTCTACCAGCAAACGGTGGAAATTTTGACATAAAATCAGGTGTAATTCAACTCTTACCAAAGTTCCATGGGCTAGACTCTGACTGCCCATACTTACACCTGCAAGAATTCGAAGAAGTGTTGGCCACCTTGCATTACACCAATGTTTCCGAGGATACTATCAGACTTAAACTTTTTCCCTTCACTTTGAAAGAAAGAGCCAAAGATTGGCTTCACTCTCTTAGACCACATTCGATTGGGTCATGAGTTGAGATGAACCGGGAATTCTTGAAAAAGTTCTTTCCAGGCTCATAAAACAAACACCCTTCGAAGGGCCATAATGAATTTCTCGGCTAAAGAAGGTGAATCTTTCTTTCAATGTTGGGAAATATTTAAAGATCTCCTGCTTGCTTGCCCACATCATGGCTATGAGAGTTGGCGAATTATAAATTTTTTCAATGATGGATTAAGTTCCAATATGCGCCAATTTGTGGAGATGATGTGCGATGGCGAGTTTATGAGTAAAAATCCAGATGAGGCTTGGAGTTACTTGGACATGTTGGCTGAAAATGCCCAATCTTGGGATACATCAGATAAACCTAATAACTCCAAACCCACTCAAGAGAAAGGAGGGATCTATGTCCTTAAGGAGGAAGACGATATGAATGCAAGGATAGCCAACCTCACAAGGAAGGTTGAGGCCATGGAACTTAGTAAAAGTGGAGTTCCCAAGTCCAATGAAGCTGTTGAAACCATATGTGGGATTTGCCTCACCGAGTTACACGCTACGCAAGATTGTCCTACAATTCCTGCATTTCAAGAGGTATTACATGAACATGCCAATGCCACATATGGTTATCAACGGCCTTTCAATGGACCGGTAGGTAATACGTACAATGAGAGTTGGAAGAATCACCTAAATTTTAGTTGGAAGAATGCCCCTACGGGCAATCCTACCAACTCCCAAAGAGGGCCACCCATACAAAATATGGCCCCACCTCAATTCTCAATGGAGGAAACCTTGAAAGCGTTTATACAAGGGCAAACGCAAATCAATCAATCGAATCAGCAAATGTTCCTAAGAGCTTAAACTCTCGGTTGATGAGATTAAGGGACGCTTGAATACTAGGGAAGGGACCTTTCCGGCCCAACCTCAGCCCAATCCAAAGCAAGTACATGAAGTGAGCATCCCTAATCCTTCCAACCAAAACATGGAGCAAGCCAAATCCATCACCACCCTTAGAAGTGGTAAACAAATTGACAAAACTATTCCGGTGAAGGCTGATGAGCCTAATGATCCGGTAAATTCTGAGGATGAAGATGGATCTAACTTAGCCCCACAACAACCGGAACGCATTTACAAGCCCGTAGCACCATTCCCTTCAAGATTGGTTGCCCCAAAATCTCTCCCAAATTCTCATGATATTCTAGAGATT
Source organism: Liriodendron chinense (assembly GCA_003013855.2). Taxonomy (NCBI): domain Eukaryota; kingdom Viridiplantae; phylum Streptophyta; class Magnoliopsida; order Magnoliales; family Magnoliaceae; genus Liriodendron; species Liriodendron chinense. The sequence continues at coordinate 1,273,170 of ML058462.1, read as the reverse complement.
TTCAGACAAGTCAAGATTAATATCCCTTTGCTTGATGCCATCAAACAAATCCCCTCTTATGCCAAGTTTCTAAAAGACCTATACACAACAAAACGCAAATATAATGTGCAGCAAAAGGCCTTCTTAACTGAGCAAGTGAGTGCCATCCTCACCCAAAAGACCCCCCCAAAATTCAAAGATCCCGGTAGTCCCACCGTCTCATGTATCATTGGAGACTACCGGATTGAGCGTGCCTTGTTAGATTTGGGGGCGAGTGTGAACTTGATCCCATACTTGGTATATGAGCAATTAGGTCTTGGTGAATTAAAACCCACCAAAACCACGTTGCAACTCGAAGATAGATCTATCCGTGTACCGAGGGGGATAGTTGAGGATGTTCTAGTCCAAGTTGACAAATTCTACTACCCGGTAGACTTTATCGTCTTGGACACACAACCGATTTTGGATGCTAGCACTCAAATACCGGTAATATTAGGCCGCCCATTCCTTGCCACATCAAACGCAATCATCAATTGCCGGAATGGGGTGATGCAACTATCTTTTGGAAACATGACACTAGAGGTGAATGTGTTTCACTTGGGCAAAAGACATAGGGATGTCGATGATGATGAGTTCTTCGAGGTAAACATGCTTGAAACTTTTAAAGAAGAAGAACTCCTCCAACTTGAACCACTGGAAAGCTTGGTGACATGCTTAGCACATTTCATGGATTCTGAAGACCCCATCATTAGTGAGATTGTGCAGGCATTAAATATAGAAAGACCGGTAGTTGATACTAGCCGGTGGAGGCCCCATTTTGAAAAATTGCCACCAACCACATCAAGGCCTCTACCGTCTAACATCAAACCACCGAAGCTTGACCTTAAACCATTGCCATCCGAGCTTAAATACGTATATTTAGGTCAAGAGGAAACGTTCCCAGTTGTCATTGCCTCCTGTTCGCTCGCCTCAAGTGTAAGGCTGCGAAGTAGTAATAAAACTCGGTAAGACCGATGTCGATCCACAGGGATTTATGTATGGGTATCTTCAGAATTTGTCTAAAACAACTAGTAATTAAGATCCTATTAAGAACTAAAACTGAAAAATAGCGATTTGGGTTTAAACAGTGAATGGTTAAGGTAATTTCAATCTAAAAAGGCACTAGAGCGCCAAGGATCCACTTTTGATAAGTTTCAATGCATCAACACAACTAGGTCTCTCATAACTCAATCGAAATCGAATTCATATCTCTATCCGATCGGAATATAGAGCGGTACAATCACAATTATCTGAAACAAGTGCTTATTCCTTGATTTGATTCCCACAACCATGCTCAGGCCTTGGGCACACTCAATTGTATAGGCCAAGCCTCTTTCCAATCTAGTTGAGATTCATAACCATAGCCTTTACCAAATCTTGTCACTAGACTTGATTACAACTCATGATTAGAACTCTAATTAAATCAAAATCAATCAATAAACAACTATTCCAGATCATACAACAAAAGATAAGAACTTTAGTTGAATGAGTTCCCACATGAAAATCAGGCCATTGTACACAAGGCAATCAAAGCGTCTACCATGCCCGGAGTCGATGGTAGATCAATGAACTACACAAGCATAAACAATGCTCAAAAGCTAAGATACTAAGTTAGGATCACTAAGAATCACATGAGCCCGGAGTCATCAAGAGATCAAAGTAAAAACTAAAATAGTACTTGATTCAAACTCATATTGAACTAAAATTCATCAATTAAAACATAAAAGGAAACCTAGGTTGCATCAATCCATCAAAAATGAATAAAAAACTTCACCTCTTAGCCCTAGCTAAGTGGTTTTAGTTCATCTCTAACATCCTTGAACTAGAAGCCTCTAAAAACATAAAAAATAACTAAAACAGGAAGAAAACTAGAAATTCGAAGTAGAATCCGTCTCCTAAGCAATCCCCGCGTCCTAGCATGCTTTGGTATGAAGGGAAGACGTCCTTTTATAGCTTGGAGGTGTCCTTTACGCAAGAAAGTTCCAGATTTCGTGTAAAGTTACGCACTTGCGCATAAGATTTCGGAATCCCAAAATAGAAACAACCATTTTTTTGCATGGCCGACCGGTCTGGAGGCTCTGTTCTGCATTAGTCCAGTAGCTATAGCTGACCGGTCTTGACCGGTCGGACTGGCAATCCATTTGTCCCCTTGGCAGGTAGATGGTGGCCGACCGGTCTTGACCGGTCTAGCCTGCTTTTTCTTCTTTATTTCTTTCTTTGTTTCTTCTTTTCTCTTCTCTCCTTGCTTTGTCTTTCTTTCGTCCTTCTTCAACCTTCATCGTATGGTCTTCAATGCTCTTAAAGAGCTCCATTTAGTCTTCAATTTGTGAAATCTCCATCTTATTCCTACAATCACCAATCATGCATTAGAATATTCCTTTAAACATGTAAAACGTGCATATTGAGTGATGAATTGGGGTTAGAATATGCACAATTAAGAGCTCAACACACCCCCCAACCAGCATTTTGCTAGTCCCGAGCAAAACATGCGTGAAACAAGTTTCATTCTCCAAAACCCAACTCTCCTCTAGAAACTATTCTTCTATACATTCCAAGACACATAAGCGTAAAAATCAGAGAAATTCAGTGATAAAGGTTGAAACCTTAAACTCTCAGAACATAATAAGTGTTTATATGAAATTCCCGCTGATTGATTGACAAATAGAAGAACTTGAACAAATTCAACCTAGTGTGCATAGTGAAGGCTCATCTCATGAGTTTCCGGGATTATCTTCTTCATAGATCAACTAAACTATAGATTTCAAGGTGTATAGAGCAACAACAAGCCTATGACAGGAATTTGCCTTACCGTCCTTCCGATGACTTTCACACTACATCCCATTTCCGGCTTTGGTTACGGGTAGACCATCCCCCGGTTGGTAGTAGGTAGCCCTAATCGGAATTTCCACCATTTTTCCATCATTCCCAATTTCATCCTTCCTTTTCCCCCCCTTTTTTTTTCTTTTACATTAGATAGGATTTTTAGAAATCCATATCTTTCATTATTTTCCCATGGACAAGGATGGACAAAGTACCCCAGCTTAGTTTCTCAATACCTCAAATCAAAGTCTAGCTAATCCATAAATCACATAATCCTTTCAAATCATGAAAATCGTGTAATGTGAACTAGGTGTAAAAGGTGTTCAAATTTTCTATCAATCATAAAAATAGGTGAATTCACATATAAAACCATTATATTAGGAGAAGTTCAAAGCTTGCAACATCCCTCACTTCATATCTCATCTTCTTATACCCATGCTATCTCGAATGCATAGAATCAAAGTTTTCCAAAAGAGTTTCGAATTTTAGAAAAATCGAAAATTACATCTTTGCTCGACATGTCATAAAAGCTAGCAGATTCATCATCTAAGGAATCTCACCCCCCAACCAAAACTTCACATTGTCCTCAATGTAATAAGATATGCAATATGCATGACATGAGAGCAATAACATAAAACAAAGGAGAGTGAGAAAGAGAGATATCACCTGGAGCATATATTTCATGGCAAGATTAGCTTTTGGAGATGGATTACTTCACAACTAACTCAATTATCAAAGCAAATCCTAATGGGAAAGCATTCTAGCAAATTATCCTCCGTCAGACTAGGAGGTTAATCCCAATAACTCATCCAAAAGCATAAAGTCAAGCAGAATCATTAGATGGATCAAAAGGTTTCGCAGTAACGTCATCCAATATCCTGCTTTACAATGAACATGTGTGTGAGTAATTGTGCTAAGCTACTCAAAATCCCAAAAAGGAATTTCAGCGGGTTCCTTAGTGTTTTCACCACATGTATAGGAGGAGACATCATCATATTTATCAGAAAAAATATGTCTCCATTTAGATTTTCCTGGGCAGTGATATTGCAAGTAAGGATCATCCCAAGGTTGGTGGAGTTCGGTATGCATGATCCACAAGGGTGTGGAAATATGAATTGATTTCTCAGCACAACAAGGTGTTGTTTCCACATCCTTCTCTCGGCTAACGTCATAGGCCGATACCGACTCGAAAAGTGTGACCATATCCCTTATCATATTATCGTTCTCATCAAGGGAGTGAGTCACTTCTTCGTCTAAGTGACCGGAGTAAAAAGGTGAGAGGGACTCATTTTCCACAATAGAATTTATCATATTTATTTCGTGGACCTCCTCATCCTCATCCTCTTGTTGGTTGTCAATATTGAAAGCATTCAACTCAATTGTCATATTGCCAAAAGACATTTGGATGACCCCACTCCTACAATTTATGATAGCGTTTGATGTAGCAAGGAATGGGCGGCCAAGTATGACAGGAATTTGGGGGCCAATATTAACCATGGGTCTCATGTCCAAGACAATAAAGTCTACCGGGTAGTAAACTTTGTCAACTTGGACAAGAACGTCCTCAATCACCCCTCTCGAAATACGAATCGATCGGTCAGCAAGTTGTAATGTGGTTTTGGTGGGTTTTAATTCACCTAAACCCAATTGTTCATAGACCGAAAAGGGAATTAAGTTTACACTTGCCCCTAGATCAAGTAGAGCATGTTTCACCCGGTAGTCTCCAATCACACATGATATTGTTGGACAACCGGGATCTTTGTATTTCTTGGGCATCCCGTGGTTGATAATGGCACTCACATTCTCTGTCAAAAATACCTTCTTTTGCACATGTATTTTTCTTTTAACCGTGCAAAGGTCTTTTAAAAATTTTGCATATGACAGTATTTGTTTAATGGCATCCAACAATGGAATGTTGATTTTGACTTGCTTGAAAACCTCCAAAAATTCCTGATATTTATCTTGAGGTTTGGCTGGAATCAAGCGTTGGGGCAATGGAGCAACAGGCCTATATTCTTTCAATGGCTCTTTTTCATTCATGATGATGCTAGGTCCATCATCCTCTTTGGAAGATACCGGATCATTAGGAGTTGAAACCTTCACCGGATCAGATTTTTCAATGATTTTACCACTTCTAAGAGTGGTGATGGCCTTAGCATGTTCCATATGTTGGTTAGAAGAACTAGGCACACTTATTTCGCATTGTGGTTTTTGATTTGGTAGGGGTTGGGTTGGAAGCATCCCTTCCCTTGCGTTTAAGTGAGCCTTGATTTCCTCCACCGAATTTTTAAGCTCAAGCATTATTGTATGGTTGGATTGATTTATTTGAGCTTGTCCTTCCATGAATGCTTTCAAATTATCCTCTATAGGCATTTGAGGTGGAGCTATTTGCATTGGGGGCCCCCTTTGAGGATTATATTGATTAGCTGTGTTTCCATTCGCCCAATTGAAGTTAGGGTTGTTTCTCCAACTAGAATTGTTCGTGTTTGAATTTGGAGTACTAAAAGGTCGTTGATAACTATTCAAAGCATTTGATTGTTCAAATAAAAGTTCTCGAAACGCATAGATTATTGGACAATCCGGCGTTTGATGCACATTGGAAGCACAAATACCACAAATAGTTTCAACAGCCCCCCTTTGTTGGGTTGTGTCCACTTTCTTTAGTTCCATCTCCTCGACCTTTCGTGTGAGTTTAGCCACTCTAGAACCTAGATCATCTTGCCCATCTAAAACATAAATTTCTCCCTTTTCCTTGGCTTGGGGTTGTTTTGAACTTGTTGGCTTAGATGTATCCCATGCTTGTGTATTTTCAGCCAACATGTCAAAATAATCCCAAGCTTCCTCCGTTTCCTTGTTCATGAACTCCCCATTGCACATCATCTCCACAAATTGGCGCATGGTTGAGTTCAATCTATCATAGAAGAAACTAATCAACCTCCACCTTTCATAGCCATGATGTGGGCATGCGTTTAATAGCTCATTATACCTTTCCCAACATTAGAAAAAGGTTTCTTCTTCTTTTTGGGCGAAGTTCATTATGGCCCTTCTTAGTGCATTGGTTCGATGAGTAGGGAAGAACTTTTTAAGAAACTCCCTAGTCATCTCAGCCCATGTCCTAATAGACCTCAGCCTTAAGGAATGTAGCCATGATTTGGCCTTCTCTTTCAAGGAAAAAGGGAATAATTTAAGTTTTACTGTATCCTTGGTCACATTATCATAGTTTATTGTGGCAATAACCTCTTCAAATTCCTTAATATGTAGATACGCGCTCTTAGAGTCGAGTCCATGGAATCTAGGAAGAAGTTGGATCAACCCCGGTTTAAAATCAATATTTCCCACATTGTGAGGGAAAATTTTGACGTTTCCTAGCACGAGGCTCTCTATCAATCCCTTCAACAATTACTCCGTCTCTTACAAGTCGGTTATTATAAGTCCGAGCCCAATGTGGCATGCAAGAATGAACAAAAAGGAAAAAGAATTCTTCCTTCCTTCCTTTACTCCTCTCTAAGACTTAAGCACAAGGTGTCTTGCAATGGCTGAGCCAGAAGCAAGGATAGAGACCGATTTCTCCTGGTCAATAGGGGTTCAAAGAACTCCCCACCCACTCTTTGAGTCTTTTGAGAAAAAGTACCGAAAAAGAAGAAAGAGGAATAGGTTGAGAAGAGAAATCTCTGAGCACAAGGTGATCCAAGACTGCAAAGCCGACAATAAGGAATCCAGGTGGCACAAGGCCAACCTTTCAGAGATCCAAAAGGAGTCTCCACCCACTTTACAAGAGATGAATATGATAGGAATGAGTAGGAGAAGAAGAAGAGTAAGGTTAAAATGATAAAACCTGATTTGTGACTTAAGATGCCTTCTCTTTCTTCATCTTCCTAAAAATCCCTGGATTAGACCTATGTTAGAATCCTGCAAAAATCAAAACAAAGTAAGTTAGTATTTAGAAGAAAACCTACTCTAGAAAGCAAAACAAATCCTAAACCTATCTTAACGCAATCTCAACTAAAAGTTATTTAGAAAATTTTAAAAATACCGCATAGAAATCCCCAGCAGCGGCGCCAAAAACATGTTCGCTCGCCTTAAGTGTAAGGCTGCGAAGTAGTAATAAAACTCGGTAAGACCGAGGTCGATCCACAGGGATTTATGTATGGTTATCTTCAGAATTTGTCTAAAACAACTAGTAATTAAGATCCTATTAAGAACTAAAACTGGAAAATAGCGATTTTGGTTTAAACAGTGAATGGTTAAGGTAATTTCAATCTAAAAAGGCACTAGAGCGCCAAGGATCCACTTTTGATAAGTTTCAATGCATCAACACAACTAGGTCTCTCATAACTCAATCGAAATCGAATTCATATCTCTATCCGATCGGAATATAGAGCGGTTCAATCACAATTATCTGAAACAAGTGCTTATTCCTTGATTTGATTCCCACAACCATGCTCAGGCCTTGGGCACACTCAATTGTATAGGCTAAGCCTCTTTCCAATCTAGTTGAGATTCATAACCATAGCCTTTACCAAATCTTGTCACTAGACTTGATTACAACTCATGATTAGAACTCTAATTAAATCAAAATCAATCAATAAACAACTATTCCAGATCATACAACAAAAGATAAGAACTTTAGTTGAATGAGTTCCCACATGAAAATCAGGCCATTGTACACAAGGCAATCCAAGCGTCTACCATGCCCAGAGTCGATGGTAGATCAATGAACTACACAAGCATAAACAATGCTCAAAAGCTAAGATACTAAGTTAGGATCACTAAGAATCACATGAGCCCGGAGTCATCAAGAGATCAAAGTAAAAACCAAAATAGTACTTGATTCAAACTCATATTGAACTAAAATTCATCAATTAAAACATAAAAGGAAACCTAGGTTGCATCAATCCATAAAAAATGAATCAAAAGCTTCACCTCTTAGCCCTAGCTAAGAGGTTTTAGTTCATCTCTAACATCCTTGAACTAGAAGCCTCTAAAAACATAAAAAATAACTAAAACAGGAAGAAAACTAGAAATTCGAAGTAGAATCCGTCTCCTAAGCAATCCCCGCGTCCTAGCATGCTTTGGTATGAAGGGAAGACGTCCTTTTATAGCTTGGAGGTGTCCTTTATGCAAGAAAGTTCCAGATTTCGCGTAAAGTTACGCACTTGCGCAGAAGATTTCGGAATCCCAAAATAGAAACAACCGTTTTTTTGCATGGCCGACCGGTCTAGACCGGTCGGACTGGCTTGGCCGACCGGTCTTGACCGGTCGAGCTCTGTTCTCATTAGTCTAGCAGCTATAGCCGACCGATCTTGACTGGTCGGACTGGCAATCCATTTGTCCTCTTGGCAGGTAGATGGTGGCCGACCGGTCTTGCCGGTCTAGCCTGCTTTTTCTTCTTTATTTCTTTCTTTCTTTCTTCTTTTCTCTTCTCTCCTTGCTTTGTCTTTCTTTGGTCCTTCTTCAACCTTCATCCTATGGTCTTCAATGCTCTTAAAGAGCTCCATTTAGTCTTCAATTTGTGAAATCTCCATCTTGTTCCTACAATCACCAATCGTGCATTAGAATATTCCTTTAAACATGTAAACCGTGCATATTGAGTGATGAATTGGGGTTAGAATATGCACAATTAAGAGCTCAACACCTCCCACCTAGAGAAAGACTAAGAGCTCAAGTTGATTGAGTTACTTAAAGAACATAGGGAAGCCATAGGTTGGACAATAGCGGATCTCAAAGGGATAGATCCTTCGGTTTGCACTCACCGAATACACCTTGAAGAAAATGCAAAAACGACTAGACAACCTCAAAGACGGTTAAATCCAAACATGATGGAGGTTGTCAAAGCCGAGGTGTTAAAACTATTGGATGTGGGTATTATCTACCCCATCTCAGATATCCAATGGGTGAGTCCTACCCAAGTAGTCCCCAAGAAATCCGGTACTACCATCATTGAAAACGCCAACAACGAGCTTATACCGACTAGGGTGACCACCGGTTGGCGTATGTGCATTGATTATAGGAAGCTCAACACGGTTAATAGGAAAGACCACTTCCCTCTCCCATTTATGGATCAAATTTTGGAGAGGTTGGCAGGCCATTCCCATTATTGCTTCCTAGATGGCTATTCCGGGTACAACCAAATTGAGATATCTCCAGAGGATCAAGAGAAAACCACATTTACATGCCCGTTTGGCACCTTCGCTTACCGAAGGATGCCATTCGGGTTATGTAATGCACCCGCCACATTCCAACTATGCATGTTGAGTATTTTCTTGGACATGGTGGGTGAGTTTCTTGAGGTATTCATGGATGACTTTTCTGTTTTTGGTTGTACATTTGATGAGTGCCTCAAGCACTTGAAGTTGGTCTTGATGAGGTGTGAAGAGAAGAAACTTGTATTAAACTGGGAGAAGTGCCATTTCATGGTACAAAGAGGACTAGTCCTTGGACATATCATCTCGTCCAATGGAATAGAGGTAGACCGGGGAAAAAATTGACATAATTTTCAATCTACCACCACCCAAAAGCATACGCGATGTGCGGTCCTTCCTTGGACACGCCGGTTTCTATAGAAGGTTTATAAAGGATTTTAGTCATATCTCAAGGCCTTTATGCAACCTTCTACAAAAGGAGAACCAATTTGAATGGAGTGCTGAATGTCAATTAGCTTTTTCAAAGGTAAAAGACATGTTGACAACCGCTCCTATCATGCAACCACCAGATTGGTCCATTCCTTTTGAGTTGATGTGCGATGCGAGCGATTTTGCTATTGGGAGGGTGTTAGGACAAAAGAAGGATAAAAAGCCCCATGTTATTTACTACGTAAGTAGGACCTTGAATCCCGCCCAAGTTAATTATTCGACTACGGAGAAAGAGCTCCTAGCTGTCATTTTTGCCTTGGACAAATTTAGGCCATACTTAATAGGATCCAAAGTTATTATTTATACGGATCATGCGGCGCTGAAACACCTTCTTTCTAAGAAGGATGCTAAGCCCCATTTGCTTAGATGGATCCTACTCCTTCAAGAATTCGACTTGGAGATCAAAGACAAGAAGGGGGTAGAAAATGTGGTGGCGGATCATCTATCCCGCCTAGTCCTACCAAATTCCATTGACGAGTCACCCATTGAGGACTCATTCCCTGATGAGCAACTCTTTGTTGCTATGCATCCACCATGGTACACTGATATAGCCAATTATCTTTCCACAGGTGCGATGCCGATTCATTGGACTGTGCAGGACAAACGTAAATTTCTAAGGGAAGTGCGCAGATTTTTCTGGGATGAACCTCTATTGTTTAAATATTGCCCAGACCAAATTATAAGGAGATGTGTCCCTGATGATGAACACAATTCTGTCATCTCCTTTTGTTATGATCAAGCATGTGGGGGTCATTTTTCAGCCAAGAAAACAACCGCAAAAATTCTGCAGTGTGGTTTTTATTGGCCCACGCTATTTAAGGACACCCACGAGTTTTACAAAGCATGCGAGCGCTGCCAGAAGTTAGGAGGATTATCCCATCGAAATATGATGCCTCTCACCCCAATTCAACATCTTGAAGTCTTTGATTGTTGGGGCATCGATTTCATGGGACCATTCCCCTCATCTTTTGGACATGTCTATATTTTGTTTGCCGTAGACTATGTGTCTAAATGGATAGAGGCTATCCCATGTAGAACCAACGATCATCGTACGGTTCTCAAGTTCCTCAAAGAAAACATACTTTCTAGATTTGGGACGCCTCGGGCCATCATTAGTGATGGTGGTTTTCACTTTTGCAATAGACCTTTCGAAACTTTAATGAAGAAATATGGTATTAGGTACAAAGTGAGTACCCCATACCACCCACAAACAAGTGGGCAAGCTAAAATCTCCAATAGGGAAATCAAGCAGATTTTGGAAAAAACGGTGAGGCCAGGATCGCAAGGATTGGTCACTAAGATTAGATGATGCACTTTGGGCTCACTGTACCGCCTACAAGACACCCATTGGAATGTCCCCTTATAGACTTGTCTATGGGAAAGCTTGCCACTTGCCTGTGGAAATAGAACACAAAGCCTATTGGGCAATTCGGGCTTTAAATTTTGACATGGACAAGGCTAGCTCGCTTCGCAAACTTCAATTAAATGAGCTTGATGAAGTCCGGAACGATGCATATGAGAACTCGAGAATTTACAAGAGTAAAATGAAGGCTTTCCATGACAAACACATCTTCAGGAAATCTTTCCATGAAGGACAGAAAGTACTCTTGTATAATTCCCGACTTCATCTTTTTCCTGAAAAAATTACGATCTCGATGGACCGGCCCATATATTATCAAAGAAATTTTTCCTCATGGGGCTGTTGAGATTGAAAATGCAGCAAATGGTAACTGTTTTAAAGTTAATGGACAATGCCTTAAACCATTTGTTGAGAAATTTGATTCAGAGGACATGTCCATCACTCTGAATGATCCTGTCTATTAGGATGATTGATCTCCTAGTCTGATGGAGGTATAGCATAGGTAGGTTTTCTTTAGTTTTACTGTTTTAGTAGGTTTTAGTTGTTGGGTTGGAGACTTCCATGATTGCTCTCTTAGGTACTATTGATTCTCACTCTCTCATATTTTACCAATGCTCTCATGTTCATGCTAATTGAATATCTTTTTACATTGAGGACAATGCAAGATTTGGTTGGGGGGTGAGATGAGATTCTTCATCTAGCATATTGCAACATTCCGAGCTTCATATGCACAAATTTTTTTCGAATTTTCTAAAATTTCAAAACTCTTTTAGAAAACCTTATTTCCATGCATTCGAGATGATAGGAGTATAAGAAGAGGAGATACGAAGTGTATGAGGTTGTAAGTCTTGAATTTCTCCCAACATAATGGTTTTATATGTTAGTTCCCCTATTGTTGTGATCGATAGAAAATTTGAACACTTTTTACACCTAGTTCACATTACACGATTTTCATGGGTTGAAAGGATTATGTGATTTATGGATTAGCTAGACTTTGATTTAAAGGTGTTGAGAAACCAAGCCGGGGTATTTTGTCCATCCTTGTCCATGGAAAATAACGAAAGATATGGATTTATAAAAATTCTATCTAAATTAAAAGAAAAAGGAAAAGAAAGGATGAAATCAGGAATGATGAAAATTTCAAAAAGGGCTACCTACTACCAACCGGGGGATGGTCTACCTGTAGCCAAAGCCGGAAATGGGACGTAGTGTGAAAGCCGTCGGAAGGACGGTAAGACAAATTCCTGTCATAGGCTTGTTGTTACTCTGTACACTTTGAGATCTATAGTTTAGTTAATCTATGAAGAAGATAATCCTAGAAACTCATGAGATGAACTTTCACTATGCACACTAGGTTGAATTTGTTCGAGTTCTTCTATTTATCAATCAATTAGTGGAATTTCATATGGACACTTATTATGTTTTAAGAGTTTAAGGTTTTAATGTCTATCACCTAATTTTTCCAAATTTTATACTTATATGTCTTGGAATGGATAGAAACATGGTTTCTGAAGGAGAGTTGGTTTTTGGAGGTTTGAACTTGTTTCACGCATGTTTTGCTCGGGACTAGCAAAAAGCTGGTTGGGGGGTGTGTTGAACCTCCAATTTATACATGATATGGCCCATTACATCACATTATATGTATGGTTTGCATATTTAAAAGACCCATCTAATGCAGGTTTTGTGATTGTAGGAATGAGAGCAGACTTCATCTAATTGGAGACCAAGAAGAGACATTTAGGAGCCTTGGATGAAGACCCAAGGTGGCCCAAAGAAAGAAGAAAGCAAAGAGAGAGGAAGGAGAGAAGAAAAGAAAGAAGAAACAATGCAGAAACTGGGTCCGACCAGTCAAGACCGATCTAGACCGGTCCGCTGCACTCCCTGGACACCTGCCAGACAGGTCTAGACCAGTCAAGAGCAGTCGGCCATGCAATTTTACACTTCCAGATTTCAGGCAGCAAGCTATTCCCGTGGCTGGTTTTTCGGACCAGTTTTCTGGGATAATCTTGATGATATTTGGAAATCCAACACATCCATGTCGAAGAGAAGCTCGACGCCGAACTAACCCAAGTGATTTCGTGTCGATCGGAGCTACGGATTGATCATGGTGGCCAAAACAATACGAACCATCCAGAAAGTTCCAGATTTCGCTGTTCCACTCTGGGTTGGTCTAGGTGACCCATCATTAATGATATGAAGAATATACTTTGTCCATCTTTTAGACCACATCCATATATGAATAGTCACAAAAGTTTCAGATCAAAAGAATGTGTGGTTTGATCGTACCGGTTGAAGAAAGATGGACCATCCAGAAAGATCCAACTGCACAGATTTTATAAAAGCCTTAAGTGTTCTAATTTTAGGACCATATTTTGAGATTGTTTTGGACAATCTAATCCATCTATCATGTAGAGGAGGAAGTTTTCTACCAATGTTGAAAATTTGGGATCAATCCGACATCTGTACACTCCGGAGCGTTGAAAGCAAGATGACTGGTTCTGAAGGTACCCGAAGTGCGCGATTTTGAGAGGCGGTCGGTGATATGATTGGTGGGCCCATTCAGAGGATAATCTTGGAAATCTAAATCATTTATGAGGAAGATCACATTACATGGAAGCAACAAATCAAATTTGAAGGCAATCCGACCATTGGTTAAGCCGTACCAAGCGAAACAAATTCTGCTATGTTGCTGTACTATTGCTGCACTATAAAAGGAGGTGCTCTCTTCTATTCCAAGGCAAGCAAGGACGTGGGGAGCAAGGAGTTCAAGTCATAGGAGGCTTCCTAGCCTCCTCCAGCTAGTTTTTCTTCCTTTTCTTAGTTCTAGTTCTAGTTTTAATATGCTTTTCCTTAGCTAACCAAGTTAGAGCTAGAGGTGAAATTTGTAGTTGGTTTCAATGCTTTAATTCTTTTATTTCAAGTACCCATTTCTTAATTTTGGATTTTGAACTTCTAGTTTGAATAAAGTTTGGATTTTTAGATGAATTGTGAGAGTTCGTGTACTTCGGACATGAGTTCCTTGCAATCCTCTGAGATTACCATGATTGGGTTGTTTGAATTCGAATTGTAGTAACCCTTGAGCATGCCATAGTCCATAGGCATGGCTGTTACTCCGAAGGCTACAAGTTCAAGTTCTATGTGCTTCATTAGAACTAGAAATCTGATTTCAGATTTAAGTGGGACTGTTTGTGCTTGAATGTTATATCTTCCAATTAGATGAGAGATAGGACTTTGATTCTAATTGTGTTGTACTTGGATGAATGGATTGGCATTAGACTACTACAAGTGGATCCTTGATGCTCTAGTTCTTCTTATTTTCAGATTTTCCTATTTCATGTGAAAAACTACTTTCTTAAACTTCTTAGATTCTAGTTATTAGAGTACTTGGAATTGTTTACATCTTTCCCTGTGGATCGACCTCGGTCTTACCGAGATTTATTACTACATCGTAGCCTTACACTTGAGGCGAGCGAACAAGTTTTTGGCGCCGTTGCCGGGGAAAAGGTTAAACGGTTCTAATTGTTCTAGTAACTATAGAGTAATCTTAGTTAGGTAGGATTTTCAGTTTTTATAGAAGTAGATTTTCTGATTTTTTTTAGATTACTAACAATTTTTTATTTATTTTGTAGGACATTGTTGCTGACATAGATCTCACTCTATTGGGTAACATCTCCCCATCTTTCTTCTTTTTGTTCTTTTTCCTAGATTAGGGTAGTTTCCAATTCCTTAAAATTTCATCATGTATGATTGGACGAATGGTGCGTACAAGTACCTTTTGGAGGATGAGACGTCGGATTGGGAGACCCAAAATCTTTATGATTGGAACCATTATAAGCATAAGTATTTTTCTGAGATTCAATCAACCTCCACTACCTCCCCACGTAAGACGATGCATGATTACATTAATGAAAACAATACACATATTGAGACACAACGTAAGACGACGGGGGAATACCAGAACAAAGCAAAATTGGATAACCATCCGGGAAAAACATTACGTGATTACCGGATTGAAAATAACATGAGTGTTCCACCGGTTATGGTAGGAGGTGTGCAACAACAAAAGGGAAAGGTGAATAGTAGCCAACCGGTTAAGACAATGCGTGATTACTTGTATGGATATGCCTATCAACCATCATATAACTTTTCATCCTACAATGCGTACGGTCTTAATTGGGAAAACCATCATTCTCCTTGTTTAAGGGAGGAACCAACCATGGTTATTAACAATCACCCTAAAACGTCTTCCTCTTTTGATGATAAGTATACACAAATGCTTGAGGAAATATGGAATGAGTATGTGGATGAACAATTAAATCAAGCTTCCTCACCATCTTATGAAGACGTTGAGCCCGAAATTGGGGGCATCGAATCAATCCCCTCTAATGAGGATGATGGGGCTACCCAAGTCCCACCTTCTTCGGATTTAATGGATAGACTTTTAAAGGAGATTGATTTCGATGATCCCAATGTCATCATCAATTATGGTGAGTCCACTATCTCTTTTGGATGCTTTGAACTTAATGATGAAGAGATTTCAATGACGGTTGACGAACCCGAGGAATCCATAAAATTTGAAAGTGGTAGTGGGGTTGCCTACAATGAGGGTTTGGTGAATGGTTATGAACCTATGGTTTCTTTTTCCCAAGGGCATAATGATTATGAGTCTCTAGAGGATATGCATGTTAGAGAAACGGCCGAAGTTGATATTTTTGAGTCACTCCACCAACTTGCCATGTTTAATTTTAATGTGGAGAATGAGACTCCCATGAGTGAAAATTCAGATTCTTTGGACGAATGCTTGGCTCACTTTGAAAATTCAAACGACCCCATTATTCAAGAGATTGTTAAAGCCTTGCATACTTCCGACTTGGTGCCTCATACTAGTTATGGAGAATCTAGTTTGGAAGAATTCCACTCCATGGAGGGAGAGTCCCTCACCATCGAACTGAATTTTTTCACTCACTCAAGCAAGATCATGATCCTTCATCCGACTATCTCGAATTCCTAGAGGAATGTTCTAAACATCTCAAAACTCTTTTAGAAAATCTTGTTTCTATACATTTGAGATGCTATGAGTATAAGAAGAGGAGATACGAAGTGTGTGAGTTGTAGGTCTTGAATTTCTCCCAACATAATGGTTTTATATGTTAGTTCCCCTATTGTTGTGATTGATAGAAAAATTTGAACATCTTTACACCAAGTTCACATTACACGATTTTCATGAGTTGATAGGTTTATGTGATTTGTGGATTAGCTAGACTTTGATTTAAAGGTGTTGAGCAGCCAAGCCGGGGTATTTTGTCCATCCTTGTCCATGGGAAAATAACAGGAGATATGGATTTCTAAAAATCCTATCTAATTTAAAAGAAAAAGGAAAGAAAGGATGAAATCGGGAAGGAAAGAAAAATGGTGGAAAATTTCGAGAAGGGCTACCTATTACCAACCGGGGGATGGTCGAACCGTAACCAAAGCCGGAAATGGGACGTGGTGCGAAAGCCGTTGTTCGCTCGCCTCAAGTGTAAGGCTGCGATGTAGTAATAAAACTCGGTAAGACCGAGGTCGATCCACAGGGAAATAGTAACAGCTTTCAAATCACTCCACCAACTCAGCTTTATATAAGAAATTCAGATTCAATGGTGTTAAAACAAGAAATTTATGAGAAATCAGAGATATAATGTACTAAGGCTTTCAAGGATCCACTTGTAGCAATCCTATGTCAATTCAGTCAATCCAAGTAGAGAACACAATTAGATTTGAAGTCCTATCCCTCATCCAATTGGAAAATAAAGCATTCACACACATTCATCCAATTCAAGTTGAACTTCCAAGTTCAAGTCCATTCCATCAATGTAGAATTCAAATTCATAGCCTGCGGAGTAACAGCCATGCCTATGGACTATGGCCTGCTCAAGGATTACTATAATTCGAATCTAAACAAGCAACCTGTGATAATCTCAGAGAATTAAAAGGAATTCATGTCCAGAGCACATGAACTCAGATAAGACATCTCAAACTACCATCTTTTGAACTGAAACATAAGGAAAATCTAACTTTGAATTGAAAAATACTTGAATCAAACTGAAATTAACATAGAATTGGCTACAAGCTTCACCTCTCAGCCTTAGCTGAGAGGTTTTAGCCGAGCATAGTCATGCTACAACTAAAAACTCAAAAATAAAGCATAAAACTAGAAAAACCCGAAGATAGATGTTGCAGACGCTCCACAGTCGCCTTCAGCCTCCAAACTCACGTTCCTTCTCTTCCCTGATACCTTAGGGAGAGCCCCTAGGTGGCCTTTTATAGCAACAATCCTCCCTTGCGTCGGATTCTGCGAAATCCTATGCCTTGCGCAGCAATTTTCGGGGTCCCGAATTAGAAAGGACTCCTTCTTACGCAGAGCCGACCAGTCGTGACCGGTCGGACTGATTTTCCATGCATTCTAGGGGGTACTGCCGACCGGTCATGACCGGTCGAACAGACCTGTCCACAGTGTCCAGCGTGCATGACCGGTCGGGCTCTTTTTGCCTTGATCCAGTATACATGGCCGACCGGTCACGACCGGTCGGCCTATCTTCAACTTGCGAAGCCTTCATACAGTGTGCATGGCCGACCGGTCAGGACCGGTCGGCCTCTCTTCTACCTGTTCCTGTGATGTGGCTGACCGGTCGGACGACCGGTCAGCCTTATTTTTCTTCATCTTTTTCTTCTTCTTTTTTTCTTGGTCCATGTTAAGACTTCATCCAATGTCTTCAAATATAATCTTTTGGCTCCAATTTGATGAAATCCACTCTTATCTCTACAATCACAAAACACATGTTAGGTGGGCCTTTAAACCATGAAAATCATGCAAACTATGTAGTGTAATGGGCAATGCAATGTATAAATTGGAGGTTCAACACACCCCCCAACCAGCTTTTTGCTAGTCCCGAGCAAAACATGCGTGAAACAGTTTCAAACCTCCAAATCCAACGCTCTTCCAGAAATCATGTTTCTATCCATTCCAAGATGTATAAGTGTAAAATTTGGAAAACTTAGGTGTTAGAAGCTGAACCTTGGACTCTCAAAACATAAAAAGTGTTTACATGAAATCCCCGCTGATTGATTGATAAATAGAAGAACTCGAACAAATTCCACCTAGTGTGCATAGTGAAGGATCATCTCACAACAATAGGGGAACTATCATATAAAACCATTATGTTGGAAGAAATTCAAGACTACAACATCACACACTTCGTTTCTCCCTTTTTTTTCTACTTATAGCCTCAAATGTATAGAAACAAAATTTTCTAAAAGAGTTTTGAGAAGTTAGAAAATTCGAAAAAATTTGCCGCATATGAAGCTCGAAATGTTACAATATGCTAGATGAGGGATCTCATCTCACCCCCCAACCAAATCTTGCGTTGTCCTCAATGTAAAAAGATAGTCAATAAGCATGAACATGAGAGCAATGGTAAAATATGAGAGAGTGAGAGTAATAGTACCTGAGAGCGCGATCATGGAAGTCTGCAACTCCAACAACTAAATCCTACTAAAACAGTAAAACAAAACTAAACCTACCTATGCTATACCTCCATCAGACTAGGAGATCAATCATCCTGATAGACAGGATCATTCAGGGAGATGGACATGTCCTCTGAATCAAATTTCTCAACAAATGGTTTAAGGCGTTGTCCATTAACTTTGAAACAGTCACCATTTGCTGCATTCTCAATCTCAACAGCCCCATGAGGAAAAACTTCTTTAACAATATATGGGCCGGTCCATCGAGATCGTAATTTTTTCGGAAAAAGATGAAGTCGGGCATTATACAAGAGCACTTTCTGTCCTTCATGGAAAGATTTCCTTAAGATGTGCTTGTCATGAAAGGCCTTCATCTTGCTCTTGTAAATTCTCGAATTCTCATATACATCGTTCCGGATCTCATCAAGCTCATTTAATTGAAGTTTGCGAAGCGAGCTAGCCTTGTCTATGTCAAAATTTAGGGCCTAAATTGCCCAATAGGCTTTGTGTTCTATCTCCACAGGCAAGTGGCAAGCTTTCCCATAGACAAGTCTATAAGGGGACATTCCAATGGGTGTCTTGTAGGCAGTACGGTGAGCCCAAAGTGCATCATCTAATCGTAGGGACCAATCCTTGCGATCCGGTCTCACCGTCTTTTCTAAAATCTGCTTGATTTCCCTATTGGAGATTTCAGCTTGTCCACTTGTTTGTGGGTGGTATGGGGTACTCACTTTGTGCCTAATACCATATTTCTTCATCAAAGTTTCAAAAGGTCTATTGCAAAAGTGAGAACCACCATCACTAATAATGGCTCGAGGTGTCCCAAATCTAGAAAGTATATTTTCTTTGAGAAACTTGAGAACCATACGATGATCGTTGGTTCTACATGGGATAGCCTCTATCCATTTAGACACATAGACTACGGCAAGCAGAATATAGACATGTCCAAAAGATGAGGGGAATGGTCCCATGAAATCGATGCCCCAACAGTCAAAGACTTCAAGATGTTGAATTGGGGTGAGGGGCATCATATTTCGACTGGATAATCTCCTAACTTCTGGCAGCGCTCGCAAGCTTTGCAAAATTCGTGGGTGTCCTTAAATAACGTGGGCCAATAAAAACCACACTGCAGAATTTTTGCAGTTGTTTTCTTGGTTGAAAAATGACCCCCACATGCTTGATCATGACAAAAGGAGATGACTGAATTGTATTTATCATCGGGGACGCATCTCCTTATAATTTGGTCTGGGCAATATTTAAACAATAGAGGTTCATCCCAGAAAAATCTGCGCACTTCCCTTAGAAATTTACGTTTGTCTTGCGCAGTCCAATGAGTCGGCATCGCACCTGTAGAAAGATAATTGGCTATATCAGCGTACCATGGTGGATGCATAGCAACAAAGAGTTGCTCGTCAGGGAATGAGTCCTCAATAGGTGACTCGTCAATGGAATTTGGTAGGACTAGGCGAGATAGATGATCCGCCAACACATTTTCTACCCCCTTCTTATCTTCGATCTCCAGGTCGAATTCTTGAAGGAGTAGGATCCATCTTAGCAAACGGGGCTTAGTATCCTTCTTAGAAAGAAGGTATTTCAGCGCCGCATGATCCTTATAAACAATAACTTTGGATCCTATTAAGTATGGCCTGAATTTGTCCAAGGCAAAGATGACAACTAGGAGCTCTTTCTCCGTAGTTGAATAATTAACTTGGGCAGGATTCAAGGTCCTACTCGCGTAGTAGATGACATGGGGCTTTTTATCTTTCTTTTGGCCTAACACCGCCCCAATAGCAAAATCGCTCGCATCGCACATCAACTCAAAAGTCATGGACCAATCTGGTGGTTGCATGATAGGAGCGGTTTGAAAATGCGGTATAGGTTTGATTACCGCTGTTGTAGAAGCAAGAAACAAGTTATCTTGTCCTAGAGGGGGGGTGAATAGGACACTTTTTAAATTTCTCAATACAAAGTATTCTTAGAGGACTTTCATCAAACACCAGATATGCAAAGCATAAATCAATAGAAGCACATGTGAAAGAAGTAAATTAGTTCAACCATTCACCACACAACAAAGGATTTTTATAGTGGTTCGGTTATGTACCTACTCCACTCCCGGCTGATCCACTCACTCCTTGAGTGGCCGGATTTCACTATCACTATGGTTTTAAATGAGGTTAACCATAAACCTTAACAGCCTACAAAAGGACTTATGACTCACACTTGGATTCATCCTTCCATAGGACTAATCCATGACCACTTAGTCCTACACAAGGGCTTGTCCTACTCAAGGACTTGTCCTACGCAAGGACTCTACCGAGTTTGGGTCTTCAAACTCTGAAACCCAAATCTCAACTTGAGGAGGTTTCTTGGACTCGAAAGACTAAAGATACTTAGCTGATTGAGTCCCTTGATGATGCCTTTGTTGAAGAAGCTTCAGCTTGTACGGAAGACGTCTTCTTCAGCTCCCTCGATCAGCAACCTTACTCCAGATGACCCATTGTAGATTCCAAGGTGAGGGATTGAGGTTAGGTTGAGGCTATTTTGGGATATGGCTTTTATATGAGGAAAGCTTCTACCTAAACCATCATTAATGGCATTGATGACAAGAGAATGTCTATGAGAGGTAGGTCAAGATGCCATTAAAGAGGGGTTGAGTTCATGTTTCAATCCAAGCTTTGAATGCTTAATCAATGTTGGTCAGATCAACATGGATTGAAGAATGAACTCAACAAATCTAAGGGTTTGGAAGAAGGGGATCTCAAGAAGAAGGCTCACTCAAACCCTAGATGATGCTCAAGGTGTCTTGGGCAAGATCCAACCGAGTTCTATAAATAGATTATGCCATTCAACGGTCATAAAACGGTCAGCTCGATAGGTTCCGATCGATCGGACATAAGTTTTAGTCAAATTTGAATTTTGCTTGAAAACAGGTTCTCCGATTGATCGGACTTAGTTCCGATTGATCGGAATACCCCGTCCGATTGATCGGATAGGTGGTCCGATTGATCGGAATTTCTTCTAGAGAGTTGATGCAATTTTTTTGGAAATTCCTCCGATGGATCGTATCTATGTCCGATGGATCGGACAGATCTCCGATTGATCGTAAAAGAGTCCAGAGAGTTTTTCATATATTTGTTGGACAATTGTACAATTGATCGGACATAGTGTTCGATTGATCGGAATACACTGTCCGATGGATCGGACAGCCCTCCGATGGCTCGGAAAAGTGTCCAGAGAGTTTACAATGTAACTGGACTATTTTCCGATGGATCGGACACATTGTCCGATTGATCGGACATCTATCGGAATATTCTCCGATGGATCGGGCATGTATCGGAGAGAGCAGACTTGTGTATTTTCAATTTTAAAGAAACTTCTGCTACTAAGAACCTATCCATTGCTGATCTTAATGGAAGGTGAGCTATAGATGGTGCTAAGGATGTGCCTAGAAAGGTCTTGGGCCATCTATAGAAGTTTTTAGGATCAAAGGTTTGGGTTGGAGAGGCTAGAAGCTGACTTGATCTTCGAGAAGCTTCTGTCTTCAGCCGCAAGGAAAACTGTCTTCAGCCGCCAGGGACTCGACGACACACTAACCATGGTAATTGACAAATCTTTGCATTAACAATCTCCCCCTTTGTCAATTACCAGACAAAACCAAACCTATGCAAGTCTTGGTCCATACCACAGACTTATCCTAGACACCAAAAACCAAAATACATCATGTCGAGGAAAATAAAAACTTTATACATAGACATGACTCATTACATACAAAATGTACAGACTCAATGTACAAACTAGGCTTCACTTGAACTCCCCCTTAGTCCCTGCACACAAAAGATCAACAAAAAGATAACCTGGATCTTTTGGTGGGATAAATTCTCCCCCTTTTTGTCAGTGATTGACAAAGGTTAGTAAAATGAGAATGCAGCGCATATGTCATAGACGCAAGGAGGAAAATAAACATTATCGATCCGAGAGAGGAAGCCAACACACACATGGTCATGCAAGGATATACAAGTATATGACAGTAAGCACAGAGGGCTTATAGCCCAGGCAACCAACCTCCCCTCCTGAAATGTATATCATGACCAACAAACCATATATACAAAAACCAAAAGAGGGCAAGAAGCCCACCAAGAATAAGCAATTTCACACAATTATATGTATATATGCAGAAGATAGCCAAAAAAACAATGATCATCAGATATAATAGCAGAATAAGAAAGACATAATGATCATCATAATCTCCAAATACAGAGCATCCAGAATATCTAAAAAAAATATCCAAAAATAATAACCAGCCGTCAATCCAAAAAGGTGTCAAAGAAAAGATGCATCAATCAATACAACTATCAACGTCGCTCCAAAAAGATATCTGCGACGACTAGACACTAAGGACCCTAACTGAGAAGATAGGCAGCTATGGAGCAGGGCCAGAGACGTCATCGCGACGGCATGATAAAGCTGATGTGAGGCTCTGGACAGCAGCATGAATGGACTGCATCAAGCTCTCGAGTCGCGACAGCCGCTCACCATGCTGGGCAAGGGCACCCTCCACGCGATCTAATTGAGCAGTGATCTGCTCCGTGCTGGGAGGAGGAGGTGCCGAAGAGGCGTTGGACTGAAGGCGCCGCTTGACTGAGCGACGAGCTGGGGCAGGAGTCGGTGATGGAGCAGAAGAGCCGCTGTGGGTGTCAGCCGACACCTGTGTGGGAGTGTGCGAGAAATCCCGATCTTCGACGTCATCCTCTTTTGGAAGGGCCATCTTCTTGATATTGAGGTCCCTGAATGTGCGGCGAGGAATAGGGTGGACCACAATATCTGTAAACCCGCACTCGTGCCCTAATCTGGTAATGAGCCACCCGAACGGAATGGTGTTGCGGTTGTGTGGCAGAGCATCCAAAATATGATGCAAAATGATGGATGGGAGACATAGGCGCGTCCCATGACCAACGTGGTACAGCAGATTGACCATATTGGCAGTAAGGTCGGACTTGTTGGTACTGCGGGGATAGACATTGGTGCTGAAGATCTGATGGAGCACTCGAAACCTATTAGACATTTCAGATGCGCGTAGTGCACTACCGTCGATCCACTCCGGATTTGGACCCCGACATAAGTAGCGAGTCCAATCAGCCCTAAGAGAAGTATCAAGCAGATTGTCATTGGGTTGCGGGGCTGTGGACACGGGAACACCAATCAGGGCGGCTATAGTGTGGGCTGTGACCTGGACGACCCGGCCGCCGACAATAACTTCACATGAGGGAGGGTTTCCAACAGGGTTGATGATTTTAGATAGAAATGTATATACCACCTCGGGATGGGCTACGCCGCCAAAACGAAGTACAGCATCCCACCCAATCTGTGCAAGAAGAGCGGGAATGCCAAAGGGCTCCACGCAGGACTCAGTGACCACTCTCTCATAGATAATGGTGCGAGATTGAAACCGAGAGAGAGAGAGGCTGGACTCT
The DNA here is from genome assembly GCA_003013855.2 of Liriodendron chinense. Taxonomy (NCBI): domain Eukaryota; kingdom Viridiplantae; phylum Streptophyta; class Magnoliopsida; order Magnoliales; family Magnoliaceae; genus Liriodendron; species Liriodendron chinense. The sequence continues at coordinate 1,249,366 of ML058462.1, read as the reverse complement.
CAGGCTGGGCAGGAGGTGCAGCAGGTGGAGGAGAGCCCTGAGAGGGTCGAGAAGTTTGCAACTTCTTGATCCTGGCAGTGGTGGATGGCCCAGCAGCCATCTTGGACTTGCCTTTCGGATCTTTAGGCATGATGTAGCAAGCTTGGAAAGAGGATTTAACCAATGTAGATACCAAGATGGACGAAAAACACTTCAAATCCCTAGAAATGATGATCTGATAGAGGAGAGGGACAGAAGAAACCGATCGGATAGCCAAAGAAAACAAACTGACAGCTTGAAGGATCTTACCTAGGAGACACAAAGACCTTTTGGGGCTGCAAATGAGGATCCAGGGAAACCCAGCTGAGCTATAGACCGATCGAATGGAGATGCCCTAGCAAAAGGGGCTGAGAGAGGAGAGGAAGAGGGCAGAAATGAAAACCAAATGAATAGGGCTCGCGTATTTGACTGTTGATCTGCCGATATTTCCGATTGATCGGACGATGTGTCCGATCCATCGGAAATGCCCCCAGTGAGATTTTCAACACTAAACATTTTCTCCCTTCAGCAAATGATTTCCAGCTAATTTGATAAGAGTGTGAGCATGACAATATCAATAATCACAAAAAAAAATGAGGCTAATTCCTCAGATATACCTATGTGCACATGAGTGTCCATTTTGCTAGAATGAGCACACACCGATAGACTTCCGAAGGTGTTCAAACCTTGTGGAATCTAACGGCTTAGTAAGGATGTCGGCCAATTGCCGTTCAGTTTGAATGTATTCAAGATTAATCAGTTTTTCCTCAACGAGTTCTCTTATAAAGTGATGCCGGATGTCGATATGCTTGGTTCGAGAATGTTGAACCGGATTTTTTGAGATATTAATGGCGCTTGTGTTGTCACAAAAAAGCGTCATTTCATCCTGATTAAGACCATAATCCTTCAACATCTGCTTCATCCAAAGTAGTTGAGCACAGCAACTTCCGGCAGCAATATATTCAGCTTCAGCGGTGGACAAGGAGATGGAGTTTTGCTTTTTGCTATGCCAAGCAACTAAGCAATTTCCGACGTAAAAACAGCCACCGCTAGTGGATTTTCTGTCATCCATATTTCCGGCCCAATCGGCATCGGAGTACCCCGCAATGATGGTTGAGGTGTCAAAGGGGTACCACAAGCCATAATCAGTGGTGCAGGCCACATCTAATCACTCGTTTTACAGCAATGAGGTGTGATTCCTTAGGATCGGCTTGAAATCTAGCACATGCCCCTACACTAAAGGCGATATCGGGTCTACTAGCTGTGAGGTAGAGAAGACTCCCAATCATACTTCTATATAAATGTTGATCAACACTGGTGCCAGATAAGTCTTTAGAAAGTTTAATGGTGGTGGCCATAGGCGTGGTGTGTGATCGACCCGAGTCTAGCCCAAATCTCTTGACCAAGTCTTTTGCATACTTAGTTTGGTTGATAAAGATTCCATTTTTCAGCTGTTTAACTTGCAATCCTAGGAAAAAATTTAGCTCGCCAACCAAACTCATCTCAAATTCAGATTTCATTAGTTCAGCAAATAAGCCAGAGAATTCTTCACAGTTAGACCCAAATACAATATCATCTACATAAATCTGAGCAATGAGAAAGGAATCAGCCGTCCTTTTAACAAATAGGGTTTTATCAACACTCCCCCTAACAAACTGGTGAGCAATAAGAAATTGAGTAAGACGTTCATACCATGCTCGGGGGGCTTGTTTTAACCCATAGAGAGCCTTTTTCAATCGGTAGACTCTTTGAGGGTAACTAGGGTCCACAAACCCTTATGGTTGTTCAACATAAACCTCCTCATCAAGTATACCATTTAGAAAGGCACTCTTCACGTCCATTTGAAATAATTTGAATTTAAGAGCACATGCTATGGACATGAGAATTCGAATGGATTCGAGTCTAGCTACCGGGGCAAAAGTTTCATCAAAATCAATTCCCTCAATTTGAGAGTACCCTTGAGCTACGAGACATGCTTTGTTTCGAATCACATTGCCAGATTCATCTGTTTTGTTTTTGAAGATCCATTTGGTTCCAATGACATTTTTCTCATTTGGTCTTTCAACTAGAAACCAAACATCATTTCGGGTAAACTGTTGAAGTTCCTCTTGCATAGCAAGTATGCAAAATTCATCATTGAGAGCTTCATTTATATATTTTTGGTTCAATTTTTGAAGTGAAGCACACATGACTGTTGATGGCCTCAAGTTGTCTTCTAGTCTTGACTCCAACATCCGGATCTCCAATGATTTGATTGAGGGGATGATCCTTGATATGTGGAGCATTTCTCGAAGCTATTGAGGCATTGGGAGTGGGAGATTTTTCATCAGGTTTACCTATGTGGCATGGTTCTCCCACTTCTTCATCATCAAGTCTTGTGTCTTCCTTGGATTGGTCATCAATGACAACATTTATGGATTCTTGAGTTGTTTTAGTCCTTGTGTTGTACACTCTATAGGCCCGACTATCAGAAGCATATCCTAGAAATATTCCCTCATCGCTCTTAGAGTCAAATTTTCCTAAATTTTCTCTATCTCGAAGGATGTGACATTTGCTACCAAAGACCCTAAAGTACTTGATGTTTGGGACTTTTCCATTCCACAACTCATATGGGGTCTTATCTAGGCCGGCTCTCAAATAAACTCGGTTAATGATGTGACAAGCTGTATTCACTGCTTCGGCCCACAGATTTTGAGCTATATTTTTGCTGTTCATCATGACTGTGGCCATTTCGAGTAGAACTCTGTTTTTCCTTTCTGCTACTCCATTTTGTTGTGGAGTTTTTGGGGCTGAGAATTCATGTTTGATTCCTAAATTTTCACAGAATAGTTCAAAGCGCCCATCCTCAAATTCCCCTCCATGATCACTCCTAATACGTTTTACTGTGCATTCCTTTTCATTGTGGAGTCGATTCATGAGTTTTTCAAATTCCTCGAATGTATCCGACTTTTCTTTCAAAAATACAACCCATGTATACCGGGAATAGTCGTCAACAATAACGAAGAAATACCTCTTACCTCCTTGACTCATTACTCTTGTGGGGCCTACAAGGTCCATGTGGAGTAGATCAAGGGGTTTTGATGTAGCGATGATGGATGTCTTCTTATGTGCAACTTTAATTTGTTTACCTTTCAAGCATTCAGCACATACTTCTTTTGGTTTCTTCCCAATCTTTGGTAATCCTCTCACCAATTTCTTCCTACTCAGCTTAGCAAGGTTCCTGTAATGGACATGACCAAGCCGTTGATGCCATAATTCAGTATCATCATTAATAGCCATGTGGCATACGGCAGATGGTCCCTCATCACCCTTGTTTTCAATCACATAGCAGTTATCTCCAGTGCGAAACCCTTTTAATATTAATTTTCCAGTTTGGTCCAAAATTTCACACATTTCTTTGGAGAATTTCACGGAATGCTGTTCATCACATATTTGAGAGATGCTTAACAGATTATGTTTCAAACCGTCAACACATAGAACATCCTCAATTTTGGGCAATCCTGGCCCGGTGATGGTTCCCTTTCCAACAATCTTGGCAATACTCCCATCTCCAAAGGTAACAGACCTACCATCAAATTCAGCATAATCACAAAACTGAGTCTTGTCACCTGTCATGTGTCGGGAGCATCCACTATCAAGATACCACCTAGTGTTTCTTCCGGCTCTAAGGGCTGTATGAATAACTAAGCATTTGTTTTTTACTACCCATTTAGAGACTATCCTTTTTGGAGAACTAGGTTTCTTGGTTGATTCTAGGGATGTCATTGGTTGGGCATAAGTTGTTGAGGCTTTCTCTTTCATCAGCTTCATGGTTCTTTTGTTCAACTGTTTTACCATTTCTAGGAGCTCTTCCATTCTTTTGTCTTTCTTTGGTGGAGTGGGATAATTTTTCCTCATGTTTGGAGTTTGTTTAGGGGGACTCCACATCTGATTCATCCTTTTACCTGGTAGGTACAAATTTACCTTTCAAGTTCCGAACCGGATTCTTAAGGACCAAGCATTCAAACTTTAGATGACCAACATCTCCGCATGCATGACATATAGGTGAATTTCTCTTAGTAGTGCTTCCTGATGCATTCCTGATCTTTTTAGGTTCTGGGTTACTAACCTTAGTTGGCTCATTATAGCCTAGCCCTCTTGTGTTCCTACAAGGTTTACCTGACTTAAGCATATCATCAAGTTTTTCTCTACTTTGGGCAAATCTTTCATTGAGTTGACTTTCTTGATTAAGCTGCAAGACTAAACACTGATTTGTAGATTTTGCCTTTTTCAGCTCATCTTCTAGGGTATTAATTTTGTCTTGAGCTGCTTTGTTTTTCTTTTCCAATTCACAGATCTGATGGTAAAATCCGTGGTTTTTTCTCTTCACTTCTTGCATTTCATCAGCCAATTTGTTGTTTTCAATATTAGCTTGGCTCAATTTCTTGGTAAGGAGGATGCTTTGACGGAATAGCTCATCATAGGCAACTTACAAACCTTCATTATCATCCTCGTCATCATCGGAGGATGTCACATTGTGTTCTGATTGCTCATGATCATCATTGTCTCTTTCGCCTTGTAAGTCTGGGACAATCTCAGAGATAGAGGCCATCAGAATTTTAACTGATCCTCTCTCATCACTTTGATCTTCTTCTGTTTCTGAATCAGTACTCCCAAGGTTGTCCCATGTGGCTGCCATAGCTTTCTTTTAAAATTTTTCTTTGGCAGGAGCTTGACATTCAGAGGCAATATGACCATAGCGACCACAGTTGTAGCACTTGGGATCTTTTGGCTTGTTGTAAGATTTTCCTGTATAGCGCTTTTTGTCAAAAGATTTGCTATTCTTGTCAACCCTCTTTCCTTTGTTTTTGAAGAATTTTCTAAACTTCTTGGCCATAAGAGCCATTTCATTCATATCTAATTCTTCATCACTATCAACTTCAGATTCTTGTGTAGTGTGTGAAGTTTTTAGCACGGTGTTTCTACTTTTTGGGGATTTCTTGAAATGAAGTTCATGGGTCTGTAGAGATCCTAGTAAATCTTCTATTTTCATAGTATCAATATCTCTACATTCCTCAATAGTTATGACCTTGGAAGAGAATCGTTCGGGTAAGGATCTTAGAATTTTCCTACAAATGCGCGGGTCCGAAATTCTCTCCCCCAATCCCCACATAGCATTGGTGACATCACTCAAACGGGTGTAAAAGTCCATGAAGTTCTCATGTTCTTCCATTTTCATATTTTCAAACTGAGTTGTCAATAGCTGAAGCTTTGACCTCTTGACTGTACTAGTCCCTTCATGTGTAGTTTCAAGGATGTCCCAAGCTTCTTTGGATGTTGTGCAATTACAAATTCTTTTGAACTCATCCGCTGAGACGGCACAAAAGATAGCATTGAGTGCCTTTGCATTGCTAATGTATCTCAGTTTTTCAAGATCAGTCCATAAGTCATCAGGTTTGACTGTGGTGTGGTGACACCCTCTAAGGTAGTGTTCAAAAGGGGTATTTCATATTTGATTTCCACAGACCTCCATGTTGCATGATCCAATGATTGCAAGAAAACTCTCATTCTTGCTTTCCAATATGCGTAGTTTGATCCATCAAAATATGGAGGTTTGGAAACCATACTAGAATCCCCCTTTGACATGATTTCAAGCTTCTAGAGACGGATCACACTCCGGGCGGTTACGCCTTTGAGGAGGAACCCGCTCTGATACCAATTGAAAATGCGGTATAGGTTTGATTACCGTTGTTGTAGAAGCAAGAAACAAGTTATCTTGTCCTAGAGGGGGGTGAATAGGACACTTTTTAAATTTCTCAATACAAAGTATTCTTAGAGGACTTTCATCAAACACCAGATATGCAAAGCATAAATCAATAGAAGCACATGTGAAAGAAGTAAATCAGTTCAACCATTCACCACACAACAAAGGATTTTTATAATGGTTCGGTTATGTACCTACTCCACTCCCGGCTGATCCACTCACTCCTTGAGTGGCCGGATTTCACTATCACTATGGTTTTAAATGAGGTTAACCATAAACCTTAACAGCCTATAAAAGGACTTATGACTCACACTTGGATTCATCCTTCCATAGGACTAATCCATGACCACTTAGTCCTACACAAGGGCTTGTCCTACTCAAGGACTTGTCCTACGCAAGGACTCTACCGAGTTTGGGTCTTCAAACTCTGAAACCCAAATCTCAACTTGAGGAGGTTTCTTGGACTCGAAAGACTAAAGATACTTAGCTGATTGAGTCCCTTGATGATGCCTTTGTTGAAGAAGCTTCGGCTTGTACGGAAGACGTCTTCTTCAGCTCCCTCGATCAGCAACCTTACTCCGGATGACCCATTGTAGATTCCAAGGTGAGGGATTGAGGTTAGGTTAAGGCTATTTTGGGATATGGCTTTTATATGAGGAAAGCTTCTACCTAAACCATCATTAATGGCATTGATGACAAGAGAATGTCTATGAGAGGTAGGTCAAGATGCCATTAAAGAGGGGTTGAGTTCATGTTTCAATCCAAGCTTTGAATGCTGAATCAATGTTGGTCAGATCAACATGGATTGAAGAATGAACTCAACAAATCTAAGGGTTTGGAAGAAGGGGATCTCAAGAAGAAGGCTCACTCAAACCCTAGATGATGCTCAAGGTGTCTTGGGCAAGATCCAACCGAGTTCTATAAATAGATTATGCCATTCAACGGTCAGAAAACGGTCAGCTCGATAGGTTCCGATCGATCGGACATAAGTTTTAGTCAAATTTGAATTTTGCTTGAAAACAGGTTCTCCGATTGATCGGACTTAGTTCCGATTGATCGGAATACCCTGTCCGATTGATCGGATAGGTGGTCCGATTGATCGGAATTTCTTCCAGAGAGTTGATGCAATTTTTCTGAAAATTCCTCCGATGGATCGTATCTATGTCCGATGGATCGGAGAGCCCTGTCCGATGGATCGGACAGATCTCCGATTGATCATAAAAGAGTCCAGAGAGTTTTTCATATATTTGCTGGACAATTGTACGATTGATCGGACATAGTGTCCGATTGATCGGAATACACTGTCCGATGGATCGGACAGCCCTCCGATGGCTCGGAAAAGTGTCCAGAGAGTTTACAATGTAACTGGACTATTTTTCGATGGATCGGACACATTGTCCGATTGATCGGACATCTATCGGAATATTCTCCGATGGATCGGGCATGTATCGGAGAGAGCAGACTTGTGTATTTTCAATTTTAAAGAAACTTCTGCTACCAAGAACCTATCCATTGCTGATCTTAATGGAAGGTGAGCTATAGATGGTGCTAAGGATGTGCCTAGAAAGGTCTTGGGCCATCTATAGAAGTTTTTAGGATCAAAGGTTTGGGTTGGAGAGGCTAGAAGCTGACTTGATCTTCGAGAAGCTTCTGTCTTCAGCCGCAAGGAAAACTGTCTTCAGCCGCCAGGGACTCGACGACACACTAACCATGGTAATTGACAAATCTTTGCATTAACACGGTTGTCAACATGTCTTTTAGCTTTGAAAAAGCTAATTGACATTCGGCACTCCACTCAAATTGGTTCTCCTTTTGTAGAAGGTTGCATAAAGGCCTTGAGATGTGACTAAAGTCCTTTATAAACCTTCGATAGAAACCGGCGTGTCCAAGGAAGGACCGCACATCACATATGCTTTTGGGTGGTGGTAGATTGGAAATTATGTCAATTTTCGCCCAGTCTACCTCTAGTCCATTGGACGAGATGATGTGTCCAAGGACTATTCCTCTTTGTACCATAAAATGGCATTTTTCCCAGTTTAATACAAGTTGTTTTTCCTCACACCTCATCAAGACCAACTTCAAGTGCTCGAGACACTCATCAAATGTACTACCAAAAACAGAGAAATCATCCATGAACACCTCAAGAAACTCACCCACCATGTCTGAGAAAATACTCAACATGCATCGTTGGAATGTGGCGGGTGAATTACATAACCCGAATGGCATCCTTCGGTAAGCGAAGGTACCAAACGGGCATGTAAATGTGGTTTTCTCTTGGTCTTCCGGAGCTATCTCGATTTGGTTGTATCTGGAATAGCCATCTAGGAAGCAATAATAGGGATGGCCTGCCAACCTCTCCAAAATTTGATCCATAAACGGGAGAGGGAAGTGGTCTTTCTGCACATACGCCAACCGGTTGTCACCCTCGTTGGTATAAGTTCGTTGTTGGCGTTCTCAATGATGGTAATACCGGATTTCTTGGGGACAACTTGGGTAGGACTCACCCATTGGCTATCTGAGATGGGGTAGATAATACCCACATCCAATAGCTTCAACACCTCGGCTTTGACAACCTCCATCATGTTTGGATTTAGCCTTCTTTGAGGTTGTCTAGACGTTTTTGCATTTTCCTCAAGGTGTATACGGTGAGTGCAAACCGAAGGATCTATCCCTTTGAGATCCGCTATTGTCCAACCTATGGCTTCCCGATGTTCTTTGAGTAGCTCAATCAACTTGAGCTCTTGGTCTTTCTCTAGGTAGGAGGCAATGACAACTGGGAACGTTTCCTCTTGACCCAAATATACGTATTTAAGCTCTGATGGCAGCGGTTTGAGGTCAAGCTTTGGTGGTTTGATGTTAGACGGTAGAGGCCTTGATGTGGTTGGTGGCAATTTTTCAAAGTGGTGCCTCCACCGGCTAGTATCAACTACCGGTCTTTCTATATTTAATGCCTGCACAATCTCACTACTGATGGGATCTTCAGAATCCATGATATGTGCTAAGCATGTCTCCAAGCTTTCTAGTGGTTCAAGTTGGAGGAGTTCTTCTTCTTCAAAAGTTTCGAGCATGTTCACATCGAAGAACTCATCATCATCGACATCCCTATGTCTTTTGCCCAAATGAAACACATTTACCTCTAGTGTCATGTTTCCAAAAGATAGTTGCATCACCCCATTCCAGCAATTAATGATTGCGTTTGATGTGGCAAGAAATGGGCGGCCTAATATCACCGGTATTTGGGTGCTAGCATCCAAAACCGGTTGTGTGTCCAAGACTATAAAATCTACCGGGTAGTAGAATTTGTCAACTTGGACTAGAACATCCTCAACTATCCCCCTCGGTACACGGATAGATCTATCAGCGAGTTGCAATGTGGTTTTGGTGGGTTTTAATTCACCAAGGCCCAATTGCTCATATACTAAGTATGGGATCAAGTTCACACTCGCCCCCAAGTCTAAAAAGGCACGTTCAATCCGGTAGTCTCCAATGATACATGAGACTGTGGGACTACCGGGATCTTTGAATTTTGGGGGAGTCTTTTGAGTGAGGATGGCACTAACTTGCTCAGTTAAGAAGGCCTTTTGCTGCACATTATATTTGTGTTTTGTTGTGCATAGGTCTTTTAGAAACTTGGCATAAGAGGGAATTTGTTTGATGGCATCAAGCAAAGGGATATTGATCTTGACTTGTCTGAAAATCTCTAGAATATCTTGAGAATTTGGGAGAGATTTTGGGGCAACCAATCTCGATGGGAATGGTGCTATGGGCTTGTAAATGCGTTCCGGTTGTTGTGGGGCTAAGTTAGATCAATTTCCATCCTCAGAATTTACCGGATCATTAGGCTCATCGGCCTTCACCGGAAAAGTTTTGTCAATTTGTTTACCACTTCTAAGGGTGGTAATGGATTTAGCTTGCTCCATGTTTTGGTTGGAAGGATTAGGGATGCTTACTTCATGTACTTGCTTTGGATTGGGCTGAGGTTGGGCCGGAAAGGTCCCTTCCCTAGCATTCAAGCGTCCCTTAATCTCATCAACCGAGACTTTCAGCTCTTGGAACAATTGCTGATTCGATTCATTTATTTGCGCTTGCCCTTGCATAAATGCTCTCAAGGTATCCTCCAATGAGAATTGAGGTGGGGCCATATTTTGCATGGGTGGCCCTCTTTGGGAGTTGGTAGGATTGCCCGTAGGAGCATTCTTCCAACTGAAATTCGGGTGGTTCTTCCAACTCTCATTGTATGTATTACCTACCGGTCCATTGAAGGGCCGTTGATAACCATATGTGGCATTGGCTGTCTCTTGCAGCACTTCCTTAAATGCAGGAATTGTGGGACAATCTTGCGTAGCGTGTAAGTCGGTGAGACAAATCCCACATGTGGTTTCAACAGCTTCCTTGGACTTGGAAACTCCATTTTTGCTAAGTTTCATGGCCTCAACCTTCCTTGTGAGGTTGGCTATCCTTGCATTTACGTCGTCTTCCTCTTTAAGGACATATATCCCTCCTTTCTCTTGAGTAGGCTTAGGATTCTTGGGTTTATCCGAGGTATCCCAAGATTGGGCGTTTTCAGCCAACATGTCCAAGTAACTCGAAGCATCATCTGGATTTTTGCTCATAAACTCGCCATTGCACATCATTTCCACAAATTGGCGCATATTAGAACTTAATCCATCATTGAAAAAATTTATAACTCGCCAACTCTCATAGCCATGATGTGGGCAAGCAAGCAGGAGTTCCTTAAACCTTTCCCAACATTGAAAGAATGATTCACCCTCTTTAGCTGAGAAATTCATTATGGCCCTTCGAAGAGTGTTTGTTTTATGAGCCAGGGAAGAACTTTTTCAAGAATTCCCGGTTCATCTCAACCCATGACCCAATCGAATAGTGGTCTAAGAGAGTGAAGCCAATCTTTGGCTCTTTCTTTCAAAGTGAAGGGAAAAAGTTTAAGTCTGATTGTATCCCCAGAAACATTGGGATAATGCAAGGTGGCCAACACTTCTTCGAATTCTTGCAAGTGTAAGTATGGGCGGTCAGAGTCTAGCCCATGGAATTTAGGTAAAAGTTGGATTACTCCCGGTTTTATGTCAAGGGTCCCACCGTTAGCTGGTAGAACTATGCAAGAAGGTGTAATTGTACGAGCAGGTTGTAGGTAATCCCGTAGTGATCTCATTGGAGGAACATTATGTACTTCATTCTCTCCTACTCCTTCCTGGTTTGCGTTTGTGGTTGGAGTAGGGGGGGGAGGATTCCTTAAGGGTGTTTGATCCATTCTCCCCAAACTTTCACAATGCTCTTGATAATTCCGGACTCGTCTATGGACTGACAATGGTCCAACTAAACCACCTTCGGATTGGAGACGATTTGAATGGTTACGTTCCCAACGGGACATAAACCACTCAACCAGAAACTGAAACTAATCCTATTCTAGGAAACTGAAATCTGAAAGAAAATTCTGCAGAAGCTAAGTTAGAAGGGTATCACCTGATGCGCTTGAACTAGAGAAAAAAAAAACTCCTACAAAACAGAAAAACTTGTTAGTTCTAAGAAAATCAAAACGCCTAACTATTTCTACTTCTACAGCCACTGAAATTATTTGCAAACCGTTATCTAAACTCCCCGGCAGCGGCGCCAAAAACTTGTTCGCTCGCCTCAAGTGTAAGGCTGCGATGTAGTAATAAAACTCGGTAAGACCGAGGTCGATCCACAGGGAAATAGTAACAGCTTTCAAATCACTCCACCAACTCAGCTTTATATAGGAAATTCAGATTCAATGGTGTTAAAACAAGAAATTCATGAGAAATCAGAGATATAATGTACTAAGGCTTTCAAGGATCCACTTGTAGCAATCCTATGTCAATTCAGTCAATTCCAAGTAGAGAACACAATTAGATTTGAAGTCCTATCCCTCATCTAATTGGAAAATAAAGCATTCACACACATTCATCCAATTCAAGTTGAACTTCTAAGTTCAAGTCCATTCCATCAATGTAGAATTCAAATTCATAGCCTGCGGAGTAACAGCCATGCCTATGGACTATGGCCTGCTCAAGGATTACTATAATTCGAATTTAAACAAGCAACCTGTGATAATCTCAGAGAATTAAAAGGAATTCATGTCCAGAGCACATGAACTCAGATAAGACATCTCAAACTACCATCTTTTGAACTGAAACATAAGGAAAATCTAACTTTGAATTGAAAAATACTTGAATCAAACTGAAATTAACATAGAATTGGCTACAAGCTTCACCTCTCAGCCTTAGCTGAGAGGTTTTAGCCGAGCATAGTCATGCTACAACTAAAAACTCAAAAATAAAGCATAAAACTAGAAAAACCCGAAGATAGATGTTGCAGACGCTCCACAGTCGCCTTCAGCCTCCAAACTCACGTTCCTTCTCTTCCCTGATACCTTAGGGAGAGCCCCTAGGTGGCCTTTTATAGCAACAATCCTCCCTTGCGTCGGATTCTGCGAAATCCTATGCCTTGCGCAGCAATTTTTGGGGTCCCGAATTAGAAAGGACTCCTTCTTACGCAGAGCCAACCGGTCATGACCGGTCGGACTGATTTTCCATGCATTCCAGGGGGTACTGCCAACCAGGTCATGACCGGTCGGACAGACCTGTCCACAGTGTCCAGCGTGCATGCCCGACCGGTCATGACCGGTCGGGCTCTTTTTGCCTTGATCCAGTATACATGGCCGACCGGTCACGACCGGTCGGCCTATCTTCAACTTGCGAAGCCTTCATACAGTGTGCATGGCCGACCGGTCAGGACCGGTCGGCCTCTCTTCTACCTGTTCCTGTGATATGGCTGACCGGTCGGACGACCGGTCAGCCTTATTTTTCTTCATCTTTTTCTTCTTTTTTTTCTTGGTCCATCTTAGGACTTCATCCAATGTCTTCAAATATAATCTTTTGGCTCCAATTTGATGAAATCCACTCTTATCTCTACAATCGCAAAACACATGTTAGGTGGGCCTTTAAACCATGAAAATCATGCAAACTATGTAGTGTAATGGGCAATGCAATGTATAAATTGGAGGTTTAACAGCCGTCGGAAGGACGGTAAGGCAAATTCCTGTCACAGGCTTGTTGTTGCTCTTGAAATTGCGGTTTTACCGCCTATAGAGATACTTGGAGATATGCCTAATGTCCTAGAGGGGGGTGAATAGGACTTTTTTAAATTCTAATTGCAATTTAAAAACAAATCAAGTCAATCTTATCAAATAAGATAATCACAATAGCATTCAAGACAATTATATGAGCAGTTTGTAAGCAAGGACTATCATAGGCATTTCATCAAACAGTTAGCATTCATGATTGACTAAACCATTCAATACATAGCAATCATTCAATCTCACAGTGCACAACAATTTATAGTGGTTCGGTTTCCCTACTCCACTCCCGGTTCACGATCTCAACCTATGAGACCACCGGATTTCACTATAGTCTTGGTTTTAAATCAGGTTAACCATCAACCTTGGCATCCTTTGATCTAGGACCGCGTATACCATCCGCCGATGGCTCAATCTAGGGACTTGAAGAGTTTGGATCTCAAACTCTCACCAATCCTAATCCAAGGACGGTCACGTACCCTCCCGCCGGAGTTTCCCAATCCAGGGAATAGAGATTTAAAAGATGGACTCTCAAATACTAGACATACCTAGACGATTGAGCCCCGATTCGATTCCTTTGATGAGTAACTTCATCTCCACGTTCTTCAGCTTCTCTTTGAGCTCCCATGATCAGCTACTAATGTGAATGATGAGGATATGTTGATGCCGGGTAGTTGGGAGAGAGTTGGTCTAGTTCCTCTTGCCTATTCAATGCAATGGTAATGAGGGAACTACCAATCTTCAAGCATTCAATGGCTTTAAGTGACATAATAAAGATATTCGGAAGGTAGGTCAGCCATGAATGAAGGTCTTGAGTTCATGCTTCAAACTGAGCTTAGAATACTCAATGACAAGCCATTAATGGCCAAGTTTGAATGATGAACTCAAGGGAGTTAAGAGGGAGGAAGGATGGGAGTAAATGCTCTCTCTCTCAGCTCTGAATGGGTGTTGAATACCTGCCAAGAAAGACATCAAGTCCTGGCTTTATAGGGCCCCAAATGATAGCCCCAACGGATCTAAAACGGTCACGTCCGACCTGTCAGAGCACGGACTCGACCGGCCGGACGGACCGGTAAGCATTTGAAATACAAGCCATCATTTGGGACTGGCCGACCGGTCAAGACCGGTCGGACTCCCTTGCTGGAGAGGCTACATAACATGGGCCGACCGGTCATGACCGGTCGGACCCCTTTGCTGGACCATATAGAATAACAGGCCGACCGGTCAAGACCGGTCGGCATATCTTGCTGGAGACTATGAAAAGAACAGGCCGACCGGTCGGCAGTGCTTGCTGGACACCATAGTTGAACGAAGGCCGACCGGTCAAGACCGGTCGGCTATGCCTGCTGTAGTTTTACATTTTAACTAGCCGACCGGTCAAGACCGGTTGGCTAAGCCTGCTGGACAATGTGCAATCTGATGGCCGACCAATCAAGACCAGTCGGTTGTCCATTATCTTAACTCACAGCAAGTCCCTTATAGAAAAACCTGTCCATCTGTTCTCAACACAGCAAGATAGTTGAAGTGATTGAGAGGCCTGGCCGCTGTTTAGACATAGCGAGCTTGCAGGACCAAGATTCTCAACACAACAGAGGATCACTTCAAGTTTATGAAGTGATGAGGTGCATAGGGTCCAATGTATGGACATATCTCCAATGTACTTCGCACCAGCCATGGTTCACAAGTCTGATCAACTTGTGCAAGGGTCGATGGGGATAAATTATGTGAGTCTTTTATGCCATTTCTTTGATGTTTTGGGATTCCTATGGTCAATCTATATGCAACTTACCTGGGATCTTGTTGCAGCATTAGCTTGAGCAATGGACGAAGCATAATCTTCAAGTCTTGATCTTCAATACTTCGACCGGGGCTCATACGACAAGACGCGACCAACCAACACGCCAATTGACAACAAAGTATGTACTAACAGCTCTGTGCACTTTAAAATCATTGGTTTACTTAATCTATGAAGAAGATGATCCTAGGAACTCATGAGATGAACTTTCACGATGCACACTAGGTTGAATTTGTTAGAGTTCTTCTATTCATCAATCAATCAACGGGAATTTCATGTAAACACTTCTTATGTTTTGAGAGTCCATGGTTGCAGCTTCTCCCACCTAATTTTTCCAAATTTTACGCTTGTACATCTTGGAATGGATAGAATCATGGGTTCTGAAGGAGAGTTGGGTTTGGAGGTTTGAAATTATTTCACGCAAGTTTTGCTCGGGACTAGCAAAAAGCTGGTTGGGGGGTGTGTTGAACCTCCAATTTATACATTGCATTGCCCATTACATGACATGATTTGCATGATTTTCACTAATTTAAAGGCCCATCTAACACATGTTTTGTGATTATAGGGGATGAGA
Source organism: Liriodendron chinense (assembly GCA_003013855.2). Classification (NCBI taxonomy): domain Eukaryota; kingdom Viridiplantae; phylum Streptophyta; class Magnoliopsida; order Magnoliales; family Magnoliaceae; genus Liriodendron; species Liriodendron chinense. The sequence continues at coordinate 1,234,125 of ML058462.1, read as the reverse complement.
GCGGACTTCATTCAATTAAGGATTAAAAGAAAGCATTTGGAGCTATTGGATGAAGGACAAAAGAGGACCGAAGAAAGAAGAAAGCAAGGAGAAGAGAAAGAAGGAAAAAAGAGGAGAAAAGAAAGAAAGATGAACAAGTTGAAGAGGGTCCGATCGGTCTTAACCAGTCGGCCAAGGGAGCCAGACCGGTCTTGACCGGTCGGCCACACAAGCTGATCAAAGAGAAGACCAGGACCGACCGGTCTTGACTGGTCGGCCATGTACACTGGAGGCTAGAATGAAGTCTGACCGGTCTTGACTGGTCGGCTATGCACGCTGGTCGTTTGATAAAACAAGCCCGACCGGTCTTGACCGGTCGGCTGTACTCCCTGGATTGTTTAAAAGACCAGTCCGACCGGTCTAGACCGGTCGACCCTGCGTAAATAGAGTTCTTTCTAAATTGGGACTCCGAAAACTGCTGCGCACTGCGTAACCTTTCGCAGATTCTGGATGTTTCTGACGCAAGGGAGCTTTCTTACTATAAAAGGACACCTAGGGGCTCTTCCTAGGGCATCAGAGAAGCTAAGGAACGTGGTTCTAAGGAGAGGAAGCTGTCGTGGAGCGTCTGCAACTCTCCTATTTTCGGTTATTCTAGTTTTATGCTTTTATTAAGAGTTTTTAGTTGTAGCATGAATATGCTCGGCTAGAACCTCTCAGCTAAGGCTGAGAGGTGAAGCTTGTAGCTAATTCCATGTTGGATTCAGTTTAATTCAAGTACTTTTTAATTCAAGTTTGGATTTTTCTCATGTTTTAGTTTCTTAAAGTGGTAGTTTGAGATGTTTAATGAGAGTTCATGTGCTCCGGACATGAATTCCTTGCAATTCTCTGAGATTATCATATAATGCTTATTTAGATTCTTATAGTAACCCTTGAGCAGGCCATAGTCCATAGACATGGCTGTTACTCCGCAGGCTATGGTTTTGAATTCTACATTAATTGAATGGACTAGAACTTGGAAGTTCAACTTGATTTGGATTGAATGTGTGTGAATGCTTTATTTTCCAACTAGATGAGAGATAGGACTTCAAATCTATTTGTGTTTTCTACTTGGATTGACTGAATTGACATGGGATTGCTACAAGTGGATCCTTGAAGGCCTTATTATTTATATCACTGATTTTCTATTAAGTTACTGTTTTAGTAAATTACCCAATTAAACCTGATTTTCTTCCAAAAACTGAGTTGCTGGAGTAGTTTAGAAGTTGTTTCTATTTTCCTGTGGATCGACCTCGGTCTTACCGAGATTTATTACTACATCGCAGCCTTACACTTGAGGCGAGCGAACAGGCACCAATCTGTTGACGTTAAATCTCATCACCAGATATTGGTCAGGGACCAACTTAAGCATCTGCCGTTAGATTTGAAAGATGATGATATGGATCCAAATATCGAGGGACCTGCAATTACCACCAAAAGGTTAGGACGACTGCCGGTGGTTCCGGCTGATGGTCCTCCGATGCCTAAGTCATTGACTGTAGGATAATGAAGGAGAGTAATTTTCTGTATTGTTGTATTTTTGCATACCTTTAATCATGACATGGAGGGGTATTTATAATATATATCCTTATCGTAATTGAGTAGAATCCTAACTTTGTCGAGATCTACCTCTGCGTAGGATGGATCGTGTATCATGGTTGGATACGTCATTACCTTAGAGATAAGCTGCGAGATTATCTACGTCACGCGGATATTTCTCTTATCAATAGGGAAGTGGATCCCATGACTTGCGGGACACGCGATTGAGCCTTGATTACTTGGGGAATAACGCTAATAATGCTCGGAGAGTAGTGGTCGGTCGGATGTGATTGATGAGTGATTGGAGAGCAATGGTTGGTAATAGGTGAAAGAAGTAGACGAGCATTAAAGCATAAGTTGAGCACTCGAGAGATTCCTTGATGTCGGCCGTTTGGGTTTATAAGGTCGGTCAGGTACTAAAGAGTGCCGACCGCTCGGGTTTAGCAGGTGACCGATCACTATGAAATACTGACGTAAATAATGCTGAATACTCGAGTGCGCGAGCACAAAGATAGAAAACATCAGTTTCCTTCTAATTGAGCCTTTGCTGTAAATAATGTTGAATCCTCTAGATGTACCCCACTTGTAGTTGTTATGGTAGTCATTCAATGATATTACGATCCTTTAATCCCTTCGCCTCCTTGGACATTTATTTGATAATCGCTTGTCACCTCCGCTTGACCTCTAGATGGCGTGCTCTAGTCAAACAATGCCAGTTGTCCCCCCTAGAGTATGCTCCACGTATTTCAATGGATTGCATGTGTGTTGTACACTCCTCTTGTAATGTCAAGTGTCTCCTTCTAATTGGTTCCTGTAGGGATCTTACTCTAGGATGTTAAGCCTTTAACAGGGTAACCTAATCTCTGATACCAATTGTTAGGGCTCAAATTTGCACCCATTATAAAGCAATATCCCGTGGTCTATTGACAATGATTTGGATCATTTTTGAGGCCGGGAAAGCCCTGAAAATGCCAGCACAACCCTGATCACTTGGTAGCGACCAAAATCCGTAAACAGCATTTCAAAGTGGAACTGGACATACGCTTCACCGCCAATTGATCCGGAATGTCCTAAAACCCCTAACCTGCAAGTTTCGAAGTCATCCGGTGCATATATTTACCTGTGCACCTCGAAATGCGTTTCGTCTTGGCCTGGAGCTGACCAAAATGGGTCTATAAGCCTACAGCTACCATTTTAGAGCGGAACTGGACATGCGCTTTACCTCTAAATGATCCGGACCGCCCCAAAACCCTTAAATAGCAAGTTTGAAGTCATTACGGTGCGTATTTCCATGCGCTCGCTCTCCAGAACAATGTTCCTATACGATAAGCCGACCCGGAGGCTTCAAATTAGGAAGGAAGTACCAAAATTGGCAACATCTGGACTTCCACACCCCATCCCGTTCATTCAGGAGGTCAATCCTAGCCAAGAAGTGGCTTGGCGATAGTGAGTGCATGTCTAGAAAAGGTAGCTGTCCTTTGGAGGTCTCCCGTCGGAGTTGAAATCTTGAAATTTTCTAAGTGCTGGAATCCTGAAAATCTGGTTAAGTAGTAGGAAAGCGCAGGCAAAGGACATGCGCTGGCCTCCCACCACATGCGCCTACACCTTATTGATGAAAGGGAGTGAATTGAATGCTTTTCTGGAAAGCGCTGGGAAATGCACCGGAAAAGGACATACGCCCGGACCATGCACATGCGCCCGGCTTCTTCTGCCACATGAGCTTGAATTTGCTTCTGCCACATGCGCCGGGAAATACCCGCCGGGCCAGACCTGAACCCTATTACCCGCGATAAATAGTGAAGTCACCTCATTCCATCAGCACGAGATCATCCCCTGCCGACCTCAGAGCGATGCAAGCACCACATGCGCCCGCTTTGTTTCCCCTCGCCAGATGCCTTGGCCGGAGTGGATTTCCTCACCGGAATCCCTCGTCGGAAAGGGATTTCCTCGCCGGAATCCCAAGTTCAGGGAGAAATCCTAAAAATTTTCTAAGTGCTGGGCACATGTGCCGGCTTATCCTCCACATGCGCCGGCTTTTCCTCCCACATGCAGTTGGCTTTTCTGGCAAAAAAATCCTGAATGTTCACTAAGTACAGGAGGGACATGTGCCCACTCTTTGGAGCCAGGCGCATGTGCACCACCACATGCGCTGGGATTGCTTCCCACCTCTCTCTTTTTTCATGAAAACAAGCCCCACATGCGCCCCGGAGATGGGACATGCGCCCAACTCCCCACCACATGCGCCTGTCAGCATGTACACCACCACATGCGCCTACATCAGCATCACATGCGCCTGCATACCCCCCTCCATGCGCCTGGACACTGGTTGGAGGGGTGAGCCTTCAATCGTGTGGCCCGCCTTCGTCCGAGATCGGATTTTGATGAAACCGCCTCTCCTAGATGTATCTCGATGAGATCTATCCATCCATCGGATCAAATTCTCCAACCGTCAATGATAAATGCCCCAAATCAGTGTTTTGGTCCAAAATGACCAACACTTAGCCAATTTGGCAGCCCCGAAAATCCCTCCGAAAGAGCAAAAAATGGCTGAAAACGAGAAGAATCGGGCGGAATTGGACCGAGCCCGAGAGGGAAACTTTTCTTCTACATGAAATGATACACCATAATCATGCACCGCGATGAGGTTATCCGATCTCAGGACTCTTGAATACCCTAATCTAGCGGTCGGCGGGCCCGTTACTCATTTCCAGCCCTGGGAAGTGCCCTGTTGGCCCGAAAATCGACTTTTGCTAAGTAAATCGGAACGCGATCGCACTGCGATCTTCGTGGACATAATCCACCCCTTTTCAAAGATGGTTATCGATAATACTCACTGATTTCCCTAATCAGACCGCAAACAGGTCCACTACTTAGTCATTTTCAGCCCTTGGAAGTGCCATGTTGGCTTGAAAATTGACTGATGCCATATGAAATCAACCGCGATCTCAAAAGACGCCGAGGTAAAGCTGAAGTACTCAGGCTATCCAACAGTCGAGTTAAGCATTTACGGGGCACCGATCCCTATTATTCGTAAGAAATTGGCATTTGTGGGTACACATTAGACCCTATACTTAGCCGTTTGCAGGCATCGGAGACAGCCAATCCAGCCTATTGAATATTAAAACCCTCAAAAGATCTTGGCTCGATAAAGCCTATTTGATCCCAAAAAGATCATTGGAAAATACTGAAAAGAAAGAATGTTCTCGAAGATGAGTCGCCCGACTCCAGAAGAAACTCATTTACTTTACTGTACAAAGCTCTATTCGTCCTGGATAAAGGTCCGAGGCTAAACCTAAGGGGTTATGGTTACCATGAGAAACCACAAACAAAAGAGTTCAAACTAACCTTGAAACATCCTGCTATGGATTGCCACTATAAAAAGACAGCCGATGCCCTACCCATCGACAACGGGTTCGTCGGTTGAGCTGATGAGGCAGTTGCGGATTGCTTTCCTAAGGTCACCTGTTCACAGTAACAAGCGCGGGCCCAGAGTTGCACCACTCAATTAAAAACCTCGTTCGGGAACGTTGCAGAGTGCTCTCGTAAGGTCACCCGTCATAAAAATACAGGCGCGGGCCTTGGGTTATGCCGACCAACATTCGAGGATAGTGTATTCCAGTGGTCACCTGTTCACAGTAACAGGCGTGGGCCTAGAGTTGTACCACTCGAATCCTGACAGTCTCTCAACCCGGACAGTCCGAAAGAAAATGGGACATAGACATCCGGCTTGTCTAATAAATGTGGCTCAGTCCATAACAAGAAAACAAAGGTCTATACGACCATGAACTCAAGACCATAATCCCCGGCGGATTAGTCTTTTGCCTTCTAATCAAGGGTGATCAACCGTTGATGTAATTAAAAGCTCGTGACCAGTATCACAGCCTGGAATGTAAAAGATCTCAGAATCTCTGAAATAAAATTTGCCTTGCGATATCACTCTCTTGTGTATACTTTGTGATTGCTTATGATTGTCTATGAATGTCTCTATACTCAAAATTCCCCTAGAATAAAGAAACACAGGAAAAAAGGACTGCTGACGAGCAGTTGACTCTTTTTCTAAGTTCTAACAAACTGGCAACTCTGCTCGGGATTATTCAATACCCGAATCTCTGGTTATTTCTGAGTAAATAGACATTCTGTGATGAATCATTTGTAGACACTAACGTGTATATGAGAAAGGCTACCGCAAGGAGAAACGTTCGGCGCCTTCACGGGCGCCAAATTGGCGAATCTCAACGGGAACGTTCTTCCCTTCATCTTTAAGGCAAAAGAATTTTGAAGCTTTACATAGCATGCATGTAGTTCGTACTTGTATGTTTCTGTCTATCCACTGTCGAGCCGTATCGTGATTGGTAAGGTCGCGTCCCCTCTCTTCTCCAAGTGCGCAGAATATTCTAATGCGTGTATGACTGTGCAGAGAGAGAGAGAGAGAGAGAGAGAGAGAGAGAGAGAGAACCAAACAAATGGCATCTATGATGATCTTCCTAGCATCTGGAGGATTCTACTTCCCCCATTTGGCAGCAACCACTGAAGCCGGATTGCAGATTGTGCAGAAGCGTAGGCCAGTCAAGAGGACTGAGAATAAGAAAGTTATTCCAGCTGAGACAGGGATGACAGCAAGGGTATAGGGCAGAACAGAGGGACGGTGGAAGCCTGTCTACAGGGTCGACGCCCGCAACTCCAGCAGAACCACCGTGTCAGCCAGACCAGAGTTCTCCTTGGCCAATATTGACTTCCCAGCGATACCGAAGATAGCACTGTCAACCAAGATGTCGAACCGATTCACTGTCGGACAATCGACTGAGACGACGATGAAGACAACCCCTACTGAAGCCGCCGTGATCAAGACAAGGCCGCAGTGAGAACAAGTAATGATGGTGTAGGTCACCGAAGGAGAGGCGAGTGAGCGATACCCAGAGCTGCCTCCAATCCAAGAACAGATAGATGAGATTATCCAGGTCTAAGAGGACACAGCCAGAGAGATGAGAGAGATGAAAGAAGCACTATTGGCTCTAGTTGCCCAGGGGGCAAACAGAAGCTCAGCTGTACCCACTCGACAGTCTGTGGAGGAATGCCAGGGGGTAGCAGGAGAACCAGCTGCCGCCGAACCACAAGCTCACCCGAGAAACATTGTGTTCGGACGAGTGCCGCCATTGCCATCTTAAGCCATGAGAGAAGAACTGTCTCAGACAGTTGCGGACCTGATGTGTCAGGAAAGAGAAAAGGAGAAGAGAGGAAAATATGTATACCGGGTGCCGTACTTACCTGAGGTTGACGACCTCCCATTTCCCAGCAATTTCAAGCGTCCGGACTTCCCTAGATTCGATGGCAGAGGTGAAAGTGCGTCGGGTGGTCTAACTTGAAACCCTATGCATATGTGGAAGCGTAAGAGCAACTAGAATTATGGCTAAACCTATAGGAGGGGGGTGATTAGGACCTTTTTGAAATTCTTTTCGCCTACTTATATAATTCAACAAATCAAACTAAGTAAGCAAGAACACTTCGGCTTTCAAGCCTAAGTGGGTCCAATCACAAGACTAGCATATGATTAAGCAATAAACAACCTAGTCTAAAGCATGCATAGGTAATCAAAATATTTACTAATCAAGCTCCTAACCTATGCAACCTATGTAGACTTATGAGAATGGATCAATGAGCTCAAGTCTACACAACTAGTGAAAGTACATCTTGTGTGTGGATGTGCCTAACAAGTGCCTAGCATACATTCCTATCAAGCATTCATAATTAGACAATTAAACTAACAATGCTAAGATATTAATGTGCTCAATTCAATCACAAACACAAGCATGTATAGTGGTTCGACTACTTGTCTACTCCACTCCCGGCTCAAGTACTCAACACCTTTGAGCACACCGGCATTCACTATCAGAGGTTTTAAATGAGGTTCACCTCTCAACCTTCACACGGAGGTTTTACCGGTTCACCTCTCAACCGTAACCGGAGTTTTGGACAAAGGGCTAACTCTCAACCCAAACAGAGTTTTGGACATAGGCTAACTCTCAACCCGACGCACATTTGCTCCCGTGTCGAAGGCTTCCCCTTGGAGACTTAGTTTAGGCCTGGCTAACGGGCCAAGGAACAGCTGACGTCCATGAATTTAGGCTGACTAACAGGCCAAGGATTGGCTAATGACCCTAGATCGAGTTTGACAAACAAACTCTAAATGGACACTCAAAAAGAACAACCTTACTTGTCGGATGAGCCCCATGTTTAGCGCCGGTTCGGGTTGCTTGATCTCCGCTCTCCAGTGCTTCAATCAGCTTCCCTTGCTCCCTCGATCGTGTCACCGTTGCGTCGCCAATGCCTCAGCCACACTCGATCAAACACCATGCATGTGATGCCTTTGAGATGCCCAAGGTGATGGGAGGATGGTTGAATCTCCTACATGGGATATGTAGCTTGTTCTAACTAGGAGATTCACCTAGAGGGTCTTCTAGAGGTCTTGGACAAGGGATATGCCTATATGGAATAGTGTCTCACCTCTATAATTGAAAGAGGAATCAAGTCATCTCTAGTTTGCATTTGAATGCCCTCACTTGTGTTTAAACACAAGGGATATGACTTGAAAATCCTCCTCTTTGAGGCCTTATATGATGTACAAAAGGTGTGGGGAATAGGCTCTCAAAACCCTCTCTTACAGCCCTCAAAATGAGCCAAGCCCTTATATAAAAAAGTGTGCAACGGACACAAAATGGGCAAAAAACGGCTAGTGCCGATAGGTCGTACGACCGGTCGGCCAGGGGCCACGACCAGTCGGCTATAGGCCATATTGCAGACAAAGGTTGCTGTCTTGAGGTGGGGAGACTGTCTGACCGGTCTTGACCGGTCAGACCAGCCTAGCCGACCGGTCACTACCGATCGTCCCTATGGCCTGCACAATAGTTTGTTGTTTCAACTAGACTGACTGTCCGACCGGTCTTGACTAGTCGGCCAGGGGTCCACGACCGGTCGTGACCGATCGGACAGGCCTGGGTTCAGCCCACTGTTTTGCTGACCCATCCATTCTTCAACCCTCTGCAATGGCCAAGGTTTGGGTGCACTCTTGGGACACCTAGGGCCAAACTATGATGACTAAGAGTATTCCTAAGATGTTCAAGGTCATCAAAGAAGTAAAGGGATGGGTTTTGGTCAAGGTCAAGGCACATCAAGGCATCACTTTTACCTGGTTCTTCTTCCTTGATGCAGCGGGGCCACTGAGTCTTCGGTCTTCAGTCTTCATTGGGCTCAACCGACACTAGACTCACTGACGTAAGTGATTGACAAACAAGGTGCACTAGTATGCCACAGAAAAGTGCACTAACAAGAGGATCGCCAGAGGAACACATGGCTCAATTCATGATAATGATGGGCAACCTGTCGACAATTCCCCAGTACTATCTCAGATTGTTTGGCTCGACACTCACGAGCAAGGCATTCCAGTGGTATATGTCACTGCCCGCAGGGTCAGTTAAGTCCTGGGAGCAGATGCAGGACCTGTTCATCTCCAAATTCTTCTCTACCGAGCGAGAAGTCTCGCTGACAGATTTAGCCTTAGTTCATCAAAGGCAAGGAGAGTCGGTCAAGAAGTTCATCGACAGGTGGGGGACTATAGCAACACAGTGCCGGGAACTGCCCAGCGAATCTGAGCAAGTCAAGATGTGCATGCAGGCCATGGATGCGATGATTTCATTTGGCTTATCTGGACACAACTTCTCGACATTTCGAGACCTAGCTACGAAAACCCACCTGGTGGAAGGAGCCACGTTCAGAGCGCAGTTCAAAGTAGAGAAACCCAGAAGAGAAGCCAGAAGGATGATAATATCTAACTATGTTGATAAAGGGAAGGGTTCGAATGACAGGAAACGCCCGAACACCGAGCGTAGAGTTGAGGCCAGGCCAGTGACCGCGACTCAAGACAAAGGCAAGAGTTTTCAGAGGCCGCGACATCTTACGGTAGAAGAGCACAATCGACCAAATAGACCTTATACCTTCGACATGGAAGATCTGGTTCCGATCATGGAACAGCTGGTCGAAGAAAGGTTGATAAGACTGCCAGAATGCACACGCCCGGAGGAAGCGAAGATGGTCGATCATCCCAGCTACTGCAGGTATCATCGTGTGACCAGCCACAAGACTGCAGACTGCTTTGTCTTAAAAGGAAAGATCCAACGGATGAATAACGACGGCACCATCAATATGAAGGCAGAAGAGGCGAGCCGAAACACTGAGACAGTGGTGTCTGCCCTCCCTGTACCAGTTCAAATTCGAACGACGAATCCGTTCCCGGAACCAGAAGAGCCATGGACACTTGTGAGCAGCAAGAAGAGGCTAGAGAACAAAAGAAGACTCTTGGAAAAAGAGAGGAAGATGAAGAACAGAATGGGAAGAAGAAATGTTGGACAGAAACAGCCATGTGCACAGCCCGTTCAGTGCGCCATGGTCTCAGTGGTCGCTTAGCCAGGGGCCGGTGACGAGGACCAAGTCCTAGAGAGAGGAGAAGTCAATGTAGTGGCTCTGCGGTCAGGAAAGCAGGTCGTACAGAGAGAATTCCCGAGGCGACCAGACCCTAGAAGAACGAACGTGGTCATAGGTGAGCCATCAAGGACACCTTGAGAAAAAGAACCGACAGAAGCAGTCAACGAGCCAGCAGCTGATCAGCGAGATCATGCTCGAGATAAGGCACCGGTGATTTATGATGTGGTGTCTCATCTGAAGAAGGTCCCAGCCCGACTCAGCATCTACGATGCCCTGTGCCTTTCGAAGAAATATCGAGAAATGTTGCTCAATGCATTGCTCGATCAAGAAGCTCGTGAGGTTATGATAGCAGAGATTGAGTCAGAAATGGAAGAAATGAAGATAACGGGAACTGAGGATCGACCCGCAGAACAGGTCACGCAGATCGATCGATCATCCATGATCACATTCTCTGAAGAAGACAGAACGATCAACTTGACAGACCACAACCGCCCATTGATGGTGACAGGTCTCATCCGAGACATAGAGATTCGAAGATGCATGCTGGACGACGGGTCCACTGTGAATATTATGTCCCTGAAGACATTGCAGCAGTTCGGTTTCAGACAGACAACACTTTGACCAAGCGCCATGGTTATTCAAGGGTTCAATCAGGACGGTCAGTGTGTCCTAGGGTCCATTACTGTCATGCTGGAGATAGAAGAATTGAGTACTAAAGTCACCTGTCAGGTGATCGATGCGATGACGACATACAATATCTTATTGGGACGACCGTGGCTTCATCAATACGGTATCATTCCCTCGACATAGCATCAATGCTTCAAGTACAATAGGGATGGCGTCCAGTATAGAGTGGCGGCAGACCCGAGGCCGTACTCCGTCACTGAATCCTTCCTAGCAGATGCGCAATACTATCAGGAGAGCGACGGAGCTGAGACCGCCAGAAAAGCTAACGAACCAACAGAGGTGGCACAGGGGGCAAAACACCATGGTGAGAATCCAAGACAAGCGAACAAAGCTCCGTGAGTGGTCGCTGAAGCGACAAGGGCTCACGGAGGAAATCTGTTACAAAGGAAGAAGTTTTACCTGATCCCGAAGCACCTCCGGAAGGAAGGGCAGTCAGTGTTGAAACAGATGACAAGCCAACAAATGAGCGTGTTACAATCCAGTTTCAATATGCCGGTGCCAAAGGTTGAGAAGATTCATCCCTTCCCTAAAGCTCCGAGCCAGTTCTACGTGTCGCCGACAATGGGAGCCAGACATGAGATAAGGTTTCAGGATGGACTCCGCAACCCGTTGCAGATCGAAGAGAACGAGAAGAGAACGCCGGTAGAGACACCGCCCATTGAAGAAGAAAGATATAACAAGGTCAGTAGAAACATTATGAGAAATATGGGGTTCATTTGTTTAGAACCGCCAGCTCGGAAGGCATGCTAGCACCCTTCAAAGTAAAGATGAAGGTATACAGAGGAAAAGAAGCCCTGGGGGTAGGATGTGAGATCAGGCATATTAACATGGTGATGATTAGTCTCGTGGAAGAGGTGAGGCCCGCTGGACCGAATGAAGTCATACAGCCGAGTGCCGCACCAGAGCAGATCGAAGATGGAGGTCAGCCCACGATAGATGAGCTACAAGAAGTCAATTTGGGGACCACTGAGGAGCCGAGGAATACTTACATCAGCAAGAACATTCTAGAAGAAGAGAGGGAGAGCTACATTCAACTCCTGAAAGAGAACAGAGATGTGTTCGCATGGACCTATTCTAAAATGCCAGGACTGAACCCGGCAATCGCGATGCACAGGTTGAATATTGCGAAGGAGAAGAGGTCAGTCAAACAACCACAGAGGCGCTTCCATCCTAACATCATCCCGAAGATAGAAGAAGAGGTGAAGAAGCTGCTTCAGGCCGGGTTTATTAGGGAAGTTCAATATCCCAAATGGATCTCGAACATAGTACATGTGAAGAAGAAAAGCGGTCAGATCCGGGTGTGTGTTGATTTCCGCAACCTGAATGAGGCTTGTCCCAAAGATGACTTTCCTCTACCCATCCTGGATCTCCTGATCGATAGCATGTCAGCATATACGACGATGTCCTTTATAGACGACTACTCAGGGTATAATCAGATCCGAATGGCTCCAGAAGACGAAGAGTCCACTACCTTCCACACATCTCTCGGGATATTCTGTTATCGGGTGATGTCGTTTGGGCTGAAAAATGCGGGTGCCATGTATCAGAGAGCGATGCAGGTAATCTTCCAAGACATGATGCACAAGCATGTGGAATGCTATGTTGATGACCTGGTAGTGAGGTCTGACGGCAATCAACAGCATCGTGAACATTTGAAGTTAGTATTTCAGAGGTTGAGGAAGAAGAGCCTCCGCATGAACCCGTTGAAGTGAGCCTTTGGGGTGCCCTCTAAAAAATTCCTTGGCTTTGTCATCAGCCATCTGGGAATCGAGATTGACCCCGGGAAGATCAAGGCGATCCGAGAAATGCCTCCTCTGAAGAATTTGAAAGAGCTGAAGAGTTTCCAAGGGAGAGTCACTTACTTGCGGCGGTTCATCTCGAACTTTTCAGGTCTCTGCCAGCCTTTCTCTCAGCTGAACAAGAAAGACGTCCGCTTCGAGTGGGACGAAGCGTGCCAGAAAGCCTTCGATTCCCTCAAAGAGTTACTCGGGAAAGCTCCAGTTCTCGCAGCGCCAATCGAGGGAAAGCCTCTAATACTATATGTAGTAGTGGGAGAGAACTCACTGGGGGCACTGCTCGCCCAGAAGAATGAAGAAGGAAAAGAGAATGCTCTGTACTACTTGAGCCGCACGCTCGTTGGTGCTGAGTTTAATTACTCACCTGATTGAGAAGATATGCCTAGCCTTGATATTCGCTGTGAAGAAGCTGAGACATTACTGCCTGTCATACCAGATTACACTGATCTCCAGAGAAAATATTATCAAGTTCCTGATGAATCGACCTATGTTGTCTGGGAGATTAGCCAAATAGGCCCTACTGCTATCCGAGTTCTACATTACGTATTTGCCATCTCGAGCTGTTAAAGGGAAGGCGATAGCTGATTTTCTAGCAGCCCACCCGATACCGGATAACATGGAAATGGAATGTGATCTGCCTGATGACCAAGCCATGATGGTAAGGGTCATGAGGCAGTGGCGGATGTATTTCGACGGAGCCTCCAGAGCTGCAGGATCAGGAGCCGGTGTGATCTTCATCAGTCCTCAAGGCGACTTATTGCCCTACTCATTCACAATAGTGCCGTCGTGCACAAACAACGAGGTAGAGTATCAGGCCCTCATCATTGGGTTACAGTTGGCACGAGACATGCAAATCCGATCACTACAGGTATACGGTGATTCTCGGTTAGTTGTGGGACAGCTTATGATGGAATATGAAGTCCGCAAGCCAGAGCTGTCATCTCTTTGCCATCAGGCCCGAGCCCTATTCGATCATTTTCGGGACAGTACAGTGTCACACGTCCCAAGAGCTGAAAATTCTCAAGCAGATGCATTGGCTAACCTGGCCGCGGCTCTCGCGCACCCAGGGGGCAGCCCACTTCAAGTCACCATCGAAGAAAGGAGGATACTGCCATCCTTCACAACAGCCGAGAATGTCACGAGTGCAAGCCCCGTACATTGCTTTGAGATCACAGAAGAAGAAGATTGGAGAAGACCATTATCTGATTACTTGAAATACGGGTTCTTGCCTGAGGATCCGCAAATGCGCACTCAAGTCAGAAGGCGCGCCAGCTCATTCGTCCTCTTAGAAGAAGTACTATATCGACGCTCCAGCGACGGAATGCTATCAAGATGCCTGGGCTGAGAAGAAGTTCATGATACGCTGAGAGAGGCGCACGGAGGAGAATGTGGTGCCCACCAAGGCGGCCGGAAACCTACATCATCGAGTGCAGCACATGGGCTATTTTTGGCCCACCATGGTGAAAGACGCGATGGACTACGTCAGGAAATCCATCAGTGTCAGATACATGCCGACATCATACACGTGCCTCCAGAAGAATTGCATCAGTCAGTGATGTCTTGGGCTTTTGCGGCCTGTGGTATGGATGTGATAGGCCCCATTAGCCCCTCTTCCTCTCAAGGGCTCCAGTACATACTGGCGGCAACAGATTACTTCTCTAAGTGGGTTGAGGCTGTGGCCTTGAAGAATGTGAAAGCTAAACAAGTGGAGGGTTTCATCCGCAACGCCATCATCTACCGACACGGTATTCCCGATCGGATTGTCACGGATAACGGCACGCCCTTCCGAAATGCTGTGATCGACAAGTTGTGTGCCAAGTTTAAGATCAAGCATTGCTACTCAACACCTTATTATCCTCCTGCAAACGTGCTTGCTGAGGCATTCAACAAAACCATCGTGAAGGTTTTGAAGAAAACGGTGGTAGAGAATAAGAAAGATTGGGACAAACGGTTGCCCGAAGCGCTCTGGGCATATCGTACCACGCACCGCACGGCAACGCGGGCTACTCCCTATTCACTAGTATGTGGCACGAAGGCCATTGTCCCAATGGAAGTTCAGGTCGAGTCCCTGCGAGTCGCACTTCGGAACTCCCTAACAGATGAACTTAATGCCGAGCACAGGATGGTGGAGCTCGATGCCTTGGACGAGAAGAGGCTCGCGGCACAACAACCGCTAGAGATGTACTAGAAGCATATCACGACAGCGTATGACAAGCGAGTCAGGGGTAGATCCTTCAAGAAGGGTGACTAGGTACTTGTAATGAAGCGACCGACAGCCGCGCACACTACAAAGAGCAAGTTCGACCCTAAGTGGGACCCGATATGCATCGTAGAAGAAGTCTACTCCAATGGGGCCTATCGTTTAGTGAATTTCGACGGTGGCGGAGCCGGTTTTGCAATTAATGGCCATTTTCTGAAGAAATATTACCCCTAACGGTTAACCTGTTACTTCCTTTTACATAAATGTTAGAAATGTAAACTCTCCAAGAGAGGGAATGTAATAAGTGAGGATGGAAACAGAAAATGAGATGGAGTAGAATACAGTAGGTAAGCCTGTAGTTACAAATGCTTATCAGTTGCTCCATATTCTTGCAAGTCTTCCTTGCCCTTGCTATGGAGAAATAACCAAGAAAGACCATTCGTCTACGACACAAGCGTATCCTGAGTTTAGAAACCCAGGACACTCCCGAAATCGACGACAAAGGGAAGTATTACTCTTTTCATTTCATTCTACATTCATCACTAATTAGAATTGTGATTATTACTGTTATTATTGCAAAACCATTCTAACACACATCACACGAACATAACATGATAGAAAAGTAATTGCTATTGTCATTTCATTTAATAAAAGTTTGGTTGACATCTTTTCGACGACGTATACATGAATGGTCAAAAGGTAAGTATCTCTTACACCAACTACAAAATTTTCTAAAGGTAAGATCCTATGAACATTTCTATACATTTGAAGTCAAGAAAGAGAGCATCGGGAGCGAAAGATCAAAGCTTCTCCAAACATCCCGATATTAGCCTGATCACGGCCACCCTGGCAGTTTCCATCGCTGACTTTGCTGCAGATAACACCTCCGCATGATCGGGAACATGTTGAAGTTTAGCAGTCAAATCTTCCAACTGCTTGCGCGCTGCTTCGCCCTCACTTTCGAGCTACGTGACCGCTATCTGACCCTAAGCAACCACTGACTCGAGACGGGCAGCTTCAAAGCTCACGGCGATCTTCTCCACCTGCAGACGCTCAATCACAGCATTGATTTCAGCTATACGACCCAAGCACCCTTCATACTGTGTCTTATTATTTTATAAGGACTCTCGTGCAGTTCGCCATCGAATGCGCGTGGTGTTCCACTGCAGGTCCCAAAGACTCCGCAATCCTCCGCTTCTCCTCGATAGCAGGATCGAGCTCGGCACGATTGACAGCCACTACGTTTGTGAGGGAGCTTTCGAACGCAGAGATGTGATTGACAACCACGAGCGCATCAGACCCAACTACTTTGACACAAGCTTCCAGCGCTTTCATGCTAGCGCCCAGCATATGCCATTCTCGTGGATCGGCCAACGCCTTTGCGAGGCTAGACAACAGGCCCTTTAGCACGCTCTGACCAAAACAATCTAAATGTTCAAATGTAGGAATGTCCGGCATCATAGCAATGGCGACGTCAGAATCGACGGCAGCTGCAAGAAAGAAGCAAGACAAACAAATGATGCGTTAGCAAAAATGAAAGCAGAAACTACAAGTCATAATCTACTGTAAAGTGCGAAGGAGTCGTACCAGGAATGGCAGGAAGATCAACAGCAGGCTCCAAAGGTCCCGCAATGCATGTCCCGGAATCAACAACTGTTTTCAAAGCTTCGCCCGGCAGTTCAATAGTCACAACCGGAGACAATGCGAAGGAAGTGGCAGAGGCAGGTATTGACTTAATAAGATCTGTAGAAATAAGATAATAATAACAAAATATGGTTAGTATGATTATGTTGGAATCGAAGAAGAAAAGTACAAAGCAGAACCACAATCGCATTTCTTACCTTGTGCTCGCGGAATGTCGGGTCCGACTTCGACCGCAGCAGAGTGTGATGTATCCATGATCTCCAACTCGACAGGACAAGTCTACTTGCAATGAACAGCCTGATGGAAGGACCGAAGAAGGATCGATGTTCCCCTCACATATCTCAAGCCCAAGCGTGGATTCCTCGGCGTTATCAGCACGAACGGGCAAACAAGGATGAACATCCGTCGACAACCTCGTAGTTGGTGTCATGACAGCCTGAGGAACGAAGACTAAAGGCTGGGAAGAAGGTTGGACCCTGGCATTGTTGTAGAGTTGTGCTTCGAGCCCAGCCATGGCAACATCATCAAGACCACCCGCACCCTCGACTCCGGCGTCGTTATCATAATAGTTCGCGAGGGAACCATCGTTGCTGTGATCATTGGCACGATCCATTCCCCAGTCGTCACCAGAATAATCCACAGGTTCATCTTCAAGCTGCGACCGCGAATCATCGAGGCATGCCGCTCCATAGCCGTCACCAGCTTCAGAACCTCCTTCGGCATTGTCCCCCTCAACATCTGCAGGCTCGGATCACCTCTGTCACGATTATTGACAACCCTATCTTCTTCGTCTGCAATCTCCTCTGTAGCACCAGACCGAAGCTCACCTTCTTCGTGACTATCGGCAACAGTCGCACCTGCAGCTACTTCTGGAGGATTGATTTGCAACGATGGATCCAAGCTCCCCCACTTCTTGATATGTAACATTTCTGCCTTTCTTAAGTTTTTCTCAGGAGCTGACGGGGGAACTCTTGGTGTGAGTTTTATCTTGACTCTCAGCTGATCTCTTGCACAGCCCGGTGGAAGATCGTCAACGCAATCATCAGAAGGTCTAACTCCTGTCATGCCTTTCATAGGCTCCCCCTCTTCGACAGACGAAGGAGCAGTCTCTGCCGGAGGACGCGAAGATCCGACCTCTTACTGACGCCTCTGTATAGGGACCCCGAAGCAATACCATCCGTCCAACGCTCCATCTTCTTTCCTATGAGTGATCGGCACGTTCAAGGAAGTCAGATGGCTGGTACCAGGAACTCCGACGGCCTCACGCTGCTCACGAAGATAACCGAGACCGTCCTCAGGAACGTCAGTCAACCTCGGAGGAGAGAGATAGAGAGAGAAATCGACAGGCTTGGCATCCCGGATGCGCGCGTACTGATGTCCCCACCATCTCATCCAACCATAAGAAGTTGCGAGACGTCGACTACCGCCAGGCAACACGAACCTCGCGCCAGTTCGCGTCAGAAAAAGTTGGTCCCACATCCACTCCCAATGGACAGGACCCATGCCATATGCCCGTTCTATCCTTGTCACGCTCGGAAGAGTCGATGGAACACCCTGATCGTAGCCGAACTGTCTGGTGAACCTACTCGGATAATAAGACTCGCACTAGAACTCCATGCCTTCGTGGAACAGGAGAGAGGCGGTTCGGATCGATATCAGGAATTCACTATCAGAAGAGTCAACCGAATCCTCATCATTGACGACTTCGATATCTTCATCAATAATGGAAGTGGGAAAATGGTAGAAGTCAACTTCATTCTCACTGCAGATCCTTGAAGACACCCATTCTGGCGTCTTAAGCACTATCTTAGCCTTCATAAACCTGATAAGAGGCACTCGGTCCGGAAAGAAATAGGCATGAGGCTTCATGCAATATACCCACGAGAAATAAATGCCTAACCAGCCGCAGAAATATGCCATGGGCAATAGGCTGCATCCATTCCGTCAGTAGGTTTGTCCAGATTACTGGCAACATAACCAAACGCCCTATATATGCTGCAAAGTACAGGTGGCGCTATAGCAAGACGTTGACCACTGGTAAGGGAACCCGCCATGACAAAGCAAGAAACCCTGACGCCATCAGCACTCTTCGAGCTGGGAAGCGTTGTTCGCTTCCCCAAGTGTAGGGTTGCGATGTAGTAATAAACTCGGTAAGACCGAGGTCGATCCACAGGGACTACGTAGGATCTCACAAATTCATCTACAAGTGTCTATTTAAGTCTACTAATCAGATTATTGTATGAAGTTGATGTGAGTGACAAAAGCTGAATTAAATCGAAAGTAATTAATTATAAGAAGGCACTAGGGGTTCAGAGAATCCACTTGTAGCAATCCTTGATGTTCAATCCGCTGTGGTTTCTTATTCTCTCAACTAGAATCGACATTCCTGTCTATCTAGTCGGATGATAGAGCTGTTAAACCAAACATTCTGTAATATATAAGTTCTATGTATAAGATTCACTCAATGTAGGCCGAGCTGAGCATGCTCAATTGCATAGGTCATTCCCCTTTCCTATAAGTCCAGTTCTCAATCATAACCATCCTCAAGTCCTCTCACAAGACAAGGCTAGATCAGGATTTGAACTGGATTCAAATCACATGCACAGTCATTACATATTCCAGAAAATCAACAAAAATAGAACTTTGGCATGAAGTCCCTTCATAAAGAGCTTAGTACTAGAGCGCACTCCGATTCCTCAGATCATACAGGTCTAGACCGTTACAAACGAATTAAGAAGATAAGTAATTCATCCAAACATCCATGAGTCATCACAAGACTAAGAAAAATTACTTAAAAACTTGTATAAACTTCAAACCTTAGTTCATAATCATGAATTCCATACTTAAACCACTTAACTCCGAATTAAAACATCTTGGATCCACTACAAGCTTCACCTCGTAGCCCTAGCTAAGAGGTTTAGCTGCTCATGATCCAAGGAAACATGAAACAACTACAAAAAGCATGAAAATAGCAAAGCAAACCAAAAGGAGTTGTGAAACTCCAATCTCCACTTCCACAGTCTCCAACCTCTCTTGAACCCTTCTAGGATACCTTAGGAACGATCCCTAGGTGTCCTTTTATAGTCTGGAAGCTCCACAACTTCGGAAGAATCGAGAAAGTGCGTAACACTTACGCAGCGCAGAGAAAATCGGGATAAAATTAGCAACTTCTAAGTCAGTACGCATGGCCGACCGGTCATGACCGGTCGGCCCTTGTTTATCCTTAGTCCAGCAGCCATATCCGACCGGTCTTGACCGGTCGGATGTCTTTATTAACGTTCTAGCAAGTGTGGCCGACTGGTCAAGACCGGTCGGGCCTATTCAACATTGGTCCAGCAAGCATGTTCGACCGGTCATGACCGGTCGGACGCCTTCAGCAACTCTCCAGCAACAATGACCGACCGGTCATGACCGGTCGGTCCTCTTCAGTAATATCCAAACCTGCATGGCTGACCGGTCACTGACCGATCTGGCTTCCTTGGTCGACCGGTCACGACCGGTCAGCCTCTTTTCTTTTTGTTTTCTTTCTTTCTTTCTTCTGCTTTCTTTTCTTCTTTACTTCTTTCTTTCTTTTCTTCTTTGGTCCTCAAATGTTCTTCATCAGAATGATCCTAAATGAACCCCTTTTGTCTTCAATTGAGTGGAGCTCCCTCTCAGTCCTGTAGTCACAAAACATGCATTGGATTAGCCTATAAACCATACAAACCTTGCACAATGAGTGATGAATTGGGGGTAGAATATGCACAATTAAGAGCTCAACACACCCCCCAACCAGCATTTTGCTAGTCCCGAGCAAAACATGCGTGAACTAATCCCATCCTTCAAAACTCAACTCTCTTTCAGAAACCATCCTTCTATACATTCCAAGGTTCATAAGTGTAAGATTCAGAAAGATTAAGCGTCAAAGGTTGGAACCGTAAATCCTCAAAATATAATGAGCATTCATATGAAATTCTCGCTGATTGGTTGATAAATAGAAGAACTTGAACAAATTCAACCTAGTGTGGGTAGTGAAAATTCATTTCACGAGTTTCTAGGTTTATCTTCTTTATAGATCAACTAGACTATAGGACTCAAGGTACATAGAGCCACATCAAGCCAATGACAGGAATTTGCCTTACCGTCCTTCCGACGACTTTCACACTACGTCCCATTTCCGGCTTTGGTTACGGGTAGACCATCCCCCGGTTGGTAGTAGGTAGCCCTAATCGGAATTTTCCACCGTTTTTTCCACATTCCCAATTTCATCCTTCCTTTTCCTTTTTTTCTTTTTAAATTAGATAGGATTTTTACAAAATCCATATCTTTCATTATTTTCCCATGGACAAGGATGGACAAAGTACCCCGGCCAGATTTCTCAATATCTTAATTCAAAGTCTAGCTAATCCATAAATCATATAATCCCTTCAACTCATGAAAATCGTGTAATGTGAACTAGGTGTAAAAGTGTTCAGGTTTTCTATCAATCACAAAAATAGGGGAGTTCACAAATAAAAACCATTATGCTATGAGGAATTCCAGACATCCAGCCCCATACACTGCATATCTCTTCCTCTTATGCTCATATCAACTTGAATGCATAGAACCGGTGTTTTCCAAAAGAGTTTCAAATGTTTGACAAATCGAAAAATTTCCACATAATTGCTTGAAATGTTGCAAAACGCTGGATTCATCCAAGCGATCCTACACCCCCTAACCAAATCTTGCATTGTCCTCAATGTAAAAGATGCGCAATGAGCAAAACATGAGAGCAATTTGAAAATAAAAGGGAGTGAGGAATGATAGTACCTGAGAGAGTGAAAAGTGGAAATCTTCCTCCTTCTACCAAACCTATGAAAACGAAAATAAAAGCAGCACAATCCTAATCCTAACTATTCTATACCTCCATCAGACTAGGAGATCAATCGTCCTGATACACAGGATCATTCAAAGGTATGGACATACCTTCTGAAGGGAATTTCTCAAAGAACGGCTTTAATCGCTGCACATTTACTTTAAAAATGTTGCCGTTCCTTGGATTCAACAGCTCGACAGTCCCATATGGATAGACAGTTTGCACAATGTAGGGACCGGTCCATCGAGATCGTAATTTTCCCGGAAATAGATGTAAGCGAGAATTATACATGAGAACTTTTTGATTTATCGTGAATGTCTTGCGAAGAATATTCTTATCATGGAATATTTTCGTCTTGTCCTTGTAAATTCTCACATTCTCATAAGCGTCATTCCGGATTTCTGCAAGTTCATTCAATTGTAGTTTGCGTAGTGAGCTTGCCTTGTCAGAATTGAAATTCATCTTCTTAATAGCCCAATATGCCTTATGTTCCAACTCCACAGGCAAGTGACAAGACTTCCCATAGACAAGTCTATAGGGAGACATTCCAATAGGGGTTTTAAAGGTAGTACGGTAAGCCCAAAGAGCATCGGTAAGTTGAAGTGACCAATCCTTGCGATCGGGATTCACGGTTTTCTCTAAAATGTGTTTAATCTCCCTATTGGATATCTCAGCTTGTCCACTAGTTTGTGGGTGATAGGGAGTGCTCACTTTATGTGTAACGCCATATTTCTTCATTAGGGCTGCAAAAGGGCGATTGCAAAAGTGAGACCCTCCATCACTTATGATGACTCGAGGCGTTCCAAACCGGGAAAGAATATTTTCTTTTAAAAATCGAATGACCGTTTTATGGTCATTATTCCGGCAAGGGATGGCCTCGACCCATTTGGAAACATAATCAACGGCAAGCAAGATGTATACATTTCCAAAAGAAGATGGGAATGGGCCCATGAAATCGATGCCCCAACAATAAAAAATTTCGATAATTAAGATGGGATTGAGTGGCATCATATTTCTACGGGATATTCCTCCTAGTTTTTGACAAGGTTCACATGCTTTGCAAAACTCATGTGTGTCTTTGAACATGGTGGGCCAATAAAACCCACATTGCAGAATTTTCGCTGTGGTCTTTTTAGCCGAAAAGTGGCCACCACATGCTTGAGAATGACAGAAGGAGATGATACTTTGTTGCTCATCATCTGGGACACATCTCCTTATGATTTGATCGGGACAATACTTGAATAAGTATGGGTCGTCCCATAGGAATTTTCGTACCTCCGAGAAGAATCTATCCTTATCTTGCTTTTTCCAATATGTAGGAATTGTACCTGTAGCAAGATAGTTAGCAATGTCCGCATACCATGGCAATTGGGAAACAGCAAAAAGTTGTTCATCAGGGAACATGTCATTGATTGCAGTCGTTTCAGGGGAATCAGTGAGGACAAGTCGAGAGAGGTGGTCAGCTACTCATTCTCTACTCCTTTCTTATCACGTATTTCTATGTCGAATTCTTGGAGTAGGAGGATCCATCTTAATAACCGTGGTTTAGCATCCTTCTTAGAGAGAAGATACTTAAGCGCGGCATGGTCAGTGAATACAATGATCTTGGATCCAATCAAGTAGGATCTAAACTTCTCCAAGGCAAAAACGACGACTAAAAGTTCCTTTTCAGTAGTGGTGTAGTTTTCCTGGGCTGAGTTTAGGGTTCTACTTGCATAGTAGATGACACATGGCTTTTTATCTTTTCTTTGGCCTAACACGGCCCCAATAGCATAGTCGCTAGCATCGCACATAATCTGAAAAGGAAGACTCCAATCGGGTGGTTGCATTATTGGGGCACATGTCAACATACCTTTAAGGGTGGTAAAGGCCTTTTGACATTCTTCATTCCACTCGAATGAATTTTCCTTTTGAAGTAGGTTACATAAAGGGCGAGAGAGTGAACTGAAGTCCTTTATAAACCTTCTGTAGAATCCTGCGTGTCCTAAAAAGGACCGCACATCTCGTATGCTTTTGGGTGGTGGAAGGGTAGAGATAAGATCAATTTTCGCTTTGTCCACCTCAATTCCATTTTGTGACACGATGTGACCAAGTACAATTCCCTTTTGAACCATGAAGTGACACTTCTCCCAATTCAGCACAAGGTTCTTCTCTTCACATCTTTTCAGCAAAGATCTCAAGTGCTCAAGGCACTCATCAAAGCTATAACCAAATACAGAAAAATCATCCATGGAGACTTCGAGGATAGTCCCCACCATGTCAGAAAAGATGCTCATCATACAACGCTGAAAGGTGGCAGGGGCATTACATAGTCCAAACGGCATCCGTCGATAGGCGAAAGTGCCGAATGGACATGTGAATGTAGTCTTTTCTTGGTCTTCACGGGCAATTTCTATTTGGTTGTACCCTGAATAGCCATCAAGGAAGCAAAAGTGGGAATGACCCGCCAACCGTTCTAAAATCTTATCAACAAACGGTAGGGGAAAGTGGTCTTTCCTCGTGACAGTGTTTAGCTTCCTGTAGTCAATGCACATTCTCCAACCGGTAGTGACTCTAGTTGGCACGAGTTCGTTATTGGCATTGGCTACGATGGTTATTCTGAATTTCTTAGGCACCACTTGAGTTGGGCTCACCCATTGGTTATCAGATATTGGGTAAATGATACCTACATCCAATAGTTTCACCACTTTGGCCTTAACCACATCCTTCATGTTTGGATTTAGTCGTCTTTGTGGTTGCCGGGATGTCTTTGCATTTTCCTCAAGGTGTATGCGGTGAGTACAAATCAGTGGGTCTATGCCTTTGAGATCCGCAATAGACCATCCAATGGCACTCTTGTGCTCTAATAGAGTGACTATTAGCCTACTCTCTTGTTCCTCATCCAAGTGGGAGGAAATCACCACTGGATATGTCTCATCTCAACCTAAATAAACATATTTTAGCTCACTTGGCAATGGTTTTAGGTCGAGTTTTGGTGCCTTGATGTTGGATGGGAGGGCCTTGTTCTCATTTACAGGCAAAGGTTCAATTGGGGCCCTCCATCTTTTATTCTCAAGCACCGGCATCACATCTATAATGGCATCCATCTCTTGTGTTGTGTCATCATTCATTTCATGAGGATGGGCCACACATGCCTCCAAAAGGTCGGAAAATAGTGACAAGGGGACTGTATCCTCCACGAATGATTCAATCATGTTTAACTCGTAGACATCATCATCAACTTCCCGCGGTTGTTTGCATAACTCAAATATGTTAAGCTCAAGGGTCATATTTCCAAAGGACATTTGTACAAGTCCGTTTCTACAATTGATAATGGCGTTTGAGGTAGCTAGAAACGGTCGTCCAAGTATGACGGGAATTTGAGTACCAGTGCCTATCACGGGATGTGTGTCCAAGACAATAAAATCTACTGGGTAGTAGAATTTATCAACTTGGACTAGAACATCCTCTATCATTCCTCTCGGTATCCGGATGGATCTATCAGCAAGTTGGAGTGTGGTTTTGGTGGGTTTCAATTCACCTAACCCAAGTTGTTCGTAGACCGAGTATGGAATGAGATTCACACTTGCCCCCAAGTCGAGTAGAGCCTGTTTAATCTGGTAGTCTCCTATGATGCATGAGATGGTTTGACTACCTGGATCCTTGTATTTTTGGGGCACCTCTTGTTTGATGATGGCGCTCAAATTCTCAGCCAAAAGAACTTTGTTGTGAACGTTATGTTTCCTTTTGACTGTACACAATTCCTTTAGAAATTTGGCATAAGATGGTATTTGTTTTATTGCATCCAACAGTGGGATGTTGATCTTCACCTGCTTGAAAACTTCCAGAATCTCCAGATTTTTATCTAAAGGTTTAGGTGAAATCAACCTTTGTGGAAATGGGGCAACCAGCTTATATTGTCTTTCTGGTTCTTTCTCTTGTGGAGTATTGTTTGAGTTATCATCCTCTTTGAGAATTTCCGGATCCTTAGGCTTTGGAGCCTTCATCGGATTAGATTTGTCAATTTCTTTCCCACTTCACAAAGTGGTGATAGCTTGAACATGTTTCGTATGGTGGGAGGATGAGCTTGCATCTTGTATCTCATACTGGGTTCTTGGGTTAGGAAGAGGTTGAGCAGGAAGTGTGCCCTTCTCTCTCCCACTAAGGTGAGCTTCAACTCTAGCCAGAGATGTTTTCAATTCATTAATGGCTTGGTTTGAATTTTGATTGAATTTCAATTGCTCTTGCATAAACCCATCTATTTTTAGAGAATTTGTCTTGTTATACTCATTCTGGACCGATACGAGTGCACCCAACATCTCTTCTAGTGATACTTTTGGAGTGTTCTTTGCATTTGCAGTGGGTCCATTCCTCCAACTGAAGTTAGGATGGTTCTTCCAATTAGGATTAAACGTGTTTGAGTTTGGAGCACCATATTGCTGTTGATAACTGTTTATGGCATTTGTTTGTTCTTGTAAGATGCCTTGGACTGCTGAAATTGTGGGACAATCTGGTGTAGCATGTTGATTTCCAGCACAAATTCCACAAACAGTTTCAACGTCAGTGGAGTTGATTGTTTCTCCTTTCCTTAATTCCATGGCTTCGACCTTTCTTGTGAGGCTAGCCAACCGTGCACTTATGCTATCTTCTTCTGATAAGACATACATTCCTCCGTTTTCCTTTTGTTGGCCAGTCTTGGAACCTGTTGGTTTAGATGTGTCCCAAGACTGTGCACTCTCAGCCAATTCTTCCAAATAATCCCATGCTTCATCAGCTTCCTTATTCATGAACTCTCCATTACACATCATCTCTACAAATTGGCGCATGGATGAAGTCAGTCCTTCATAGAAAAAACTTATAATCCGCCAAATTTCATAGCCATGATGTGGGCATGCGTTTAATAGGTCCTTAAACCTCTCCCAACATTGTCCCAACATTGGGAAAAAGTTTCATCTTCCGTTTGGGCAAAGTTCATGATATGGCGCTTAAGCATGTTCGTTTTGTGAGTAGGGAAGAATTTTTTAATAAATTCTCTGTGCATATCAGTCCATGAACCAATTGATCTTGGCCTCAATGCATAAAGCCAACCCGTGGCTTTATCCTTAAGAGTGAAAGGGAAGAATTTAAGTCTTACTACATCTTCAGTCACATTTGCAAAGTGCATGGTGGTGATTACCTCATCAAACTCCCTAAGGTGTTGATAGGCACTTTCACTGTCTAGACCATGGAATTTAGGGAGAAGATTGATCACTCCCGGTTTCAAATCCACGTTCCCTGCATTTAGTGGAAATACTATGCATGAGGGAGTGCTCGTTCTTGCAGGTTGCAAGAAATCACGTAAAGTCCTTGGTCGGGGAACATCCTCAACCACATTCTCCCCAGTTTCAGTTTGATTTTGGTTCGGGTTAGGTTGATTTGCAGCCATATTTTCAGATAAAATTGGAGAATCTAGCTGTCTCCTAGCACGTGGCTCTCTATCAATTCCTTCTACTATCCCCCCTTCACTTATGAGTCGGTTATTGGAATCCCGAGCCCAATGTGGCATGCAAAACCAAAAATAATAAACAAAAAGAAAGAAGAATTCTTCCTCCCTTTTCTTTACTCTTCTCTAAGACCGAAGCACAAGGTGTCTTGCAATGGCTAGGCCAGAAGCAAGGATAGAGACCGATTTCTCCTGGTCAATAGGGGTTCAGAGAACTCCCCACCCACTCTTTGAATCTTTTGAGAAAAAGTGCAAAAAAAAGGAAAAAGAGGAGTAGAGATGAGAAAAGAAATCTCTGAGCACAAGGTGATCCAAGGCGGCTGAGCCGACCAATAGGAATCCAGGTGGCAAAAAGGCCGACCTTTTAGAGATCCAAAAGGAATCTCCACCCACTCTACAAGAGATGAATAGGAATGAATAGGAGAAGGAGAAGAGTAAGGTTTAGAAAGATAGAACCTAATTCGCACTTGAAACTCTTGTATCTTCTTCAGCTTCCTAGAAATCCCTGAAAAAAATCAAATAAATAAACTAATTTAGTCTAAAAATCTAAAAAAAAAAATTCCTAAATAGATACTAATTTCAGAAATTTGTGAAAACCGTCAAGGTCCCCGGCAACGGCGCCAAAAACTTGTTCGCTTCCCCAAGTGTAGGGTTGCGATGTAGTAATAAACTCGGTAAGACCGAGGTCGATCCACAGGGACTACGTAGGATCTCACAAATTCATCCACAAGTGTCTATTTAAGTCTACTAATCAGATTGTTGTATGAAGTTGATGTGAGTGACAAAAGTTGAATTAAATCGAAAGTAATTAATTATAAGAAGGCACTAGGGGTTCAGAGAATCCACTTGTAGCAATCCTTGATGTTCAATCCGCTGTGGTTTCTTATTCTCTCAACTAGAATCGACATTCCTGTCTATCTAGTCGGGTGATAGAGCTGTTAAACCAAACATTCTGTAATATATAAGTTCTATGTATAAGATTCACTCAATGTAGGCCGAGCTGAGCATGCTCAATTGCATAGGTCATTCCCCTTTCCTATAAGTCCAGTTGTCAATCATAACCATCCTCAAGTCCTCTCACAAGACAAGGCTAGATCAGGATTTGAACTGGATTCAAATCACATGCACAGTCATTACATATTCCAGAAAATCAACAAAAATAGAACTTTGGCATGAAGTCCCTTCATAAAGAGCTTAGTACTAGAGCGCACTCCGATTCCTCAGATCATACAGGTCTAGACCGTTACAAACGAATTAAGAAGATAAGTAATTCATCCAAACATCCATGAGTCATCACAAGACTAAGAAAAATTACTTAAAAACTTGTATAAACTTCAAACCTTAGTTCACAATCATGAATTCCATACTTAAACCACTTAACTCCGAATTAAAACATCTTGGATCCACTACAAGCTTCACCTCTTAGCCCTAGCTAAGAGGTTTAGCTGCTCATGATCCAAGAAAACATGAAACAACTACAAAAAGCATGAAAATAGCAAAGCAAACCAAAAGGAGTTGTGAAACTCCAATCTCCACTTCCACAGTCTCCAACCTCGCTTGAACCCTTCTAGGATACCTTAGGAACGATCCCTAGGTGTCCTTTTATAGTCTGGAAGCTCCACAACTTCGGAAGAATCGAGAAAGTGTGTAACACTTACGCAGCGCAGAGAAAATCGGAATAAAATTAGCAACTTCTAAGTCAGTACGCATGGCCGACCGGTCATGACCGGTCGGCCCTCGTTTATCCTTAGTCCAGCAGCCATATCCGACCGGTCTTGACCGGTCGGATGTCTTTATTAACGTTCCAGCAAGTGTGGCCGACCGGTCAAGACCGGTCGGGCCTATTCAACATTGGTCCAGCAAGCATGTCCGACCGGTCATGACCGGTCGAACGCCTTCAGCAACTCTCCAGCAACAATGACCGGTCGGTCCTCTTCAGTAATATCCAAACCTGCATGGCTGACCGGTCACTGACCGGTCTGGCTTCCTTGGCCGACCGGTCAGTCTCTTTTCTTTTTGTTTTCTTTCTTTCTTTCTTCTGCTTTCTTTTCTTCTTTACTTCTTTCTTTCTTTCTTCTTTGGTCCTCAAATGTTCTTCATCAGAATGATCCTAAATGAACCCTTTTTGTCTTCAATTGAGTGGAGCTCCCTCTCAGTCCTGTAGTCACAAAAAATGCATTGGATTAGCCTATAAACCATACAAACCTTGCACAATGAGTGATGAATTGGGGGTAGAATATGCACAATTAAGAGCTCAACAAGCGTGACCGCGGACAACCAGTAAGCGAGGAAGCCTGCTAGCTCACAAGTGGGAGACAATACATTCGAGTAAGGAAATTTTCATTGGAATTGTTGCCCTAAGGCCCTTATTCTTTTAACATCAACCTTATATTTCTCGTAGTCGATCCTGAAAGAGAGAAAGGAGAGAGAACTTCACATAAGAAGCTACGCAAAAGGAAAGAGCATACATCATAAGAAGAAAGAAAGAGACGTCTCGTGAAGACTTACTTCAAGCCGTGGCTGAAGTAGACTGACCAATCTTCATAGTGTATCTTTGTAATGCAGTTGAACTGTTGCAATTCATGGAACAACTCCAAACACGCCTTAGAATGATAAGCCTTCCGATCACCTTCGCGTCTGAAGCCAGACAATTCTTCATCAGAAGGGATATATTCGTGATAATACCCGCCGCGTATGGGCAAGACCGCCGTCACCTTGAGATCCCAGAGGGTTATACTCATCTCTCCTTGAGGAAGATGGAAAGAGTTGGTAACGAAACTCCAGTAATTTAAGAAGCCCCTGAGAATCGTCGGATCTCGCGGAAAGAAGCCAGCAGTCGCCACGATGGCATAGTAGAGTCCGACCTCCCTCAGCACAGCCTCGTGCCGGATCAGAATCTCCTTCGCCCAGGGGATGTAGCTGTCACGACGACTCAGATGCCCTCGTGTACGGAGGCTCGAAGTCTTCCACATTGCGGACGTGCTCATAGGAAGGAATCTTTGA
Source organism: Liriodendron chinense (assembly GCA_003013855.2). Taxonomy (NCBI): domain Eukaryota; kingdom Viridiplantae; phylum Streptophyta; class Magnoliopsida; order Magnoliales; family Magnoliaceae; genus Liriodendron; species Liriodendron chinense. The sequence goes on along the minus strand of ML058462.1, from coordinate 1,204,471 downwards.
CGCACCGTCTTAAAGAAATGAGTCGGATAAGGTGCATGCGGATCACACGTAGGCATGAGGAAAGTCATCTCCTTAATCTCACCAACCTTCTGTTGCTTCTCGTTGCTTCCCAGAGTGGTAGTGAGTAATCTCTCAGGAACTGAAGACCATCTCTCCACTCCATAGAATTGTCTAGGTCTACGAACATCAGATGGCTCAATGCTCGAAAAAGGTTTACACCTCATAAGAGACTTTTGGTGCAAGATGACTTCGCCATCGTAGGGATTCGTGATGCAGATGCCACGCTCAGCAACAATCTTGTTGCTCTCCCATCCAATCTTCATCCTTTCATATTTCAAGTCGAGGAGCTGTGTCAATCGCTCCGCTTGACTGAGCGCTTTGATCGGTTGTTTTTTGCATCCTCCTTTCTTCTTACCTTTCTGACTTGTCAGATTTTCTTCTGCATTTTGGACAGGTATATCTTGAGGACCTGCCTCGATGGCACTCGCCACACCAGCAAGTTGGGCATACCAATAGACCCACTCTTGTTCTGTTCCTTGCTTTGGAGGTTCGGGTGCTGTCTTGTTGACGAAGATGCGCACCATCACTTCATGAGGAAGCTGCCCAATACGCTCCGAGAAATCCTTTATCTCGGGTTCGACCGTAGGAAAGAAGCGAGAGTTACGTCTTGGAGGAGGAGGGTTGGAAGGACCTTCAGCCATTCTTTTTCAACCGCGCTTCATCGGCGTCGGACCAGAAGCATGCGACCTAGAGGTTTCACCAGAAGATCCCATTGTCGCTACTACAATTCACTGCAACGCTTAAATAGAACAACATCAGAAAATGACTCGATACACACGGTCAAATAGCCTAACAAAATCGTATCGCAAACACAAGCACAGCATATAGAGCACAAGCAATAAAGCATGAAAGAAACCAAGTCAAGAGCATAGCATATCAGTCATCATATTCATTTCACAACAAAACAATTGCCATCGTACATGAACGCATACATGTGATTGATGCACACACAAAATCACAGATTGAACCCACAATGCATCCATGCATTTAGCCCAAAAGTAGCCTTGACAAGTCCAGGTGCTTCTAAGCAAGTACTGGACAGAGTCAAGAAATAGTTTCAGCATCATATATACACAACTGTTCGCACACAGCAACTTCACAAAGCAATCGGGACGTTATGAGTGCACTCTGGCAGACATACTCCAAAACTGCCTAAAAACAGACAGTTGCAAGCTGTGACAGGCCAAAATAGGCAGCCAACTGCAGGCCTAATGCACTAAGCTCCAATCATGCTTGAATTTTAAGTGCTCTAGAGTCAAACAGCACTGAATTTGACTGAGAAACGGAGCCGAAAATGCCATTTCTTCACCAAGTGCAAAGCAGGGGCTAAAAATGGAAATTTTGGCTAAGTGTTGGGCTCACATGTGCCCAAGGTGGAGCCCCAGGCGCATGTGGTCCCTCACATGCGCCCAGTCCACAAAATTGAAAGTGTAAACTTCATCACTTAAGGCCTCAGGCGCATGTGTAATCTGACATGCGCCCGACTCAGAGGAAAGAAACGAATGAGCTTGGAATTCAACGCACCAGGCGCATGTGCATCACCACATGTGCCCACCTCTAAATTTTTGGGAAAACACAAGTCCTAGGCAGTGCCCTGGGCGCATGCCCAGAACAACATGCGCCTGGGACATGAGCCCATTCTCGTATGACATCTCACATGCGCCTAGAGGAAGTGCTGTGCCGGAAAAAGTAATGATAACAGGCCACATGTGCCTGTACCCTGAGGGTGAGCTCTCTCACCTTGGGAAAATTGAGTTTCTAATTCGAAAAAATGTTGGAATGACTCATTGAGTCAACTATTTATACTTGAGCCTAAGGGACTGGTGCACTGCACTAGCGTGACGTAAGCATCCAGCGCAGCACACCGGGGGGGCACTTGTTGGGGCTAAAATTTGTACCCATTATAAAGCAATATCCCATGGTCTATTGACAATGATTTGGATCAGTTTTGAGGTCGGGAAAGCCCTGAAAATGCAGCACAACCCTGATCGCTTTGTAGCGACCCAAATTCATAAACAGCATTTCAGAGTAGAACTGGACATGCGCTTCATAGCCAATTGATCCGGAATGTCCTAGAACCCCTAACCTGCAAGTTTTGAAGTCATCCCGTGCATATATTTACCTGTGCACCTCGAAATGCATTTCGTCTCGGCCCGGAGCTAAAAAAAAAAGGGTCTGTAAGCCTACAGCTACCATTTCAGAGTAGAACTGGACATGCTCTTCACCGCCAAATGATCCGGAGTGCCCCAAAACCCTTAAATAGCAAGTTTGAAGTCATTACAGTGTGTATTTCCATGCGCGCGCTCTCCGGAACAACGTTCCTATATGACAAGCCGACTCGGAGGCTCCAAATTAGGAAGTACCAAAATTGGAAACATCTGGACTTCCACACCCCATCCCGTTCATTCAGGAGGTCAATCCTAGCCTAGAAGTGGCTTGGCGACAGTGAGTGCATGTCTAGAAAAGGTAGCTGTCCTTTGGAGGTCTCCCTTCGGAGCTGAAATCCTGAAATTTTCTAAGTGCTGGAATCCTGAAAATCTGGCTAAGTAGTGGGAAAGCGCCGGCAAAGGACATGCGCCTGTCCTCCCACCACATGTGCTTACACCTTATTGATGAAAGGGAGTGAATTGAATGCTTTTCCGGAAAGCGCCGGGAAATGCGCCGGAAAAGGACATGCGCCCGGACCATGCACATGCGCTTGGCTTCTTTCTGTCACATGCGCTTGATTTCTTTCTGGCACATGCGCTTGACTTTACGTTTGCCACATGCGCTGGGAAATACCCACCGGGCCAGACCCGAACCCGATTACCCCCTATAAATAGTGAAGTCACTTCATTCCATCAGCACGAGATCATCCCCTGCCGACCTCAGAGCGATGTAAGCACCACATGCACCCGCTTTGTTTCCCCTCACCGGATGCCTTGGCCGGAGTGGATTTCCTCGTCGGAATCCCTCGCCAGAAAGGGATTTCCTCGCCGGAATCCCAAGTTCAGGGAGAAATCCTGAAAATTTTCTAAGTGCTGGGCACATGCACCGGCTTATCCTCCACATGCGCCGGCTTTTTCCCCCACATGCGTTGGCTTTTCTGGCTGAAAAATCCTGAATTTTCACTAAGTCCAAGAGGGACATGCGCCCAATCTTTGGAGCCAGGCGCATGTGCACCACCACATGCACCGGGATTGCTTCCCACCTCTCTCTTTTTTCATGAAAACAAGCCCCACATGTGCCCAACTCCCCACCACATGCGCCTGTCAGCATGTACACCACCACATGCCCCTGAATCAGCATCACATGCGCCTGCATACACCCCTCCATGCGCCTGGACGCTCGGTTGGAGGGGTGGGCCTTCAATCGTGCGGCCCGCCTTCGTCCGAGATCAGATTTTGATGAAACCGCGTCTCTTAGATGCATCTCGATGAGATCTATCCATCCACCGAATCAGATTCTCCAACGGTCAATGATAAATGGCCCAAATCAGTGTTTTGGTCCAAAATGACCAACACTTAGCCAATTTGGCAGCCCCGAAAATCCCTCCGAAAGAGCCGAAAACGGCCGAAAATGAGAAGAATTGGGAGAAATTGGACCGAGCCAGAGAGGAAAACTTTTCTTCTACATGACATGATACACCATAATCATGCACTACGATGAGGTTATCCGATCTCAGGACCCTCGAATACCCTAATCTAGCGGTTGGCGGGCCCACTACTTAGTCATTTCCAGCACTGAGAAGTGCCCTGTTGGCCTGAAAATTGACTTCTGCTAAGTAAATCGAAACGCGATCGCACCGCGATCTTCATGGACATAATCCACCCCTGTTCCAAGACGGTCATTGATAATATTCACCAATTTCCCTGATTAGACCGCAAACAGGTCCACTACTTAGTCATTTTCAGCCTTGGGAAGTGCCCTGTTGGCCCGAAAATCGACTTCTGCTAAGTGAATTGAAACGCGATCACACCGCGATCTTCATGGACATAATCCACCCCTGTTCAAAGACGGTTATCGATAATACTCACCGATTTCCCTAATCAGACCGCAAACAGGTCCACTACTTAGTCATTTTCAGCCCTAGGAAGTGCCCTGTTGGCTTGAAAATTGACTGATACCAGATGAAATCAACCGCGATCCCAAAAGACGCCGAGGCAAAGTTGAAGTACTTAGGCTATCCAACAGCCGAGTTAAGCATTTACGGGGCACTGATCCCCATTATTCATAAGAAATTGGCATCTGTGGGTACCCATCGGACCCTATACTTAGCCATTTGCAGGCATCAGAGACACCGATCCAGCCTATTGAATATTAAAACCCTCAAAAGATCTTAGCTCGATAAAGCCTATTTGATCCCAAACAGATCATTGAAAAATACTCAAAAGAAAGAATGTTCTCGAAGATGAGTCGCCCGACTCCAGAAGAAACACATTTACTTTACTGTACAAAGCTCTATTCATCCCGGATAAAGGTCCGAGGCTAAACCTAAGGGGTTATGGTTACCATGAGAAACCACAAACAAAAGAGTTCAAACTAACCTTGAAACATCCTGCTATGGATTGCCACTATAAAAAGACAGCCGATGCCCTACCCATCGATAGCCGACGCCCTACCCATCGACAACGGGTTCGTCGGTTGAGCTGATGAGGCAGTTGCGGATTGCTTTCCTAAGGTCACCTATTCACAGTAACAGGCGTGGGCTTTAGGTTATGCTGACCAACATTTCGATGTTCGTGTATTCCAGCGGTCACCTGTTTACAGTAACAGGCGCGGGCCCAGAGTTACACCACTCGATTAAAAACCTCGTTCGGGAACGTTGTAGAGTGCTCTCCTAAGGTCACACGTCATAAAAATACGGGCACGGGCCTTGGGTTATGCTGACCAACATTCGAGGATCGTGTATTCCCGCGGTCACCTGTTCACAGTAACAGGCGCGGGCCCAGAGTTGCACCACTCGAATCCTGACAGTCTCTCAACCAGGACAGTCCAAAAGAAAATGGGACATAGATATCCGGCTTGTCTAATAAATGTGGCTTAGTCCATAACAAGAAAACAAAGGTCTATACGACCATGAACTCAAGACCATAATCCCCGGCAGATTAGTCTTTTGCCTTCCAATCAAGGGTGATCAACCGTTGATGTAATTAAAGGCTTGTGACCAGTATCACAGCTTGGAATGTAAAAGATCTCAGAATCTCTGGAATAAAATTCGCCTTGCGATATCTCTCTCTTGTGTACACTTTGTGATTGCTTATGATTGTCTATGAATGTCTCTATACTCAGAATTCCCCCAGAATAAAGAAACACAGGAAAAAAGGACTGCTGACGAGCAGTTGACTCTTTTTCTACGTTCTAACACCAATTGAAAAGTAGCCCAAGATGTCCTTGGGGGGAATTAAAATCAAAGGATGTTGCTTACTAGAGGTGAATATTAATCTTTCAAGACGTAGGACAACCTCGTATCATGATTTTAAATCAATCAATACTTCAATTTGATTCAGGTAATGAATAATAAGATAAGCTACAAAAAAGAATAAATCATGCACCAGAAACAGGCAATTATAGTGGTTCGGTCAACCTGACCTACTCCCCTCCCAAATTCACTTCTCTTATGATTTTGGAGTTCCACTATTCAATGGTTTCCAGGTTAACCTTAAGAACCTATACACTAAGGTTTTATGGGTTCACCTCACTTAACCCAATGAGATTTTCATGGGCTAATCTCAATCTAACCTAATGAGATTTTCACGGGCAAATCTCAATCTAGCCAACTATAAGTAAATCAAAGTAATTCAGAATTTTCAGACTTGCCTCTTGTAGATGAATGTAGAATCGATTCGATGAAGCACAAAATCACAACTTCAGGCTAGGAAGCTTTCCCTTTTGGTGTTTGGCGAAGAAGATGATCCGATGAGTGATCAATCAATTATAAAAATAGAGAATAATTTGATGTATTTGATAGTACTCAAATTCTATAACCTACACTACATCAATCTCACAACCCTAAAAGATATGATCACTCAAGAATTAGAAAGGTTGTGAATATAGGAAGCAATCCATTTAGCCTAAATGATTTTTCTTAGCTCAAGGCACAGAGGATTAGCTAAGGATTGAGAGATGGGATATTTTGAAGCTTTTCCTTTATAATTTTCATGCTATTTCAGTTGCTCATCCCAAGAGAAAGGACCTCAATTTATAAGGTTCGAAATCACCCTTCGGTCGGCCCAGCATAATCCTCGGTAGACCGAGGTTCATAACGTTTAAATTCCAATAGCCAACATGACTCAATGGATATGTTTAGGGAGTCCTTCAATTGACCGAGTACAGGGTTCGGTTGATTGTAGGGTTAAGATGTAGTAATAATCTCGATGAGACCAAGGTTGATCCACAGAAAAAGAATTTAGGTTCAAACACTCTAAGGCTATTTAGAATCTAGAACTAACTAATTAAACTAATCTGAAATTGGTTTTGAAGAAGGATAAATCAGAATTAATGGAAAATAATGAAAATAAACACTAGAGCATCAATGATCCACTTCTAGTTATTAACAATGTCTAATTCACATGCATGATTCGATTAACTACTCAACTGGAATTAGAGTTCCATCCTGTCCAGCCGAAATATGGAGTGGTTAAATCATAATATCAATCTGAGATAACTAGAATATTCATCAACATAGTTCCCTTTTACAAGCTCAGGTATTGGGCGCATGGAATTCAATTCCTTGAAGTACTATATAGGCCAAACCTTCTCCAAATCAAGTAAAACCATAATCATAGCCTTTTTCTAATCCTGTCACTAGATTAAAGGTAGAAATACAATCTGAACTTCAATCAAACTATAGTTAATAAAGCATTCTCTTCATCTCAGAATTTACAAAAGATATGAACTTCGATATTGAAACATTTACCACATTAAGAACCATGTTCTAGAGCATAGAGAATTCAAAGCATCTATCATGCCCATAGTCTATAATAGATCAATGCATTGTATAGGTCTAAACAATGCAAAACATGTAAGTTAACTAGATTTAAAACATTTTAGCATCCAATGAGCCTGTAGTCATCAATAGATCAAAGAAGAGCCATAATTAAAACTTCATTCAAACTAGAATCAAACCATGTTCATTAATAAAACCAAATTTCGAAATCAAGGAACTAAAATATTACTAATAAATTAGAAGCATCACCTCTTAAGTCTAGCTGAGAATTAACTAAGGAAAAACATACAAAAACTAAGAACTAGAACTAGAACTAGAAAAGAAATAAAACTAGAAGAAGAAAGGCTATGAAGCCTCCTACGTTTTGATCTCCTTGCTTCTCACATCTTTAAATGCCTAGAAGAGAAGAGAGCTCCCATATTTATAGTGTAGACAGAAGACAAAAAAAGAGCTGATTTTTTTTCCGCTTAATATGGGATAATAAATAGTCGAATTTCGGTGAAATTTAAACTATAGATTCCCTGACATTTAGACTTCCTCTTGGATGGTTTAGATCTCTCAAATTATCCCTTGAGTGGGCCCACAAATCATAACAATGACTGCCTCTCCAATTTGTGCAATTCAAACACATGCAGAACCATTCATCTTGTGATCGACGGTACGAAGTGTACAGAGGTCGGATTGGTCTTAAATTAAAATAATTGATAAAAACTTCCTCCTCTACATGATAGATAGTTTAGATTGTACAAAAATATTCCAGAATGTGGTGCAAATATCAAAACATTCAGGTCTTTTCTAAAATCTGCGTAGGTGAATCTTTTAGGACTATCTATCTTCCTTCAACTGGTACGATCAATCCACACATCCGATTGACATGAAACTTTGAATTTTTACATATATTGATATGCTCTATAAGATGGTCGGTATAGATTCTTCGTATCATTAGTGATGGGCAACTTGGATTGCTACCAAGTAAAGTTAGCGAAAATAAAAAAAAAATCCAGATAATTCATATTGTTTCGGCCACCACATTCAATCCGTAACTCGGATCGATGTGAAATTTATTGAGTTTTATCGGCGTCAAGCTTTTCTACGACATGGACGGAATGAATTTTCAAATATCATCAAGATAGGCCCCACAAATTGGTCCGAAATGTCGAAAATGAAAACTATTTTCTATTTTTATTTTTTGTTAAAATCAAAACGAAAACATGTCGTTTCCTTTTCTAGTTGAAGATCAAAACAACACCCTTTGTTTCTTTTTTTTTTTCTTTTCCTTACTTTTGGAAGTACGTGTGAGGTCCACCTTGTTATTGACACTGGAGATAAGCCCATTGGATGTGTTGGAATGTTGAACAACTAATGAACGGCTGGAATCTGGTGGACGTTAACTTGCTAATGATGGATGTTGGATGATTGGTCTTCAATAAATGGGCTAGATAATGGATGGTGGATGATGAGATGGTGGACGACTAATGAACAGATGAAGTTCCTCAACTGCTGGTCATGAGATGGTGTGGACGATGGGGTCCACAAATGGATGAACGAATGGATGACTCTATTGCTATTGGTGTGGACGTTGGACCTCTTGATATGATGGTGTGGTCCACCTACTGCTCCATTTATTACTTATTGAGCTCATTTCATTCACATCTCTTCTTTACTCCTATAATCACAAAAACACATTTAAGTTAGTCTTTAAACACATTATTTTATGTAATTAAAGCATGAAATTGGGAATAAATATGAACAATTCAAGGCTTAACACCCCTCCCCCCAACCATCACACCCCAACACCCCCCCCCCCCCCCCCCCCCCCCCCCCCAAACCAGCATTTTGCACAATTCAAAGCTTAACACCAAGGATCCACTTGTAGTAATTTTAATGATAATTCATCTACCAAGCACAATCACACAATTAGAATCGAAGTCTCGTCTCTATCCAATCGGAAGATATATTATTAAAAAACACATAACAACCTAAACTCAAATATGGAACTTCAACTTCTAGTTCTACTTAAGCACGGAGAACTTGAACTTGTGAGACTATGAAGCATCACCCATACCCTTGAATAAGGCTAAGCTAGGGTTTCCACAATTCAATTCTCATAAAACATGATTGATCAATCTTAGAAAGTCATAAGTAACTCATGTACGTGGAACACAAGATCTTAGAATTATCTAAAAATATTAACTTTATTCAAACTAAAACTTGAAAAATCCAACATATATAAAAGCTTAGAGTACTTGTATGAACGAATTATACGTTAAAACTAACTACAAGCTTCACCTCTTAGCCCTAGCTAAGAAGTCTAGCTAACCAAAGACATGATTGAACTAGAAAGCAAAAGAAAAACTAAGAAAAACATGAACTAAAAAGAAAACTCGAAGAACTTGGAGTTGTAAAAGCTCCACTTCGAATTCCTCCACGTTAACATGTTTAGGACCCTTTTATGATGATTTTGGAAGGTAGAGGTGTCCTTTTATAGCAGAAATTGTGCATCGCCTCTAAAAATGCTTAACCCTTTTACACTTGGAGTCGATTGTCGACCGATCATAGCCCCTGGCCGACCATTCGTAGCTTAAAAGCCAACAATCTTAACAAAAAATCAAACTTCTTTTCTTCATGGATGATCGGTCGTGACTCCCTGTCCAACCAGTCGTGGGTGAATTAAAACAGTCCAGCGAGCTTAGGTTATAAAATCCAATAATTCGCCTGGTCTTAGCCTTTGGCCGATCGGTTGCTAACTTACTCAAGTGGTCCAATAACCAGAGTCTTCTCTCCAAAAATATTCGGTCGGTCATGACCTTCCAATGGTGCGGCCTAACCGACTAGTCGTGGAGGACTGTTTCTTTTAGATTTTTCCTTTTCTTAATTGCTTCTTTCCTCCACCTCTTGGCTCTTCTTCCTTTAATCTTTTAAATGCTTTAAAGTGGTCCTTTAAACATTGAATTCATGAAATCTCTCTTTCCTTCCTACGAACACAAATACACATATAAGTATGTTCTTTTAACAGTTCAAACAATGTAAATGTGTGACGAATTGGGATTTAAATATGCATAATCTAGAGCTTAACCCCCCCCCCCCCCCCCCCCCCCCCCCCCCCCCCAAACCAACATTTTTCTAGTCTGAGTAAAACATGCGTAAAAACAATTCAATTTTCCGACCTCAACCCTCTTAAGGAAGACAACTTCTTTAAAATCTAAGTTACGTGAGAGTGAGATTAAAAAATACTTAGCGATAGATATTGAAACTCCTATTTTCCAATAACGTAGTGAGTATTCAAATAGAGTTCCACTTGATTGCTTGACAAATAGAACTCGTTCAAATATTCATGATCTAGTGTGCTCAGTGAATGCGTAACTCATCGTTGCCCAAGATTACCCTTCTATTCATGGATCAATTGAATTATAAATATGAAAAGTGTAAAGATCAACAACAAGCCTATAAAAAGATTTTGCCTTACCATTCTATTAAAGGCTTTCACACTAATCTCATTTCCATTTTTGGGTGATCATCCTTCCTTAGGTGGTCATAAGTAGCCCTTTTCGATATTTCCTTTCTAACTGATTTTTCAATTCTACTCTTTTTTTTTTCAAATCAATATCTGAAGATTCCAAAAGGCTCACTTCGTACTAAAACATTAAGCACGTAATGTTAACAACGAAGGTTTTTTTTTATATATAGAAAATCCTTGCCCCAAATTACTTTTCATTCTTTCTTATGAATGAGATGGACAAAACTCCCTGGCTTGCTTCCTCAACACTTTCAAACTATAATCCAATCATTCAAAACGTCTTTCGAAGTCCTTAAAAATGAGAGTGATGTGTAATGTATACTAGATTTATTGATATTCAGACTTTTCTATCAGTCAAAATAAAGAAGGAACTCATGTAGAAAAGTACTAAATCAGTAAAATTTTAAGTTTTCAAAATCAAACCACTTCATACCTTACCGTCTTATATTCACATAGACTCAATTCTATAGAAATCAAACTTTCCAAGAGAGTGTTAAAGATAGAAAAATTAATTTTTTTTCAAAAATTACCTACTCAAAATATTGCAAATACTAGTAGATTTAGTAGAAATCTCACCCCCTAACTTAAAGCTTACATTGTCCCCAATGTATGAAACATATGCAATATTCAACAACATAAGATCAATGATAAAACAATGGAGAGTGAGAATGAGAGATTACCTAAGAGATTCAAAATTGTTCTTTTATTCTTCCAACAACTATTCTACTAAAGCAAAAAAAAAAAAAAAAAAAAAAAGAAACAAACCTAACCTAAACTATTCTATACCTCCATCAGACTAGGAGATCAAATATCCTGATACACAAGATCTTTTAGAGGCTTAGACATGTCCTCTGAAATAAAATTTTCATTTATTTTACCTTAACATGTGCCTTAACCTGTGCCTTGTACATCTATATACTATTCATTCTTGATCCACCTTGATGCATGTGAGTTACCTATTCCTTCCACTTGTGGTGGACCCACATTAATATTTATGTGGCAACCCATCTATCGACGGACCACTAGGAAGTGGGACCCATCATATTGTACAAATTAAGCACACACCATCTAATCGCGGCCAACTTTGATGCATATTTTTTTTATCTAAACCATTCATCTTAGGCCCTAGTGTAGTATAAGAGTGGTACCCAGGTCTTACAAATCGTCGTAGAGAAATTGTGATGATTATTTATAATCCAACCTATTGACAACTCACTTGGAAGTGGAGCCCATCGGATTATGTGAGTTTTATCAACACCATCCATCATGCAAGGACTACTTTAATATATGTACGTTATGACCGTCCACTTTGTCGGCTCATGAAAAAGGCCCAAGCTCGATAATAAAATAGATCCAAAGCCTAATGAACTCAAAAACAAAATAAATTTGGTGTGGGTTGAGACAAACTTGAGATAGGTGTTGGGCCTAATGTCGAACCACCTAATTAAAGACCCAAGTGATTTATAGACTCCACTAATTCGCCCGCTTAGGCATTAGAGTGGTGGGCTTGTTAGCCATACGTCTCGTACAGAGTAAAGCTTTATGTGGCCAATAATGGAAACTATGTCTGGCCATGAATGAGGTGTAATTGTGAATGCAAATAATGCATGTGATTGCGCTAGTTATGGAATGATGGTATGTGCATGTGTAACAAAATATTTTCATCCATACATAAGAGATGTTCTTCCTAGTTGGGTGACATGATCGTGGATTGTTACAACCGATAGTGGCATAGGATGATTATATATGAATTTTTAGCCTAAGGCTTAAGCCAACAATAGACTCATGGCATTACATGCATCCTACCTGCACTTGAATGTATGCCTTAGCATGATTGCTTGATTTCATGTATGATCATGATATACTTGATGATCGTAATACCATGGACATGCCGTATCACATAAATTGGATATTGATTATGAAATGTGTATCCATGATGATGACTTGGATTATCCCTAAAAGGGACTGGACATCGGAAGTGCTAAATAGTAGGGGTAGATAGAAATCCCTTAGGTTGAAAGTCCTTAAACCCCGATGCTAGCTAGGGATGCCTCACTGTCTGGCCAAGTTGACACATGGGTCATGGATTTGACTCCCACTAATGAAGTCAGGTTGAGAAGAGGTGGGTCCAACCTGCTTAAGGGCTGAGGTGCAAACAGGGACCGGTCTAACCCGCCGGTGAGGAGAAGTGTAAATGAGGTCTGCTACTGGCATGCTAGGTGGGAGTCCACCGCAGAGCGGGTATGCAAGGTCGATTACTAGTGCCCAGTGTGCATGGTTGTCGACCACAGGTGTTTCTTGAGAGATGTTGTTTCCACGATGTGGTATAGCAACATGATGATGATAATGTGGCTATGAAAACATGCGATACCATTATGGTTGTGGTAACGGAGATGGAATAACATGACATAATGGTGTTGGAAGCATTGATTCAGATCGTGATCATGATGCGTATGCATTGTATTCCATTACATTGGTATCACCATCATATTTTTCATATTATATGCATTTCGTAATATACGATTCCTATACGATATATTCATCTTACTTGCCTACATATAAGACACACCACACACATGTGAGTACTCATTGGGCTTTAAAGCTCAAGCCTTCCTTTTATATTTTTTTTAGGACAGTGCCAAAATCGAGAGTAGCAGATGATGCGTGCCATGTGATTTTTAAACACTACACTTACTTTGTGTGTTAAGGATTATGTACCTTTGCAAAGCAGTTGTAATGTAAATAAACGTATAGTGAAGACTAAATTATTTTTCTTCTGTTGGAAATGCCAATCTTTATGCCTGATATCTTGTAGTGAAAAATAATGCCACTAAAATTTATAGTTGGGCACCGACCTTAGGACTCGATAGGTGTGCGCCGGGTGCCGAACTCGAAGTTCAATGTGTCACGAGCCAGGCTCGACCACCTTAAATCAGCTGTATGGGAGGCCGAGTTTGGGGCGTGACAAAAAACCTCACCCTTAGAGGGAAAACTCATAAGAATATTCATCCTAAGCTAGCCCTAATATGAAATTAGGCTTAATACATTGATTTGTGTTAAACTGTACAAATTTGATGGTCGCACCATCGTGAATCATCACAGTAAGTCACGGTCCACCCTAGAATTCCGCAGTTGACCGACATTCGACCCTGAATCATCACTATTGTAGAATAAAGTTGGTCGAAGTATAGTTTGATATGGTCCACATGCGACATGCGAGGGCCTCTTGACGACTAAGATCTACGAGCAGATCGGCACGAGATATTGCCTAGCGAACAGGTTGGCATGCGCCTCGAGGAATCTCTAGATAGACTTGCTCACTAGCCTATCATTTAATCGCACTCGAGTAGATCTGGTTGCCAGTCGATTTACAAAGATATCTTCTGGGTCGTAGTCCCAGCAGCCCATATAGTTTATGAGTTGACACAGATTACAGACCTGCTTGGATCAATTTCTACTCATCGGCCCTGGATTAAAATGGATTTACATTAAGAAACGTAATCAGCTAGGCGTTGTTAAAACTAGAGAAATGCTCAAAAGGGCAGTTTTTCCCATGTTTCATTGTTATGGGGAACTCTAAGTATAGAGACATTCGTAAACAATCATAAGTAATCACAAAGTACGCAAGAAGAGATATCGCAAGGCGAATTTTATTCCAGAGATTTTGAGACCTTTTACATTTCAAGTTGTGATATTTGTCACGAGCCCTTAATTACATCAATGGTTGATCACCCTTGATTAAAAGGCAAAAGTAAATGAATGCATACATTATAGATAGATTAAATAAAGTAAATAAGGAAATATCAATGTAAATCATGCACACTATAGAGAACCCAAAGATTTTTACGTGGAAACCCTTGTGGGAGAAAACCACGGCACAAAGTGACAAAGCTCTACTATAAATGATAGTTGTACAATAGATGGAGTATTTGAGAAAAGGCCTGAATAGATCGAGCAGGTGACTAAGTGTTGAACCTCCAATTTATAAATGATATAGCCCATTACATCACATTATAAGCATGGTTTGCATGTTTAAAAGGCCCATCTAATGAATGTTTTGTGATATAGGGTTGAGAGAGAGACTTTGCACAAATGATAGCTAAAAGAGCGCATTTAGGAGCCTTTGAATGAAGGCCCAAGGTGGACCAAAGGACTGAAGAAGAAAGATGGAGAAAAGAGAAGAAAGGGAGGAGAAGAAAATAAAAAGAATAGAGGTCCGATCGGTCCTGACCGGTCGGCCACCCTACCATCCCTCTTTGAGAGTCACTGGACAAAGGACCAGTCTGGTCCGACCGGTCAAGACCGGTCGGCCAGCAGGTCAGACACCACTTAGTACTCCCTGGACTTAAAACTAACTAGTCCGACCGGTCAAGACTGGTCAGCCACACAGAAAAACAGCAGTTTCTAAATATGAACTTCGAGAATTCATGCACAGTGTGTAAGTGTTGAGCTCTTAATTGTGCATATTCTAACCCCAATTCATCACTCATTATGCATGGTTTACATGTTTAAAGGACTAATTCAATACATATTTTGTGATTGTAGGAATGAGAGCAGACTTCATCTAATTGGAGACCAAAAGGAGAAATTTAGGAGCCTTGGATGAAGACCCAAGGTGGGCCAAAGAAAGAAGAAAGCAAGGAGAGGAGAGAGAAGAAGAAAAGAAGAAAGAAAATCTGGAAAGGAAGAGGTCCGACTGGTCGTGACCGGTCGGCCAAGGGAGCCAGACCGGTTAAGACTGGTCGGCCACCTCATTGTTCACCCTTGGAACCTGCTGGATGAGGAACTACACAGTCCGACCGGTCGTGACCGGTCCGCCAAACCAGTCCGACCGGTCAAGAGCGGTCGGCCAACAGGTCGCCCCCTCTGCTGCACTCTCTGGACTGTTAAAAGATAGGTCCGACCGGTCGTGACCGGTCGGCCAAGCCACTCAGACCAGTCGTGCGACGGTTCGGACATGCAAAACGGATAGCCTTCTATTTTGGGCGCCGAAATTCTCTGCGCAAGTGCGTATTCTTACGCGAATTCTGGAAGATTCTTAGGCAATGGACGCCTCCAAGCTATAAAAGGACTTCTCCTCTTCATAATAAGGCATGCTAGGACGTGGGGATTGCTTGGGAGAAGGATTCTACTTCGAGCTTTCTTAGTTTTCTTCCTGTTTTAATAGTTTTTATGTTTTTGAGGCTTCTAGTTCAAGGATGTTAGAGATGAACTAAAACCTCTTAGCTAGGGCTAAGAGGTGAAGCATTTGATTTGTTTTTAATGGATTGATGCAACCTAGGTTTTCTTTTATGTTTTAATTGAAGAATTTTAGTTCAATATGAGTTTGAATCAGTACTAGTTTGGTTTTACTTTAATCTCTTGATGACTCCGGGCTCATGTGATTCTTAGTGATTCTAAGCTTGGTAGCTTACCTTCTTAGCATTGTTTATGCTTGTGTAGTTCATCGATCTATCATCGACTTCGGGCATGGTAGATCCTTTCATTGCCTTGTGTACAATGGCCCGATCTTCATGTGGGAACTCATTCAACTAAAGTTCTTATCTTTTGTTATAATCTGGAATAGTTATTTGTTGATTGATTTTGATTTAATTAGAGTTCTAATCATTAGTTGTAATCAAGTCTAGTGACAGGATTTGATGAAAGCTATGGTTGTGAATCTCAACTAGATTGGAAAGAGGCTTGGCCTACACAATTGAGTGTGCCCAAGGCCTAAGCATTGACGTGGGAATTGAATCAATGAATAAGCAACTGTTTTGGATAATTGTTGATTTTACCGCTCTATATTCTAATCGGATAGAGATATGAATTCGATTTCGATTGAGTTATGAGAGACCTAGTTGTGTTGATGCATTGAAACTTGTCAAAAGTGGATCCTTGGCGCTCTAGTGCCTTTTTAGATTGAAATTACCTTACACATTCACTGTTTAAACCCAAATTGCTATTTCCCAGCTTTAGTTCTTAATAAGATCTTAATTACTAGTTATTTTAGACAAATTCTGAGAACACCCATTCATAAATCTCTGTGGGAACGATACTCGGTCTTTCCGAATTATTACTACTTCGCAACCCTACACTTGGGGAGTGAACAAGTTTTTGGTGCCGTTGCCGGGGATTTCTATGCGGTATTTTTAGAATTTTCTGAGATAACTTTTAGTTGAGATTGTGTTATTTTTCTTTCTAGGGTAGGCTTTCTTCTAAATACTAACTTACTTTGTTTTGATTTTGCAGGATTCTAACATAGGTCTAATTTAGGGATTTTTAGGAAGTTGAAGAAGTAGGCATCTTAAGTCACAAATCAGGTTTTATCGTTCTAACCTTACTCTTCTTCTTCTCCTACTCATTCCTACCATATTCATCTCTTGTAGAGTGGGTGGAGAGTCCTTTTGGATCTCTGATAGGTTGGCCTTGTGCCGCCTTGATTCCTATTGGTCGGCACTGCCGTCTTGGATCACCTTGTGCTAAGAGATTTCTCTTCTCAATCTTATTCATCTTTCTTCTTTTTCTGCACTTTTCTCAAAAGACTCAAAGAGTGGGTGGGGAGTTCTCTGAACCCCTATTGACCAAGAGAAATCGGTCTCTATCCTTGCTTCTGGCTTAGTTATTGCAAGACACCTTGTGCTTCGGTCTTAGAGAAGAGTAAAGAAAGGAAGGAAGAATTCTTTTTCCTTTTTGTATCATTCTTTTTGGTTTTGCATGCCATATTGGGCTCGGGATTCTAATAACCGACTCCTTCATGACGGTGTAATTGTTAAAGGGATTGATAGAGAGCCTCGAGCTAGAAAACGTCAAAATTTTCCTGAAATTACTAGAGAGATGGCTGAAAATCAACCAAATCAAGGGGTTAATCAACATCAAAATCAAACCCAAAACCTTACTGAATTGGATGAGAATGAAGTAGGGGATGTACCTCAACCTAGAACTTTACGTGACTATTTACAACCAGTTAGGACGAGTACTCTCTCGTGCATAATTTTCCCTCACAATGTGGGAAATATTGATTTTAAACTGGGGTTGATCCAACTTCTTCCCAGATTCCATGGACTCGACTCTGAAAGCGCTTATTTACATATTAAGGAGTTCGAAGAGGTTATTGCCACAATAAACTATGACAATGTAACCAAGGATACTATAAAACTTAAATTATTCTCTTTCTCCTTGAAAGAGAAGGCCAAATCATGGCTTCATTCCTTAAGGCCAAGGTCTATTGGGTCATGGGCTGAGATGACTCGGGAGTTTCTTAAAAACTTCTTCCCGACTCATTGAACCAATGCACTAAGAAGGGCCATAATGAACTTCACCCAAAAAGAAGATGAAACTTTTTTCCAATGTTGGGAAAGGTATAATGAGCTATTAAACGCATGCCCACATCATGGCTATGAACGGTGGAGGTTGATTAGTTTCTTCTATGATGGATTAAACTCAACCGTGCGCCAATTTGTGGAGATGATGTGCAATGGGGAGTTCATGAACAAGGAAACGGAGGAAGCTTGGGACTATTTTGACATGTTGGCTGAAAACACACAATCATGGGATACATCTAAGCCAACAAGTTCCAAACAACCCCAAGCCAAGGAAAAGGGAGAAATTTACGTTTTAAATGAGAAAGATGATCTAAGTTCTAGAGTGGCTAATCTCACGCGAAAGGTCGAGGAGATGGAATTAAGGAAAGTCGATACAACCTAACAAAGGGGGACTGTTGAAACTATTTGTGGTATTTGTGCTTCTAATGTACATCAAACGCCGGATTGTCCAACAATTTATGCGTTTCAAGAACTTTTATATGAAAAATCGAATGCTTTGAATAGTTATCAACGACCTTTTAGTACTCCAAATCCAAACACGAACAATTCTAGTTGAAGAAACAACCCTAACTTCAATTAGGCAAATGGAACCAACCAAAGTAATCCTCAAAAGGGGCCCCCAATGCAATTTCCTATGGCCCCACCTCAAATGCCTATAGAGGATACATTGAAAGCATTCATGGAAGGTCAAGCTTAAATAAATCAATCAAACCATATGATAATGCTTGAGCTTAAAAATTCGGTGGAGGAAATCAAGGCTCGCTTAAACGTAAGGGAAGGGATTCTTCCGGCCCAACCCCTACCAAATCCGAAATCACAATGCGAAATAAGCATGCCTAGTTCCTCTAACCAAAACATGGAACATGTTAAGGCCATCACCACTCTTAGAAGTGGTAAAACTATTGAAAAATCCGACCCGGTGAAGGCTTCAACGCCTAATGATCGGTATCTTCCAAAGAGGACAATGGACCTAGCACCGCCATGAATGAAAAGGAGCCACTGAAAGAATATAGGCCCGTTGCTCCATTCCCCCAACGCTTGATTTCAACCAAACCTCAAGATAAATATCAGGAATTTTTGGAGGTTTTTAAGCAAGTCAAAATCAACATCCCATTGTTAGATGCCATTAAACAAATACCGTCATATGCTAAATTTTTAAAAGACCTTTGCACGGTGTAAAGAAAAATACATGTGCAAAAGAAGGCATTTTTGACAGAGAATGTAAGTGCCATTATAAATCACGGGATGCCCAAAAAATACAAAGATCTCGGTAGTCCGACGATATCATGTGTAATTGGAGACTACCGGGTGAAACATGCTTTACTCGATCTAGGGGAAAGTGTGAACTTAATTCCCTTTTCGGTCTATGAACAATTGGGTTTCGGTGAATTAAAACCCACAAAAACCACGTTACAACTTGTTGACCGATCGATTCATATTCTGAGAGGGGTGATTGAGGACGTTCTTGTCCAAGTTGACAAGGTTTACTACCCGGTGGACTTTATTGTCTTGGACACACGACCCATGGTTAATATTGGCCCTCAAATTCCTGTCATACTTGGCCGCCCATTCCTAGCTACATCAAACGCTATCATCAATTGTAGGAGTGGGGTCATACAAATGTCTTTTAGCAATATGACGATTGAGTTAAATGCTTTCAATATTGACAACCAATAAGAGGATGAAGATGAGGAGGTCCAAGAAATAAACATGATCAATTCTATTGTGAAAGATGAGTCCCTCTCACCTTTCTACTCCGGTCACTTGGACAAAGACGTGACTTACTCCCTTGATAAGAACGATGATATGATAAGGGATATGGGCACACTTTTAGAGTCGGTATCGGCATATGATGTTAGCCGAGAGAAGGATGTGGAAACAATACTTTGTTGTGCTGAGAAATCAATTCATATTTCCACACCTTTGTGGATCATGCATACCGAACTCTACCAACCCTGGGATGATCCATACTCGCAATATCAATGCCCAGAAAAATCTGAATGGAGACATATGTTTTCTGACAAATATGATGTTGTCTCCTCGTATACATGTGGTGAACACATTAAGGAACCCGCTTGAAATTCCTTTTTGGGATTTTCAGTGGCTTATCGGGATCACTCACACATATGTATATTATAAAGCAGGATATTGGATGACTTTACTGCGAAACCTTTTGATCCATCTAATGATTCTGCTTGACTTTATGCTTTTGGATGAGTTGTTGGGATTAACCTCCTAATCTGATGGAGGATGATTTTAAATAGTTTCCTAGAATGATCTCCCATTAGGATTTTCTTTGATCAGTTGATTTATTGGTGAAGTAATCCATCTCCAAAAGCTAATTTTGCCATGAAATATATGCCTCAGGTGATATCTCTCTTTCTCACTCCCTCTTTGTTTTGTCATTGCTCTCATGTGTTGCATTCATTGTACACTTTCTTACATTGAGGACAATGTAAAGTTTTGGTTGGGGGGGTGAGAGATTCCTTAGATGAATCTACTAGCTTTTGTGACATTTCGAGCAATGATGTAGAAATTTTTTTATTTTTCTAAAATTCAAAACTCTTTTGGAAAACTTTGATTCTATGCATTCGAGATAGCATGAGTATAAGAAGAAGAGATACGAAGTAAGGGATGTTGCAAGCTTTGAACTTCTTGTCATATAATGGTTTTATATGTGAATTCCCCCATTTTTATGATTGATAGAAAATTTGAACACTTTTTCACCTAGTTCACAATACACGATTCTCATGATTTGAAAGGATTATGTGATTCGTGGATTAGCTAAACTTTGATTTAAGGTGTTGAGAAACCAAGCCGGGGTACTTTGTCCATCCTTGTCCATGGGAAAAAAATGAAAGATATGGATTTCTAAAAATCCTATCTAATGTAAAAGAAAAAGGAAAGGAATAATGAAAATTGGGAATGATGGAAAAATGGTGGAAAATTTCGATTAGGGCTACCTACTACCAACCGGGGGATGGTCTACCGATAACCAAAGCCGGAAATGGGATGTAGTGTGAAAGCCGTCGGAAGGACGGTAAGGCAAATTCCTGTCATTTGCTTGTTGTTGCTCTATACACCTTGAGATCTATAGTTTAGTTGATCTATGAAGAAGATAATCCCGAAAACTCATGACATGAACTTTCACTATGCACACTAGGTTGAATTTGTTCGAGTTCTTCTATTCACCAATCAATTACTGAGAATTTCATATAAACACTTATTATGTTTTGAAAGTTTAAAGTTTCAACCTCTATCACCTAATTTTTTTGATTTTTACGCTTGTGTCATGGGATGTATAGAAGAATAGTTTCTAGAGGAGAGTTAGGTTGTGGAGAATGAAACTTGTTTCACGCATGTTTTGCTCGGGACTAGCAAAATGCTGGTTGGGGGGTGTGTTGAGCTCTTAATTGTGCATATTCTAACCCCAATTCATCACTCATTATGCACGGTTTACATGTTTAAAGGACTAATTCAATACATATTTTGTGATTGTAGGAATGAGAGCAGACTTCATCTAATTGGAGACCAAAATGAGAAATTTAGGATCCTTGGATGAAGACCCAAGGTGGGCCAAAGAAAGAAGAAAGCAAGGAGAGGAGAGAGAAGAAGAAAAGAAGAAAGAAAATTTGTAAAGGAAGAGGTCCGACCGGTCGTGACCGGTTGGCCAAGGGAGCCAGACCGGTCAAGACCGGTCGGCCACCCCATTGTTCACCCTTGGAACCTGCTGGATGAGGAACTACACAGTCCGATCGGTCGTGACCGGTCCGCCAAACCAGTCCGACCGGTCAAGACCGGTCGGCCAACAGGTCGCCCCCTCTGCTGCACTCTCTGGACTGTCAAAAGACAGGTCCGACCAGTCCTGACCGGTCAGCCAAGCCACTCAAATCGGTCGTGTGACCGGTCGGACATGCAAAATGGATAGCCTTCTATTTCGGGCGTCAAAATTCTCTGCGCAAGTGCGTATTCTTACGCGAATTCTGGAAGATTCTTAGGCAATGGACGCCTCCAAGCTATAAGAGGACTTCTCCTCTTCATACTAAGGCATGCTAGGACGTGGGGATTGCTTGGGAGACGGATTCTACTTCGAGCTTTCTTAGTTTTCTTCCTGTTTTAGTAGTTTTTATGTTTTTGAGGCTTCTAGTTCAAGGATGTTAGAGATGAACTAAAACCTCTTAGATAGGGCTAAGAGGTGAAGCTTTTGATTTATTTTTAATGGATTGATGCAACCTAGGTTTCCTTTTATGTTTTAATTGAAGAATTTTAGTTCAATATGAGTTTGAATCAAGTACTAGTTTGGTTTTACTTTGATCTCTTGATGACTCCGGGCTCATGTGATTCTTAGTGATTCTAAGCTTGGTAGCTTACCTTCTGAGCATTGTTTATGCTTGTGTAGTTCATTGATCTATCATCGACTCCGGGCATGGTAGATCCTTTGATTGCCTTGTGTACAATGGCCCGATCTTCATGTGGGAACTCATTCAACTAAAGTTCTTATCTTTTGTTATAATCTGGAATAGCTGTTTGTTGATTGATTTTGATTTAATTAGAGTTCTAATCATTAGTTGTAATCAAGTCTAGTGACAGGATTTGATGAAAGCTATGGTTGTGAATCTCAACTAGATTGGAAAGAGGCTTGGCCTACACAATTGAGTGTGCCCAAGGCCTGAGCATTGATGTGGGAATTGAATCAATGAATAAGCAACTGTTTTGGATAATTGTTGATTTAACCACTCTATATTCTGATCGGATAGAGATATGAATTCGATTCCGATTGAGTTATGAGAGACCTAGTTGTGTTGATGCATTGAAACTTGTCAAAAGTGGATCCTTGGCGCTCTATTGCCTTTTTAGATTGAAATTACCTTACACATTCATTGTTTAAAGCCAAATTGCTATTTTCCAGCTTTAGTTCTTAATAGGATCTTAATTACTAGTTATTTTAGACAAATTCTGAGAACACCCATTCATAAATCTCTGTGGGAACGATACTCGGTCTTTCCGAATTATTACTACTTCGCAACCCTACACTTGGGGAGTGAACAGTAAGCTTACGCAACTTCTGGATGTTTCCGATGCAACAGAGCTTCTCCACTATAAAAGGACACCTAGGGTCTCTTCCTAGGGCATCATAGAAGCTGAGGAACTTTCTGGGGGAGTGAAGGAAGCTGTTGTGGAGCGTTTGCAACCCTCCCATCTCCGGCATTTTATGCTTTTTATGTCTTTTTCATTGAGTTCTAGTGTAGTATGACAATACTCGGCTAGAATCTCTCAGCTAAGGCTGAGAGGTGAAGCTTATAGCCAATTTCATGTTTAATTTAGTTTGATTCAAGTAGCTTCACTTCAAGTTCGAATTTTGAATGTTCTAGTTATTATAAAGTTGATATTTTTAGAAGTTTTATGAGAGTTCATTTGCTTCGGACATGGATTCCTTGCAATTCTCTGAGATTATCATATTTAGCTTGATTAGATGCGAATTATGGTAACCCTTGAGCATGCCATAGTCCATAGGCATGGCTGTTACTCTGAAGGCTATAATTTCAAATTCTACATGTGGTTGAATGGGACTAGAACTTGGAAGTTCAACTTGAGTGGGATTGAATGTGTTTAATGCTTTATCTTCCAACTAGATGAGAGATAGAACTTCAAATCTAGTTGTGCTTTATGCTTGGATTGATTGGATTGACATGGGATTGTTATAAGTGGATCCTTGAAAGCCTTAGTTCCTTAATTACTGTTTTTTTAAGTTATTGTTTTCAACACAATTCTCTCAATTGAATCCTTTAATTATCGCAATCTTAGTTGCTGGAATAGCTTAGAAGTTGTTCTCTAATTCCATGTGGATCAACCTCGGTCTTATCGAGATTTATTACTACATGGCAGCCTTACACTTGAGGCGAGTGAACAAGTTTTTGGCGCCGCTGCCAGGGAATTTAGATAAAGGTTCTAAATTATTTTAGTGGCTGTAGAAGTAGAAGTAGATAGTTTTTTCTGATTTCCTAGAACTAACCCATTGTTTTGTTTTGTAGGATTTCTTCTCTAGTTCAAGCGAATCGGGTAATATCCTTCTAACTTAATGCTTTTTGCAGATTTTTAATTTCTAAATTAATTTCAGATTTTAGGACTTAGGACTAGTTTAGTTTTTATTTGAGTGGTTTATGTCCAGTTGGGAATGTGACCACTCCAATTGTCTCCAATCCGAGGGTGGTCTAGTTGGACCATTGTCAGTCCATAAACGAGTCCGAAAATACCAAGAGCATTGTGATAACTTGGGGAGTATGGATCAAACACCTATAAGGAATCCCCCCCCCCCCCCCCCCCCCCCCCCCCTACTCCAACTACAAATGCAAATCAAGAGGGAGTAGGAGAGAATGAGGTACATAACGTTCCTCCAATGAGATCATTACGGGACTACCTACAACCGGCCCGTGCAATACACCCTCGTGCGTGGTCTTACCACCAACCGAGGGAAACATCGATATAAAGCCGGGTGTAATTCAACTTATACCAAAGTTCCATGGGCTAGACTCTAAAAGCCCATATTTGCACTTAAAGGAATTCGAAGAAGTGGTAGCTACCTTGCAATACAATAATGTGTCTGAAGACGCAATTAAACTTAAACTTTTTCACTTCTCATTAAAAGAAAGAGCCAAGAGTTGGCTTCACTCTCTTAGACCACATTCAATAGGGTCATGGAACGAGATGATCTGGGAATTCTTGAAAAAGTTCTTCCCGGCCCATAAAACGAACACCCTTCGAAGAGCCATAATGAATTTTTCGACTAAAGAGAGTGAATCATTCTTCCAATGTTAGGAAAGGTTTAAGGACCTCCTACTTGCTTGCCCACATCACGGCTACAAAAGTTGGCGAATCATAAACTTCTTCAATGATGGATTGAGTTCCAATATGCGCCAATTTGTAGAGATGATGTGCAACGACGAGTTTATGAGAAAAAATCCAGATGAAGCTTGGAGTTATTTGGATATGTTGGCCGAGAATGGCCAATCATGGGATACCTTGGATAAATCAAATAACCCCAAGCCTAGATTTATATCCTCAAGGAGGAAGACAATGTGAATGCAAGGTTAGCCAGCCTCACAAGGAAGATCGAGGCCATGGAACTTAGTAAGAGTGGAGTTTCAAAGTCCAATGAAGCTATTGAGACCACGTGTGGGATTTGTTTCACCAATCTACACGCTACGCAAGATTGTCCTATAATTCCTGGGTTTCAAAAGGTGTTACATGAACATGCAAGTGCCACATATGGTTATCAACAGCCTTTTAATGGACCGGTGGGTAATACTTACAATTCTACTTAGAAGAACCACCCAAATTTCAGTTGGAAGAATGTCCCATGGGCAATCCTACCCACTCTCAAGGAGGGCCACCAATGCAAAATATGGCCCCACCTCAATTCTCGATGGAGGACACCTTAAAAGCATTTATGCAAGGGCAAACGCAAATCAATCAAACAAATCAGCAAATGTTCCAAGAACTTAAAGTCTCGGTTGATGAGATTAAGGGATGCTTGAATGCTAGGGAAGGGACCTTTCCGGCCCAACCTCAGCCCAATCTAAAGCAAGTACATGAAGTGAACATTCCTAATCTCTCCAACCAACATATGGAGCAAGCCAAATCTGTCACCACTCTTAGAAGTGGTAAACAAATTGACAAATCTATTCCGGTGAAGGCCGACAAGCCTAATGATCTAGTAAATTCTGAGGATGAGGACGAATCTAACTTAGCTCCACAAGAAACGAAACCCGTTTACAAGCCCGTAGCACCATTCCCTTCGAGATTGGTCCCTTAAAAATCTCTTCCAAACTCTCATGATATTTTGGAGATTTTCAGACAAGTCAAGATTAACATTCCATTACTTGATGCCATCAAACAAATCCCCTCTTATGCCAAGTTTTTAAAGGACCTATGCACAACTAAACGCAAATATAATGTGTAATAGAAGGCCTTTTTGAATGAGCAAGTGAGTGCCATCCTCCCTCAAAAGACCCCTCCAAAATTCAAGGATCCTGGTAATCCCACAATTTCATGTATCATTGGTGACTACCGGATTGAGCATGCATTGCTAGACTTGGGGGCAAGCATAAACTTGATCTCGTACTTGGTATATGAGCAATTGGGTCTTGGTGAATTAAAACCCACCAAGACCACGTTGCAACTCACTGATAGATCCATCCATGTATCGAGAGGGATAGTTGAGGATGTGCTAGTCCAAGTTGACAAATTCTACTACCTGGTAGATTTCATCATCTTGGACACGCAACCGGTTATAGATGCTAGCACTCAAATACCGGTGATTCTAGGCCGCCCCTTCCTCGCTCTATCAAATGCAATTATAAATTGCTGAAATGGAGTAATGCAATTGTCCTTTGAAAACATGACGTTGGAGGTGAATGTGTTCCACTTGGGCAAAAGGCATAGGGATGATGATGATGTCCACGAGGTTAATATGATTGAATCAATCGTGGAAGAGGAGTTCGCTTTAAATCAAAATTTTAATCCTCTAGATGTTGTTAGCTTTGATCCATTTAAGGATTGGGATGACAATGATGATCCCCATGAGGTAAATATGATAGAATCCATGGAAGATGGGGAGTTTTTCCAACATGATCTACCTGGAAGCTTGGGGACATGTTTGACACACTCCAAGGATGAATTCAACTCTGTTATTAATGAGATCTTGGAAGTATCAATTTCTGAAAATTTACTTGACAAGTCACCAAATTCTGATTTACATAAATTTTTCATGCAAGAATTGAAAGAATTGGTGCTTGACTTGCCTACATATGGGCTAATTTCTGAAAGTGTAGAGGTTGAGGACCCACTTCAACCTACACAAAAGTTTGAGAAGGAGGAAGACGAAAAGGGTCCAAATCTAAAAACTTCCTCCGATGAGGTCTCCTACACTCTAGAGGAGTGTTTAACGTATTTTGAATATTGGGATGATCCCATGATTAAGGACATAGTGCATGCCTTGAAGGAGACCCCTCTGGTGCCTAAAAAGCTTCCTTCCACAGAACGCTAAACTGAAAAATTAATTATGGAAGCACCGGTGAAATCTGATTTTGTGGAGATCATATCGACTTGTGAAGAAGAAATACAAGTCTCCACATCTCTTTGGGTTGCTCAAACCAAAGAACTCAACTTTTGGGATAACCCATATTTGACAAATTTTTGCCCAAGCAAGATGGAAAGGAGATCCATTTTCAATAATTTCCAACCAATGCAATTCTCCTTTCCAAGTACATGTGAAAATATTATTGAAGAACCCGCTGAAATTTTTCAGCAGGATTTTCAATGGGTTAGATGGGTTGATGTCACCAATGTACTTTACAAAGCAGGATGGTGGATTGTTCTACTGAAAAATCTGTTACACCACTTGATGATCTTGCTCAACTTTGTCCTTTTGGATGTTATAATGATAATCGATCTCTTCGTCTGATAGAGATCCTCTTTTTAAAAGGACGAGTTCAGTAGGATTAGGTTTAGTTGTTTTTTCAGTTTTAGTTCTACTACATTAGTGGATTTAGTTGTCAGAGTTGTAGGCTTCCATGATCGACTCTCTCAGGTACTATTGTTCTCACTCTCTTATATTTTACCATTGCTCTCATGTTTATGCTCATTGCATATCTTTTTACATTGAGGACAATGCAAGATTTGGTTGGGGGGTGAGATGAGATTCCTCATCTAGCAATGTGTAACATTTCGAGCATCATATGTGGCAATTTTTTTCAATTTTTCTAAAAAATCAAAACTCACTTGGAAAACCTTGTTTCTATGCACAAGGGATGATATGGGTATAAGAAAAGGAGATATGAAGTGATGAATGTTGCAAGCCTTGAACTACTTCTAATATAATGGTTTTATATGTGAATTCTCTTATTTATGTGATTGATAGAAAATTTGAACACTTTTACACCTACTTCACATTACACGATTTTCATGGGTTGAAAGAATTATGTGATTTGTGGATTGGCTAGACTTAGAATTAAGGTGTTGAGGAACCAAGCTGGGGTATTTTGTCCATCCTTGTCCATGGGAAAATAACGAAAGAAATGGATTTCTAAAAATCCTATCTAATGTAAAAGAAACAGGAAAGGAAGGATGAAAATTGGGAATGATGGAGAAAATGGTGGAAAATTTTGAAAAGGGCTACCTATTTACCAACTGGGGGATGGTCTACCCGTAACCAAAGCCGAAAATGGGACGTAGTGTGAAAGCTGTCGGAAGGACGGTAAGGAAAATTCCTGTCATAGGCTTGTTGTTACTCTTGAAATTGCGGTTTTACCACCTGTAGAGATACTCGGAGATATGCCTAATGTCCTAGAGGGGGGTGAATAGGGCTTTTTGAATTTCCAATTACAATTTCAAAACTAATCAAGTTAATCTTATCAACCAAGATTATCACAATAACATTCAAGGCAATTATATGATGAGTTTGTAAGTAAAGACTATCATAGGCATTTCATCAAACAGTTAGCATTCATGATTGGATAAACCATTCAACACATAGCAATCATTCAATCTCACAATGCACAGCGATTTATAGTGGTTCGGTTTTCCTACTCCACTCCCGGTTCACGATCTCAACCTATGAGACCACCGAATTTCACTATAGTCATGGTTTTAAATCAGGTTAACCATCAACCTTAACATCCTTTGATCTAAGACCGCGTTTACCATCCGCCGATGGCCCAATCCAGGGACTTGATGAGTTTGGATCTCAAACTCTCACCAATCCTAATCCAAGGACGGTCACGTACACTCCCGCTGGAGTTTCCCAATCCAGGGAATAGTGATTCAATAAATGGACTCTCAAATACTAGACATACCTAGACGATTGAGCCCCTAATTGATGCCTTTGATGAGTAGCTTCAGCTCCACGTGCTTTAGCTTCTCTTTGTGCTCCTAAGATCAGCTACCGATGCAAATGATGTGATTATGATTATGTCGAGTAGTTGGGAGAGAGATGGTCAAGTTCCTCTTGCCTATTCAATGCAATGGTTATGAGGGAACCGCCAAACTTCAGCATTTAATGGCTATAAACGACCTCATACAGATATTTCAAAGGTAGGTCAGCCATGAATGTAGATCTTGAGTTCATACTTCAAACCGAATTTTGAATATTCAAAGACAAGCCATTAATGGCTAGGTTTGAATGATGAACTCAAAGGAGTTAAGAGCAAGGAGGGTAGTGTTCGCTCGCCTCAAGTGTAAGGCTGCGATGTAGTAATAAATTTCGGTAAGACCGAGGTCGATCCACAGGGAAAGAGGTAAACAATTTCAAGTACTCTAATAACTAGAATCTAAGAAGTTTAAGGAAGTAGTTTTTCACATGAAATAGGAAATCTGAAAATAAGAAGAACTAGAGCATCACGGATCCACTTGTAGTAGTCCAATGCCAATCCATCCATCCAAGTACAACACAATTAGAATCAAAGTCCTATCTCTCATCTAATTGGAAGATATAACATTCAAGCACAAACAGTCCCACTTAAATCTAGAAATCAGATTTCTAGTTCTAATGAAGCACATAGAACTTGAACTTGTAGCCTTCGGAGTAACAGCCATGCCTATGGACTATGGCATGCTCAAGGGTTACTACAATTCGAATTCAAACAACCCAATCATGGTAATCTCAGAGAATTGCAAGGAACTCATGTCCGGAGCACACAAACTCTCACAAAACTTCTAAAAAACCAAACTTTATTCAAACTAGAACTTCAAAATCCAAAATTAAGAAAAGGTACTTGAAATAAAAGAATTAAAGCATTGGAACCAACTACAAATTTCACCTCTAGCTCTATCTAAGAGGTTAGTTAAGGAAAAGCATATTAAAACTAGAACTAGAACTAAGAAAAGGAAGAAAAACTAACTGTAGGAGGCTAGGTAGCCTCCTCGGACTTGAACTCCTTGCTTCCCAGGTCCTTGCTTGCCCTGGTATAGAAGAGAGCACCTCCTTTTATAATACAGCAAGAGTACCGCAACGTAAGAGATTTTGTTTCGCTTCGTACGGCTTAACCAATGGTCGGATTGCCTTCAAATTTGATTTGTAGCTTCCTTGTAATATGATCTTCCTCATAGATGATTTAGATTTCCAAGATTATCTTTTGAATGGGCCCACCAATCAGATCACCGACCGCCTCTCAAAATCACGCACTTCAGGTACCTTCAGAACTAGTCATCTTGCTTTCAACGCTCCGGAGTGTACAGATGTCGGATTGATCCCAAATTTTGAACATTGATAGAAAACTTCCTCCTGTACATGATAGATATATTAGATTGTCCAAAACAATCCTAGAATGTGGTCCGAAAATTAGAACACTTAGGGCTTTTATAAACTCTGCATAGTTGGATCTTTCTAGATGTTTCATCTTTCTTCAACCGGTACGATCAAACCACATTTCCTTTTGATCTGAAACTTTGTGGTTATTCATATATGGATGTGGTCTAAAAGATGGTTAAAGTAGATTCTTCATATCATCAATGATGGGCCACCTGGACCGGCCCAGAGTGGAGTAGGCAGAATCTGGAACTTTCTGGACAGTTCGTATTGTTTTGGCCACCACGATCAATCCGTAGCTCCGATCGACACGAAACCACTTGGGTTAGTTCGGCGTCGAGCTCCTCTTCGACATGGATGTTTTGGATTTCCAAATATTGTTAAGATGGGCCCAAAAAACTGTTCTAAAAATCTAAAAATGGGAATAGCCTGTATCTGAAATCTGACTCCTGAAAGTGCATGGCCGACCTGTCATCCGGTCAGTGGGCCAACCGGTCAGACGACAGGTCGGCCTTAACAAAATCAGTCCAGAGAATTTTCTATTTCTGGAGGGTTTTGTCGGCCGGTCGGTGGCTATGGCCGGCCGGCCGGTTAGGCTGTAAATTGTGACTTTTTCACACTTTTCTTCCTCCATTGCATTGCATCTTTCCTCCATCTCATATCTTTTTTTCTTTGATCTTCAAGGCATACAAAGTGACTCTTGTAACCATGAATTGGTGAAGTCTCCCTCTCATTCCTACAATCACAAATCCATGCATTAGATTAGTCTTTAAATCATGATAACCATGTATAATGAGTGATGAATTGGGGTTAGAATATGCACAATTAAGAGCTCAACACACCCCCCAACCAGCATTTTGCTAGTCCCGAGCAAAACATGCGTGAGACAAGTTCAATTCTCCAAAAACCAACTCTCCTTCAGAAACTATTCTTCTATACATCCCAAGATACACAAGTGTAAAAGTCAGAAAAATTAGGTGATAGAGGTTGAAACCTTAAACTCTCAAAACATAATAAGTGTTCATATGAAATCCCGGCTGATTGATTGATAAATAGAAGAACTTGAACAAATTCCACCTAGTGTGCATAGTGAAAGTTCATCTCATGAGTTTCTGGGCTTATCTTCTTCATAGATCAACTAAACTATGGATTTCAAGGTCACAGAGCAACAACAAGCCTATGACAGGAATTTGTCTTACCGTCCTTCCGACGGCTTTCACACTATGTCCCATTTCCGGCATTGGTTACGGGTAGACCATCCCCCGGTTGGTAGTAGGTAGCCCTAATCGGAATTTTCCACCATTTTTTCATCATTCCCAATTTCATCCTTCCTTTCCTTTTTCTTTTACATTAGATAGGATTTTTGGAAATCCATATCTTTTGTTATTTTTCCATGGACAAGGATGGACAAAGTACCCCGGCTTGGTTTCTCAACACCTTAAATCAAAGTATAGCTAATCCACAAATCACATAATCCTTTCAACCCATGAAAACCGTGTAATGTGAACTAGGTGTAAAAGTGTTCAAATTTTCTATCACTCACATAAATAGGGGAATTCACATATAAAACCATTATATTAAGAGAAGTTCAAAGCTTGCAACATCACTCACTTCGTATCTCCTCTTCTTATGCTCGTATCATCTTGAATGCATAGAAACAACGTTTTCCAAACGAGTTTTGAATTTTAGAAAAATAAAAAATTTTCTACATAATTGCTCGAAATGTCACAAAAGCTAGTAGATTCATCTAAGGAATCTCACCCCCCAACCAAAATCTTACATTGTCCTCAATGTAATAAGATATGCAATATGCATGACATGAGAGCAATGACATAAAACAAAGAAGAGTGAGAACAAGAGTACCTAAGGTAGCAAGTAGATCAATTCTAGCATCTGCCATTGTCTCGATGAGACTTATTCAATCCTAAATGTAGAAAAGAAATCCTAAGCTACCTACCTACCTTTGATTAGTCCGATCGACTACATGATCAAATTTGAGCAGGATTTTCATGAATTTTAATAAATTTCTCATGAGGACCATCCAAAGTCCTGCTCGACAGTAAACATGTGTGCTTCTTATCATTGAAGTCCAATCGTATTGTGCACCACATGCATAAAAGGAGGAGATAAGAGCAGCAAAAAGATATCTCCTTAAATTCTGATATGGGTTATGATCGATTAAAAACGGGTCCTCCCAATCAGAATTTTCAATGGGCTAAAGGACCCATGATGGTGGAGAGACATTCATCGTGTATTCTTCAGTTAAAGTTGTCTCCTCCACAATTTTAGAATTATATGGTGCTTCCACAAACAATGGTAAAGAGTGTAAAGCAGTGGAATGGTGTTCTTCAGGCACCGATACCGTGTCTAACAAAATGTCCAACTCCTTAATCATCTCATCATCAAGATCATAAGATTGGGCCAAGCATTCCTCTAGGAAATCGAGATAGTCGGATGAAGGGTCCTCATCCTCCCTTAATGATTGAAGAAATTCTGTTCCAATGGTAAGGAATTCCTCCTCTATAGAGAGGAGGTCTTCCAAGGAAAATTTTTCAGATTTAGGGGTAAGCACATCATCTAACATTAGTTGATCTTTTAAAATTTCAGATTGTGCCACCTCATCATCCAAAGGAAAATAATTTTCAATCAAAGGGAGGTCTACCACAATAGAATTTGGCATGTGTTGTTGGTGGAAGGACTAAAAAAGATCGACTTCGGCCATCTCTCTAGCATGCATATCCTCTAGAGACTTATAATCATTATGCCCATTGGAAAAAGAAACCATAGGTTCATAAGCATTCACTAACCCCTCATTGTAGGCAACCCCACTACCGCTTTCAAATTTTATGGATTCCTCGGATTCGTCAACCGTCATTGAAATCTCTTCATCATTAAGTTCAAAGCATCTAAAAGAGATAGTGGACTCACCATAATTGATGATGACATTGGGATTATCGAAATCAATCTCCTCTAAAAGTCTATTCATTAAATCCGAAGAAGGTGGGACTTGGGTAGCCCCATCCTCCTCATTAGAGGGGATTGATTCGATGCCCCCAATTTCGGGCTCAACGTCTTCATAAGATAGTGAGGAAGCTTGATTTAATTGTTCATCCACATACTCATTCCATATTTCCTCAAGCATTTTTGTATACTTATCATCAAAAGAGGAAGACGTTTTAAGGTGATTGTTAATAACCATGGTTGGTTCCTCCCTTGAACAAGGAGAATGGTGGTTTTCCCAATTAAGACCGTACGCATTGTAGGATGAAAAGTTATATGATGGTTGATAGGCATATCCATACAAGTAATCACGCATTGTCTTAACCGGTTGGCTACTATTCACCTGTTCCTTTTGTTGTTGCACACCTCCTACCATAACCGGTGGAACACTCATGTTATTTTCAATTCGGTAATCATGTAATGTTTTTCCCGGATGATTATCCAATTTTGCTTCGTTCTGGTATTCCCCCATCGTCTTACGTTGTGTCTCAATATGTGTACTGTTTTCATTAATGTAATCACGCATCGTCTTACATGGGGGGGTAGTGGAGGTTCTTTGAATCTCAGAAAAATATTCATGCTTAGAGGGATCCCGATCACAATGAGTTTGGGTCCCCCAATCCGACATCTCATCCTCCAAAAAGTACTTATACGCACCATTCGTCCAATTATACATGATGAAATTTTAAGGAATTTGAAACTACCCTAATCTAAAAAAAAAGAAAAAAAGAAGGGAGATGGGGAGATGTTACCCAATAGAGTGAGATCTATGTCAGCAACAATGTCCTACAAAATCAAATAAAAAATTGTTAGTAATCTAGAAAAAAAAAAGAAAATCTACTTCTATAAAAATTGAAAATCCTACCTAACTAAAACTACTCTATAGCTACTAGAACAATTAGAACCGTTTAACCTTTTCCCCGGCAACGGCGCCAAAAACTTGTTCGCTCGCCTCAAGTGTAAGGCTGCGATGTAGTAATAAATCTCGGTAAGACTGAGGTCAATCCACAGGGAAAGAGGCAAACAATTCCAAGTACTCTAAGAACTAGAATCTAAGAAGTTTAAGGAAGTAGTTTTTCACATGAAATAGGAAAATCTGAAAATAAGAAGAACTAGAGCATCAAGGATCCACTTGTAGTAGTCCAATGCCAATCCATTCATCCAAGTACAACACAATTAGAATCAAAGTCCTATCTCTCATCTAATTGGAAGATATAACATTCAAGCACAAACAGTCCCACTTAAATCTGGAAATTAGATTTATAGTTCTAATGAAGCTCATAGAACTTGAACTTGTAGCCTTCGGAGTAATAGCCATGCCTATGGACTATGGCATGCTCAAGGGTTACTACAATTCGAATTCAAACAACCCAATCATGGTAATCTCAGAGAATTGCAAGGAACTCATGTCCGGAGCACACAAACTCTCACAAAACTTCTAAAAAACCAAACTTTATTCAAACTAGAACTTCAAAATCCAAAATTAAGAAAAGGGTACTTGAAATAAAAGAATTAAAGCATTGGAACCAACTACAAATTTCACCTCTAGCTCTAGCTAAGAGGTTAGTTAAGGAAACGCATATTAAAACTAGACCTAGAACTAAGAAAAGTAAGAAAAACTAACTGTAGGAGGCTAGGTAGCCTCCTGGGACTTGAACTCCTTGCTTCCCACGTCCTTGCTTGCCCTGGTATAGAAGAGAGCACCTCCTTTTATAATACAGCAAGAGTACCGCAACGTAAGAGATTTTGTTTCGCTTCGTACGGCTTAACCAATGGTCGGATTGCCTTCAAATTTGATTTGTAGCTTCCTTGTAATGTTATCTTCCTCATAGATGATTTAGATTTCCAAGATTATCTTCTGAATGGGCCCACCAATTAGATCACCGACCGCCTCTCAAAATCGCGCACTTCGGGTACCTTCAGAACCAGTCATCTTGCTTTTAACGCTCCGGAGTGTACAGATGTTGGATTGATCCCAAATTTTGAACATTGATAGAGAACTTCCTCCTCTACATGATAGATGGATTAGATTGTACAAAAAAAATCCTAGAATGTGGTCTGAAAATTAAAACACTTAGGGCTTTTATAAACTCTGCGCAGTTGGATCTTTCTGGATGGTTCATCTTTCTTCAACCGGTACGATCAAACCACATATCCTTTTGAACTGAAACTTTGTGGTTATTTATATATGGATGTGGTCTAAAAGATGGTCAAAGTAGATTCTTCATATCATCAATGATGGGCCACCTGGACCGGCCCAGAGTGGAGTAGGCGGAATCTGGAACTTTCTGGACAGTTCGTATTGTTTTGTCCACCACGATCAATCCGTAGCTCCGATCGACACGAAACCATCTGGGTTAGTTCGGCATCGAGCTCCTCTTCGACATGGATATGTTGGATTTCCAAATATCATTAAGATGAGCCCAGAATACTGTTCTAAAAATCCAAAAACGGGAATAGCCTGTATCTGAAATCTGATTCCTGAAAGCGCATGGCCGACCTGTCATCCAGCCGGTCGGTCAGTCCAGAGAATTTTCTATTTCTGGAGGGTTTTGTTGGCCGGTCGGTGGCCATGGCCGGCTGGCCGGTCAGGCTGTAAATTGTGACTTTTTGACACTTTTCTTCCTCCATTGCATTGCATCTTTCCTCCATCTCATATCCTTTATTTCTTTGATCTTCAAGGCATACAAAGTGACTCTTTTAACCATGAATTGGTGAAGTCTCCCTCTCATTCCTACAATCACAAATCCATGCATTAGATTAGTCTTTAAATCATGATAACCATGCATAATGAGTGATGAATTGGGGTTAGAATATGCACAATTAAGAGCTCAACAGGTAGGAAGATGTGAGTAAAGACTCTCTCTCTTAGCTCTTGAAGGGTGTTGAATGCATCTAAAGAAAGACCACAAGATATGGCTATATAGAGCCCCAAATAATCGCCCCAACGGATCAAAAACGGTCACGTCCGACCTGTCAGAGAGAGGTCTCAACCGGTCGGATGGACCGGTTGCATTTAAAAAAGAAGGTGCATCATTTAGGTCTGCCCAACCTTGTTGGACACACTGTAATATGCAGTTCGACCGGTCAAGACAGATTGGCTGCCTTTCTGGGATTATGCAAGCATAGCTGCTGGACTGATATGAATTGCTGGACGACCGGTCAAGACCGGTCGGCAGTCCAGCTGAAAATCTCACAACAAGTCACTGACCTCTTTTGATGCTCCTGTCCGACCGGTCAAGACCGGTCGGCTGTCCAGCTGAAGTTATCACAGCAAGGTTGCTGACTGTGTTGATGGCCCTGGCCGACCGGTCAAGACCGGTCGGCTGTCTAGATGGATTCATTACAGCAAGGTTGCTGGACTTTTCTTGTAGTGCTGGCTGACCGGTCAAGACCGGTCGGCTGTCTAGATGGATTCATTACAGCAAGGTTGCTGGACTTTTCTTGTAGTGCTGGCTGACCGGTCAAGACCGGTCGGCTGTCTAGATGATCTTGTCACAAGCGAGCTTGCTGGACCAAGTCCTTCAACACAGCAACAGATCACTTCAATGGAGAAGCATGAAGTGATTTGGTGCATGGAGTCCAATGTTTGGACATATCTTCAATTACGATTCGCACCAGCCATGGACCACAAGTCTGATTAACTTGTGCTAGGGTCGAGAGGGAATGGGATAAGATAGGTCAGTTATTACGCCATTCATTGATGTTTTGGGTTTCCTAAGGTCGATCTATATGCAACTTACCTGAGATCTTGTTTTGGCTTGAGCTTGAGCAATGGAAGAAGTATAGTCTTCAAGTCTTGATCTTTAAATCTTCGACCGGGGCTCACACGACAAGACACGACCAATCAACACGTCAATTGACAAAATAGAGTATACTAATAATCTCCCCCTTTGTCAATTGCGTGACAAAACATCTAACCTAGACAAATCATGACTTATCATGATTGACCCTTAAACAAAAGGAAACATACACCCTGTTAATGTCAAATTTTGTAACGAGATCCTCCGACTTTTCTCCTTCACTCCAGCAGGAATTTTCCACCACCAGACCTGAAGCAAGACAGCAAATAAGGGTGGCTGGGGACCAGCCGTTAGCCCTCCGATGCTTAAGTTAGGCCACAGTAAGAAGAGAAGCCAAGTAAACGAGACCAAGATTGAATGATGTCACATCTAAGTATGTACTCCGACTCGCGACCACATTCTAACCTGCGAGTAGCTTTCCTGCGGTAATATCTCTTAGCTTTCAGTACTAGCACCCGATTCCCGTCGAGCAGCTTCTCCAATCCCTCTGCGACACCAAGCAGGGCTACAACCAGTTCGGTGGTTTCCGTCTTGTCGGCGTCTCCTTCCTTTTCGGAGGCTATGACTCCAACTACGGGCGTCTCCTTCCTTTTCGGAGGCTATAACTCCAACTACGGGCGTCTCCTTCCTTTTCGGAGGCTATGATTCCAACTATGGCTTCCAGCCGGATTTCAAGGGATTACCATCAAGGGGCGTGATTGTTGGAATAAGTCGTTGGGTTGGATCTGACTAAAAAGATAGGATCTTATCCCACGAAATCAGCGAATTCTCAGTATCGTATGCGACATCAACGGGATTTCGACATCTCACGTAACAAATTGGATTGTTTCAGATCTATATAAAGGGGTGGCTCCATTGAGAGCAGGTACGCACACATCATTCAATCTTGGTCTCGTTTACTTGGCTTCTCTTCTTACTGTGGCCTAACTTAAGCATCGGAGGGCTAACGGCTGGTCCCCAGCCACCCTTATTTGCTGTCTTGCTTCAGGTCTGGTGGTGGAAAATTCCTGCTGGAGTGAAGGAGAAAAGTCGGAGGATCTCGTTACAAAATTTGACATTAACAGTTTGGCGTCGTCTGTGGGAACGACTTGATCGTCAAAATCAATCGTGTTAACCACCGATCAAAATCCTTCGGTGATGCCTCCTAAAAAGACTGTTCATCCTTCAACTTCGAGGCAGGCACCACCTCCGCCTGATGAGACGGAATCCGCACCTGCCCTCCCACCTGTTCCGACGGATATCCCTCAAGGAGCCCTAAATATGCCATCAACAAATCCATTATTGGAGGCCTCTGGAAATCAAGATGATGTCCTACGATTCCTCGGAAACACTCTCCTAACTCTAAACGCCGGAGTTCAGGCGCTGTCAAATCGGCTTGATCAGCACTTCCCTGAACCGCAAAGACAACCCTCCGAAGGGTTACCACCGCCACCCATACCAGTTGCTTCCAGACATTCTATGGATGAACCACAGGTCCCACCACTTGGCGGCCATCCCCCTGTGCCGTCTCCACATTCCATACATTCCAGTTCGTCTCGGCAACCTCAACCGCAAGGCTCCACCGCCGAAACGTCTAGCTATACCCTGCCATGGGAAGGAGATCTCAAAAGAATCCAAGATCGTTTTGATGTCATGGAACAGAGATACCAGGCAAATCGGCCATCTGCTGTCATGGCGGCGATACATCAATCTGAATCTCCCTTCACTAGCGAGGTCATGGAAGCCCCGTTGCCCAGAAAGTATCGAGCGCCTGTTATCGCTCCGTATACAGGCATTGGCGATCCTCTGGAACATCTGGAAACATACAGGTCCCTCATGGAGTTGGAGGGACATGGTTCAGAAATCATGTGTAGGGCTTTTCCCCTTACATTGAAGGAAGCGGCTCGTACGTGGTTTCGGGGGTTAAAGCCTCGTTCCATCAGTTCCTTTTCCCAATTATCGGAGATATTTCTTTCTCAATTCATGGGAAGTATTCGCATTGAGAAGCCAGCCTCCCATCTGATGAATTTGAAACAGCAGCATGGGGAAACAATAAAGGAGTTCACAGTACGATTCACTGCCGAAGCCGTTCAAACTGAGGGTTACACTGAAGAAAAGGGTCTCACAGCCCTCATCGCTGGAATAACGAGCGAGAAATTCAGGTTTGCCTTAGATAAAAGCCCGCCGAAAACTATGGCGGAATTCCAAGCCAAAGCTCAGAAATATATCAATGCAGAAGAAGTCGCATTGACACGCCATGGAGTACAAAGTAAGAAACGCAAGTCAGAAGGAACTTCTTCTACAGATAAGAAATACCGTCGTGATCAGCGCGATCGTTCTCCCAGGAAGCCTTACTCTGGTAAATATCATAATTACACTCCTCTTAATCGCTCTCCTGAAAAGGTTCTAATGGAGATAAAACACAAGCCATATGTGAAGTGGCCTGCAAAGATCAAATCCGATCCCGAGAAGAGAGATAAGAGTAAGTTCTGTTACTTCCACAAAGATCACGGGCATAGGACCCAGGACTGTATCTCTCTACGAGACCATATCGAAGCCCTTATTTGAAAAGGCCATCTCTAGGATTATGTTGCTCGTAAGAATCGATCACCAGAAAGGGCGAAGACCTCATCTCGCCAAAAGGAACCGTCTCATCATCAAACCGATCAAGAGGACGCTGAGCCCACGGGAGAAATTCGCACTATCGTCGGGGGACCAGCTTGTGGGGGTGACTCTCAAGCTTCAAGAAAAGCGTATGCTCGGAAGGCGTCCAAAGAACCCCAGCAAATCTATTGGCTGGAACAGACGTCTAGCTCATCAAAAGCGAGCCATCCTCCAATTTCTTTCACCCTCGAAGATGCAGCGGGAATCCACTTCCCTCATGAAGATTCTATCGTAGTCACATTGAAGGTATCAAATTATCTGACTCATCGGATTATGGTGGATACAGGTAGCTCAGCCGATATTTTGTATTTGGAGGCTTTCGACAAAATGGCACTTGCCAGAAACCTCCTCAAGCCAGTATCGACCCCTCTTGTCGGCTTTGGAGGAGAGGTGGTAACACCTGAAGGAAGTATCGATCTCCCAGTCACCTTTGGGGAGAGTCCAGCGAAGACCACCGTCTTCATAAACTTCCTCGTCGTGGATCGAAAATCAGCATATAACGCCATTTTGGGGCGGCCGTCTCTGACTAAGGTTGGAGCGGCCTTGCACCCTTCATATCTGTGTGTTAAATTTCCAACCCCAAATGGCATCGGAGTCGTACGAGGAAGTCAGCAGGAGGCACGGTCCTGTTACCAGATAGCCCTCCAAGATCGAAAGAAGGCTCAAGCGACACCTGTCATGGAAATAGTTCAAGGTTCATCCGACGTTCCCGCCCCCGCCTTGGACCCGAGAGAAAATGCTCTGAAATCAGGAACTCTAGGGGAGGAAACAGTGGCGATCCGCTTGACCGAAGACGACCCGTCTAAGATCGTGTACATCGGTTCCTCCTTAAACATTGTCCATCGTGAAAATTTGATCCGTTTCCTCACCGAATACAAGGACGTGTTTGCTTGGTCTCATAAAGATATGCCAGGCATCGATCCTGATGTCATCGCACATCGTCTCAACATTGACCCGAAGCATAAACCCGTACATCAGCGTCGACGTGCCTTTACTGCAGAAAGACAAATGGCAATCAAAACTGAAGTTGAAAAGCTACTCGCGGCTAATTTCATAAAAGAAGTTGACTACCCAGAATGAGTCACCAACGTAGTTCTCGTCCGGAAAGCTAATGGAAAATGGAGGATGTGCGTCGACTATTCAGACTTGAACAAAGCATGTCCCAAAGATAGTTTTCCGACACCGCGGATCGACCAGTTGGTTGACTCAACAGCTGGACATGCTCTCCTCAGTTTTATGGATGCTTATTCTGGTTACAACCAGATTATGATGCATCCACCTGATAGCCAGCATACTGCCTTCATCACAGATCGAGGACTATATTGCTACCAGGTAATGCCGTTCGGTCTCAAAAATGCAGGGGCCACTTATCAACGTCTTGTCAACAAAATGTTCGCTGCTCAAATCGGTAGGAATATGGAAGTATATGTTGACGATATGCTCGTGAAAAGCATCGATGAAGATGACCACATTCCTGATCTTCGAGAAGCCTTTGATCTGATGAGGAAGTATCAGATGAAATTAAATCCAGAAAAATGTGCGTTTAAAGTATCTGCAGGGAAATTTCTTGGGTTCATGGTTGGCCAACGTGGAATTGAGGCGAATCCCGAAAAGATTAAAGCATTGATAGAGATGAAATCACCAGTGACTCTGAAGGACGTTCAGCGTCTAGTTGGTGGCATCGCATCATTGA
The DNA here is from genome assembly GCA_003013855.2 of Liriodendron chinense. NCBI lineage: Eukaryota > Viridiplantae > Streptophyta > Magnoliopsida > Magnoliales > Magnoliaceae > Liriodendron > Liriodendron chinense. The sequence goes on along the minus strand of ML058462.1, from coordinate 1,163,219 downwards.
ACAGGTTCATCTCGCGAGCATCTGACAAGTGCTTGCCCTTCTTCAAACTCCTTCGTGCAACGGCCAAGTCTGATTGGAAGTGGACACCTCAATGTGAAGAAGCTTTTCAACAACTGAAGCAATATATGAGCGCTCCCCCCATTTTATCTAAGCCTGTGGCACATGGGCAACTCATTCTTTATTTATCTGTGTCTTCCACGGCCGTTAGTGCCGCTTTAATAAGAGAAGATTCCGGGGTACAAAGGCCCGTTTATTATATCAGTCGAGCAATGGTTGATGCAGAAACTAGGTATTCTGATATGGAGAAACTGGCCCTAGCCTTAATCACGGCAGCTCGAAAACTACGACCATACTTTCAAGCCCATGCTATTTTAGTACCAACAAATCATCCACTACGGCAAGTCCTTCAAAAGCCTGAGGCTTCCGGGCGCTTAACTAAATGGGCGGTCGAGATCAGCGAGCATGATATCTCATTCTGTCCTAGGACCGCAGTCAAGGGCCAGGCCGTGGCTGACTTCATCGCCGAATTTACATATTCTTCTGAAGATAATGTCATGACCAGCGACCAGCCTCCTTGGTCGCTCTTCGTGGACGGGTCGTCACGGGCCACTGGCAGTGGAGCGGGCCTGATTTTAGTGGCTCCCGACGGGTCGCATTTTCAATACGCTCTACGTTTCGAATCACGCGTCTCCAATAATGAAGCAGAATATGAGGCCCTGATTGTTGGCCTCGAGCTAGCCGTTGTCCTCGCAGTCCAGAATTTGATAATTCATAGCGACTCCCAGCTCATTGTCAACCAAGTTCTTGGCGAATTCGAAACCAAAGAATAAAGAATGGCCTTATACAAGTCTCGTGTCCTCATCCTGCTCTCCAAACTGAAGACTTATAAAATATTTCATATCCCTCGCGAGCAGAACCAACTTGCCGATTCCTTGGCAAAACTCGCTTCTGCACCGGAATCGGAGCTATCACATTCGATCCCCATCGAGCACCGTCAACACTTGAGTATCGACCAAGTGACTCTCGAGCAAGTTATATCGGTACAATCGTCTCCATGCTGGATGGATCCTATCATCCTTTATCTCAGAGATGGATACCTACCAGAAGACAAGAAAGCTGCAAGACAAATTCGGCTTCGAGCTGCCAGGTACACCTTACAAGATGGAATCTTGTTGCGAAAAAGCTTCTCCTTGCCTTATTTAAGGTGTCTTCATCCAGAAGAAGCACATCGTGTTCTAGATGAAGTACACCAGGGGGCATGTGGTAATCATCCCAGGGGGCGATCTCTAGCATATAAAGCGATGAGGCAAGGATATTATTGGCCTACTATGAAAGCAGACGCCATAGAATTTTCTAAAAAATGCAACAAGTGTCAACGATATCAACCTATACCTCGTGTACCGTCTGAGCGGATGACCCCAGTCGACAGCCCTTGGCCTTTTGCTCAGTGGGGGATCGATATCATCGGGCCCTTACCTATGGGAAAGGGACAGAATAGGTTCGCGATCGTGGCGGTTGATTATTTCACCAAATGGGCCGAGGCAGAACCATTAGCCAAAATTACTGAAAAACAAACTACTAAGTTTATGTGGAGAAATATCATATGTCGCTTCGGACTTCCTCATACTATAATTACCGATAACGGAACGCAGTTCGACAACGCAGCCTTTGATGAATTTTGCGACAAATGGAAGATACATAATCTCCGCACTTCTCCATATCATCCTCAGGCGAGTGGGCAGGTCGAGGCAGTGAATAAAATTATAAAGCATCATTTAAAGACCAAGCTAAGTGAATGTAAAGGGGTGTGGCCAGAACTTCTGCCAGAGGTGTTATGGGCCTATAGAACCACGGCTTGTACATCGACAGGTGAAACTTCTTTCTCCTTAGCATTTGGTGTTGACGCAGTAGTACCAGTGGAAATTCAAGTGCCCTCATATCGGATCGAACAGTACGATCCCGCGAGCAATCAGGAAAACCTCCGACTTCATCTCAATCTCTTGGAAGAGCGAAGAAATGCTTCCCAAGTACGAGTGGCGGCATATCAACAACGTATTGCTCGTTATCGGAATGCGAAGGTTCGACCTAGATCCTTCCAGTTCGGAGATTTGGTCCTAAGGCAAAATCTTGGAATTCCTGTTTGTTCATTGGATCCGAATTGGGAAGGCCCGTATCGGGTTATTAGGGTTGTGCGACCCGGTACTTATTATCTTGAAGACATGCAAGGGAAGCCTGTACGTCGCCCTTGGCACGTGGAGCATTTGCTACGATACTACCCCTAGATTAGATGTAGTTTATCATAACGTTTTATGAATAAAGTGAAAGATATCTTTTGTCCGCTACTCCATTTATATGGACCTGAATAGCCCTGAAGAGAGTGCTTACACATCCTCTTGGCCAATTGCCTACCTTTGGTAGGACTAAAATCATTACTAGTTGGTTGCTTCTCCATTTTCATGGACCTGAACAGCCTCGAAGAGAATGAATACCATCTCTTGACCAACCTTCTGCCCTTGGTAGAATCAAAATCTCAATCGATAGATCAGTCTATCTCAACGCGGACATGGTCTCACGACCCCCGGATTGAGTCTAATTCATTTTTTTTTCATGAGTTAGTTACTCGCGATTGGTGAGAGGAGGGATCGCACTTCGGAATGCGAGCACCGCAGCTCGTGCTCAAATTAGGGCAGCGATCGGGGTCACATCCTAATCGCGAGCAGCTTAGCTCATGCTCGAATTAAAGGGTCACATCTCTGATGAATCCATTCAAGATCAACATAAAGCAAAAAATGAAAGATGAAGGGAGAACAGCAACAAAACAGTAACACTTCCAAAAATATCTTTTCATTGATAATTAGATGATTACAAATACTTGAGCGCAGATACAAGAGAGAAGAAAAAAAGAAATCAATCGCTTGGAGGAGCCACGCTCTCGACTTCAGGGCCCATTTCAGGAGCCCCTCCAGCCTGCGTGGCTTCAGTCACCTCGTTCTCGGCAGCAGCTTGCTCTTCTGCAGCTATGATGGTCGCGACTCGACCGAATTCCCCCATATCGAAGGATGGGATCATTCGTTGCACCACTCTTAGTGCAAAGTCTCGACCAGCATCGTATGACTCATATCGTTCATCATCATACAGCTGCGAAGTCCGGAACTCGGAAACTGCCCGAGCACCTTCCTCCGAGAGCATTTTTACAAGGGCGACTCTCTCCTCGTCCCAGTGGATCGAGTCGTCCTTAAGCTGCGCAAGAGCGGTGCGCTCCCTAGTCAAGTTGTCGTAGGCCTCCTTGAGCTGCGACCTGGCCCCCACGAATTGCTCCTCTAACGAGATCTTGTCCTGCCGGAAGATCTCCCTCTCTCTCTCTGCCTTCTCCTTCAGACCCGTGAGCTTCACGTAGTCTGAGTCCAAGGCCTGATACCTGTCGGTCAGGACTTGGATCTTCTCGATGAGGATCTTTTTCTCCTCATCTCTCTTCGAGATCACTGCCTCACGAGCCTTGAGCAGTTGATCTCTCCCTTGAACTGCCTTTTCCAAGGCAGTCCTCTTTCCCTCAGCCTCCTCTATCGTGCGACGGGCGGCAACGATATCACGCCTCGTTCGCAGAATAAGATCTAAACCCTGCAAAGAGATGAAAAATATAAGAGTTCTGGAACGTAACAACAGGTCGAAACAGGTCTTGACGAAGTCTTACCTGAACCATCCTCATCCCCGCTTCGAGGATAAGGTTCTCAGGACTTGGCTCGGGGAGAGACCCGAAGGCGTGAGGCGGGACGTTCTCGAACAAAAATTTACATACAGGGTGGAGGTGGCGTGGAATCGAGTACGTCCCGCTCCCAGACGGTTGGGCAACGACCAAACCGGCCTGCTCGCGAGGTGGAGGCATGGACTCGCGAGCAGGTCCCTGCTCGGCAGCCGGGACCAGTTCCCGAGCAGGAGTCGGCTCTTGAGGCTCTACCTGCTCTCGAGCCTCTTCAGCTGGGGGGCAGTTGGACCCCACCCCATCTGGGGAATTATCTGCAATGTTGATCACTGGTGGCCCAGGTGCGACCACCAGTGAAGGAATAGTGGGCCCAGCTGGGGCCCCCGCCATGCTCGCGGGAAGGGCAGGCTGATCGCTGCCCGAGCGGATGGAAGATTGAGAAGGTTCGGCAGGGGTTCTCTTCTGCCTTTTGGAGCCTGTGCCCTTCAGACGGGGCAGTAGGCCTCTCTTCTCTCCAGCCTTCGTCATTTCAACTTCTCTTCTGGATATGAGGCCTGCTGCTGCAAGTCACGAAGGAGATAAGCAAGTCTCGATATGCCTATCTCCGACAGGCACCTTATACACTCTGACAATCTTCTCGTTGATCCCTCCTTTCAAATTCGGTTTCCTCAATGCCGGGATACCTGCGAGCACAAATAATGGTCAAACGAAGCAAAACCCTAAAAATTATTCTGAGGAAACTGCACAATACGGGATTGTGTCTACCTTCACAGAAAAATCGGGTCACTCCTGGACCCCTGGAGGAGGCAGACTCCCAGCTCCCGGAAGCATAGAACCACCGCTTCCTCCAGCCGGGATAGTTCGAGGAGGGCTTCCCCAACACGAAATTATCCCGGTGCCAATAACACAAATAATACCAGCCTTCGCTGGATGGAGCTTTCTTCAGACGAAACATACGGAGGAACTCCTCCGCCGTGAGTTCCCCATTGCCAGCCTGAGCCCAAAGGGCAAAGGAGCCCAGAACCACCCTCCACCCGTTCACAATGAGTTGCCCAGGGGCAATCTTGTAACACCGTAGTACATCGCGAACGAAGGGATGGAGGGGAAGGCGTACCCCCAGGATAAGCTGGTACTCATAAAATGCTACGCATCCTGGGGGGGGGGGGGGAGTAGGGTGTTTCTCCACCTCCGGGCAAGCGGAGAGTTACAGAGTCAGGGATTTGGTATCTCTCCCGTAGCTCAACCAGCCGGTCCTCCGATAAAACGGAAGGATATCCGGCTGCTGTGTATCTCCCCGCCGAAACCCTTGCACTGCTGGAGGCAGAGGACTCCGGAGTGGCATCACCAAGAGGGACAGTAGTCTCGTCAGAGTTCCCAGCCATGGGGAGATAAAAATAAAAGAAGAAGAAAAAGGAAGTATACCGGAAAAAGGAAAGAAAATGAGCACCGGAAGAGGAAGAAGAATGGAAAGAAAAGACTGCAGGTTCCTTTCGAAAAAACTTCTGTAGAAAATCAAAGAAATGGCGGACTCCGTATATTTATAGGCAATCATTCCGCCGTATCTGATGACATGTGGCAGTCCCTCCCTTGACGCAGCGCTCGAGCAGGCACGCCCATTAATTACACAAACACGTGGCGAGCGCCCCTTCATTTTCTGCCTGCGGAAAGGCTGCGGAAAGCTGGCGTTCATTAATTCCAGCCCATCATGTGGGGTGTCGTTCTCGATGCAAGCAACGGGCGGTTTCGTGTGATAGTGAGCTAAGTCCTTTCCTTAAGAATTCTTGGCGGCAAGGACTTGGGGGGCATCTGTTATAGGCAAAATGATGGAGATAAGATTTCACGCGGAAATGCCCATTTCGCTCTCGCTCTCGAGATTGTCTGATCGAGAGTCGAATATTGGATAAGTGCGGGACGTCCATTCGACTCTCGAGATTATCTGATCGAGAGTCGAATGTTGGATAAGTGCGGGACGTCCATTCGACTCTCGAGCTCACCTGATCAAGAGTCATAGATTGAAAAATACGGAGCAGCTATTCGCAAATCTCGAGTCTTCATAACCGATAGTCAAATACGGCAAAATTCGATCCGCGAACAGACCTTCTCACAAGTCGTTGAAAGACGTCACATTTAAGTATGTACTCAGACTCGCGACCACATTCTAACCTGCGAGTAGCTTTCCTGCGGTAATATCTCTTAGCTTTCAGTACTAGCACCCGATTCCCGTCGAGCAGCTTCTCCAATCCCTCTGCGACACCAAGCAGGGCTACAACCAGTTCGGTGGTTTCCGTCTTGTCGGCGTCTCCTTCCTTTTCGGAGGCTATGACTCCAACTACGGGCGTCTCCTTCCTTTTCGGAGGCTATGACTCCAACTACGGGCGTCTCCTTCCTTTTCGGAGGCTATGATTCCAACTATGGCTTCCAGCCGGATTTCAAGGGATTACCATCAAGGGGCGTGATTGTTGGAATAAGTCGTTGGGTTGGATCTGACTAAAAAGATAGGATCTTATCCCACGAAATCAGCGAATTCTCAGTATCGTATGCGACATCAACGGGATTTCGACATCTCACGTAACAAATTGGATTGTTTCAGATCTATATAAAGGGGTGGCTCCATTGAGAGCAGGTACGCACACATCATTCAATCTTGGTCTCGTTTACTTGGCTTCTCTTCTTACTGTGGCCTAACTTAAGCATCGGAGGGCTAACGGCTGGTCCCCAGCCACCCTTATTTGCTGTCTTGCTTCAGGTCTGGTGGTGGAAAATTCCTGCTGGAGTGAAGGAGAAAAGTCGGAGGATCTCGTTACAAAATTTGACATTAACACACCCAATTACATGTTTATACAGATATACAAAATAATCTTTACAAAAGGACATGTACAGACTCGATTTTCTTTAAAATCTCCCCCTCAATGCTTGCACCTATAAAGTCCTGCAAAAAGATATAATCAGACCTTCTAGGTGGGATGATTCTCCCCCATTTTGTTAGTAATTGACAAGGGTTAGCCAACAAAAAGATATGCCTAAAAAAGCTGCAAGGCTAGCACCGAAAATATATCAATCACATAAAATAGGGAAGAGATATAGAAATTGAAGCCCTGAGGAGATTTAAAGAATGAAAGATGCTAGATATACAAGTAATCATGAAAGCATAGAGGGCTTATAGCCCAATCAACCAACCACTCCTCCAGATGTATATCCAGACACAAAAAGAACACAAAGTATGAGCTAAAAAGGGCAAATATGCCCAAACCATCCAACCTCCCACAAATATTCAATAAAGGATCAAAAGCTCATATAAAAAAAAGGTATAACTATAGAGAACAGAAATAGCATCCATACATATACCAAAATGGGCAAGCAGCCCAATGTAGATATGCATCAATCCGTGCAAAATATACAGACAAACCCATAGAAAGATAGTACATGAAATCCAGACAATATCAGTGGTCATACAAAAAGGAAACTGTGACCAAGACATGAGACTAGTAATCTGTTCCATCTCCCAGATCGGGGGGTGGAATGTGTTGAACCTCCAATTTATACATTGCATTGCCCATTACACGACAAGGTTTGCATGATTTTCATGGTTTAAAGGCCCACCTAACACGTGTTTTGTAATTATAGGGATGAGAGCGGACTTCATTCAATTACGAACCAAAAGAATACATTTGGAGCTTTTGGATGAAGGATGAAAGAAGACCAAAGAAAGAAGAAAGCAAAGAGAAGAGAGAGAAGAAGAAAAAGGAGAAAAAGAAGAGAAAAAGAAGCAAATGGAAGAAGGCCGACCGGTCATGACCGGTCGGCCATGAAGGCTGATTAAAGAGAAGACAGGCCGACCGGTCTTGACCGGTCGGCCATGCACACTGGAGAATGGATAGAGGAGCTCGACCGGTCACGACCGGTCGGCTATAAACGCTGGAACACACTTAAATTGATCCGACCGGTCATGACCGGTCGGCCACACACACTGGACTGTTGGACAGGTCTGTCTGACCGGTCTTGACCGGTCGGCAGCACTCCCTGGACTATTTAAAGGCTAGTTCGACCGGTCACGACCGGTCGGCCCTGCGTAAGAGGATTCCTTTCTAAAGCTGGACTCCGAAAATTGCTGCGCAACGCGTAGTCTTTCGCAGAATCCGACGCAAGGGAGGTTGCTTGCTATAAAAGAACACCTAGGGGTTCTCCCTAGGGTATCAGAGAGGCTAAGGAACGTGAGTTTGGAGAGCGAAGGCGATTGTGGAGCGGCTGCAACTCTCCTATTCGGGTTTTTCTATTTTCATGCTTTATTTCAAAGTTTTTAGTTGTAGCATGACTATGCTCGGCTAAAACCTCTCAGCTAAGGCTGAGAGGTGAAGATTGTAGCTAATTCAATGTTGGTTTCAGTTTAATTCAAGTAATTTACATTTAAGTTTGGATTTTTACATGATTTAGTTCCAAAAAGTGGTAGTTTGAGACGTCTTATCTGAGTTTATGTGCTCCGGACATGAATTCCTTTTAATTCTCTGAGATTATCATGTTTGTTTATCTAAATTCGGATTATAGTAATCCTTGAGCAGGCCATAATCCAGAGGCATGGCTGTTACTCGGCAGGCTATGGTTTTGAGTTTGGTATTGATTTTATTGGACTATAACTTGGAAGTTCAACTTGAATGTGATGGAATGTGTTTGAATGCTTTATTCTCCAACTAGAAGAGAGATAGGACTTCAAATCTAGTTGTGTTTTCTACTTGGATTGACTGAATTGACATAGGATTGCTACAAGTGGATCCTTGAAAGCCTTAGTACTTTATATCTCTGATTTTTCATTAAGTTCCTGTTTTAAGTAAACACTCAATTAAATCTGATTTCTTTTAAAAAATGAGTTGCTGGAGTGATTTGGGAGCTGTCACTATTTCCCTGTGGATCGACCTCGGTCTTACCGAGTTTTATTACTACATCGCAGCCTTACACTTGAGGCGAGCGAACAAGTTTTTGGCGCCGTTGCCGGGGAATTTAGATAACGGTTTTCGAATAGTTTCAGTGGCTGTAGAAGTAGCAGTAGATAGTCTTTCTGATTTTCTTAGAACTAACAAGTTTTTCTGTTTTGTAGGAATTTTTCTCTAGTTCAAGCGCATCAGGTGATACCTTTCTAACTTAGCTTCTGCAGAATTTTTTTTAGATTAGTTTCAGATTTCAGTTTTCTAGGATAGGATTAGTTTCAGTTTCTGGTTGAGTGGTTTATGTCCCGTTGGGAACGTAATCACTCAAATCGTCTCCAATCTGAAGGTGGTTTAGTTGGACCATTGTAGTTCATAGACGAGTCCGGAATTATCAAGAGCATTGTGAAAATTTGGGGAATATGGATCAAACACCTGCAAGGAATCCTCCCCCCCTACTCCAACTACAAATGCAAATCAAGAAGGAGTAGGAGAGAATGAGGTACAAAATGTTCCTCCAATGAGATCATTACGGGACTACTTACAACCTGCCCGTGCAGTTACACCTTCTTGCATAGTTCTACCAGCAAACGGTGGAACCTTTGATATAAAACAGGGCATAATTCAACTTCTACCTAAATTCCATGAGCTGGACTCAGACCGCCCATACTTACACTTGCAAGAATTTGAAGAAGTGTTGGCCACCTTGCATTACACCAATGTTTCCGATGATACTATCAAACTTAAACTCTTCCCCTTCACCTTGAAAGAAAGAGCCAAAGATTGGCTTCACTCTCTTAGACCACACTCGATTAGGACATGGGTTGAGATGAACCGGGAATTCTTGAAAAAGCTCTTCCCGGCTCATAAAACGAACACCCTTCGAAGAGCCATAATGAATTTTTCGGCTAAAGAAGGTGAATCTTTCTTTCAATGTTGGGAAAGATTTAAGGAACTCCTGCTTGCTTGCCCACATCATGGCTATGAGAGTTGGCGAGTTATAAATTTTTTCAATGATGGATCAAGTTCCAATATGCGCCAATTTGTGGAAATGATGTGCAATGACGAGTTTATGAGTAAAAATCCAGATGAGGCTTGGAGTTACTTGGACATGTTGGCTGAAAACGCCCAATCTTGGGATACCTCGGATAAACCCAAGAACCCCAAGCCCACTCAAGAGAAAGGAGGGATATATGTCCTTAAAGAGGAAGACGATGTGAATGCAAGGATAGCCAACCTCACAAGGAAGGTTAAGGCCATGGAACTTAGCAAAAGTGGAGTTCCCAAGTCCAAGGAAGCGGTTGAAACCACATGTGGGATTTGCCTCACTGATTTACACGCTACGCAAGATTGTCCCACAATTCCTGCGTTTCAGAAAGTGCTACATGAGACAGCCAATGCCACATATGGTTATCAACGGCCCTTCAATGGACCGGTAGGTAACACGTACAATGAGAGTTGGAAGAACCACCCAAATTTCAGTTGGAAGAATGCTCCTACGGGCAATCCTACCAACTCCCAAAGAGGGCCACCCATGCAAAATATGGCCCCACCTCAATTCTCATTGGAGGATACCTTGAGAGCGTTTATGCAAGGGCAAGCGCAAATAAATGAATCGAATCAGCAAATGTTCCAAGAGCTGAAAGTCTCGGTTGATGAGATAAAGGGACGCTTAAATGCTAGGGAAGGGACCTTTCCGGCCCAACCTCAGCCCAGTCCGAAGCAAGTACATGAAGTGAGCATCTCTAATCCTTCCAACCAAAACATGGAGCAAGCTAAATCCATTACCACCCTTAGAAGTGGTAAATAAATTGACAAAACTATTCCGGTGAAGGCCGATGAGCCTAATGATCCGGTAAATTCTGAAATTGCGGTTTTACCGCTTGTAGAGATACTCGGAGATATGTCTATGGACCTAGAGGGGGGTGATATGGACCTTTTTCAAATTCTTTTCGCCTACTTATGCAATTCAATAAAATAAGCATTGTAAGTAAGAACACCTCGGCTTCCAAGCCTTGGTGGGTCCAATCAAAAGACTAGCAAGAGTAAAGCAATAAGCAATCCTAGTCAAGCATGCATAGGTACATAAAGGAATCAAATAATCAAGCTCCTAACCTATGCATCTTGTGTATACTTATGAGAGTGGATCCATGAGCTCAAGTCTACACAAGTAGTGAAGGTACATCTTGTGTAGGGATGTCTAAAAAGTGCCTAGCATACATTCTTATCAAACATGCATAATTAAACAATTAAACTAACAATGTGAAGATATGAATGTGCTCCAGAACAATCACAGACACAAGGATGTATAGTGGTTCGATTACGTGTCTACTCCACTCCCGGTTTAAGTACTCAACCCCTTTGAGCACACCGGCATTCACTATCGGAGGTTTTAAATGAGGTTCACCTCTCAACCTTTACACGGAGGTTTTATCGGTTCACCTCTCAACCGTATCCGGAGTTTTAGACATAGGCTAACTCTCAACCTTATCGCACGTTTACTCCCGTGTCGGAGGCTCCCCCTTGGAGACTTAGTTTAGGCCTGGCTGACGGGCCAAGGAACGACTAACGTCCCTAGGTCGAGTTCGAAAACAAACTCTAAAGTGGACTCTCAAATAAGACAACCTACTTGTCGGATGAGTCCCTTGTTTAGCGCCGAATTGGGTTGCTTGATCTCCGCTCTCCCGTGCTTCAATCAGCTTCCCTTTGTTCCCTCGATCGTGCTGCCGTTGCGTCGCCAATGCCTCAGCCACATTCGATCAAACACCTTGCATGCGATGCCTTGAAATGCCCAAGGTGCTAGGAGGATGGGTTTGAGAACTCTACAACTTAGTGGGAATGGGTTTCCTAGAGTCTCTTACCTACAACGATCTCATCTTCGAGTTTAGGACAAAGGATTTGCCAATCAAGAAGCTTCCTAACTCTAGAGATCAAGAGGGGATGAAGGTCATCTTCTTCATGAGCTTGGAATGCTCTAAGCTTGTGTTAAAGCACAAGGAAGATGCCTTGCATAGGTCAAGGATTAAGCCTCAAAAGCTCTCCTTCAATGGTGGCTTTTCTCCCTCTAAAATCCCTCTTACAATGCCCAAAACCGGAGCTCTTTATGTAGGAAACGAGAGCCCCAACGGTCATAAAACGGGCATAAAACGGTCATAAAACGACCTGTCCCAACCGGTCGGACCCCCCTGCTGGAGAATGAAAACAGCCTAGGCCAAATAAACTAGCCGACCGGTCATGACCGGTCGGCCACCCTCACTGGACTGCCTAACTCACTAGGCCGACCGGTCATGACCGGTCGGCGTCCTTTGCTGGACGTGGGAGCCAAAACTGGCCGACCGGTCATGACCGGTCGGCCCACCTTGCTGTACCCCTTCACTTGTGAAGGCCGACCGGTCTTGACCGGTCGGCTGGCCTTTGTAAATCCAGCAGGGCTGCTGGCAGACCGGTCTTGACCGGTCGGACCAGCCTGGGTCCCCTCTACAATGTGCTGAATCCTACTTGCTTCAGCTTGTCGTTTAATGCCAAGGTTTGGTTGATCAAATGGGACACCTAGGGCCTATCAATGATGCCTAAAGGGTTCTAAATATGGTCAAGGTCATCAAGGATACAAAGGCGATAGGTTTTGGTCGAGGTTAAGGCACCAAGGCATCTCATTTACCTGAATCTTCTTCCTTGATGCGGCTGGACGTCTCGAGTCTTCGGTCTTCATCTTCTTTGGGCTCAACCGACACAGGACTCACTGACGTAAGTGATTGACAAACAAGGTGCACTAGTATGCCACGAAAAAGTGCACTAACAAATTCTGAGGATGAAAATGGATCTAACTTAGCCCCACAACAACCGGAACGCATTTACAAGCCCGTAGCACCATTCCCTTCGAGATTGGTTGCCCCAAAATCTCTCCCAAATTCTCAAGATATTCTAGAGATTTTCAGACAAGTCAAGATCAATACCCCTTTGCTTGATGCCATCAAACAAATTCCCTTGTATGCCAAGTTTCTAAAAGACCTATGCACAACAAAACACAAATATAATGTGCAGCAAAAGGCCTTCTTAACTGAGCAAGTTAGTGCCATCCTCACTCAAAAGACCCCCTCAAAATTCAAAGATCTCGGTAGTCCCACCGTCTCATGTATCATTGGAGACTACCGGATTGAACGTGCCTTGTTAGACTTGGGGGCGAGTGTGAACTTGATCCCATACTCGGTATATGAGCAATTGGGTCTTGGTGAATTAAAACCCACCAAAACCACATTGTAACTCGCTGATAGATCTATCCGTGTACCGAGGGGGATAGTTGAGGATGTTCTAGTCCAAGTTGACAAATTCTACTACCCGGTAGATTTTATAGTCTTGGACACACAACCGGTTTTGGATGCTAGCACCCAAATACCGGTAATATTAGGCCGCCCATTCCTTGCCACATCAAACGCAATCATCAATTGCCAGAATGGGGTGATGCAACTATCTTTTGGAAACATGACACTAGAGGTGAATGTGTTTCACTTGGGCAAAAGACATAGGGATGTCGATGATGATGAGTTCTTCGATGTAAACATGCTTGAAACCTTTGAAGAAGAAGAACTCCTCCAACTTGAACCACTAGAAAGCTTGGAGACATGCTTAGCACACTTCATGGAACCTGAAGATCCCATCATTAGTGAAATTGTGCAAGCAGAAAGACCGGTAGTTGATACTAGCCGGTGGAGGCCCCATTTTGAAAAATTGCCACCAACCACATCAAGACCTCTACCGTCTAACATCAAACCACCGAAGCTTGACCTCAAACCATTGCCATCCAAGCTTAAATATGTATATTTGGGTCAAGAGGAAACTTTCCCAGTTGTCATTGCCTCCCACCTAGAGAAAGACCAAGAGCTCAAGTTGATTGAGTTACTCAAAAAACACCGGGAAGCCATAGGTTGGACAATAGCGAATCTCAAAGGGATAGATCCTTCGGTTTGCACTCACCGTATACACCTTGAAGAAAATGCAAAAATGACTAGACAACCTCAAAGACGGCTAAATCCAAACATGATGGAGGTTGTCAAAGCCGAGGTGTTAAAGCTATTGGATGGGGTTATCATCTACCCCATCTCAGATAGCCAATGGGTGAGTCCTACCCAAGTTGTCCCCAAGAAATCCGGTATTACCATCATTGAAAATGCCAACAACGAGCTTATACCGACTAGGGTGACCACCGGTTGGCGTATGTGCATTGATTATAGGAAGCTCAACACGGTCACTAGGAAAGACCACTTCCCTCTCCCATTTATGGATCAAATTTTGGAGAGGTTGGCAGGCCATTCCTATTATTGCTTCCTAGATGGCTATTCCGGATACAACCAAATTGAGATAGCTCCGGAAGACCAAGAGAAAACCACATTTACATGCCCGTTTGGTACCTTCGCTTACCGAAGGATGCCATTCGGGTTATGTAATGCACCCGCCACATTCCAACGATGGATGTTGAGTATTTTCTCGGACATGGTGGGTGAGTTTCTTGAGGTGTTCATGGATGACTTTTCTATTTTTGGTTGTACATTTGATGAGTGTCTCGAGCACTTGAAGTTGGTCTTGATGAGGTGTGAGGAAAAGCAACTTGTATTAAACTGGGAAAAGTGTCATTTCATGGTACAAAGAGGAATAGTCCTTGGACACATCATCTCGTCCAATGGAATAGAGGTAAACCGGGCGAAAATTGACATAATTTCCAATCTACCACCACCCAAAAGCATACGCGATGTGCGGTCCTTCCTTGGACACGCCGGTTTCTATCGAAGGTTTATAAAGGACTTTAGTCACATCTCAAGGCCTTTATGCAACCTTCTACAAAAGGAGAACCAATTTGAGTGGAGTGCCGAATGTCAATTAGCTTTTTCAAAGCTAAAAGACATGTTGACAACCGCTCCTATCATGCAACCACCAGATTGGTCCATGCCTTTTGAGTTGATGTGCGATGCGAGCGATTTTGCTATTGGGGCGGTGTTAGGCCAAAAGAAAGATAAAAAGCCCCATGTCATTTACTACGCAAGTAGGACCTTGAATCCTGCCCAAGTTAATTATTCGACTACGGAGAAAGAACTCCTAGCTGTCATTTTTGCCTTGGACAAATTCAGGCCATACTTAATAGGATCCAAAGTTATTGTGTATACGGATCATGCGGCGCTGAAATACCTTCTTTCTAAGAAGGATGCTAAGCCCCGCTTGCTTAGATGGATCCTACTCCTTCAAGAATTCGACTTGGAGATCAAAGATAAGAAGGGGGTAGAAAATGTGGTGGCGGATCATCTATCCCGCCTAGTCCTACCAAATTCCATTGACGAGTCACCTATTGAGGACTCATTCCCTGATGAGCAACTCTTTGTTGCTATGCATCCACCATGGTACGCTGATATAGCCAATTATCTTTCCACAGGTGTGATGCCGACTCGTTGGACTGCGCAAGACAAACGTAAATTTCTAAGGGAAGTGCGCAGATTTTTCTGAGATGAACCTCTATTGTTTAAATATTGCCCAGATCAAATTATAAGGAGATGCGTCCCCGATGATGAACACAATTCAGTCATCTCCTTTTGTCATGATCAAGCATGTGGGGGTCATTTTTCAGCCAAGAAAACAATTACGAAAATTCTGCAGTGTGGTTTTTATTGGCCCACGTTATTTAAGGACACCCACGAGTTTTGCAAAGCGTGCGAGCGCTGCCAGAAGTTAGGAGGATTATCCCGTCGAAATATGATGCCTCTCACCCCAATTCAACATCTTGAAGTCTTTGACTGTTGGGGCATCGATTTCATGGGACCATTCCCCTCATCTTTTGGACATGTCTATATTCTGCTTGCCGTAGACTATGTGTCTAAATGGATAGAGGCTATCCCATGTAGAAACAACGATCATCGTACGGTTCTCAAGTTCCTCAAAGAAAACATACTTTCTAGATTTGGGATGCCTCGAGCCATTATTAGTGATGGTGGTTCTCACTTTTGCAATAGACCTTTTGAAACTCTGATGAAGAAATATGGTATTAGGCACAAAGTGAGTACCCCATACCACCCACAAACAAGTGGACAAGCTGAAATCTCCAATAGGGAAATCAAGCAGATTTTGGAAAAGACGGTGAGACCGGATCGTAAGGATTGGTCCCTACGATTAGATGATGCACTTTGGGCTCACCGTATTGCCTACAAGACACCCATTGGAATGTCCCCTTATAGACTTGTCTATGGGAAAGCTTGCCACTTGCCTGTGGAGATAGAACACAAAGCCTATTGGGCAATTCGGGCTTTAAATTTTGACATTGACAAGGCTAGGTCGCTTCGCAAACTTCAATTAAATGAGCTTGATGAGATCCGGAATGATGCATATGAGAATTCGAGAATTTACAAGAGCAAGATGAAGGCCTTTCATGACAAGCACATCTTAAGGAAATCTTTCCATGAAGGACAGAAAGTGCTCTTGTATAATGCCCAACTTCATCTTTTTTCGGAGAAATTACGATCTCGATGGACCGGCCCATATATTGTCAAAGAAGTTTTTCCTCATGGGGCTGTTGAGATTGAGAATGCAGCGAATGGTGACTGTTTCAAAGTTAATGGACAATGCCTTAAACCATTTGTTGAGAAATTTGATTCAGAGGACATGTCCATCTCCCTGAATGATCCTGTCTATCAGGATGATTGATCTCCTAGTCTGATGGAGGTATAGCATAGGTAGGTTTAGTTTTGTTCTTCTGTTTCAATAGGTTTTAGTTGTTGTAGTTGCAGACTTCCATGATCGCTCTCTCAGGTACTATTGTTCTCACTCTCTCATTGTTTACCATCGCTCTCATGTTCATGCTAGTTGTCTATCTTTTTACATTGAGGACAATGCAAGATTTGGTTGGGGGGTGAGATGAGATTCCTCATCTAGCATATTGCAACATTTCAAGCTTCATATGCACAAATTTTTTTTCGAATTTTCTAACATCTCAAAAATCTTTTAGAAAATCTTGTTTCTATACATTCGAGAGGCTATGAGTAGAAGAAGAGGGGAAACGAAGTGTGTGATGTTGTAGTCTTGAATTTCTCCCAACATAATGGTTTTATATGTTAATTCCCCTATTGTTGTGATTGATAGAAAAATTTGAACACTTTTTACACCTAGTTCACATTACACGATTTTCATGAGTGACAGGTTTATGTGATTTGTGGATTAGCTAGACTTTGATTTAAAGGTGTTGAGCAGCCAAGCCGGGGTATTTTGTCCATCCTTGTCCATGGGAAAATAACGGAAGATATGGATTTCTAAAAATCCTATCTAATTTAAAAGAAAAAGGAAAGAAAGGATGAAATCGGGACGGAAAGAAAAATGGTGGAAAATTCCGAAAAGGGCTACCTATTACCAACCGGGGGATGGTCGAACCGTAACCAAAGCCGGAAATGGGACGTAGTGTGAAAGCCGTCGGAAGGACGGTAAGGCAAATTCCTGTCATAGGCTTGCTGTTGCTCTGTGCACTTTAAAATCATTGGTTTACCTAATCTATGAAGAAGATGATCCCAGGAACTCATGAGATGAATTTTCACTATACACACTAGGTTGAATTTGTTCGAGTTTTCTATTTATCAATCAATCAGTGGGAACTTCATGTAAACACTTCTTATGTTTTGAGAGTCCAAGGTTCAGCTTCTATCACCTAATTTTTCCAAATTTTACACTTGTACATCTTGGAATGGATAGAATCATGGGTTCTGAAGGAGAGTTGGGTTTGGAGGTTTGAAATTGTTTCACGCATGTTTTGCTCGGGACTAGCAAAAAGCTGGTTGGGGGGTGTGTTGAACCTCCAATTTATACATTGCATTGCCCATTACACGACAAGGTTTGCATGATTTTCATGGTTTAAAGGCCCACCTAACACGTGTTTTGTAATTATAGGGATGAGAGCGGACTTCATTCAATTACGAGCCAAAAGAATACATTTGGAGCTTTTGGATGAAGGATGAAAGAAGACCAAAGAAAGAAGAAAGCAAAGAGAAGAGAGAGAAGAAGAAAAAGGAGAAAAAGAAGCAAATGGAAGAAGGCCGACCGGTCATGACCAGTCGACCATGAAGGCTGATCAAAGAGAAGACAGGCCGACCGGTCTTGACCGGTCGGCCATGCACACTGGAGGATGGATAGAGGAGCCCGACCGGTCACGACCGGTCGGCTATAAACGCTGGAACACACTTAAATTGATCCGACCGGTCATGACCGGTCGGCCACACACACTGGACTGTTGGACAGGTCTGTCCAACCGGTCTTGACCGGTAGGCAGCACTCCCTGGACTGTTTAAAGGCTAGTCCGATCGGTCACGACCGGTCGGCCCTGCGTAAGAGGATTCCTTTTTAAAGCTGGACTCCGAAAATTGCTGCGCAACGCGTAGTCTTTCGCAGAATCCGACGCAAGGGAGGTTGCTTGCTATAAAAGGACACCTAGGGGTTCTCCCTAGGGTATCAAAGAGGCTAAGGAACGTGAGTTTGGAGAGCGAAGGCGATTGTGGAGCGGCTGCAACTCTCCTATTCGGGTTTTTCTATTTTTTTGCTTTATTTCAGAGTTTTTAGTTGTAGCATGACTATGCTCGGCTAAAACCTCTCAGCTAAGGCTGAGAGGTGAAGCTTGTAGCTAATTCTATGTTAGTTTCAGTTTAATTCAAGTAATTTACATTCAAGTTTGGATTTTTACATGATTTAGTTCCAAAAAGTGGTAGTTTGAGACGTCTTATCTGAGTTTATGTGCTCCGGACATGAATTCCTTTTAATTCTCTGAGATTATCATGTTTGTTTATCTAAATTCGGATTATAGTAATCCTTGAGCAGGCCATAGTCCAGAGGCATGGCTGTTACTCCGCAGGCTATGGTTTTGAGTTTGGTATTGATTTTATTGGACTAGAACTTGGAAGTTCAACTTGAATGTGATGGAATGTGTGTGAATGCTTTATTCTCCAACTAGATGAGAGATAGGACTTCAAATCTAGTTGTGTTTTCTACTTGGATTGACTGAATTGACATAGGATTGCTACAAGTGGATCCTTGAAAGCCTTAGTACTTTATATCTCTGATTTTTCATTAAGTTCCTGTTTTAAGTAAACACTCAATTAAATCTGATTTCTTTTAAAAAATAAGTTGCTGGAGTGATTTGGGAGCTGTCACTATTTCCCTGTGGATCGACCTCGGTCTTACCGAGTTTTATTACTACATCGTAGCCTTACACTTTAGGCGAGCGAACAGAACGTCCCCACGCGCCGCACGCTCCCACATCTCTATCCGCCTCTCCAACTGTGCGAGGTGAGTCACAAGGGCCTCCTGCTGTACAAGAATGGTGGCCTGCCCCTGCAAAAGCTGCTGCTCACTCTGCTTGATCCCGTCGAGCCGCTGAAATAGACGTTCCTGAAGCTGACGAAGCTCAACAATGTATGAAGGAGGATCCACGGAAGGGGATCGACATCGAGAAAAAAATTTAGGAGGCGTAGTGAATTGACCCGGAGCAGACCAAGGATCGAGAGAGGGATCAGAGGAAGGAGCTGAAGGTGAAGTCTGGGAAGGACCAGTGGAGGCAGGTGGAGCCTCAGGCTGAGACGGTTCTGCCGGATCCTGCTGCTAATCCTGCAAAAGACGACTCTGGATGGCTTCTTTTGTAAGCTCCATACGAGCAATGATGGTGCGATTTATAATGATGGGCTTGTGAACTTTATCAGAACCGACAATGTCAATCGCATCAGCTAATTTGCATATGAGATGCCTAAAAGGAAGACTGGAGGAGTTTCCATCGTCTCGTAAGATAACCTGGTGAATGATAGACATGATCCGGGACGGAAGGCAAAGCAAATGACCCTGACCAACGCGATAGAGCAGACGAAACATGGTTTCAGTGACATCCGCCTTGTTGCTCTTCCTGGGATATACATTGCGGAAGAATAGGTTGTGAAGAATGCAGAAATCCCATAACATGGAGGATGCCCGAAGCGCACCTCCGACCCATTTGGGTGTCCCATCACCACATAGGAATTTGGCAATAACGTCGTTAGGTTTGGGACCCAGTGAGGCAAAATCAAAAGAAGACTCCTCAACAATGGAAACTCCAATGAATTGAGAGATGGAGTTCAAAGTAAAAACGCACAGCCGTTCACCAACCTCAACTTTAAAAGAGGGGGGAGAGGCGGTGACATGGACACATGAGGCATAAAACCTCCGAACTACGTCAAACTGGACAGGGCCCCCCATGTGGAGTACGGGACCCCAATTTATGGCGTTCAACATGGAACAGACATTATATTCGGCCAAGTCATCCAAATTTCTGGACTTTTCACACACCACCTCTTTGTCCTTGAAGTCATCCCAATGGGTGGAATTGGATGAGACATTTTACGCAAGGATTGACATTTAAGAGGGGGAACGGAAGATGAGGCAGCCCCTTGCCCTTTTGAAAGGGTTTTCTTTGATTTTAAAGGGCAAGGAGGAGGTTTAGCTTTTGCCTTGGACCGACCACTCCGCCTCAAGGGGAGCTCATCTTCACTCTCTTGGGAAGACATTAACGACACAGTAAAACACCCTAAACCACTCCTAGATATGAAAGGAAGGGATTTACAAAGAAGGATGAGAGTGAATCCCTTACCTATGGAATGAGAATGGAGAGGAGCAATGTAGAGGAGGTTAGAAACTCTAATCTTACCAAAAATCACCTTGGAATCACCTTGGAATGCAAGAGGAGGAGCTGGAGCAGTAAATAGAGGTGAGAAACTGTGAAATGGGGGACTCAAATGAGCCCCATACGCTTATAAAGACCCCCCCATGGACGGACAGTCGCACGGCTGACCGGTCTAGGTTTGCACGACCGGTCTTGACCGGTCGTGTGGAGTGAAATGGGCGTCCAGCCTTGTCTGATGGCAGCCCGACCGGTCTTGACCAGTCGGATGGCGTGAAATACATGAGACCAGATAGGTCTTGATGAAGCCCGACCGGTCTTGACCGGTCGGCTGGCAAATTTTAACCAATTTGAACAGCAGCGGAGGGATTCTGCTCTAGATTTGCTGGATAGAAGGTCTGTCCTTTGGACAGACCATTAGCTTTTAAAACCAAGTACCCTTACTAAGGATACAACACCCATGGTCATGGTGTACCAAGGTATAACCCCACACAAAATGAGGGACCTTTAAAGGTCCAGATTTATCGATAGAAGACAAAAATATGGGATAATGTTCCCGGATATTCTTAGAGAGCAATGAAAATAGAGGCAAAGGTCCTAAGGTATACCTATAAAGATAAAATAGAGAGGCTTAATCCTCAGATATTACCTGCAAATCATACTTGTTAGATAAACTAGACACACCCAACACCAATGGACTTCTGGAGGTTCGCAAAACGAACTGAGTCTAAGGGTTTCGTTAGGATGTCATCTAGCTGATTCTCGGTAGGCACATGTTCGAGAGATATTATGTGATCTTCAACCAATTCTCAAATAAAGTGGTGCCTAATATCGATGTGCTTAGTGCGCGAGTGTTGTACATGATTTTTTGAAATATTTATGGCACTAGTATTGTCGCAAAATAGAGTCATTGTGCCTTGGTTAATCCCATAATCGGTCAAGGTTTGTTTCATCCATAATAATTGGGCACAACCACTTCCAACAGCAATATACTCTACTTCGGCTGTGGATAAAGAAATGGAGTTTTGTTTCTTACTATGCCATGCCACAAGGCAATTTCCAACATAAAAGCACCCACCGCTGGTTGATTTACGATCATCCATGTTACCAGCCTAGTCGGCATCTGAATACCCTGCAATATCTGTAGATGATTCAAATGGGTACCAAAGACCGTATTCGGTAGTGCATCCTACAAATCGGATGATTCGCTTAACAGCGGTGAGGTGAGATTCTTTGGGATCAGCCTGAAACCGAGCACAAACACCTACACTGAATGCAATATCTGGTCTACTAGCAGTGAGATAAAGAAGACTACCAATCATGCTTCTATAAAGATGTTGATCTACACTTTTCCCTACAAGGTCTTTCGATAGTTTAACAGTGGTGCTCATAGGTGTAGTGTAAGATCGACCAGAGTCTAAGCCAAATCTCTTAACAAGATCTTTAGCATATTTGGCTTGGGTAATGAATATACCTGATGCAAGTTGTTTTACTTGTAGCCTTAGAAACATGTTAAGTTCTCCTACCATACTCATCTCAAATTCTGATATCATTAATTTAGCAAAGGAGATGGACATTTTCTCACATGTGGATCCAAAAACAATGTCATCCACATAAATCTGGGCAATCAACACAGAATTCTCGGCTTCTCTTATAAAGAGAGTTTTGTCAACGCTCCCCTTAGCAAAATCATGGTCTATAAGAAAGTGAGTTAAGCGTTCATACCATGCCCGGGGAGCTTGCTTGAGTCCGTAAAGAGTCTTTTTCAATCGGTACACTTTGTGAGGATATTTAGGATCAATGAATCCTTTTGGTTGTTCAACATACACTTCCTCATCAAGAATACCATTCAAGAAGGCGCTTTTTACATCCATTTGAAATAGTTTGAACTTTAAAGCACAATCAACAACCATAAGAATTCTAATGGACTCAAGTCTAGCTACGGGTGCAAATGTTTCATCAAAATCTATACCTTCAATTTGTGAATTTTCCTAAGCAACTAACCGAGCCTTATTTCGTATTACATTCCCAGATTCATCGAATTTATTCTTGAAAATCCATTTGGTTCCAATAACATTTTTCCTTTCAGGCTTATCGACTAGGTACCAAACCTCATTTCTAATGAATTGTTGAAGCTCTTCCTGCATTGCAAGGATCCAGAATTCATCGTTTAGAGCTTCATCAGCATTTTTTTGTTCTATTTTAGATGTAAAACACAGGTGACTGTTGACTGCCTCTAACTGTCTCCTGGTTTTGACACCAACGCTAGGATCCACAATGATTTGATTGAGGGGGTGATCCTTGACAATTTGTACATCGCCAGGAGCAGTGGGGGCATTTGGAGATGAGGGTTGTTTATCAGATTTTCCTATCTCGTATATACCCTCATCTTCTTCTTCATCACCTGGAGACACTGATTTATCCAAGCTGTCATCTACAGTCACATTGATTGACTCTTGAACTGATGAGGTTCGAATGTTGTAGACACGAAAGGCTCTACTATTTAATGAGTACCCTAAGAAGATACCCTCATCACTCTTGGAGTCAAACTTTCCCAAATTTTCACGGTCTCTCAGAATATAACATGTACTACCAAAGACCTTAAAGTATTTCACATTTGGTGTCTTTCCACACCACAGTTCATAAGCAGTTTTGTTTAGACCTGCCCTTAAATAAACTCGATTTATAATATAGCAGGCAGTGTTTACTGCTTCAGGCCCACAGATTTTGCGCAAGATTCTGATTATTAAGCATAGCTGTGGCCATATCCAATAATACTTAATTTTTCCTTTCAGCAACCCCATTTTGTTGAGGTGTTTTGGGTGCTGAGAACTCATGGCGAATACCCAATTCATCGCATAATGCCTTCAAACGATGATCTTCAAATTCACCACCATGATCACTCCTGATTCTTGCTACCATGTATCCTTTTTCATTGTGAAGTCGCTTCACTAGTTTTTGGAATTCTTCAAAAGTGTCAGATTTTTCTCTTAGGAAGGCGACCCATGTGAATCTAGAGTAATCATCAACGACTACAAAGAAGTATCGTTTTCCACCTTGGCTAAGTACCCTGGTAGGACCAACTAGGTCCATGTGTAGCAGTTCAAATTGTTTTGATGTGACCAGGATAGAGGTTCTCTTGTGTGCAACCTTGATTTGTTTACCTTTTTAGCAAGCGATGCACACAGCATTAGGTCTTTTACCCATCTTTGGTAGACCTCTCACCAAATTTTTCTGACTCAGTTTAAACAGATTTCTGTAATGAACATGACCGAGTCGATGGTGCCATAGTTCTGTTTCATCCTGAATGGCCACGTGACACATGGTGGAGGAGCTTGGATTGTTGTGATTTTCAATGAAATAGCAGTTGTCTCCTGTGCATAGACCTTTCATGACTAATTTTCCTATGGAGTTCAGGATCTTGCACATATCTTTGGAGAAGCTTACTGAGTGCTCTTCATCACAAATTTGTGAGATACTCAGTAAGTTGTGTTTAAGACCATCAACATAAAGTACATTTTTTATTTCGGGCAAACCTGGCCCCGTGATGGTTCCTTTACCAATGATTTTAGCCATGTTCCCATCACCAAATGTGACAGACCCACCATCAAATTCATCATATGCACAAAATTGAGATCTATCACCGGTCATGTGTCTAGAGCAACCACTATCCAAGTACCATCTAGGCGTATTCCCAGCTTTTAGGGTAGTATGAATGACCAAACACTTGTTATTAACTACCCATTTAGTTGCTGTCCTTTTATGAGGGGTATTCTTGTGGTGAGATTCTCTAGTTTTCTTGGGAGAGTCAGATTTTCCTTTCTCACGCAAGAGAAGAGGAGTTTTCAAATTCAGCATTTTAACTTGCTCCAACAGTTCATCCATCCTCTTGTCCTTTTTAGGAAGTGTAGGATAATTCTTTCGAATGTTTCCTCTTTTTGGTGAAGTATGCATAGGAGGATTCCAATTAGCTTGAACATTTTTCCCGGTCGGTACAAATTTACCTTTCAAGTTTCTGACTGGATTTTTGAACACCATGCATTCAAACTTTAGATGACCAATGTCACCACAAGCATGGTAGATAGGAGATGTTTTAGTTTTACTCCCTGATGTACCATGATCTTTTCTTACAATTGGATGGACTGAGGTAGTTTTTGAAGTGTGACTGTCATAGCCCAAACCTCTTCTGTCCATTGGTGATCTTACAACACCTAGGAGTTTCTCAAGGTTTTCTTCTCCTTGGGCGAAACGTCTTCTAGAGTCAACGACTTGACACTTAAGACGATCAATTTTAGTGTTCGCCTCTTTGAGATCTTTCTCAAGTCTAGCATGCTTGTCTAGAGATTCACCACTTATGAACTTTTTCTTTTCTTGTTCAAGCTCATCATTCTTTCTTTTCAGTTCTTCTAGATCTTGACTCATCTTTTGATTCTCTATTTTCAATCCGTCAAGATTTTTTGTCAATTATCATTTTCAGCCTTCATTTGGCCCAACTTTTTAATGGTATTCATATTTTCAATGTATAGTTGGTTATATACCTCCTGAAGGCCTTCATCCTCATCCTCATCATCACTTAAGGAATCATTTTCAGTGTTAGAGGATTTATGATCATCAATGTCTCCAATGATCTTTGTAATGGGCTCAATTTGAGGCACAATATCAGTGATGGAGGCCATTAAAATTTTGATTGAACCTTGTTCCTCATCACTTTGGTATATCTATGATTCTGATTCTGATTCTTCAATATCATCCCATGTAGCCGCCATTGCCTTTTTCTTGGCCTTTTTATCGGTGCACTCGGATGCAATGCAACCAAATCCTCTACACTTGTAGCATTAAGGATCTTTTTACTTAAAAATTTTTCCTTCGTTGTTCTTAGAGTCAAAAGGTTTACCCTTTTGGTAAGGTTTCCTTCTAGAAGTATTTTCCCTAGTTTTGAAGAATTTTTGAAATTTCTTGGCCATAAGTGCCATTTCTTCTATGTCTGGATCTTCCTCACTTCCACATTTAGAATCTTGTTTCTTGTGAGAAGATTTCAGGGCTGTACTTTTGGATTTAGAGGGAATTTTGAAATGTAGCTCATGGCTTTGAAGGGACCCTAGTAATTCTTCAACTTTCATGGTATCTAGGTCCCGACATTCTTCTAAGGTAATAACTTTGGTAGAGAACCGTTCCGGTAGAGATCTCAGAATTTTCCTACGCAGTCTATTCTCCGGAACAGGTTCCCCCAAGCCCCACATTTCATTTGTGAACTTGTTCAGTTTGGTATAGAAGTCTGTAAATGTTTCATGCTCCTCCATAGTTATGTTTTCAAATTGTGTAGTGAGGCGTTGAAGTTTTGAGCGTTTGACAATGCTTGTTCCTTCATGAGTAACTTCAAGAATATCCCATGCCTGCTTATTGGTTGTGCAATTTTGAATCCAACCAAATTCATCTTTAGACACTGAACAAAAAATGGCATTCAGGCCTTTGGTATTATGAACATGTTGAGCTTTATCATAATCGGTCCACATCGCCTTATCTCTTGGCCTGAGGACATCCGGTTCACCTTCCTTACATATAATGTCCATTGGGGGTTTATATCCAATATCAACCATGTCCCTAACGTCCGAACCAATAGATTCTAAAAAGATGCGCATTCGGGCTATCCAATATGGATAGTTTGACCCATCAAAGAAGGGAGGCTTAGTAACGGATGTAGAGTCCGCTCTAGACATATTTTCAAGTTCTCTTAGGATCTCACTCCGGGTTTTTAAACCTGAGCGGAGGAACCCGCTTTGATACCAATTGAAATTGAGGTTTTACCGCCTGTAGAGATACTCGGAGATATGCCTAATGTCCTAGAGGGGGGTGAATAGAACTTTTTGAATTTCCAATTATAATTTTAAACTAATCAAGTCAATCTTATCAACCAAGATTATCAGAATAACATTCAAGGCAATTATATGATGAATTTGTAAGTAAAGACTATCATAGGCATTTCATCAAACAGTTAGCATTCATGATTGACTAAACCATTTAACACATAGCAATCATTCAATCTCACAATGCACAACGATTTATAGTGGTTCAGTTTTCCTACTCCACTCCCGGTTCACGATCTCAACTTATGAGACCACCGGATTTCACTATAGTCATGGTTTTAAATCAGGTTAACCATCAACCTTAACATCCTTTGATCTAGGACCACGTTTACCATCCGCCGATAGCCCAATCCAGGGACTTGACGAGTTTGGATCTCAAACTCTCACCAATCCTAATCCAAGGACGGTCACGTACACTCCCGCTGGAGTTTCCCAATCCAAGGAATAGTGATTCAATAAATGGACTCTCAAATACTAGACATATCTAGACGATTGAGCCCTGATTTGATGCCTTTGATGAGTAGCTTCAGCTCCGCGTGCTTTAGCTTCTCTTTGTGCTCCTAAGATCAGCTACCGATGTAAATGATGTGATTATGATTATGTCGGGTAGTTGGGAGAAAGATGGTCAAGTTCCTCTTGCCTATTCAATGCAATGGTTATGAGGGAACTGCCAAACTTCAGCATTCAATGGCTATAAACGACCTCATACAGATATTTCAAAGGTAGGTCAGCCATGAATGTAGATCTTGAGTTCATACTTCAAACTGAGCTTTGAATACTCAATGACAAGCCATTAATGGATAGGTTTCAATGATGAACTCAAGGGAGTTAAGAGCAAGGAGGGTAGGAAGATGTGAGTAAAGACTCTCTCTCTTAGCTCTTGAAGGGTGTTGAATGCATCCAAAGAAAGACCACAAGATATGGTTATATAGAGCCCCAAATGATGATCCCAACGGATAAAAAATGGTCACGTCTGACCTGTCAGAGAGAGGTCTCAACCGGTCGGACGGACCGGTCGCATTTCAAAAAGAAGGCAAATCATTTAGGTCTGCCCGACCAGTCAAGACCGGTCGGCATACCTTGCTGGACACATTGCAATATGCAGTCCGACCGGTCAAGACCGATCGGCTGCCTTTCTGGGATTATGCAGCATAATTGCTGGACTGATATGAATTGCTGGCCGACAGATCAAGACCGGTCGGCAGTCCAGCTGAAAATCTCACAGCAAGTCACTGACCTCTTTTGATGCTCCTGGCCAACCGGTCAAGACCGGTCGACTGTCTTGGCAGCCTTCATGCAGCACAGCTGCTGGACAAGTCTAGAACTACTGGTCAACCGGTCAAGACCGGTCTGCTGTCCAGCTGAAGTTATCACAGCAAGGTTGCTGATTGTGTTGATGGCCCTGGCCGACCGGTCAAGACCGGTCGGCTGTCTAGATGGATTCATCACAGCAAGGTTGCTGGACTTTTCTTGTAGTTCTGGCCGACCGGTCAAGACCGGTCGGCTGTCTAGATGATTTTGTCACAACGAGCTTGCTGGACCAAGTCCTTCAACACAGCAGCAGATCACTTCTATGGAGAAGCATGAAGTGATTTGGTGCATGGAGTCCAATGTTTGGACATATCTTCAATTATGATTCGCACCAGCCATAGACCACAAGTCTGATCAACTTGTGCTAGGGTCGAGAGGGAAAGGGATAAGATAGGTCAGTCATGATGCCATTCATTGATGTTTTGGGTTTCCTAAGGTCGATCTATATGCAACTTACCTGAGATCTTGTTTCGGCTTGAGCTTGAGCAATGGAAGAAGCATAGTCTTCAAGTCTTGATATTCAAATCTTCGACCGGGGCTCACACGACAAGACGCGACCAACCAACACATCAATTGACAAAATAAAGTGTACTAACAGCTCTATGCACCTTAAGATCCATGGTTTACTTGATCTATGAAGAAGATAATCCTAGAAACTCATGAGATGAACTTTCACTGTGCACACTAGGTTGAATCTGTTCGAGTCCTTCTATTTATCAATCAATCAGTGGGAACTTCATATGGACACTTATTATGTTTTGAGAGTTTAAGGTTTCAACTTCTATCGCCTCATTCCTCTAAATTTTACACTTGTACGTCTTGAAATGGATACAAACATAGTTTCTGAAGGAGAGTTGGTTTTTAGATATTCGAACTTGTTTCATGCATGTTTTGCTCGGAACCAGCAAAAAGATGGTTGGGGGGTGTGTTGAACCTCCAATTTATACATGATATAGCCCATTACATCACATTATAAGCATGGTTTGCATGTTTAAAAGGCTCATCTAATTAAAAGGCTCATTTAATGAATGTTTTGTGATGTAGGGTTGAGAGAGAGACTTTGTACAAATGATAGCTAAAAGAGCGCATTTAGGAGCCTTTTAATGAAGGCCCAAGGTGGACCAAAGGACTGAAGAAGAAAGAGGGAGAAAAGAGAAGAAAAGGAGAAGAAGAAAATGAAAAGAATAGAGGTCCGACCGGTCCTGACCGGTCGGCCACCCTGCCATCTCTCTTTGAGAGTCACTAGACAAAGGACCAGTCTGGTCCGACCGGTCAAGACCGGTCGGCTAGCAGGTTGGACACCACTCAGTACTCCCTGGACTCAAAACTAACTAGTCCGATTGGTCATGATCGGTCGGCCACACGGAAAAACAATAGTTTCTAAATTTGAACTCCGAGAATTCCTATGCAGTGCGTAAGCTTACGTAACTTCTGGATGTTTCCAACGTAACAAAGCTTCCCCACTATAAAAGGACACCTAAGGTCTCTTCCTAGGGCATCATAGAAGTTGAGGAACTTTGTGGGGAGTGAAGGAAGCCATCGTGGAGAGTTTGCAACCCTCCCAACTCCGGCTTTTTATGCTTTTATGTATTTTTCATTGAGTGCTAGTGTAGTATGATAATGCTCGGCTAGAATTTCTCAGCTAAGGCTGAGAGGTGAAGCTTGTAGCCAATTTCATGTTTAATTCAGTCTGATTCAAGTAGCTTCATTCAAGTTCGAATTTTGAATGTTCTAGTTCTTATAAAGTTGATATTTTTAGAAGTTTTATGAGAGTTCATGTGCTTCGGACATGGATTCCTTGCAATTCTCTGAGATTATCATGTTTAGCTTGATTAGATTCGAATTATGGTAACCCTTGAGCATGCCATATTCCATAGGCATGGTTGTTACTTCGAAGGCTAAATTTTGAATTCTACATGTGGTTGAATGGGACTAGAACTTGGAAGTTCAACTTGAGTGGGATTGAATGTGTTTAATGCTTTATCTTCCAACTAGATGAGAGATAGAACTTCAAATCTATTTGTGTTTTATGCTTGGATTGATTAGATTGACATGCGATTATTACAAGTGGATCCTCGAAAGCCTTAGTTTCTTAAGTACTGTTTTTTTAAGTTATTGTTTTCAACACAATTCTCTCAATTGAATCCTTTAATTATTGTAATCTTAGTTGCTGGAATAGCTTAGAAGTTGTTCTCTAATTCCCTGTGGATCGACCTCGGTCTTACCGAGATTTATTACTATATTGTAGCCTTGCACTTGAGGCGAGCGAACACTAAGCCATCGGGGACTATAGTCTTTGAGTTCATGGTCGTAGAGACCTATTTATTTTCATGTTATGGACTTAGCCATTTTTTTAGACAAGTCAGATGTATATGTCCCATTTTCTTTTAGATTGTCCGGGTTGAAGGATTGTCAGGATTTTATCGAGTGGTGCAACTCTGGGTCATTGACTGCTGGAATACACGAGCATCGAAATGTTGGTCGGCACAACCCAAGGCCCGCTCCCGTATTTTTATGATGGGTGACCTTGAGAAGGCACTCTACAACTGCCTCATCAGCTCAACCAACAGACCCGTTATCGATGGGTAGGGCATCGACTATCTTTCCGTAATGGCAGTCCATAGCATGATATTTCAAGCTTTGTTAGAACTCTTTTGATTACAGTTTCCTGTAGTAAGCATAGTCCCTTTTAGTTAGTCTCGAGCCTCAATCCGGGCTAAACCCTAATTGTGCAATGAACATAATCGATACAAAGTTCCTGTAATTAGTTATCGAGTAAGGTTGGAGTCCGTTGACTCGTCTTCAGAAGTGATCCCGGTCTCGCACCTTTGTTGATAGCTAATACACAACAAGAGATAAGAAGAGAACCTACTCACACATGCATAAATGTGCGGGGCAGTGTAATGAGATAAGGGATCTTCGATGTATGAAGAGTGCAATTGAATGTATATATATCATATGAGATTGATTGTATATTTGTGATGAATACAATAGAAGATATGTCATGTAAAAATGAATGTATATGAGAATACAATAGTATGTATGCCATGTGAAGTTGAATACACGTCGAGTTAAATGAATGCTAGATTAAGCGGAGATGAATGTTAGATTAAATAGAGATGAGTGCTGGATTAAGCAAGATGAATGCCAGATTATGCATGGATGAATGCTAAATTATGCAAGATGGGTGTTAATGCATGAAGCAATCAATATTATCTACTCACAACTCCATTTCTGTACAAATTTACATTAAAACGATATTCTGGTTATTTCGCTGCTTGAAAATTCTAAGTAAAAATCTGAATTTTTTATATATCCATAAATCGACCATAAAATATCATGAATATTTCACCAGACTTTGGTGTTTTAGCATAATTAGGGTATTTCAAATTTTTTGGACGGTTTAGATTCGAAGAAAACCCCTTCATTTAAAAGGCGAACTTTTTGGGGAGTGCCAAAAAGCTACGATTTGTACTTCGGATGGAAAATCAAAATCTTCATTGTTGGAAATTTATTTTTTTAGTATTTTTTATTGAATCCAAATAGGGGGTACTTCCTTATTTACATAAATAACTTAAAGTAAATGGAAACATAAATTAAACATTTTTATGTAAATAAGGTGTGTGGTGTGTAGTGCAGGTGCAGGTATGCAGTGCAGGCAGATGTGCAGATAGAATTCTATCAGGCGCATGCAAAGGGGAGGCAGGCGCATGTGGAGAGAGAATGAGGAGAGAGAGGTGGGCACATATGGCAGACCACATGCGCCTGCCCTTCCTCCCATTGGTGCATGTTGTCTACGAACTTAGAAATTTTTAAGTTTTCTCTCCAAATAAGGAAGTGGGCGCATGTGGATTAGGTTTGGGCGCATGTCCCCAAGGTAACAAAGAGAGAGTAAGAGAGAGAGAAGTGGGCGCATGTGGTGGGGCACATGCTCCTAGAGTATGGTGGTGGGCGCATGTTGCCCCACCACTTAGCAGTTTTTTCATGTTTTTTTCGACCAACAAGGATGGGCGCATGTCCCTCTTAAGACAGTGGGATTTCCCACTACTTAGTCTATTTTTTGAATTTTTGGGCCAAAGAGTAGTGGGCACATATCCCTCTTAAAAGTGGAAAAAGTCCCCTACGTAGCCATTTTCTGAGATTTCTCTCTCTCTGCATCCAGGCTCCGGCGGGAAAATCCCTTTCCGGCAAGGGATTCCAACGAGGAAATCAATTCTGGCCACGGCATCTAGCAAGGGATGGCAGAGTAAGTGCATGTGGCTTTGGGGCAGTGATCCTACTAATGGTCATCAGAGGGCTTGCTATTTATAGTAGTGCAATTGGGTTCAGGTCCAATCCGACGGGTAATTTTCGGGCATGTGTATCTGGAACGTTTTTCGGCGCATGTGCTGGGCGGAAGAGGTGAGTGCAGGGGTCTAGGCGCATGTGATTTCAGGTCAGATTTTTCGGGCAGTTTCCGAAAAGTTGTCCGGATTGTTTTCTTTCGAACATACATTGCGAGCGCATGTGGTTTGGTAGTGGGTGTATGTCCCTCTTGGGATTTTCTTACACTTTCCACTACTTAGCCAAATTTCAGGTTTTACACTTTGTGATAGAAAAACAGCTTCCATACTTAGATTTCTTTTAGGATTTGGTTCCGACGGGAGACCTCAAGAGGATAGCTACCTTTTCTAAGATTGCGGTCACTGTTGTCAAGCTACTTTTAGGTTGGGATTGACCTCCTGAATGAACAGGATGGGGGTGTGGAGGTCCAGATGTTGCAAATTTTGGTACTTCCTAATTTAGAGCCTCCAGGTCGGCTCTTCGTATAGGAACATTGTTCCGAGAAGTGCACACATGTAAATATGCGCAGTGAAGACTTCAAACTTGCTATTTAAGGGTTTTATGGTGCTCCAGATCATTTGGCTGTGGTACAGATGTCTAGATCAACTCTGAAATGGTACATGTAGGCTTTCGGACCCTTTTTGGTCAGCTCTGGTCAGGGGTGAAACGCATTTGGAGGTGGGCAGGTAAAGATACATGCCGTGTGACTTTAAAACTTATAAGTGAAGGGTTTTTGGGCATTCTGGATCATTTGGCGGTAATACGCATGTCCAGATCAGCTCCGGAATGACAGATTTCAGTTCTAGGTGTGATTGCACAAGGCGCTCGAGCTAGGATCGCACTAATGCTCTACTGCTTTTATGACTACTTCTAGGTTTGTTGCTGACTTTAACTGATGTATTCAAGTCATTACTTCTTCTTTTATCATTGGTGATATTTTAAGCCCCAACAAGTGCCCCCCGGTGTGCTGTGCTGTGCGTTTATGCTTTACCAGTGCAGTGCACCGGTTCTTAGGCTCGAGTACCATTTCTTTCATTTTTTTAACAAAGTGCATTTCCTCCCTTTTCAATTATGTAGATTTCATCTGAGTGTTGCCATACCATGGAGGTATAAGGATATTTTAGTTCTTCTTGCTTCCCTTTGGGATCTTTTTGTCCGATTTTACAGCTGCAACTCTTGTATTGATGCATCGTGAAGGCAAAATACTGATTTAACTTGTATTTGTGAGACTAAAACTTTAACCCTTCTAATCTTGTTATCTTCTAATAGTACTTCTGCCTTCGTCACTTCCTTCTTAGTTATACTGACTTGATTTACAGTGTAGCAAATTCATTTTGGTGTGGGGTTACTTTCACTCATTGTTGATCCCTTGGAGTATTCGACCGGTAGGTGTACTAATCTGTAATCCTGACTCTTTGATGATGTTGATGGAAGATCCATAGAATTTTCCAGCTGGTGTTGGCGACATATATGTATAGTACCATAACAAGCGATAATAAAAGATATATAGAATCTTGTAAGTGTTAATAGGGCCAGATATATATAATCTGATAGTTAAGGATGACAACATATATATGTAATCTGATAGCTGGAGATAATGGAAAATATATATAATCTGATAGCTTGAGATGACGACAGATATGTAGGAGCCTATGATTGATGTTGTAGGTAAAGATCCATGACCGATATTGGTAGAATGTATGTATATGAAGATCCATGACAATAATGATAGAATATATATACACGCAAGTCTGCAAGTGATGTCAATAAAGTATATGTATAAAGATTCACTGCTAATACCAGTGGTCGAGATATACATCCAAAGATCTATAACTGTTGTCGAAGAAAGGCATGTGGAAGCTGGTAATCGAGATTGGTAGTCGACGCATAGAAGTTTTATAATCACTCATGACAGTTGATATACAGAAATTCATATTCAATATTGGTCATGCGAAACACGTATGACAAGTTATGGAGCTTCCTTCTTCTGCTTTGTATTTTCTTGAACTTCTTTTGCTCTGTATTTTCTTGACGTGTTCTATCTTATAAGAAAACAGACACAAGTATCTTTTACGAGTTTGAATGATAACTCATGGGCTTATGATGTGATGTTCAAGTTCAGGTGATAATGTGATGATTGTACTATTATGATATTCCAATCATGCTCTACGCAACAGTTTATCATTTCATGTTTATCGTGCTGGTGTAATGTATATAAGTGTTGTGCTAATTTGAATGATAATAACAAGCGAAGTGATAAATGAATAAAGAGATGCATATACGACAAGGGAAATGTATTGGAAGAAGGTAGGTATTCGGTAAAATCACTTCCCTTCTGACTCTGTCGGTGCTCATTTTCATGTCGTTTCTTTGGTGAATATATAAGCTTGTTGTGCTCTACGCTCGCCTCCAGGGATGTAATATCAAGTCCCACATCTTGATAGCATAAGATTTAGTTTATACTCGTGACATGGAGTATCACAGTCTAATCATAATCGATCATTGCTTGAGAGATTAAATTCAGTTTAGACTCATGACTTGGAGTATTGTACGGTCATGTTCAACCTCGTAACCTAATCGAGATGATAGCGAGTTTACCTTTGGATCTATTTCTAGTTACGAGTCTGAAGACTTTGTGGGACCTGCCATGAAAATCATAATGCTGGGCGTGGTTTTCTGCAACTCTTGCTGATACAAATATTATAAGGAGGAGATCCTTGCAGACGTGTTTGTGCTTCAGTCAGTTTCCACCTCCGATGACTGATCTTTTGCTACTCCCGAGCCTTCTAATTAGCGCTCAGTGAGATGTCCTTCAAGGATTAAGTCCTGCGGTGACAATTTGTTCCAAGGCATCATGCGTCGGGATTGGTTATTTCTTCATCGACTCTACTTCTTTCCCCTCGATGAGCAACTTATTGCGGATCGTGGAGGGTTAGAGGAGCTCATCTTGCATTTTGATATCCTTCTCATTTTTCCTTGCCATGGCTATCCCTACTTCATTTCTTTTAGTGGTTGTACTCCAGATAGATCGTAAATGGCGATCTCCGATCTTCCTTTGCCTCTTCGAAGCAACACATAGGTCGGCAGCAGGAGGCCCCACCTTTCAGCTCTGGTAATGGCAAAATTCTTTGCTTTTCTATAGTGATGTGTAAAGGGCTACCCCCTTGGTGCGCGATGGCGGTAGTCAAGTTTGTAAGGACGTCCACTTGCATATTCTCTTGTTTAGAGATGTATATGATTGTACTACCTTAGAAACAGCGGATACATTAGGTGGTAACATGGCGACAATTCTAGATTATATACTTTATCTTCTATTGCTAGTTGTCTGATGATTGATCGAAATTTACTTTATATCTGCACTGATCCGATACACATGTTTTGTGCCAACCGTAGACTGATAATTAGAGCATGGTATTCGAATCTGTCACTTGAGCAGGATGACGATATTGTAAAAGAAAACAATAGTAGATTCTCTTGACAATCAGTTTGGGTGTTACTGAGCTCAATATCCCCCTTGATGCTGCGGGTCATGCTGAGCCTATACTCCCTCCTCAGGGATATTCATATTTAGATATGTGCCTCATAGCTCTTCGAGGATTCTTGTGCTCACTCCTCATAGTTCATTGTCGGTGAGTTACCCGCCATCTTTAATTTGGGCTGGTGTAACACCTAGTCACGACACTTCAATTGAATCCTCTGATCGACTTTGTCTACACAACTCATTATCACCATGTTCACTTATCGTACATCCAAGCTTGCCTCTAGTTCTTCTCTCTTCTTATAAACTCTGTCATTTTCCTCATATGACTCGTTAGCTTCAAATGCAAAAGACTCGTGGCTTGCATGATCTTTTTATTGGCCTCGCTTTATCTTCCCACCTTGACGGGTTGTTATCCTTCTTGAGGGCTTGCCATCTCCTTTCTGCTAAAGGTTGTGCTGTCTGAGACCGAGCGAAATGTGCATTGAAGGCTTACACCATTGAAAGTGAAAGGTTCGACTGGCTTGGCAATCACTTATCTTTCAAGCACTCGGTCTCGAGGTATCCATTTGGTTAGAACCGACTGAATGATGATCTTGATTCACGATGTGACCTAGTGAGCAGCTCTTCCTTGTAACAAAAGCTTAAATATAAGTCTGTTCGAAATATGATCTAGCTTTGCGATGTGAGCTAAAGAATAGTTCCATTTTTTATATAGACTGAAGAGTAACATCTTCTAAGGACCAATCCCAGCCCACAATGTGTGTCAGAGAATACCTTTGCTTGGTAATATGCATCATAGGATAATATTTTCTAAAGGATAATTTCAAGTGCAACATGAAGCTGCTAATGATTTCAGCTGCGATACGGGCTGAAAGATAATTCCCTTTCTGATGCTAACTAGAGAAAAATACTGTCTCGTGATATAGGCTGAAGAATAATTTCTCTTTCTGATGGAAGTTGAAGAATAATACTGCCTTGTGATATAGGTTGAAGAATAATTTTCTTTCGAATATATATATATATATATATATATATATATATATCAAAGAAATGATTCATACTCTGAGGATAGCCCATACTCCCGACGTGACGTAAGGAACAATCCTATATCAAATACGGGTAGCCTCGTGTGTAACATAAAGAAATGAATTATTCCATAAGTGACACAGAGAAGCAAATAATTCCATGAGTGGTGCGGAGAGCTACATGATTCCTTAGGTGATACGAAGAGTTGATGATTCCATATACGATACAGAGAGCTTCCTCTTGAAGATACAATATCAGGTCTGCCATTGCTTTATAAGAGAAGATTCAGTTTATACTCATGACCTGGAGTATTATATGGGATTCAGTTTAAGCTCGTGATATGGAACATTATATTGGGATTGCTGGCTTACCCCTAGTAATTTCTTCTTTATACTTGGGCTTCTCACCGTGTGTCGGGCTTACCCCCAGTGTATCTGACTCATAGTCCTGCAAAGTAATGTTCTCTAGGGAACTAGGCATATAAAGGAATAATCATCACATACAAAGACTTGAATTTATAAAGATATCTTACTAAAGAACACTTCATGCCCTAGAAATCCATATAGAAGGCCGTCTAACCGTAGTCCTCAATCTATACTCTCATTGCGAAACCATTCATAAGAGAAAGTCATAGATGCTCCGATGTGAAGTGACATATAGTAAAATGCTCCACCCCTCTTCATATGAAACCATATATAAAAGACCAACGACTCTTAATTGCTCTCATATAGAGTAGAAGAACCCCAGAATGTCATAATGATAACATAAGACCATGATGAAATAATAATATGAAGACCTTGCATCTTATGCTGATCTTCTATAGAATACCATCCTCTTATTAGAATGGATTGATCTGAAAATTTTGAAGATATGATTATGATTAGACATCTCGAATTCATGATTGATACTAGCATCGTCGAATGATTAGGACAACTTAGAGATTTAGTTTGATCGAGTGATGTAGATGATTCATGAGATGTTGAGATCTTTCTCGATGATATGGTGATTTCATTTTGATCTGATTGATGTGAAGATTTCGTTCTCACATGGGGGTTTTGTTTTGATATGGATCTTTCATATTTCATATGATTGATTGATTGATCTTCATGTGATTCAGTTTAACCTCATACTCTAGAGGGATCTGGTGTAGTTTAGCCTCATACCCTAGAGGGATCTGGTGCAGTTTAACTTCATACCCTGGAGGGATCTGGTTTAGTTTATCTTCATAACCTAGATGTTGTATGGTTCAGTTTATCCTCGTAACCTGGAGGTTGTATGGTTCAGTTTATC
Organism: Liriodendron chinense; assembly: GCA_003013855.2. Lineage (NCBI taxonomy): Eukaryota > Viridiplantae > Streptophyta > Magnoliopsida > Magnoliales > Magnoliaceae > Liriodendron > Liriodendron chinense. Next base: position 1,125,652 of record ML058462.1, on the reverse strand, counting down.
CTCGTAACCTGAAAGTTGTATGGTTCAGTTTATCCTCATATCCTGGAGATTTTCTCAACTCGTTTAGACCCGGAGCACAAGGGTTATTTATTTCTCATCTCGTTTAGACCCGAAGTGCAAGGTTATATTTATTTCTCAACTCGTTTAGACCTGGAGCGCAAGGGTATATTTGCGCTTATGCAGAGTTCAGTGACTTGGTGCTTATACAGAGTTCAGCGAGATTTGTGCTTATGCAGAGTTCAACGACTTTGTGCCTATACAGAGTTCGGCGAGATTTGCACTTATGAAAAGTTCAGTGACTTTATTCCTATAGAGAGTTCGGCGAGATTCGCGCTTATGCAGAGTTCAACGACTTTGTGCCTATACAGGGTTCAGCGAGATTCGCGCTTATGCAGAGTTCAGCGACCTTGTGCCTATACAGAGTTCTGCGAGATTTACGTTTATGCACAACTCAGCGACTTTGTGCCTATACAGAGTTCGGTGAGATTCGCGCTTATGCAGAGTTCAACGACTTTTTGCCTATATAGAGTTCAGCAAGACTGTAGACTCAGTAGGGATTACCCATGGCACTACGGCACTCACAGGAACCTACTGAGTCAGCTAGCAATTTCCTTTTCCTTCTGCTCTTTTAATTTTTTAATCGGTAGCTGCTTTGATTGTAAGGTTGACTGCTGCTTTGGCTGCTTCTCTGGCTATGAGATTGACCACCGGTTCAATTGTCTCTTTGGTTATTGTGTCAACAACCATTTTAGCTTTCACTTTAATCGCTCCTTCGCTTGACGAGGAAAACTCGTTGCTTGCTCCCTGTGATATCTTGGGCGGAAATGGTGTTTTGAAAGGCACCCTGCGCGATTAGGATTGCTAGGGCATCATGAATGTCCTTCGACTGCGCTAAGTCATTCAGAATCTTGAACTAGCTCATCAATTTATTCTTGAATTGCTGGCGGTTAATTAGTATGTTCAAACAATTCTTCATCTTGGACCACCTAAACTATCGTGTCCTACATTGATTGCCCCTCATGTGTCGGCTTCTGCTTTGTCAAAATGGCTTTGACGACAATCGTTTCTACCGTTCCTTCAACTGTTTTCTGTATAAATGGCCTGATTTGCCCCCTATGATTTTTCGCCGACTGTTGAGTGGGTGTTGGGGCTCAAATTTGTACCCATTATAAAACAACATCCCGTAGTCCATTGACAACGATTTGAATCAGTTTTGAGATCGGGAAAGCCCGAAAAATGCTAGTGCAACCCTAATCGCGTGGTAGCGACCAAAATTCGTAAACGGCATTTCAGAGCTGAACTGGACATGCGCTTCACCGCCAAATGGTTCAGAATGTCCTAAAACCCTTAACCTGCGAGTTTCGAAGCCATCCGGTGCATATATTTACCTGCGCACCTCGAAATGCGTTTCATCTCGGCTTGGAGCCAACAAAAAAAGGTCCTTAAGCCTACAGCTACCATTTCAGAGAGGAACTGGACATGCGCTTCACCGCCAAATGGTTCAGAATGTCCTAAAACCCTTAACATGCAAGTTTCGAAGCCATCCGGTGCATATATTTACCTGCGCACCTCCAAATGTGTTTCATCTCGGCTTGGAGCTGACCAAAAAGGGTCCATAAGCCTACAGCTACCATTTCAAAGCAGAACTGGACATGCGCTTCATCGCCAAATGGTCTGGAATGTCCTAAAACCCTTAGCCTACAAGTTTCGAAGTCATCCGGTGCATATTTTTACCTGCGCACCTCGAAATGCGTTTCGTCCTTGCTTGAAGCTGACAAAAAAGGGTCCGTAAGCCTACAGCTATCATTTTAGAGTGAAACTGGACATGCACTTCACCGCCAAATGATCCGGAGAGCCCCAAAATCCTTAAATAGCAAGTTTGAAGTCATTACGGTGCGTATTTTCATGCGCGCTCCCCGGAACAACGTTCCTATACGACAAGCCGACCCGGAGGCTCCAAATTAGTAAGGAAGTACTAAATTTGGCAACATTTGGACTTCCACACCCCACCCCATTCATTCAGGAGGTCAATCCTAGCCTAAAAGTGGCTTGGCGACAGTGAGTGCATGTCTAGAAAAGGTAGCTGCCCTTTAGAGGTCTCCCGTCGGAGCTGAAATCCTGAGATTTTCTAAGTGCTGGAATCTTGAAATCTGGCTAAGTAGTGGGAAAGCGCCGGCAAAGGACATGCGCCTGGCCTTCCACCACATGCGCCTACACCCTATTGATTAAAGAGAGTGAATTGAATACTTTTTCGGAAAGCGCCGGGAAAAGCGCCGGAAAAGGACATGCGCCGGATCCTCCACATGCGCCTGATGTGTTTTCTCCACATGCGCTTGACTTGTTTTCTGGCACATGCGCCGGGAAATACCCGCTGGGCCAGACCCGAAACCGATTACCCCTATAAATAGCGATGTCACTTCAATCCATCAGCACGAGATCATCCCCTGCCGACCTCAGAGCGATGTAAGCACCACATGCACTCGCTTTGTTTCCCCTCGTCGGATGCCTTGGCCGGAGTGGATTCCCTCTTCGGAATCCCTTGCCGGAAAGAGATTTCCTCGCCGGAATCCCAAGTTCAGGAAGAAATCCTGAAAATTTTCTAAGTGTTGGGCACATGCGCCTGCTTTTTCCCCCACATGCGCCGGCTTTTCCCATCGGAAAATCCTGAAATCCACCAAGTCTGAGATGACATGCGCCCACTATTTGGGTCCAGGCGCATGTGCACTACCACATGCGCCTGGGATTGCTTCTCGTTTCTCATTTTTTAATGAAAAATAGGGCCACATGCTCCCGGGAGATGGGACATGCGCCCGGCTCCCTACCACATGCGCTTAACAGCTCTACCAGCAACACATGCGCCTGCACCAGCACCCCATGAGCCTGCATACCCCCGTCCATGCGCCTGGACGCTGGTTGGAGGGGTGGGCCTTTGATCTGCTGCCCGCCTTCGTCTGGGATCGGATTTTGATGAAACCACTTCTCCCGGATGCGTCTTGATGAGATCTATCCATCCACCAGATTAGATTCTCCAACGGTCAATGATAAGTGGCCCAAATCAGTGTTTTGGTCCAAAATGACCAACACTTAGCCAATTTGGCAGCTCCGAAAATCCCTCCGAAAGAGCCGAAAACGGTCGAAAACGAGAAGAATCGGGAGGAATTGGACCGAGCCCGAGGGGGAAACTTTTCTTCTACATGACATGATACACCATAATCATGCACCGCAACGAGGTTATCCGATCTCAGGACCCTCGAATACCTCTAATCAAGCGGTCGGCAGGCCCTCTACTTAGTCATTTCCAGCCCTGGGAAGTGCCCTGTTGGCTCGAAAATCGACTTCTGCTAAGCGAATCGAAACGCGATCGCACCGCGATCCTTGTGGACATAATCCACCCCTGTTCAAAGATGGTCATTGATGATATTCACCGATTTCCCTAATCAGACCGCAGACAGGTCCACAACTTAGTCATTTCCAGCCCTAGGAAGTGCCCTATTGGCCCAGAAATCGACTTCTGCTGAGCGAATCGAAACGTGATCGCACCGCGATCCTCGTGGACATAATCTACCCCTGTTCTAAGATGGTCATCGATAATACTCACCAATTTCCCTTATTAGACTGCAAACAGGTCCACTACTTAGTTATTTTCAGCCCTGGGAAGTGCCCTGTTGGCCCGAAAATTGACTAATGCCAAATGAAATCAACCGCGATCTCAAAGACACCGAGGCAAAGCTGAAGTGCTCAGGCTATCCAACAGCCAAGTTAAACATTTACGGGGCACCTGATCCCCATTATTCATAAGAAATTGGCATATGTGGGTACCCATTGGACCCTATACTTAGCCATTTGTAGGCATCGGAAACAGCTGATCCAGCCTATTGAATTTTGAATCCTCAAAGGATCTTGGCTCGGTAAAGCCTATTTGATCCCAAATAGATCATTGAAAATACTCAGAAGAAAGAGTGTTCTCAAAGACGAGTCGCCTAACTCCAGAAAAAATACATTTACTTTATTATATAAAGCTCTATTCATCCCGGATAAAGGTCCGAGGTTAAACTGAAGGGGTTATGGTTACCACGAGAAACCACAAACAAAGAGCTCTAACTAAGCTTGAAACATCCTGCTATGGATTGCCACTATGAAAAAGACAGTCGATGCCCTACCCATCGACAACGGGTCCGTCGATTGAGCTGATGAGGCAGTTGCAGATTAAGGTCACCTGTTCACAGTAACAGTTGCGGGCTTTAGGTTATGCTGACCAACATTTCAATGTTCGTGTATTCCAGCGGTCACCTGTTCACAGTAACAGGCGCGGGCCCAGAGTTGCACCAGTCGATTAAAAACCTTGTTCGGGAACGTTGTGGAGTGCTCTCCTAAGGTCACCCGTCATAAAAATGCGGGCGCGGGCCTTGGGTTATGCCGACCAACATTCAAGGATCGTGTATTCCAGCATTCACCTGTTCACAGTAACAGGCGTGGGCTCAGAGTTGCACCACTCGAATCCTGACAGTCTCTCAACCCAGGAAATCCGAAAGAAAATGGGACATAGCCATCCGACTCGTCTAAGAAAGGTATTTCAGCCCATAACAAGAAAACAAATAGGTCTATACGACCATGAACTCAAGACCATAATCCCTGATGATTTAAATTACATGCTCGATCTATCCGGGCTTTCTTTCTAACATTCCATCTATTGTATAACTACATTCATAGTGGAATCTTGTCGCTTTGTGCCGTGGTTTTCTCCCGCAAGGGTTTCCACGTAAAAATCTTTATGTTGTTTGTGATTTGTTTCATTTACATTCATGCTCTCTTAATGCTTTATTTAACTTATCTATGATGCATGCATTCATTTACTTTTGTCTTCTAATCAAGGGTGATCATCCATTGATGTAATTAAAGGTTCGTGACCAATATCACAGCCCGGAATCTAAAAGATCTCAGAATCTCTGGAATGAAATTCGCCTTACGATATCTCCCTCGCGTACACTTTGTGATTGCTTATGATTGTCTATGAATGTCTCTATACTCAGAATTCCCCTAGAATAATGAAACACAGGAAAAAGACTGCTGACGAGCGGTTGATTTTTCTAGTTCTAACAGTGGGTAAAGCGGCATTACGAGCTATTCTCTGTGCGATTGGGGTGGCTAAGGCATCCTGGATCTCCTTCACTCACCTCGATAAATCACTCTGAGCTTGGGTCAATTCGTTAATCTACTCTTGAGTCGTTAACAGTTCAACATCTTGTTTGATCGGCTCTTCACCTTCAATTATCTACACCATCACGACCTGTACTGGCCGCTCCTCATGAATCGGCCTTGATTTCATCTGACTGGTCTCGATGATAATCCCTCTCTTGCTTTTATGACTATTTTTTGCATAGTCGGCTTGATTTGCCCCTGTCTACGTGGTTCACTTCCAAGAGATCTGGGAAGCTACCAACTGAACCTGTGAACTTCTGTGCCCTCATTGCGGTAGTCTGGTTAGCAGTGGAAGCGTTGCTAACTTGTTCTGGTTACCACTACTTTTTTTTGGTGCGGTATGCCTTGACCACAATGGTCTTCTAATATGGATCCTTCATCGTTCTTTTCTTCATTTCCTTCAGCTGTTTGCAGCTTCGAGTTAACTGTTAGCCAGACTTGGAAATGGTTGGTGTTGTCACAGTGGAATGTGAGAAGCAGAATCCTCCAGTCACCAAAAATATAAGTACAGACGACATTTCTTCTGTTCTTAGGGTCAGTATATTCGCTAGTTTTCACTGCACAATCACATCTCCATTAGAACATTCTACAACTAGATGTAGAAAGTGCACGACCTTACGAGTCACAATAAAAGTTAGATATAAAACTAAATGCACAGCAGGAATACACATGCTTATGTTATCTTTTAAAACTTTAGGAGTTTAGAAAGTTTTGAAAACTTAGATTTCAGATGCTTTTGCCTTAAAGATGAAGGGAAGAACGTTCCCTTTAAGAGTCGCCAGTTTGGAGCCCGTGAAGGTGCCGAACATTTCTCCTTACGGTAACCTTTCTTACATACACATCAGTGTTTGCAAATGATTTATCTTAGAATGTCCCTTTACTAAAAAATAACCAGGGATTCTAGTATTGTTCGATCCCCAGCAGAGTAGCCAGTTTGTTAAAACTAGAAAAATGCTCAAAAGGGAAGTTTTTCCCGTGTTTCATTGTTCTGGGGAATTCTGAAGATAGAGACATTCGTAGACAATCATAAGCAATCACAAAGTATGCAAGAAGAGATATCTCAAGGCGAATTTCATTCCAGAGATTCTAAGACCTTTTACATTACAGGCTGTGATATTTGTCACGAGCCCTTAATTACATCAATGGTTAATCATCCTTAATTAAAGGGTAAAAATAAATGAATGCATACATTATAGATAGATTAAATAAAACAAATGAAGAAATATCAATGTTAATCATGCACACCATAGAGAACATAGAGATTTTTATGTGGAAACCCTTGCGGGAGAAAACCATGGCATAAAGCGACAAAGCTCAACTATGAATGATAGTTGTACAATAGATGGAGTATTCGAGGAAAGGCACGGATAGATCGAGCAGGTCACTAAGTCATTGGGGACTATAGTTTTTGAGTTCATGGTCGTAGAGACCTATTAATTTTCTTGTTATGGACTGAGCCATGCTTTCAGACAAGTCGGATGTCTATGTCCTATTTTCTTTTGGATTGTCTGGGTTGAAGGACTGTCAGGATTTTATCAAGTGATGCAACTTGGGATCATTGACCACTGGAATACATGAGCATCGAATGTTGGTCGGCACGACCCAAGGCCCGCTCCCGTATTTTTATAAAGAGTGACTATTTGCTCGCCTCAAGTTCAAGGATGCGATGTAGTGATAAATTCTCGGTAAGACCAAGGTCGATCCACATGGAATTAGGGTAAACCAATTCCAACTATTCTAACAACTTCAATTTAAGCAATTTTGAAACTTGATTTCATATACTGAGTAAAAATAGTAACTTTTGTAAAAATCTATTTATTAATGGAACTAAGGCCTTAAGGATCCACTTATAGTAGTTCCATGTGAATTCATTCATCCAAGCATAGACACAACTAAAATTGAAGTTTTATCTCTCATTTAGTTGGAAGATTAAGCATTCAAACACAAACAATCCCACTTAAGTCAGAAAATAAGATTCTAGTTCTAATGAAGCACATAGAATTCAACCATGTAGCTTTCGAAGTAACAACGATGCCAAGAGATTATGGTATGCTCTAGGGTTAGTACAATTCGAATCTAATCAATCCAAACATGATAATATCGGAGAATTGCAAGGAACCCATGTCCGAAGCACATGAACTCTCATAAAACATCAAAAAATACCAACTTTATTCAAACTAGAACTTAAAAATCCAAATTTAAGTAAAGCTACTTGAAATAAATGAATTCTTCATTTAAACTAACTACAAGCTTCACCTCTTAGCCTTAGCTAAGAGGTTTTAGCCAAGCATTGTCATACTTGAACTAAAAACAAAAGAAAAACTAATCAAAAGCATAGAAAACTAGAAAAATCGGAGTTGGAGGAGTTGTGATCGCTCCACAATGATCTCCCTTACTCCCCACGAACTTAGAACTCTTCTAGGATACCTTAAGAAGGATGCTAAGGTGTCCTTTTATAGTAAAACTCACCCACCGGCTCAGATTGTGTAAGAATTTACGCACTTACGTCGGTCGCCGGGCGCTCAGCGGGTGTTGGTCGGGCGCTCAACCATACCACAAAATAGCCTAGCAAGTTTGATAATTTTTCTTTGAATTTCGGGCGCCTGGAACCTCTTAATCGGGTGCTCGACAGGTCATCGGGCGCCCAGTCAATTGTGGTCGGGCGCCCAGCTATGTCTAGAAAAGTTACAGCAATAAACATAATTTTTTGTCAATTTGGGGCACCTGGTAAAGTGGTGGTCGGGCGCCCGAAGGCCAAAAATTACAGTTTTTTTTTGTTTGCAGGGCCATCTGCTGAATTTTCTGCATTTTACTTTTCTTGCCCTGCAGCTCTGCAATATGACTTTTCTAGCCATTCCAGGTCTTCAACTTGATTCCTTTAAGGCTTTTTCTCCATTTCTTTGGCTCATCAAAGCTTGATCTTTTAGTCATTCCAAATCCTTTAAATTGGTACAAAATCCTTGTCATCTCTCTCTTCTCCTTACTTCTTTCTTCCATTCCTTTGGCTTATCTTCATTCATCATCAAGTAGGTTTAAAAGCATTCTTTTAGCCATCAAATAGGTGAAGTCTCTCTCTCATTCCTACTGATCACAAATATGCATTAGATTAGTCTTTTAATCATAGCAATCATGCATAAAATGTGATGAAATGGGGTTAGAATATGTATAAATTAAGAGCTCAACACACACCCCAACTAGCATTTTGCTAGTCCTGAGCAAAACAAGCATGAAACAATCCACCTTTCTGAAACTCAACTCTCTCTTGGAAACTATGCTTCTATAAACTTTAAGACATATAAGTGCAAAATTTAGAAAAACTAAATGATGAGAAATTAAAGTCCTAAACTTTCCAAACATGATAAGTGTTCAAATAAAATCCCCATCGATTCATTGATAAATAGACGAATTTGAACATGTATGGTCTAGTGTGCTTTGTGCACATTCATCTCATGACTTTCTAGGATTACCTTCTTTATAAATCAGGTAAACCAAAGATCTAAGAGTGTACAAATCAACCAATTGCCTATGACAGGAATTTGCCTTACCGTTCCTTCGACGACTTTCATATTACTTCCCATTTTCAGCTTTGGTTACTGGTAGACCATCCCCTAGTTGGTAATAGGTAGCCCTTTTTGGATTTTTTCACAAATATTCAATAAATACCTATACTTTCTTTTTTCCTTTCTCTTTTCCTTTCTTTTCTTCATGTATTAGATAGGATTTTTAGAAATCCATATCTTTTGTTCTTTTCTCTTATTTTCACTTAAACAAGGATGGACAAAGTACCCCGACTTGGTTCCTCAACACCTTAAATCTCAGTCTAACCAATCCACAAATCTACTAATCCCTTCGAATTATGAGAATCGTGTAATGTGATCTAGACTTAAAAGTGTTCAAATGTTCTATCGATCAAACAAATAGGGAGATTCACATATAAAACTCTCATGTTTAAGTTAATTTAGAGATTTCAAAATCATATCAGTTCATGTTTCATCCTTTCATACTCATAACATTTCAAGTGCATAGAAACAAAGTTTTCCAAAAGAGTTTTGATGTTTCAAAAATTAAAATCTTTTTACCAACTTTGCTTGAAATGTCCACAAACTACTAGATGAAGAATCTCATCTCACCCCCCAACCAAAATTGCAATGTCCGCAATGTAAAAGATATGCAATGAGCATGAACATCATAGAAATGGTAAAATAAAAGAGAGTGAGAATAATAATACCTGAGAGAGTCGAACATGGGAGTCTACCTTCGGCATCTAAATCTACTAAATTGTAAAGTAAAATAGAAAGGCAACTAAACCTAATCTATGTAAAGCAATAAAAGATACCTAACCCGTCCTTTTAGAAAGAGGATCTCCATCAGAGTAGGAAATCGATTATTATTATAACATCTAAAAGGACAACGTTGAGCAGGATCATCAAGTAGTATAACAAATTTTTCAGTAGAACTATCCACCATCCTGCTTTGGAAAGTACATTGGTGACATCAACCATGCTAACCCATTGAAAATTTTGCTGAAAAATTTCAGCGGGTTCCTCAATGAAAGTGTCACATATACTAGGAAAGGGGAATTGCATTGGTTGGAAATCATTGAATTGGGATCTCGTTTTCATCTTGTATGGTAAAAAATTTGTCAAATTTGGGTTATCCCAGAAGTGGTGTTCTTCGGTTTGAACAAACCAAAGAGATGTAGAGACTTCAATTGCTTCATCCTCAAACATTTGGATGGTCTCCACATAATCATTTTTTACCGGTACTTCTACAATTGATTCTTCAGTTTGGCACTTTGTGGAAGGAAGCTTTTTAGGCACCGGAGGTGTCTCTCTCAAGGTGTGTACTATGTCCTGAATCATGGGATCATCCCAATCTTCAAAGTAAGCTAAACACTCCTCTAGTGTCTAGGAGACCTCAGGAGAGGAAGTTTTCATATTTGGACCGTTTACGTCTTCCTCCTTCTCAGATTTTTGTATAGGTTGGAGTGGGTCTTCAAACTCTACACTTTTAGAAATTGGCCTCTCTGTAGGCAAGTTAAGCACCAATTCTTCTAATTCTTGCATAACAAATTTATGTAAATCAGAAATTGGTGACTTGTTAAATAAATTTTCAGAAATTGACACATCCAAGGTCTTATTAATAATAAAATTGAATTCATCCTTGGAATGTGTCAAACATGTCCCCAAGATTTTAGGTTGATTGGGTTGGAAATACTCCCCATCCTCCTTAGATTTTATCATGTTTATCTCGTGAGGACTGTCATCATCGCCCCAATCCTCAAAGGGATCGAAGCAAAGAATATCTAGAGGATCAAAATTCTGATTTAAGGCGAATTCCTCTTTCACGATGGATTCAATCATGTCAACTTCAATGACATCCTCATCATCCCTATGCCTTTTGCCCAAGTGGAACCAGTTCACTTCCAATGTCATGTTCTCAAAGGACAATTGCATCACCCCATTCCGACAATTGATTATTGCATTTGATGTAGCTAAGAATGAGCGGCCCAAAATTACTGGTATTTGAGTGCTAGTATCCATAACCAGTTGCATGTCCAATACAATAAAATCTACCAGATAATAGAATTTGTTGACCTAGACTAATACATCCTCAACTACCCCTTTTGGCACACGAATAGATCGATCAGCGAGTTGAAACATGGTTTTGGTGGGTTTTAATTCACCAAGACCCAATTGCTTGTATACCGAGTACGGGATCAAGTTTACGCTTGCCCCCAAGTCTAATAATGCACGCTCAATCCGGTAGTCACTAATGATACATGAGATTGTGGGACTACCGGGATGCTTAAATTTTGGGAGGGTCTTTTGGGTGAGAATGGCACTCACTTGCTCATTCAAAAAGGCCTTTTGCTGCACATTGTATTTGCATTTAGTTGTGCATAAGTCTTTTAGAAACTTGGCATAGGAAGGGATTTGTTTAATGGCGTCAAGCAATGGAATGTTGATCTTGACTTGTCAGAAAATCTGTAAAATACCATAAGAGTTTGGGAGAGATTTTGGAGCAACCAATCTCGAAGGGAATGGTGCTACAGCTTAAAAATGTGTTTCGTTTCCTATGGGTCTAAGTTGGATCCATCTTCATTCTTAAAAGTTACCGGATCATTAGGCTTGTCGGCCTTCACTGGAATAGATTTGTCAATTTGCTTACCACTTCTAAGATTGGTGATGGATTTTGCTTGCTCCACATGTTGGTTGGGGAGATTAGGGATACTTATTTCATGTGCTTGCTTTGGATTAGGATGAGGTTGGGCCGGAAAGGTCCCTTCCCTAGCATTCAAGCATCCCTTAATCTCATTAACCAAGACTTTAAGCTCTTCAAACATTTGTTGGTTCATTTGATTTACCTGCGTTTGCCCTTGTATAAACGCCTTTAAAGTATCCTCCATTGAGAATAGAGGTGGGGCCATGTTTTACATGGGTGGCCCTCCTTGAGAGTTGGTAGGATTGCCCATGGGAGCATTCTTCCAATTGAAATTTGGGTGGTTCTTTCAAGTAGAGTTGTACGTGTTACCTATTGGTCCATTAAAAGGTCATTGATAACCATATGTGGCATTTGCTTGCTCTTGTAACTACTCTTGAAACGCAGGAATTGTAGGACAATCTTACATAGCATGTATATTAGTGGCATAAATTCCACATATGTTCTCAATAGCGTCAGTGGGCTTTGTAACTTCACTCTTGCTAATTTCCATGGCCTCGACTTCCCTTGTGAGGTTGGCTAGCCTTGCATTCACATCATCTTCCTCCTTCAGGATGTAAATCCCTCCTTTCTCTTTTTGTTGAAGGGGCTTGAGGTTACTAGATTTGTCCGAGGTATCCCATGATTGGGCATTCTTGGCCAACATGTCTAGGTAACTCCATGCCTCGTTTGGATTTTTGCTCATGAACTCACCATTGCAAATCATCTCTACAAATTGGTGCATGTTGGAATTTCATCCATTATAAAAGAAGTTGATAATATGCCAACTTTCATATCCATGATGTGGGCAAGTGAGTAAGAGTTCCTTAAACCGTTCCCAACTTTGAAAGAACGACTCATCCTCTTTTCCAAGAAAATTCATTATAGATCTTCGAAGGGTGTTGGTTTTATGAGCCGGGAAGAACTTTTTCAAGAATTCCTGAGTCATTTCAGTCCATGACCCTATCAAATGCGGTCTAAGAGAATGGAGCCAACCCTTGGCTCTTTTTTTCAATGAGAAAGGAAACAATCTAAGTTTGATGACATCCTCTGAAACATTATTGTACTACAAGGTAGCAACAACTTCATCAAACTCCTTCAAGCGTAGATATGGGCTATCAGAATGTAACCCATAGAACTTTAGCAAAAGTTGAATTACCCCCGGCTTTATATTAATGTTCCTCCTGGTGGTTGGCAAAACCACACAGGAAGGTGTAGTCGTACAGGCCGGTTGTAGGTAGTCTCGTAAAGCTCTCATTGGAAGAGCATTATGCACCTCATTCTCTCATACTCCTTCATGATTTGCGTTTGTCGTTGTAGTAGGGTGGAGAGGATTCCCTAATGGAGTTTGATCCATACTTCCTGAACTTTTCTAATGTTCTACGTATTTTTTGACTCGTTTATGAACGGAGAGTGGTCCAACTAAACCACATTCAGTTTGAAGATGATTGGTGTGGTCACGTTCCCAATGAGACATAAACCACACAATCTAAAATCTAAGCTAATCCTAAGTCCTAAAAACGAAATCTGAAAATAAAATAAAATTCTAAACACTGAAAATTGAAAGAGTTCAAGTTGGAAGGATAGTACCCTATTTGCTTGAACTAGAAGAACTTTCTACAAAACAAAATAAACCTTGTTAGTTCTAAAATTCAGAAAAACTAGTTCTAGAAAAACAGTAAAACCTAACTACTTCTACTCTATAGCCACTAAAACAATTTAGAACCGTTTAACCTAGCTTCCCCAGCAACGGCACCAAAAACTTGTTCGCTTGCCTCAACTGCAAGGCTACGTTGTAGTGATAAATTCTCAGTAAGACCAAGGTTGATCCATAGGGAATTAGGGTAAACCAATTCAAACTATTCTAGCAACTTCAATTTATGTAATTTTGAAATTTGATTTCATAAAATAAGTAAAAACAGTAACTTTTGTAAAAATCTATTAATTAATGGAACTAAGGCCTTAAGGATCCACTTGTAGTAGTTCCATGTGAATTCATTCATCCAAGCATAGACACAACTAGAATTGAAGTTCTATCTCTCATCTAGTTGGAAGATTAAGCATTCAAACACAAACAATCCCACTTAAGTCAAAAAATAAGATTCTATTTCTAATGAAGCACGTAGAATTCAACCATGTAGCCTTTGAAGTAATAACGATGCCAAGAGAGTATGGTATGGTCTAAGGTTACTACAATTCGAATCTAATCAATCCAAACATGATAATCTCAGAAAATTGCAAGGAACCCATGTCCGAAGCACATGAACTCTCATAAAACATCAAAAATACCAACTTTATTCAAACTATAACTTAAAAATCCAAACTTTAAGTAAAGGTACTTGAAATAAAAAAATTCTTCATGAAAACTAACTACAAGCTTCACCTCTTAGCCTTAGCTAAGAGGTTTTAGCCAAGCATTGTCATACTTGAACTAAAAACAAAAGAAAAACTAATCAAAAGCATAGAAAACTAGAAAAACCAGAGTTGGAGGAGTTGCGATCGCTTCACGATGATCTCCCTTGCTCCCCACGAACTTAGAACTCTTCTAGGATACCTTAGGAAGGATGCCAAAGTGTCCTTTTATAACAAAACTCACCCACAGGCTCAAATTGCATAAGAATTTACGCACTTACGTCAGTTGTCGGGCTCCTGGAGGGTGTTGGTCGGGCACCCGACCATACCACAAAACAGTCCAGCAAGTTTGATAATTTTTCTTTGAATTTCGGGCTCCCGGAACCTCTTAATCGGGTGCTCAGCCGGTCATCGGGCGCCAGGTCAATTGTGGTCGGGCGCCCGGCTATGTTCAGAAAAGTTACAGCAATAAACAGAATTTTGTTTCAATTTAGGGCTCCCGATAAAGTGGTGGTCGGGCGCCTGAAGGCTAAAAATTACAATTTTTCTAGTTTGCAGGGCCCTCTGCTGAATTTTCTAGATTTTACTTTTCTAGCCCTGCAGCTTTGCAATATGACTTTTCTGGCCATTCCAGGTCTTCAACTTGATTCCTTTAAGGCTTTTTCTCCATTTCTTTGGCTCATCAAAGCTTGGCCTTTTAGTCATTCCAAATCCTTTAAATTGGTACAAAATCCTTGTCATCTCTCTCTTCTCCTTGCTTCTTTCTTCCATTCCTTTGGCTCATCTTCATTCATCATTAAGTAGGTTTAGAAGTATTCTTTTAGCCATCAAATAGTGAAGTCTCTCTCTCATTCCTACGATCACAAACAAGCATTAGATTAGTCTTTTAATCATAGGAATCGTACATAAAATGTGATGAAATGGGGTTAGAATATGTATAAATTAAGAGCTCAACAGTGACCTTGAGAAGGCACTCCGCAACTGCCTGATCAGCTCAACCAACGGACCCATTGTTGATGGGTAGGGCATCGACTATCGTTTCATAATGGCAGTTCATAGCATGATATTTCAAGCTTTGTTAGAACTCTTTTGATTATAGTTTCCTGTAGTAACCATAGTCCCTTTTGGTTAGTCTTGAGCCTCAATCCGGGCTAAACCCTAATTATGCAATGAACATAATCGATACAAAGTTCCTATAATCAGTTGTCGAGTAAGGTTGGAGTCTGTTGGCTCGTCTTCAGAAGTGATCCCAGCCTCGCACATTTGTTGATAGCCAGTACACAACGAGAGATAAGAAGAGAACCTGCTCACACGTGCATAAATGTGTGGGGCATTATAATGAGATAAGGGATCTTCGATGTACGAAGAATGCAATTGAATGTGTATTATATGAGATTGATTGTATGTGATGAATACAATAGAAGATATGTCATCTAAGAATGAATGTATACGAGAATACAATAGTATGTATACCATGTGAAGTTTAATATATGTCGAGTTAAATGAATGCTAGATTAAGCGGAGATCAGTGCTGGATTAAACAGAGATGAGTGCTGGATTAAGTAAGATGAATGCTAGATTAAGCATGGATGAATGCTAGATTAAGTAAGATGGGTGTTAATGCATGTAATAATCAATATTATCTAGTCACAACTCCATTTCTGTACAAATTTACACTAAAACAATATTCCGGTCATTTCGCTGCCTGAAAATTCTAAGTAAAAATCTGAATTTTTTATATATCCACAGATCGACCATAAAAAATCATGAATATTTCACCAGACTTTGGTATTTTAATATAATTAGGGTATTTCAGATTTTTTGGACGGTTTAGATTCAAAGAAAACCCCTCCATTCAAAAGACGAACTTTTTGGGGGGTGCCAAAAAGTTATGATTTGTACTTCGGATGGAAAATCAAAATCTTCATTGCTGAGAATTTATTTTTTTAGTATTTTTTATTGAATTCAAATAGGGGGTATTTCCTTATTTACATAAATAACTTAAAGTGAATGGAAACATAAATTAAACGTTTTTATGTAAATAAGGTGTGCAGTGTGTAGTGCAGGTACAGGTATGCAGTGTAGTGCAGTGCAGATGTGCAGACAGAATTCCGTCAGGCGCATGCAGAGGGGAGGCAGGCGCATCTAATGTGGAGGTGGGCACATATGGAGAGAGAATGAGGAGAGAGAGGTGGGCGCATGTGGCAGACCACATGCGCTTGCCCTTCCTTCCATTGGCGCATGTTGTCTAAGAAGTTAGAAATTTTTAAGTTTTGTCTCCAAACAAGGAAGTGGGCATATGTGGATTAGGTTTGGGCGCATGTCCCCAAGGTAAGAAAGAGAGAGTAAGAGAGAGAGAGAGAGAGAGAGAGAGAGAGAGAGAGAGAGAGCTGGGCGCATGTGGTGGGGCACATGTGCCTAGAGTATGTTGGTAGGCGCATGATGCCCCACCACTTAGCAGTTTTTTCATGTTTTGTTCGACCAACAAGGATGGGCACATGTCCCTCTAAAGACAGTGGGATTTCCCACTACGTGGTCTATTTTTCAGATTTTTCGGCCAAAGAGTAGTGGGCGCATGTCCCTCTTAAAAGTGGAAAATGTCCACTACTTAGCCATTTTATGAGATTTCTCTCCCTCTCTCCCTCTGCATCCAGGCTCCGGTGGGAAAATCCCTTTCCGGCAAGGGATTCCGATGAGGAAATCCATTTCGTCCAGGGCATCCGGCAAGGGATGGCAGAGTAAGCGCATGTGGCTTTGGGGCGGTGATCCTGCTAATGGTCATCAGAGGGCTTGCTATTTATAGTAGTGCAATCGAGTTCGGGTCCGATCCGACGGGTAATTCCCGAGGCATGTGTTTCTGAAATGTTTTTCGGCACATGTGCTGGGCGGAAGTGGTGAGTGCAAGGGTCCGGGCGCATGTGATTTCAGGCCGAATTTTCGGGGTAGTTTTCGGGAAGTTGTCCGGATCGTTTTCTTTCGAACATACGTTGTGAGCGCATGTGGTTTGGTAATGGGCGCATGTCCCTCCTTGGATTTTCTTACACTTTCCACTACTTAGCCAAATTTCAGGTTTTGCACTTTGTGAGAGAAAAATAGCTTCCAGACTTAAATTTTTTTTCAGGATTTGGTTCGGACAGGAGACCTTTAGAGGACAACTACCTTTTTCGGGATTGCGGTCACTGTCACCAAGCTACTTTTAGGTTGGGAATGACCTCCTGAATGAATGAGATGTGGTGTGGAGGTCAACATGTTGCAAATTTTGGTACTTCCTAATTTGGAGCCTCCAGGTTGGCTCTTCATATAGGAACATTGTTCTAGGAAGCGCGCACATGTAAATATGCACCGTGGGGACTTCAAACTTGCTACTTAAGGGTTTTAAAGCACTCCGGATCATTTGACGATGGTACGGATGTCTAGATTAGCTCTGAAATGGTACCTGTATGCTTTTAGACCCTTGTTTGTCAGCTCCGGTCAGGGCCGAAACTCATTTCGAGGTGCACCGGTAAAGATACGTGTTATGTGACTTTAAAACTTACAGGTTTAGGGTTTTGGGGAATTTTGAATCATCTGGTAGTAATACGCATGTCCAGAACAGCTCTTGAATGACAGATTTCAGTTCTGGGCGTGATTGCACAAGCTGCTTGTTCGCTTCCCCAAGTGTAGGGTTGCGATGTAGTAATAAACTCGGTAAGACCAAGGTCGATCCACAGGGACTTATGTAGGATTTCACAAACACATCCAAAAGTGTCTATTGAAAGCTAATAATCAGATTTTGAATAAGATTGATGTGAGTAACAAAATTGAATTAAATTGAAGGTAAATAATTATAAAAAGGCACTAAGGGTTCAAGGATCCACTTGCAGCAATCCTTGATGTTCAATCCGCTGTGGTTTCTCATTCTCTCAACTAGAATCGATATTAAGATCTATCTAGTCGGATGATAGAGCTGTTAAACCAAACAATCTGTTATATGTAAGTTCAATGCATAGGATTCACTCAATGTAGGCTGAGCTGAGCATGCTCAATTGCATAGGTCAGTCTCCATTCCAAAAGGTTCAGTTCACAATCATAACCATCCTCAAGTCCTGTCACAAGACAAGGCTAGATCATGATTTGAACTTGATTCAAACCATATGCACAGTCCCTTACATAATTCAGAAAATCAGAAAAAATAGAACTTTGGTAGGAAGTCCCCACATGAAGATCATAGTACTAGAGCACACTCCAATTCCTCGGATCATACAGGTCTAGACTGATACACAGCGGTTAAGAATTTAAGTAATTCTCCCAAACATCCACGAGTCATCATAAGACTAAGAAAAACTACTTAAAACTTGTATAAACTTCAAACCATTGTTCATAAACATGAATTCCCAACTTAAAACCAACTGAAAACGAATTGAAACATCTTGGATCCACTACAAGCTTCACCTCTTAGCCCTAGCTAAGAGGTTTAGCTGCTCATGATCGAAGGAAACATCAAACAACCAAAAAACTCATAAAAACAGTAAAACAAACTAGAAGGAGTTGTGGAACTCCGAAATCCACTTTTCGCCGCCTCCAAGCTTGCTTCAACCCTCCTCAGATGCCCTAGGAACGATCTCTAGGTGTCCTTTTATAGTATGGAGGCTCCGCAACTTCAGAAGAATCAAGAATCTGCGTAAGAGTTACGCAGTGCGCAGAGAAAATCGGCGCCAAAATAGAACTTTCCGTTTTGAATCACATGGCTGACCGGTCTGGACTGGGCTGGCCGACCGGTCACGACCGGTCGTGCCTCAATGGAAAAACAGTCCAGCAGCCTCTGGACTATAAAGAAACTTCTGGCCGACCGTTCTTGACCGGTCGGCCTGGCTATTGAAATCAATCCAGCGTCCTTGGTCGACCGGTCAAGACCGGTCGGACCATCTCCAGCAGCAGTCCAGCGTACACGGCTGACCGGTCAAGACCGGTCTGGCTCCCTTTGCCGACCGGTCGGACGTCTTCTTTCTTCTTTTTCTTCTTTTTCTTTCTTCTACTTTCTTCTCTCCTTGCTTCCTTCTTTCTTTGGTGCGCCTTAGTTCTTCATCCAAGGTTCTTAAATGGGCCTTTTCTCCTTCAATTAAGCAGAGTTCATTCTCATTCCTGTAATTACAAAACATGCATTTAATTAGCCTTTAAATCATGAAAACCTCACACAATGAGTGATGAATTGGGGTTAGAATATGCACAATTAAGAGCTCAACACACCCCCCAACCAGCATTTTGCTAGTCCCGAGCAAAAACATGCGTGAAACTAATCCCATTCTTCAAAACTCAACTTTCTTTCAGAAACCCTTCTTCTATAACCCTTCTTCTATAAGTCCCAAGACATACAAGTGTAAGATTCAGAACTATTTGGTGACAGACGTTGAAACCGTAAACCCTCAAGACATGATAAGCATTTATATGAGATTCCCGCTGATTGGTTGATAAACAGAAGAACTTGAACAAATTCAATCTAGTGTGGATAGTGAAAATTCATCTCATGAGTTTCTAGGATTATCTTCTTCATAGATCAACCAAACTATAGATCTCAAGGTACATGGCGCTACATCAAGCCAATGACAGGAATTTGCCTTACCGTCCTTCCGACGACTTTCACACTACTTCCCATTTTCGGCTTTGGTTACGGGTAGACCATCCCCCGGTTGGTAGTAGGTAGCCCTAATCGAAATTTTCCACCAGTTTTCCATCATTCCCAATTTCATCCCTCCTTTTCCTTTTTCTTTTAATTTAGATAGGATTTTTAGAAATCCATATCTTGCATTGTTTTCCCATGGACAAGGATGGACAAAGTAGCCCGGCTTGACTTCTCAACACCTTAATTCACAGTCTAGCTAATCCATAAATCACATAATCCCTTCAACCCATGAAAATCGTGTAATGTGGACTAGGTATAAAAGTGTTCAGATTTTCTATCGATCACAGAATTAGGGGAATTCTTCTATAAAACCATTATGCCAAGAGAAGATCAAGATTTGCAACCGCATACACTTCATATCTCCTCTTCTTATGCTCATATCAGCTTGAGTGCATAGAACCAAAATTTTCCAAAAGAGTTTTGAATTTTTGAAAAAAAACGAAAAGTTTCCACACAATTGCTTGAAATGTTACAAAACGCTGGATTCATCCAAGTGATCCTATACCCCCAACCAAATCTTGCATTGTCCTCAATGTAAAAGATGTGCAATAAACAAAACATGAGAGCAATGTGAACATAAAAGGGAGTGAGGAGTGAGAGTACCTGAAAAAGTGAAAAGTGGAATTCTTCCTCCTTCTAACAAACCTAAAAAAAACAACAAAATCCTAATCCTAACTACTCTATACCTCCGTCAGACTAGGAGATCAATCATCCTGATACAGAGGATCATTCAGAGGTATGGACATACCTTCTGAAGGAAATTTCTCAAAGAACGGCTTTAATTGCTGCCCATTTGCCTTAAAAATGTTGCCGTTCCTCGAATTTAACAACTCGATAGTCCCATATGGATAGACAGTTTGTACAATGTAGGGACCGGTCCATCGAGATCTCAATTTTTTCAGAAATAGATGTAAGCGAGAATTATACATGAGGACTTTTTTATTGATCATGAATGTCTTGCGAAGACTATTCTTATCATGGAATATCTTCGTCTTGTCCTTGTAAATTCTCGCATTCTCATATGCTTCGTTCCGGATTTCTGCAAGTTCATTCAATTATAGTTTGCGCAACGAGCTTGCCTTGTCAGAATCAAAATTCATCTTCTTAATTGCCCAATATGCCCTATGTTCCAACTCCACAGGCAAGTGACAAGCCTTCCCATAGACAAGTCTATAGGGAGACATTCCAATAGGGGTTTTGAAAGCAGTACAGTAGGCCCAAAGCGCATCGGTAAGCCGAAGTGACCAATCCTTGCGATCGGGGTTCACCGTTTTCTCTAAAATGTGTTTAATCTCCCTATTGGATATCTCAGCTTGTCCACTCGTTTGTGGGTGATAGGGAGTGCTCACTTTGTGTGTTACGCCATATTTATTCATTAAGGTTTCAAAAGGGCGATTGCAAAAGTGAGACCCTCCATCACTTATGATGACTCGAGGTATTCCAAAACGGGAAAGAATATTCTCCTTTAAGAAGTGAATGACTGTTTTATGGTCATTATTCCGTCAAGGGATGGCCTCGACCCATTTGGAAACATAATCAACGGCAAGCAAGATGTATGCATTTCCAAAAGAAGATGGGAATGGACCCATAAAATCGATGCCCCAATAATCAAAGATTTCGATTATCAAGATGGGATTGAGTGGCATCATATTCCTATGGGAGATTCCTCCCAATTTCTGACAAGGTTCACATGTTTTGCAAAACTCATGTGTGTCATTGAACATGGTGGGCCAATAAAACCCACATTGCAGAATTTTTGCTGTGGTCTTTTTAGCCGAAAAGTGGCCACCACATGCCTGCGAATGACAGAAGGAGATGATACTTTGTTGTTCATCATCTGGGACACATCTCCTTATGATTTGATCGGGACAATACTTGAATAAGTATGGGTCGTCCCATAGGAATTTCCGCACCTCCGTGAAGAATTTATCCTTATCTTGCTTTTTCCAATGTGTAGGAATTGTACCTGTAGCAAGATAGTTAGCAATGTCCGCATACCATGGCAATTGGGAAACAGCAAAAAGTTGTTCATCAGGGAACATGTCATTTATTGCGGTCGTTTCAGGGGAATCTGTGAGGACAAGTCGAGAGAGATGGTCAGCTACTACATTTTCTACTCCTTTCTTATCACGTATTTCTATGTCGAATTCCTGGAGTAGAAGGATCCATCTTAACAACCGTGGTTTAGCATCCTTCTTAGAGAGAAGATACTCAAGCGCGGCATGGTCAGTGAATATAATGATCTTGGATCCAATCAAGTAGGACCTAAACTTGTCCAAGGAAAAAACTACGGCTAAAAGTTCTTTTTCAGTTGTGGTGTAGTTTGCTTGGGCTGAGTTTAGGTTTTTAATTGCATAGTAGATAACACATGGCTTTTTCTCTTTTCTTTGGCCGAGCACGGCCCCAATAGCATAGTCACTAGCATCGCACATAATCTCAAAAAGAAGGCTCCAATCAGGTGGTTGCATTATGGGAGCACATGTCAACATACCTTTAAGGGTGGTAAAGGCCTTTTGACATTCTTCATTCCACTCGAATGAATTTTCCTTTTGAAGTAGGTTACATAAAGGACGAGAGATTGAACTGAAATCCTTTATGAACCTTCTGTAGAATCCGGCATGTCCCAAAAAGGACCGTACATCTCGTATGCTCTTGGGTGATGGAAGGTTAGAGATAAGATCAATTTTTGCTTTGTCCACCTCGATTCCATTTTGTGAAACAATGTGACCAAGGACAATTCCCTTTTGAACCATGAAGTGGCACTTCTCCCAATTCAGCACAAGGTTCTTCTCTTTGAAAATGCTGTATAAGTTTGATTACCACTTTTGTAGAAGCAAGAAACAAGTTACCTTGTCCTAGAGGGGGGTGAATAGGACACTTTTTAAATTACCCAATTACACACTTGTAATCATGCAAAGTATTCTTAGAGAACTTTTATCAAGCACAAGATATGCAGAATATAAATCAATAAAAGCACATGTGAAAGAAGTAAATCAGTTCATCCATTCATCACACAACAAGAGATTTTTATAGTGGTTCGGTTATGTACCTGCTCCACTTCCGGCTGATCCACTCACTCCTTAAGTGGCCGGATTTCACTATCACTATGGTTTTAAATGAGGTTAATCATAAACCTTAACAGCCTACAAAAGGACTTAAGACTCAACACATGGATTCATCCTTCCATAGGACTAATCCATGAACCACTTTGTCCTACACAAGGGCTTGTCCTACTCAAGGACTTGTCCTACGCAAGGACTCTTACGAGTTTGGGTCTTCAAACTCTGAAACCCAAATCTCAACTTGAGGAGGTTTCTTGGACTCGAAAGACTAAAGATACTTAGTTGATTGAGCCCCTTGATGATGCCTTTGTTGAAGAAGCTTCGGCTTGCACGAAGATACCTTCTTCAGCTCCCACGATCAGCAACCTTGCTACGGATGACTCCTTGTAGATTCCAAAGTGAGGGATTAGGGTTAGGTTGAGGCTATATTGGGATATGGCTTTTATATGAGGAAAGCTTCTACCTAAACCACCATTAATGGCATTGATGACAAGAGTATATCTATGAGAGGTAGGTCAAGATGCCATTAAAGAGGGGTTGAGTTCATGATTCAATCCTAGCTTTTAATGCTTCTTCAATGTTGGTCAGATCAACATGGATTGAAGTATGAACTCAACAAATCTTAGGGTATGAGAGAAGGGGATCTAAAGGAGAAGGCACAAACAAACCCTAGATGATTCTCAAGGTGATGTGCACAAGATCCAACCGAGTTCCATATATAGAGATGACATTCAACGGTTAGAAAACGGTCACCTAGATAGGATCCGATCGATCGGACATAAGTTTTAGCTTGATTTGAATTTTGCTGAAAAACAGGTTCTCCGATTGATCGGACTTAGTTCCGATTGATCGGAAGACCCTGTCCGATTGATCGGACAGATGGTCCGATTGATCAGAATTCCTTCCAAAGAGTTTATGTATTTTTTCTAGATTTTCCTCCGATGGATCGGATGTATGTCCGATGGATCGGAGCACCCTGTCAGATTGATCGGACAGTCCTCCGAGTGATCGAAAAAGTGTCCAGAGAGATTTTCAATGTTTGCTGGACAATTCTCCGATTGATCGGACATATCGTCCGATTGATCGGAGCACCCTGTCCGATTGATCGGACAGACCTCCGAGTGATTGGAAAAGTGTCCAGAGAAGTTTTCAATGTTGCTGGACAATTCTCCGATTGATCGGACATATCGTCCGATTGATCAGACACCTATCGGACTCATCTTCGATGGATCGGACACCTATCGGAGACAGCAGATATACTGATTTTCAACTTTTAAGCAACATCTGTTATAATGAACCCTTCCATAGCTGATCTTTATGGAAGGTGGACTATAGATGGTGCTAAGGATGTAACTAGGAAGGATTTGGGCCATCTATAGAAGGGTTTTATGATCAAAGGTTTGGATGGAGAGGCTTGAGGCTGACTGGATGAGCGATCTTCTTTGAGTAGCTTCTGTCTTCAGCCGCAAGGAGACTGTCTTCAGCCGCAAGGAGACTCGACGACACACTAACCATGGTAATTGACAAATCTTTGCATTAACACTCTTCACATCTTTTCAGCACAGATTTCAAATGCTCAAGGCACTCATCAAAGCTACGACCAAATACTGAAAAATCATCCATGAAGACTTCGAGAATTGTCCCCACCATATCAGAAAATATACTCATCATACAACGCTGAAAGGTGGCAGGGGCATTACATAGTCCAAACGGCATCCATAGATAGGCGAAAGTGCCGAATGGACATGTGAATGTAGTCTTTTCTTGGTCTTCACGTGCAATTTCTATTTGGTTGTACCCTGAATAGCCATCAAGGAAGCAAAAGTGGG
The DNA here is from genome assembly GCA_003013855.2 of Liriodendron chinense. Classification (NCBI taxonomy): domain Eukaryota; kingdom Viridiplantae; phylum Streptophyta; class Magnoliopsida; order Magnoliales; family Magnoliaceae; genus Liriodendron; species Liriodendron chinense. The sequence continues at coordinate 1,101,350 of ML058462.1, read as the reverse complement.
AATGACCCACCAACCGTTCTAAAATTTGATCAACAAACGGTAGGGGGAAGTGGTCTTTCTTCGTGACAGTCTTTAGCTTCCTGTAGTCAATGCACATTCTCCAACCGGTAGTGACTCTAGTTGGTACGAGTTCATTATTGGCATTGGCTACGATGGTTATTCCGGATTTCTTAAGCACCACTTGAGTTGGGCTTACCCATTGGCTATCGGATATTGGGTAAATAATACCCACATCCAATAGTTTCACCACTTCGGCCTTAACCACATCCTTCATGTTTGGATTTAGCCGTCTTTGTGGTTGCCTAGATGTCTTCGCATTCTCCTCAAGGTGTATGCGATGAGTACAAATCAGTGGGTCTATGCCTTTGAGATCCGCAATCGACCATCCAATGGCACTCTTGTGCTTTAATAGAGTGGCCATTAGCCTACTCTCCTGTTCCTCATCCAAGTGAGAAGAAATCACCACTGGATATGTCTCATCTCGACCTAAATAAACATATTTCAGCTCACTTAGTAATGGTTTTAGGTTGAGTGTTGGTGCCTTGATGTTGGATGGGAGAGCCTTGTTCTCATTTACAGGCAAAGGCTCAAATAGGGCCCTCCATCTTTTATTGTCAAGCACCGGCATCACCTCTAGTATGGCATCCATTTCTTGTATTGTGTCATTATTTATCTCATGAGAATGGGCCACACATGCCTCCAAAGGGTCGGAAGATAGTGACAAGGGGACTGTATCTTCCACGAATGCTTCAATCATGTTTAGTTCGTGGATATCACCATCAACCTCCCGTGGTTGTTTGCATAAATCAAATATGTTAAGCTCAAGGGTCATATTTCCAAAGGACATTTGTACAAGTCCGTTTCTACAATTGATAATTGCATTTGAAGTAGCTAGAAATGGTCGTCCAAGTATGACGGGAATTTGAGCACCGGTGCCTATCACAGGATGTGTATCCAAGACAATAAAGTCTACTGGGTAGTACAATTTGTCAACTTGGACTAGAACATCCTCTATCATTCCTCTCGGTATACGGATGGATCTATCAGCAAGTTGGAGTGTGGTTTTGGTGGGTTTCAATTCACCTAACCCAAGTTGTTCGTAGACCGAGTATGGAATGAGATTCACACTTGCCCCCAAGTCGAGTAGGGCTTGTTTAATCCGGTAGTCTCCTATGATGCATGAGATGGTTGGACTACCCGGATCCTTGTATTTTTGGGGCACCTCTTGTTTGATAATGGCACTCAAATTCTATGTCAAAAGAACTTTGTTGTGAACATTGTGTTTCCTTTTGACTGTACACACTTCCTTTAGAAATTTGGCATAAGATGGTATTTGTTTTATTGCATCCAACAACGGGATGTTGATCTTCACTTGCTTGAAAACTTCTAAAATTTTTAGATTTTTATCTAAAGGTTTAGGTGAAATCAACCTTTGTGGAAACGGAGCAACCGGCTTGTATTGCCTTTCCGGTTCTTTCTCTTGTGGAGTGTTGTTTGAGCTATCATCCTCTTTGGAAATTTCCAGATCCTTAGGCTTTGGGGCCTTCACCGGATTAGATTTGTCAATTTCTTTCCCACTTCTCAAAGTGGTGATAGCTTGAACATGTTCCGTGTGGTGAGAGGATGAGCTTGCATCTTGCATCTCAAACTGGGTTCTTGGGTTAGGAAGAGGTTGGGCAGGAAGTGTGCCCTTCTCTCTAACACTAAGATGAGATTCAACTCTAGCCAGTGATGTTTTCAATTCATTGATGGCTTGAGTTGAATTTTGATTGAATTTCAATTGCTCTTGCATGAACCCATCTATTTTTAAAGAATTTGTCTTGTTATACTCAGCTTGGACCGATACGAATGCATCCAACATCTCCTCTAACGTCACTTTTGGAGTAATGACTAGAGATGGACCTAGTATAGGTTGAGCTTGAGGGATGGGGGTTGCATTCGCAGTGGGTCCATTCCTCCAACTGAAGTTGGGATGATTCTTCCAACTAGCATTAAACGTGTTTGAAGTTGGAGCATCAAATTGCCGTTGATAACTGTTTATGGCATTGGATTGTTCTTGTAAGATGTCTTGAACTGCTAAAATTGTAGGACACTCTTGTGTTGCATGTTGGTTTCCGGCACAAATTCCACAAACAGTTTCAACGTCAATGGAGTTAATCGTCTCTCCTTTCCTTAATTCCATGGCTTCGACCTTTCTTGTGAGGCTAGCCACCCGTGCACTTACGCTATCTTCTTCCGATAAGACATACATTCCTCCTTTTTCCTTTTGTTGGCCAGTCTTAGAATTTGTTGGTTTTGATGTATCCCAAGACTGTGCATTCTCAGCCAATTCTTCCAAATAATCCCATGCTTCATCAGCCTCCTTATTCATGAACTCCCCATTACACATCATCTCTACGAATTGACGCATGGGTGACATCAATCCTTCATAGAAAAAGCTTATAACCCGCCAAATTTCATAGCCATGATGTGGGCATGCGTTTAATAGGTCCTTAAACCTCTCCCAACATTGGAAGAAGGTTTCATCTTCTTTTTGGGCAAAGTTCATAATAAGGCGCTTCAGCATGTTTGTTTTGTAAGTAGGGAAGAATTTTTTTATGAATTCCCTATGCATATCAGTCCATGCACCAATTGATCATGGCCTTAATGCATGAAGCCAACCTTTTTCTTTATCTTTAAGAGTAAAAGGGAAGAATTTAAGTCTCACCACATCGTCAGTCACATTAGCAAAGTGCATGGTGGTTATTACCTCATTAAACTCCTTAAGGTGTTGATAGGCACTTTCACTGTCTAATCCATGGAATTTAGGGAGAAGTTGGATCACTCCCGGTTTCAAATCCACGTTCCCTGCATTTGGTGGAAATACTATGCATGAGGGAGTGCTTGCTTTTGCTGGTTGCAAGAAGTCACGTAAAGTTCTAGGTCGGGGAACATCCTCAACCACATTTTCCACCGTTTTAGTCTGGTTTTGGCCCAGATTAGGATTGGTCATTGGATTAGGTTGATTCACAGCTATACCTTCAGACAAAATTGGAGAGTTTAGATGTCCCCTAGCACGTGGCTCTCTGTCAATTCCTTCTACTATCCCCCCTTCACTTATGAGTCGGTTATTGGAATCCCAAGCCCAATGTGGCATGCAAAACCAAAAAATATGAAGCAAAGATAAAGAAGAATTCTTCCTCCCTTTCTTTACTTTTCTCTAAGATCGAAGCATAAGGTGTCCTGCAATGACTAAGCCAGAAGCAAGGATAGAGACTGATTTCTCCTGGTCAATAGGGGTTCAGAGAACTCCCCACCCACTCTTTGAATCTTTTGAGAAAAAGTGCAGAAAAAGGAGAAAGAGGAGTAAAGGTGAGAAAAGAAATCTCTGAGCACAAGGTGATCCAAGACGGCAATGTATTCCCGCACCTGGTTTTTCGGACCAGTTTTCTGGGCCGATCTTGATGATATTTGGAAATCCAACACATCCATGTCGAAGAGGAGCTCGACGCCGAACTAACCCAAGTGGTTTCGTGTCGATCGGAGCTACGGATTGATCGTGGTGGCCAAAACAATACGAACTGTCCAGAAAGTTCCAGATTTCGCTGTTCCACTCTGGGCCGGTCCAGGTGGCCCATCATTGATGATATGAAGAATCTACTTTGACCATCTTTTAGACCACATCCATATATGAATAACCACAAAAGTTTCAGATCAAAAGGGTGTGTGGTTTGATCGTACCGGTTGAAGAAAGATGGACCATCCAGAAAGCTCCAACTGCGCAGAGTTTATAAAAGCCCTAATTGTTCTAATTTTCGGACCACATTCTGAGATCTTTTTGGACAATCTAATCCGTCTATCATGTAGAGGAGGAAGTTTCCTACTCATGTTCAAAATTTGAGATCAATCCGACCTCTGTACACTCTGGAGCGTTGAAAGCAAGATGACTGGTTCTGAAGGTACCCGAAGTGCGCGATTTTGAGAGGCGGTCGGTGATGTGATTGGTGGGCCCATTCAGAGGACAATCTTGGAAATCTAAATCATCTATGAGGAAGATCACATTACAAGGAAGCTACAAATCAAATTTGAAGGCAATCCGACCATTGGATAAGCCGTACCAAGCGAAACAAATTCTGCTATGTTGCTGTACTAGTGCTGCACTATAAAAGGAGGTGCTCTCTTCTATTCCAGGGCAACCAAGGACGTGGGGAGCAAGGAGTTCAAGTCATAGGAGGCTTCCTAGCCTCCTCCAGCTAGTTTTTCTTCCTTTTCTTAGTTCTAGTTCTAGTTTTTAATATGCTTTTTATTAGCTAATCTCTTAGCTAGAGCTAAGAGGTGAACCTTATAGTTTTCTTATATTGTTTAATTCGTTTTATTGGTTTTAAGATTGGTTTTCATGATTATGAACTAAGGTTTGAAGTTTATACAAGTTTTTAAGTAATTTTTCTTAGTCTTGTGATGACTCACGGATGTTTGGATGAATTACTTAGCCTCTTAATTCGTTTGCAACGGTCTAGACCTGTATGATCTGAGGAATCGGAGTGCGCTCTAGTACTAAGCTCTTCATGAAGGGACTTCCTACCAAAGTTCTATTTTTCTATTTTTCTGGAATATGTATGGACTGTGCTTGTGATTTAAATCCAGTTCAAATCCTGATCTAGCCTTGTCTTGTGAGAGGACTTGAGGATGGTTATGATTGTGAACTGGACTTATAGGAAAGGGGAATGACCTATGCAATTGAGCATGCTCAGCTCAGCCTTCATTGAGTGAATCCTATGCATAGAACTTACATATGACAGATTGTTTGGTTTAACAGCTCTATCATCCGACTAGATAGACATGAATGTCGATTCTAGTTGAGAAAATAAGAAACCATAGCGAATTATGCATCTAAGAAGAGCTACAAGTGGATCCTTGATGCTCTAGTTATCTTTTCATTATCAGATTTTCTATTTTATGTTCAAAACCAATTTCACAAAACTCTTTGATTCTAGTTATTAGGATAATTGGAATTGTTTACTTCCTTCCTTGTGGATCGACCTCGGTCTTACCGAGATTATTACTACATCGCAGCCTTGCACTTGAGGCGAGCGAACAACGGCAGAGCAGACCAATAGGAATCCAAGTGGCACAAGGCCGACCTTTCAGAGATCCAAAAGGAGTCTCCACCCACTCTACAAGAGATGAATATGATAGGAATGAATAGGAGAAGGAGAAGAGTAAGGTTTAGAAGGATAGAACCTGATTTGGCACTTGAAATCCTTGTATCTTCTTCAGCTTCCTAGAAATCCCTGAAAAGAAAAATCAAATAAACAAGCTAAGTTAGTCCTAAAATCCTAAAAATCCTAAATAGATACTAATTTCAGAAATTTGTGAAAAATCGTCAAAGTCCCCGGCAAAGGCGCCAAAAACTTGTTTGCTTCCCCAAGTGTAGGGTTGCGATGTAGTAATAAACTCAGTAAGACCGAGGTCGATCCACAGGGACTTATGTAGGATTTTACAAACACATCCAAAAGTGTCTATTGAAAGCTAATAATCAGATTTTGAATAAGATTGATGTGAGTAACAAAATTGAATTAAATTGAAGGTAAATAATTATAAAAAGGCACTAGGGGTTCAAGGATCCACTTGCAGCAATCCTTGATGTTCAATCTGCTGTGTTTCTCATTCTCTCAACTAGAATCGATATTAAGATCTATCTAGTCGGATGATAGAGCTGTTAAACCAAACAATCTGTTATACCTAAGTTCAATACATAGGATTCACTCAATGTAGGCTGAGCTGAGCATGCTCAATTGCATAGGTCAGTCTCCATTCCAAAAGGTTCAGTTCACAATCATAACCATCCTCAAGTCCTGTCACAAGACAAGGCTAGATCATGATTTGAACTTGATTCAAACCATACGCACAGTCCCTTACATAATTCAGAAAATCAAAAAAATAGAACTTGGGTAGGAAGTCCCCACATGAAGATCATAGTACTAGAGCGCACTCCAATTATTCGGATCATACAGGTCTAGACTGATACACAGCAGTTAAGAATTTAAGTAATTCTCCCAAACATCCATGAGTCATCATAAGACTAAGAAAAACTACTTAAAACTTGTATAAACTTCAAACCATTGTTCATAAACATGAATTCCCAACTTAAAACCAACGAAAAATGAATTGAAACATCTTGGATCCACTACAAGCTTCACCTCTTAGCCCTAGCTAAGAGGTTTAACTGCTCATGATCCAAGGACACATGAAACAACCAAAAAACTTATAAAAACAGTAAAACAAACTAGAAGGAGTTGTGGAACTCCGAAATCCACTTCCTCCGCCTCCAAGCTTGCTTCGACCCTCCTCAGATGCCCTAGGAACGATCTCTAGGTGTCCTTTTATAGTATGGAGGCTCCGCAACTTCAGAAGAATCGAAAATCTGCGTAAGAGTTACGCAGTGCGCAGAGAAAATCGGCTCCAAAATAGAACTTTCTGTTTTGAATCACATGGCCGACCGGTCTAGACCGGTCGAACTGGGCTGGCCGACCGGTCACGACCGGTCGTGCCTCAATGGAAAAACAGTCCAGCAGCCTCTGGACTATAAAGAAACTTCTGGCCGACCGCTCTTGACCGGCCGGCCTGGCTATTGAAATCAGTCCAGCGTCCTTGGCCGACTGGTCAAGACCGGTCGGACCATCTCCAGCAGCAGTCCAGCGTACACGGCTGACCGGTCAAGACCGGTCTGGCTCCCTTGGCCGACCGGTCAGACGTCTTCTTTCTTCTTTTTCTTCTTTTTTTTTTCTTCTACTTTCTTCTCTCCTTGCTTCCTTCTTTCTTTGGTGCGCCTTAGTTCTTCATCCAAGGTTCTTAAATGGGCCTTTTCTCCTTCAATTAAGCAGAGTTCATTCTCATTCCTGTAATTACAAAACATGCATTTAATTAGCCTTTGAATCATGAAAACCTCACACAATGAGTGATGAATTGGGGTTAGAATATGCACAATTAAGAGCTCAACACTGCTCGAGCTAGGATCTCACCAATGCTCTACTGCTTTTATGACTGCTTTTAGGTCTGTTGCTGACTTTGACTGATGTATTTGAGTCGTTACTTCTTCTTTTATCATTGGTGATATTTTGAGCCCCGACAAGCGTCTAACCTGATAAGATAACATCTTATCTCATGAAATCAGGAAAATCTCAACCACCTATGTAACAAACCATTCTTACTAGATCTAAATAAATAGAGGTCTTCATTGAGGAGAAAGGTATGCAACATCTCAGCCCACGTATCACACTTCATCTTTATTGAAGTCCATTACTGACTTAAGCATCGAAGGGGTAACGGCCGAGTGCCGGCCACCCCTAGTTTTATCTATGATTTTTAGGTGGAAGGAATGAGCTATCTTCAGGAGGATTGTGAATTATAGGGAGGAGAATCTGTCACCAGTTTTTGCTGTTAACAGATTGACGCCGTCTGTGGGAACGACTAGATCATTCTCACAGTATGTTTTATTCTCCATCATGCCTCTAAAGAAAACCACCCACCCATCCACTTCAAGATAGACGCAACTTCCTATTGAGGCTCCTGAAGATAATCCAGATCTTCCTCAACCTGCACCAAGAATTCCGCAACCTGCATCAGGAATTCCCCCATTATTGCATAATTTACTAGTCTCTGCAATACATAATCGGTTCTAACAAGTCTCCGGTGGCATGGATGGTGCCATGAGTTATTTGGGAGATACTCTCCTTACTCTTAACACCAGATTCTAACGTCTCTCAAATCGATTCTATCAATGCTTTCCTCCATGTTGAGCTTTGAATTGTGCATATTTTAATCCCAATTCATCACACATTATGCATGATTTTCATAGTTTAAAGACTAATCTAATGCATAGTTTTGTGGTTGTAGGAATGAAAGAGAGACTTTCTCATTCAGATGCCTTGAGACCCTTCTTACATACCTTGAAGATCAAAGAAATAAAGGACAAGAGATAGAGGAAAGATGCAATGGAGATGGAGGAAGATAAACCGAAAGGGTCACAATTTACAGCCTGACCAGCCGGCTGGCCAAACCCTCCAGAAACTGCAATTTCTCTCGAGTAATTTTATAAAGGCCGACTTGTGGGCCGGCCGTCCGGCTGACAGGTCCGCCATGCACTTTTAAATCCAGATTTCAAGCAGCAGCAGTCTCATTTTTTATTTTCAGTCTAGTTTGTGGGGGCCATCTTGATGATATTTGGAAATCTAACCTATCTATGTCGAAGAGGAGCTCGACGCCGAAATAACCCAAGTGGCTTTGTGTCGATCGGAGCTACGGATTGACCGTGGCGGCCAAAACAATACGGACTGTCTAGAAAGTTTCCGAATTCTACCTACTCAACACTGGGCTAGTCCAGGTGGCCCACTAGTACTGATATGAAAAATCCAAGCTGACCATCTGTTAGAGCACATCGATATATGAATAACCACAAAGTTTCAGGTCAAAAGGATGTGTGGTTTGATCGTGCCAGTTGAAGAAAGATAGATCATCCAGAAAGATTCCAACTGCAAGATTTTATAAAAAGCCCTAAGTGTTCTAATTTTCAGACCACATTCTAGATTTGTTTTGGACAATCTAAGCCATTTATCATGTAAAGGAGGAAGTTTTCTATCAATGTTCGAAATTTGAGATCAATCCGACCTTTATACATTCCGTAAGCGTTGAAAGCAAGATGACTGGTTTTAAAGGTACCCGAATTGTACAATTTTAAGAGGCGGTCACTAACCAGATTGGTGGGCCATTCAGAAGATAATCTTAAAAATATAAATCATCTATGAGGAAGATCATATTACAAAGAAGTTACAAATCAAATTTGAAGGCAATCCGATCATTGGTTAAGTCGTACCAAGCGAAACAAAATCTGTTATGTTGCTGTACTATTGCTACATTATAAAAGGAGGTGTTCTCTTCTCTTTCAAATCAAACAAGGATGTGAGGAGCAAGGAGTTCAAGTCATAAGAGGACTTCCTAGCCTTCTACAGCTAGTTTTCTTCATTTTCTTAGTTCTAATTCTAGTTTTTAATATATTTTTCATTAGCTAACCTCTTATTTAGGGCTAAGAGGTGAACCTTATAGTTTTCTTAGATGGTTTAATTCATTTTTGAAGTTTTAAGTTTGAATTTAATGTTAAACAATGGTTTGCTTAAGTTTGAATGAAGTTCTACGTAGTTTTTCTTAATCTTATGATGACTCATAGATGTTTGGAAGAATTACATTAGTTTTTTTACTTGCTTTGCAAAGATCTACACCTATACGCTCCGAGGAATCGGATTCAAGATGCTCTAGAACTTGGACCTTCATGTGGGAACTTCAAACCAAAGTTCTATCCTTTCCAGAAATTCTAAAATATGTGTTAGGTGTTTTTGTGATTTGAATCAAGTTCAAACCATGGTATTAATTAAGCTTTGTGACAGGGTTTGATGATTATCATAGTTATGATCTTAATCCATTGGAACTAGGATTGACCTATGTAATTGAGTGTGCTCAAGTCCTAACTTGAATTGAGAGAGTCATGTTGATGAACAACACATGTGACAGATTGTTTTGATAATATAACCGCTCTATAATCCTGCTAGATAGGATTTTATTTCGATTCTAGTTGAGTAATTGAGAAACGTATGCGAATTATACATCAAGGAGAGCTATAAGTGGATCCTTGATGCTCTAGTTATTCCTTATTATCAGATTTTTCTGTTTCATGTTTAAAATTGATGTCATAAATTCCTCTTAAGATTGTAGTTATTAGAATAGTTCGAATTGTTTAACTCCTTCCTTCTAGATCGACCTCGGTCTTACCGAGATTATTACTACATCGCAGCCTTGCACTTGAGGCGAGCGAACAAGTTTTTAGCGCCGTTGTCGGGGAAGAGGTTAAACTATTCTAATTGTTCTAGTAGCTATAGAGTAGTCTTAGTTAGATAGGATTTTCAGTTTTTCTAGAAGTTTTCTGATTTTTTTTAGATTACTAACAATTTTCTGTTTTTGTATTTTGTAGGAACTTAGTTATTAACATAGTTACTAACAATCGCTTTACGGGTAACATCTCCCCATCTCCATTTCTTCTTTTTGTTCTTCTTCCTAGAATAAGGTAGTGTCAACTTCTTAAAATTTCATTATGAATGATTAAACGAGTGGGCTGTCTAAGTATCTTTTAGAAGATGAGATATCGAATTAAGGGATTCAAAATAATTATGATTGGAACCATTATAAGCATGAGTATTTTTCTAAGATTCAATCAACCTACACTACCCCTAACGTAGAACGCTGCATGATTACTGTGATACATATGATAAGACACGGCGTAAGACGATGGAGGAGTACCAGAATGAAGCAAAATCGAACAATGGTCAGCCAGGTAAAACACTACGTGATTACTGGGTTGAAAATAACATGAGTGTTCCACCGATTTTGACTAGGAGATAGGAATAAGAAAAAGGACCAGGGGAGTAATGACAAACCGGTAAAGACATTGTGTGATCACTTATATGGTTATGCCTATCAACCACCTTATTAATCTTCGTCATATAACACGTATGATCTTCATCAGGAGAGTCATCACACCTCTAGTCCAAAGGAAGAACCAATCATGGTCATCGACAATCATTCTAAAACGTCTTCCTCTTATGATAACATGTACATAAAAATCCTTGAGGACTTAGAGAAAGAGTACGAGTATGAGCAATTGATTCAAAACCACTCGCCATCTCTTGAAGACGTTAAGCCCGAAATTAGGATCATTGATTCAATCCACAACAATGCCGAGGATGAGCCTATCCAAGCCCAACCTTCTTCGGATTTACTGACTAAACTTCTAGAGGATATTGATCTTGGTGACCCCAATATCACCATCGATTATGGTGAATCAACTATCTCTTTTAGATAACCTAATTTTAATGATGAAGAGATTTCAATGACGGTTGACGAACCTGAGGAATCCATAAAATCTGAAAGTGATAGTGAGATTGCCTACAATGAGGGTTCAGTGGATGATTGTGAGCCCATGATTCCTTCTTCCCAAGGGCAGAATGTTTATGAATCTCCAAAAGATATTCTTGACAAAGAGCTTGTCGAGGTTGTTATTTTTGAGTCACTTCACCAACTCGACATGTTGAACTTTAATGTGGAGAATGAGACTACCTTGAGTGAAAATTCAGATTCTTTGGACGAATGATTGGCTCACTTTAAAAATTCAAAAGACCCTATTCTTCAAGAGATTGTTAAAGCCTTACACACTTCTGACTTGGTTCCTCATACTAGTTGTGAGGAACCTAGTTTGGAAAAATTCTACTCCATAAAGTGTAAATCCCTCACCATAGAAACTGAATTTTTGCACTCACTTAGGGAAGACGAAGAGCCTTCATCCGATTATCTCGAATTCTTAGAGAAATGCTTGGCCCACTCAAATGATCTTGATGATGAGATGATTAAGGAGTTCGTCATTTTGTTAGGCACGGTGTCCGTGCCTGAAGAACACCATTCCACTAATATACACTCTCTACCATTGTTTGTGGAAGCACCGTGCAATTTTAAATTTGTGGAGGAGGCAACCCAAACTAAGGAATACTTGATGAATGTCTCTCCACCATCATGGGTTCTTCAGTCCATTGACAATTTTGATTGGGAGGACCCATTTTTAATCAATCATAACCCAATTCAGAATTTGAGGAGATATCTTTTTGCTTCTCTTATCTCCTCCTTACATGCATATGGTGCACACTATGATTGGACTTTAATGAAGAAAAGCACCCATGTGTATTGTTGAGCGGGACTTTGGATGGTCCTCATGAGAAACTTATTGAAATTCATGAAGATCCTACTCAAATTCGATCATGTAGTCGATCAGATTAATAATTGGTAGGTAGATAGGTTAGGATTCCTTTTCTACATTTATGATTAAATAAGTCTCATCGAGACAATTGAAGATGCTAGAATTGATCAACCTGCTACCTCAGGTACTCTTGTTCTCACTCTCCTTTGTTTTATGTCATTTCTCTCATGTCATGCATATTGCATATATTATTACATTGAGGACAATGTAAGATTTTGGTTGGGGGTGAGATTCCTTAGATGAATCTACTAGCTTTTGTGACTTTTCGAGCAATTATGTAGAATTTTTTTTTATTTTTCTGAAAATTCAAAACTCTTTTAAAAGCTTTGTTTCTATACATTCAGGATTATACGAGTATAAGAAAAAGAGATGCAAAGTGAGTGATGTTGAGCATCTTGAACTATCTCCAAGATAATGGTTTCTATGTGAGTTCTCCCTATTTTTATGATTGTTAAAAAATTTGAACACTTTTACACCTAGTTCACATTACATGATTCTCATGGTTTGAAAGGATTATGTAGATTTGTGGATTAGTTAGGTTTAGATTTGAGGTGTTGAGGAACCAAGCTAGGGTACTTTGCCCATCCTTATCCATGGGAAAAGAACGAAAGATATGGATTTCTAATAATCCTATCTAATGTGTATAAAAAGGAAAGAATGATGAAAATATGGTGAAAAATTCCGAAAAGGGCTACTTATTACCAACCGGGGGATGGTCTACCCGTAACCAAAGTAAAAAATGGGAACTAGTATGAAATCCGTCGGAGGGACGGTAAGGCAAATGCTTGTTATAGGCTTGTTATTGATCTGTACACTTTCAGATCCCTAATCTAGCTGATTCATGAGGAAGATAATCCTGAAAATTCATGAGATGAACATTCACTATGCACAATAGGTTAAATTTGTTTGGATTCTTCTATTTATCAATCAATCAGCGGGAATTTCATATGAACACTTGAGAGCTTAAGGTTTTCAACTTCTATCACCCAATTTTTCTGATTTCTCTTATTTGCATGTCTTGGAATGAATAAAAGCGTAATTTCTGAAGGAGAGTTGGGTTTTAGAGAATTGAACTTATCTCACGCACGTTTTACTCGGGACTAATAAAATGCTAGTTGGTGGGTGTGTTGAGCTCTGAATTGTGCATATTCTAATCCCAATTCATTACACATTATGATTGATTTTCATAGTTTAAAGACTAATCTAATGCATAGTTTTGTGGTTGTAGAAATGAAAGAGAGACTTTGTCATTCGGATGCCTTGAGACCCTTCTTATATACCTTGAAGATCAAAGAAATAAAGGAAAAGAGATGGAGGAAAGATGTAATGGAGATGGAGGAAGACAAGCAAAAAAAGTCACAATTTACAGCCTGACCGGCCGGCTGGCCAAACCCTCCAGAACCGAAGCCTATACCCAGAAAAGAAAGAAGGGAAAAGAAGGAGCGTCGGAGGAAGGAGACTGAGAAAAGATTGACTGCAGAAAAATTCCTTTCGAAGAGCTTCTGTAGAAAACCAGAGAAATGGCGGACTCCGTATATTTATAGGCAATCATTCCGCCGCATCTGATGGCACGTGGCAGTCCCTCCTTCGGCGCAGGCACTCGAGCAGGCACGCCCATTAACTCCTCAAACATGTGGCGAGCGCCCCTTCATTTTCTGTCTGCGGAAAGGCTGCGGAAAGCTGGCGCTCATTAATTCCAGCCCATCATGTGAGGTTCCGTTCTCGATGAAGGCAGCGGGCGGTTACGTGTGATAGTGAGCTAAGTCCTTCCCTTAAAAATTCTTGGTGGCAAGGACTTGGGGGGCATCTGTTATAGACAAAATAATGGAGACCAACTCAGCTATTAAAGATTATACACGGACGCCCATTCGACTCACGAGATCATCTGATCGAGAGTCGCAGATTGGGAAAGTACGGAAGTACCCATTAGACTCTCGAGATCATCTGATCGAGAGTCGCAGATTGGGAAAGTACGGAAGTACCCATTAGACTCTCGAGATCATCTGATCAAGAGTCGCAAATCGGGTAAGTGCGGGATGCCCATCCGACTCTCGAGATCATATGCTCGAGAGTCGTAGGATGGATAAATACGGAGCACCTATTCGCAAGGCTTCGAGCTCCCCTAGCCGATGGTCAGATAAAGCGAAGCAAAGATTCCCTTATTGAACAGCGAGCAGACCTTCTCACAAGTCGTTGAAAGGTGTTACGTCAAAATGAGCAAGCACTTGGACTCGCGACCATGTTCCAACTTGCGAACAGCCTTTTTGCGGTAACACCTCTTAACCTTCAGTACCAGCACCCGATTCCCGTCGAGCAGCTTGTCCAATCCCTCTGCGATGCCAGGCAGGGCTACACCCAGTTCGGTGGTTACCGTCTCATCGGCGTCTCCTTCCTTTTTGCTGGCTATGACTCCAACTACGGTTTCCAGCTCTACATGAGCGATCAGTGCTATTACTACGCCTACTGGCAGCCCGTATAGGTCGGTTTTTGGGCTTATCTTCTCGGGTGGTTCCGGATCTCAAGGGATTGCCATCAAGGGACTTGATTGCCGAAATGAGTCATTGGGTTGGATCTCGTCTCCAAAGATGAGGATCTTATCCCACGAAATCAGCAAGATCTCAGTATCGTACACGAGATCAGCGGGATCTCGATATCTTGCGTAACAGATTGAACCGCTTCAGATCTATATAAAGGGACGACTCCATTAAGGGAAAGGTACACACAATATGCGATCTCTGTCCCGTTTTGCCTGGCTACTCTTCCGTTTGTTTTGACCTAACTTAAGCATCGGAGGGCTAACGGCTGGACCCCGGCCACCCTTAGTTGCTGTCTGTCTTCTTTCAGGTCTGGCGGAGGAAATCTCTGTTGGAGAGAAGGTGAACGTCCAGAGGATCCTGTTACAAAATCTGACATTAACAGTTTGGCGCCGTCTGTGGGAACGACTTGATCATCAAAATTAATCGTTCTACCGATCAAAATCCTTCCGCGATGCCTCCTAAAAAGGCTGTTCATCCTTCGACTTCAAGGCAGGCACCACCTCCGCCCGATGAGACGGAATCCGTACCTGCTCTTCCACCCACGTCGACGAATATCCCTCAAGGAGCCCCGAATATGCCATCAACAAATCCATTATTGGAGGCTTCTGGAAATCAAGACGATGTCCTACGTTTCCTCGGAAACACTCTCCTAACTCTAAATGCCGGAGTTCAGGCGCTGTCAAATCGGCTTGATCAACATTTCCCCGAACCGCAGAGGTAAGCCTCCGAAGGGTTACCACCGCAGCCCATACCAGTGGCATCTAGACATTCTATGGACGAACCACAGGTCCCACCACTTGGCAGCCATCCCCCTGTGCCGTCTCCACACTCTATACATTTTAGTTCGTCTCGACAACCTCAACCACAGGGCTCCACCGCCGAAACATCAAGCTATACCCTACCATGGGAAGGAGATCTCAAAAGAATCCATGATCGCTTTGATGTCATGGAACAGCGATACCAGGCAAATCGGTCATCTGCAGTCATGGCGGCAATACATCAATCCGAGTCCCCCTTCACCAACGAGGTTATGGAAGCCCCGTTACCCAGAAAGTATCGAACGCCTGTTATCACCCCGTACACAGGTATTGGCGACCCTCTTGAACACCTAGAAACATACAGGTCCCTCATGGAGTTGGAGGGACATGGTTCAGAAATCATGTGTAGGGCTTTTTCCCTAACATTGAAGGAGGCAGCTCGTACGTGGTTCCGAGTATTAAAGCCTCGTTCCATCAGCTCCTTTTCTCAGTTATCGGAGATATTCCTTTCTCAATTCATGGGAAGCATCCGCATCAAGAAGCCAGCCTCCCATCTAATGAATCTAAAACAGCAGCATGGGGAAACGATAAAGGAGTTCACAGTACGGTTCACCGCTGAAGCCGTTCAAACTGAAAGTTATACTGAAGAAAAAGGCCTCGCAGCCCTCATAGCCGGAAAAACGAGCTAGAAATTCAGGTTTGCTTTAGACAAGAGCCCTCCAAAAACTATGGCAGAGTTCCAAGCCAAAGCTCAGAAATATATCAATGCAGAAGAAGTTGCATTGACACGCCATGGAGTACAGGGTAAGAGACGCAAGCCAGAAGGAGCCTCTTCTACAGATAAAAAAGATCGTCGTGATCAAGGCGAACGTTCTCCCAAGAAGCCTTATTCCGGTAAATATCATAACTACACTCCTCTTAATCGGTCTCATGAAAAGGTTCTAATGGAGATTAAACATAAGCCATATGTAAAGTGGCCTGCAAAGATCAAATCTGATCCCGAGAAGAGAGACAAGAGCAAGTTCTGTTACTTCCACAAAGATCATGGGCATAGAACCCAGGACTGCATCTCTCTACGAGACCATATCGAAGCTCTCATTCGAAAGGGCCATCTCCAGGATTATGTTGCTCGTAAAAATCGATCACCAGAAAGGGCGAACACCTCGACTCGCAAAAAGGAACAACCTCATCATCAAACTGACCAAGAGGACGCTGAGCCTACGGGGGAAATTCGCACCATCATCGGAGGACCAGCTTGCGGGGGCGATTCTCAAGCTTCCAGAAAAGCATACGCCCGAAAGGCATCCAAAGAACCCCAGCAAATCTACTGGCTGGAACAGACGTCTAACTCGTCGAAGACCAGTCATCCTCCAATCTCTTTCACTCTCGAAGATGCAAAGGGAATTCACTTCCCTCATGAAGACTCCATCGTAGTCACTTTGAAGGTATCAAATTATCTGACACATCGAATTATGGTGGATACAGGCAGCTCAGCCGATATTCTATACTTGGAGGCCTTCAACAAAATGGCACTTGCCAGAAGCCTGCTCAAACCAGTTTCGACCCCCCTCGTCGGCTTCGGAGGTGAGGTAGTAACACCTGAAGGAAGCATTGATCTCCCAGTTACTTTTGGAGAAAGTCCAGCGAAGACCACCATCTTCGTAAATTTCCTCGTGGTGGACCGAAAATTAGCGTATAACGCCATTTTAGGACGGCCGTCTCTTACCAAGGTCGGGGCAGCCTTGCACCCTTCGTATCTGTGTGCCAAATTTCCTACCCCAAATGGTATCGGGGTCGTGCGAGGAAGTCAACAGGAGGCACGGTCTTGCTATCAGATAGCCCTACAAGATCGGAAGAAGGCTCAAGCAACACCCGTTATGGAGATAATACAAGGTTCACCCACCTTCTCCGCCAACACCTCGTTGGATCCGAGAGAGAATGCTCTCCAATCGGGAACTCCTGGGGAGGAAACAGTGGCGATTCATCTGATCGAGGACGACCCGTCTAAAATCGTGTACATTGAATCCTCTTTAACCAGTGTCCACCGTGGAGATTTGGTCCGTTTCCTCACTGAATACCAGGACGTGTTTGCTTGGTCTCATAAAGATATGCCAGGCATCAACCCCAACGTCATCGTACATCGTCTCAATATCGATCCAAAGCATAAACCCGTACACCAACGCCGACGTGCCTTCACTGCAGAAAGGCAAATGGCGATCAAAGCTGAAGTTGAAAAGCTACTCACGGTCAATTTCATAAAAGAAGTTGACTACCCAGAGTGGGTCGCGAATGTAGTTCTCGTCCGGAAAGCTAATGGCAAATGGAGAATGTGCGTCGACTATTCAGACTTGAACAAAGCATGTCCCAAAGATAGCTTCCCGACGCCGCGGATCGACCAGTTGGTCGACTCAGCAGCTGGACACGCACTGCTTAGTTTTATGGATGCTTATTCTGGTTACAACCAGATCATGATGCACCCACCTGATAGCCAGCATACCGCTTTTATCACAGACCGGGGATTATATTGTTACCAGGTAATGCCATTCGGTCTTAAAAATGCAGGGGCCACTTATCAACGTCTCGTCAACAAAATATTCGCTGCTCAAATTGGTAGGAATATGGAAGTCTATGTTGATGACATGCTCGTGAAAAGCACTATAGAAGATGATCATATTTCTGATCTTCGAGAAGCCTTCGACCTAATGAGGAGGTATCAAATGAAATTGAACCCAGAAAAATGTGCGTTCGGTGTGTCTGCAGGGAAATTTCTCGAGTTCATGGTTGGCCAACGCGGAATTGAGGCTAATCCTGAGAAGATAAAAGCATTGATAGAGATGAAATCCCCCACCACTCTGAAGGACGTCCAGCGCCTGATTAGTCGCATCGCATAGTTAAACAGGTTCATCTCGCGAGCATCTGACAAGTGTTTACCATTCTTCAAACTCCTTCGTGCAACGGTCAAGTCTGATTGGAAATGGACGCCACAATGTGAGGAAGCCTTTCAACAATTGAAGCTATACATGAGCACACCCCCCATTTTATCTAAACCTGTAGCACATGAGCAACTCATTCTTTATCTCTCTGTGTCCACTACGGCCATTAGTGCTGCTTTAATAAGAGAAGATTCTGGGGTACAGAGGCCCGTTTATTATATCAGTCGAGCAATGATTGATGTAGAAACTAGGTATTCTGATATGGAGAAACTGGCCCTAGCCTTAGTCACGGCAGCTCGAAAACTGCGACCATACTTTCAGGCCCACGCTATTTTAGTACCGACGAATCATCCGCTACGACAAGTCCTTCAAAAACCTGAGGCTTCCGGACGGTTAACTAAATGGGCAGTCGAGATCAGCGAGCACGATATCTCATTCTGCCCTAGGACCGCGGTAAAGGGCCAGGCCGTGGCTGATTTCATCGCCGAATTCACGTACTCTCCTGATGATAATACCATGACCAACGACCAGCCTCCTTGGTTACTTTTCGTGGACAGGTCGTCGCGGGCCACTGGTAGCGGAGCGGGCCTGATTTTAGTGGCTCCCGACGGGTCACATTTTCAATATGCTCTGCGTTTCGAATCTCGCGTCTCAAATAATGAAGCAGAATATGAGGCCCTCATCGTTGGCCTCGAACTGGCCATTGTCCTTGCAGTTCAGAATCTGTTAATTCATAGTGACTCCCAGCTCATTGTTAACCAAGTCCTTGGTGAATTCGAGACCAAAGAAGAAAGGATGGCCTTCTACAAGTCTCGTGTCCTCATCCTACTCGCAAAACTGAAGACTTATGAAATAATTCATATTTCTCGCGAGAAGAACCAACTTGCTGATTCCTTGGCAAAGCTCGCTTCTGCACCAGAATCTGAGTTATCACATTCGATCCCCATCGAGCATCGTCAGAGCCTGAGTATCGACCAAGCGACTCTCGAGCATGTAATATCTGTACAATCATCTCCGTGCTGGATGGATCCTATCATCCTTTATCTCAGAGACGGACATTTACCAGAGGACAAGAAAGCTGCAAGGCAAATTCGTCTCCAGGCTGCCAGGTATACTTTACAAGACGGAATATTGTTGCGCAAAAGCTTTTCCTTGCCTTATTTAAGGTGTCTTCATCCAGAAGAAGCACTTCGTGTTCTAGATGAAGTAGACCAGGGGGCATGTGGTAACCATCCCAGGGGACGATCCCTAGCATATAAAGCGATGAGGCAAGGATATTATTGGCCCACTATGAAAGCAGATGCAATTAAATTTTCTAAAAAATGTAACAAGTGTCAACGATATTTACCTATACCTCATGCACCATCCGAGCGGATGACCCCAGTTGATAGCCCTTGGCCTTTTGCTCAGTGGGGGGTCGATATCATCGGGCCCTTACCCATGGGAAAGGGACAAAATAGGTTCGCGGTCGTGGCAGTTGATTATTTCACCAAATGGGCCGAGGCAGAACCATTAGCCAAGATTACTGAGAAACAAACTACTAAGTTTGTATGGAGAAATATTATATGCTGTTTCGGACTGCCTCACACTATAATTACCGATAACGGAACACAGTTCGACAACGCAGCTTTTGATGAATTTTGTGAAAAATGGAAGATACATAATCTCCGCACTTCTCCATATCATCCTCAGGCGAATGGGCAGGTCGAGGCAGTGAATAAGATCATTAAGCACCATTTAAAGACCAAGCTAGAGGAATGTAAAGGGGTGTGGCCAGAACTTCTGCCGGAAGTATTATGGGCGTATAGAACCACGACTTGTACATCAACAGGAGAAACCCCTTTCTCCTTAGCTTTTGGTGTCGACGTAGTGGTACCAGTGGAAATTCAAGTGCCCTCATATCGGATCGAGCAGTATGACCCCACGAGTAATCAGGAAAACCTCCGGCTTCATCTCGATCTCTTGGAGGAGCGAAGAAATGCTTCCCAAGTACGAGTGGCAGCATATCAACAATGTATTGCTCGTTATCGAAATGCTAGGGTTCGGCCTAGATCCTTCCAGCCCGGAGATTTGGTCCTGAGGTAAAAACTTGGAGTTCCAGCTCGTTCGTTGGATCCAAATTGGGAAGGCCCATATCCGGTTATTAGGATTGTACGACCCGGTACTTATTATCTTGAAGACATGC
The DNA here is from genome assembly GCA_003013855.2 of Liriodendron chinense. Classification (NCBI taxonomy): domain Eukaryota; kingdom Viridiplantae; phylum Streptophyta; class Magnoliopsida; order Magnoliales; family Magnoliaceae; genus Liriodendron; species Liriodendron chinense. Next base: position 1,081,104 of record ML058462.1, on the reverse strand, counting down.
AAGGGAAGCCCGTACGTCGCCCTTGGCACGTGGAGCATTTGCTACGATACTACCCCTAGATTTGATGTAGTTCATAGACAATTTTTTATGAATAAAGTGAAAGACATCTTTTGGTCGCTACTCCATTAACTTGGATCTGAATAGCCCCGAAGAGGATACATACAATCCCTTGGCCAATCGCCTACCTTTGGTAGGGTTAAATTCACCTAGGATGGTCGCATTTCCATTTTATGGATGACCTTCATACCCTTGGTAAATTTGGAGGTAAAATTGAAGTCTCAATCGATAGATCAGTCTATCTCCACGAGGGTTTGGTCGCTATGACCCCCCGGATTGAGCACATTCTCTCAATCGATAGATCAGTCTCTCCACGAGGGTTTGGTCGCTACGACCCCCCGGATTGAGCACATTCTCTCAATCGATAGATCAGTCTATCTCCACGAGGGTTTGGTCGCTACGACCCCCCGGATTGAGCACATTCTCTCAATCGATAGATCAGTCTATCTCCACGAGGGTTTGGTCGCTACGACCCCTCGGATTGAGCACATTCTCTCAATCGATAGATAAGTCTCTCCACGAGGGCATGGTCGATACGAACCCCCGGGTTGAACATAACTCATTGCAACGAGAAGGCATTCAGTGCACGAAAAGAGAGTAAACAAGAACAACACTTCCAAAAAAAAATATCTTTTCATTGATGATAAAATATTTACAAAATTTCTGCTCGCGAGTACAAGAGAGGAAAACAAAAAGATCAATCTCTTGGAGGAGCCGTGCTCTCGACTTCAAGGCCCATTTCTGGAGCCCCTCCAGCTTGCATGGCTTCAGTCACCTCGTTCTCAGCAGCAGCTTGCTCTTCTGCAGCTATGATGGTCGCGATTCGACCAAACTCCCCCATATCAAAGGATGGGACCATTCGTTGCACTACTCTTAGCGCAAAGTCGCGACCAGCATCATACGACTCGTATCTTTCGTCGTCATATAGCTGCGAAGTCCGGAACTCGGAAATTGCCCGAGGACCTTCCTCCAAGAGCATTTTTACAAGGGCGACTTTCTCCTCGTCCCAGTGGATCGAGTCGTCCTTGAGCTGTGCAAGAGCGGAGCGCTCCTTGGTCAGGTTGTCGTAGGCCTCCTTGAGCTGCGAACTGGCCTCCGCGAACTTCTCCTCCAACGAGATCTTGTCTTGGCGGAAGATCTCCCTCTCTCTCTCAGCCTTCTCCTTCAAACCCGTGAGCTTCACGAAGTCTGAGTCCAAGGCCTGATACCTGTCGGTCAGGACTTGGATTTTCTTGATGAGGATCTTCTTCTCCTCATCTCTCTTCGCGATCACCACCTCACGGGCCTTGAGCAGCTGATCTCTTCCTTGAACTGCCTTCTCCAAGGCAGTCCTCTTCCCCTCAGCTTCATCTATCGTGCGACGGGCGGCAACGATATCACGCCTCGTTCGCAGGATAAGATTTAAGCCCCGCAAAAGTGATGAAAAATGTGAGAAAGTATTCTGGAACGTAATAACAGATTAAAGCAGGTCTTGACAAGGTCTTACCTGAACCATCCTCACCCCCGCTTCGAGGAAAAGGTTCTCAGGGCTTGGCTCGGGAAGAGAGCCGAAGGCATGAGGAGGGACGTTCTCAAATAAAAATTTACATACTGGATGGAGGTGGCGGGGAATAGAATATGTCCCGCTCCCTGACGGTTGGGCAACAACCAACCCGGCCGTCTCGCGAGGGGGAGGCATTGACTCGCGAGCAGATCCTTGCTCGGCAGCAGGGATCAGTTCGCGAGCAGGAGCCGGCTCTTGAGGCTCTATCTGCTCTCGAGCCTCTTCAGCTGGGGGGCAGCCGGACCCAGCCCCATCCGGGGAATTTTCAGTGATGTTAATCACTAGCGGTCCAGGTGCGACCACCAGTGAGGGAATAGTGGGCCCAGCTGGGGCCCCCGCCATGCTCGCGGGAGGGGCAGGCTGATCGCTACCCGTGCGGATGGATGATTGAGATGGTTCGGCAGGTGTTCTCTTCTGCCTCTTGGAGCTCGTGCCCTTCAGTCGGGGCAGCAGACCCCTCTTCTCTCCGGCCTTCGTCATCTCAACCTCTCTTCTGGATATTAGGCCCGCTGTTGCAAGTCGCGAAGGAGACAAGCAAGCCTCGATGTACCTATCTCTAACAGGCACCTTGTACACCTTGACAATCTTCTCGTTGATTCCTCCCTTCAGATTTGGTTTTCTCAAGGCCGGGATACCTGCGAGCACAAACAGAGGTCAAAGAATGAAGTAAAAACTCTAAAATCCTAACTGGAGAAAACTGCACAATGTGGGATTGTGCCTACCTTCGCAGAAAAAACGGGTAACCCCTGGACCTCTGGACGAAGCAGACTCCCAGTTCCCGGAAGCGTAGAACCACCGTTTCCTCCAGCCGGGATAGTTCGAGGAGGGTTTCCCCAGCACGAAGTTATCCCGGTGCCAGTAACACAAATAATACCAGCCTTCGCTGGAGGGAGCCTTTTTCAGACGGAACATACGGAGGAACTCCTCCGCCGTGAGCTCCTCGTTGCCGGCCTGAGCCCAGAGGGCAAAGGAGCCCAGAACTACCCTCCATCCGTTCACGATGAGTTGCCCGGGGGCAATCTTGTAACACCGGAGAACATCGCGTATGAAAGGATGGAGGGGGAGGCGTACCCCCAGGATGAGCTGGTACTCGTAAAAAGCTACACATCCTTGGGGGGGGGGGGGGGAGTCTGGTGTCTCTCCATCTCCGGGCAAACGGAGAGCGACAGAGTCGGGGATAAGGTATCTCTCCCGTAACTCAGCCAGCCGGTCCTCCGATAGAACAGAAGGATATCCGGCTGCTGTATATCTCCCTGCCGAAACCCTCGCACTGCTAGAAGCAGAGGATTCCGGGGTGGCATCTCCTAGAGGAACGGTGGTCTCGTCAGAGTTCCCAGCCATGGAGTTTTTAAGAAGATTATGAAAAGAAGAGAACCGAAGCCTATACCCAGAAAAGAAAGAAGGGAAAAGAAGGAGCGCCGGAGGAAGGAGACTGAGAAAAGATTGACTGCAGAAAAATTCCTTTCGAAGAGCTTCTGTAGAAAACCAGAGAAATGGCGGACTCCGTATATTTATAGGCAATCATTCCGCCGCATTTGATGGCACGTGGCAGTCCCTCCTTCAGCGCAGCACTCGAGCAGGCACGCCCATTAACTCCTCAAACACGTGGCGAGCGCCCCTTCATTTTCTGTCTGCGGAAAGGCTGCGGAAAGCTGGCGCTCATTAATTCCAGCCCATCATGTGAGGTTCCGTTCTCGATGAAGGCAGTGGGCAGTTACGTGTGATAGTGAGCTAAGTCCTTCCCTTAAAAATTCTTGGCGGCAAGGACTTGGGGGGCATCTGTTATAGACAAAATAATGGAGACTACCTCAGCTATTAAAGATTGTACACGGACGCCCATTCGACTCGCGAGATCATCTGATCGAGAGTCGCAGATTGGGAAAGTACGGAAGTACCCATTAGACTCTTGAGATCATCTGATCGAGAGTCGCAGATCGGGTAAGTGCGGGATGCCCATCCGACTCTCGAGATCATATGCTCGAGAGTCGTAGGATGGATAAATACGGAGCACCATTCGCAAGGCTTCGAGCTCCCCTAGCCGATGGTCAAATAAAGCGAAGCAAAGATTCCCTTCTTGAAAAGCGAGCAGACCTTCTCACAACTCGTTGAAAGGTGTTACGTCAAAATGAGCAAGCACTTGGACTCGCGACCATGTTCCAACTTGCGAACAGCCTTTTTGCGGTTACACCTCTTAACCTTCAGTACCAGCATCCGATTCCCGTCGAGCAACTTCAGCACCCGATTCCCGTCGAGCAGCTTGTCCAATCCCTCTGCAATGCCAGGCAGGGCTACACCCAGTTCGGTGGTTTCCGTCTCATCGGCGTCTCCTTCCTTTTCGCTGGCTATGACTCCAACTACGATTTCCAGCTCTACATGAGCGATCAGCGCTATTACTACGCCTACCGGCTGCCCGTATAGGTCGGTTTTTGGGCTTATCTTCTCGGGTGGTTCCGGATCTCAAGGGATTGCCATTAAGGGACTTGATTGCCGAAATAAGTCATTGGGTTGGATCTCGTCTCCAAAGATGAGGATCTTATCCCACGAAATCAGCAAGATCTCAGTATCGTACATGAGATCAGCAGGATCTCGATATCTTGCGTAACAGATTGAACCGCTTCAGATCTATATAAAGGGACGACTCCATTAAGGAAAAGGTACACACAATATGCGATCTCTGTCCCGTTTTGCCTGGCTACTCTTCCGTTTGTTTTGACCTAACTTAAGCATCGGAGGGCTAACGGCTGGACCCCGGCCACCCTTAGTTGCTGTCTGTCTTCTTTCAGGTCTGGCGGAAGGAAATCTCTGTTGGAGAGAAGGTGAACGTCCGGAGGATCCTGTTACAAAATCTGACATTAACATATTCCAACTGCGCAGATTTTATAAAAAGCCCTAAGGGTTCTAATTTTTTGACCATATTCTGGAATTGTTTTGGATAATCTAAGCTGTCTATCATCTATAAGAGGAAGTTTTCTACCAATGTTCAAAATTTGAGATCAATCCGACCTCTGTACACTCCGCAGCGTTAAAAGCAAGATGACTGGTTCTAAAGGTACCCAAATTGCATAATTTTGAGAGGCGGTCACTGATCTGATTGGTGGGCTCATTCAGAAGATAATCTTGAAAATCTAAATCATCTATGAGGAATTCATATTTCAAGGAAGCTACAAATCAAATTTGAGGCAATCCGATCATTGGTTATGTCGTACCAAGCGAAACAAAATCTGTTATGTTCTTGTACTATTGCTACATTATAAAAGGAGGTGTTCTCTTCTCTTCCAAATCAAGCAAGGACGTGAGGAGTAAGGAGTTCAAGTCATAGGAGGCTTCCTAGCCTCCTACAGCTAATGTTTCTTCCTTTTCTTAGTTCTAGTTCTAGTTTTTATTATGTTTTTCATTAGCTAACCTCTTAGTTAGGGCTAAAAGGTGAACCTTATAGTTTTGTTAGATGATTTAATTCATTTTTGAGGTTTCAAGTTTGAATTTAATGTTGAACAATGGTTTGCTTAAGTTTGAATGAAGTTTTAAGCAGTTTTTCTTAATCTTATGATGAATCATGGATGTTTGGAAGAATTACATTAATTTTTTACTTGTTTTCCAAAGATCTAGACCTATACGCTTCGAGGAATCGAATTCAAGATGCTCTAGAACTTGGACCTTCATGTGGGAACTTCAAATCAAAGTTTTATCCTTTTCAGAAATTCTGAAATATGTGTTGAGTGTTTATGTGATTTGAATCATGTTCAAACCATGGTATTAATTAAGATTTGTGACAGGGTTTGATGATTATCATAGTTGTGATCTTAATCTATTGGAACTAAGATTGACCTATGCAATTGAGTGTGCTCTAGTCTTAACTTGAATTGAGGGAGTCATGTTGATGAACAACACATGTGACAAATTGTTTTGATAATATAACCGCTCTATAATCTGGCTAGATAGGATTTGATTTTGATTCTAGTTGAGTAATTGAGAAACCTATGCGAATTATACATCAAGGAGAGCTATAAGTGGATCTTTGATGCTCTAGTTATTCCTTATTATCAGATTTTCCTGTTTCATGTTTAAAATTGATTTCATAAACTCCTCTTAAGATTCTAGTTATTAAGATAGTTCGAATTGTTTACCTCCTTCCCTGTGAATTGACCTCGGTCTTACCGAGATTATTACTACATCGCAACCTTGCACTTAAGGCAAGCGAACACTCCACAACAACATGCCCAGGAGGGTCCACCAACGCAACCTGCAATTTCCAGGCATTCGCCAGATAGACATCAAGGGTAACATAATCCTTCTTTTGATCGTGCAGTTCACAATACTCAGGCCCCAGTGCAACGTCCTCAAACCATTCGTTTTAGCGAATCTAGGTGAAGTTGTCCTGAAGAACCTAACACCAAAACCTCCTGTTATACCTTGCACTAGGAAGGCGTTCTCAGAAAACTCGAAGATATCTTTGCTCACATCGAACAACGGTATCAATCTAATCTTCCAGCGACAACTCTCACGTCAATCCATCGAGCAGAACCACCTTTCACTCGTCAGGTCATGGAGGCCCCTTTACCCAAAAAATATCGAACTCCCAATATGGTCCCATATATTGGCATTGGTGATCTATTGGAGCATTTAGAAACCTTCAGATCTCTTATAGAGTTAGAAGGGTATAGCTCGGAGATTATGTGCAGAGCCTTCTCTCTAAGCCTCAAGGATGCTATACGAACGTGGTTCCGTGACCTAAAGCCCTGATCAATAAAGTCATTCTCACAGTTATCGAAGCTTTTCCTTTCCCAATTTATGGGAAGTATTCGTACGAAGAAACGAACGTCTTATCTATCAGATTTAAAGCAGCGCCAGAATGAGACCATCAAAGAATTCACTGCCGAAGCTATCCAGACAGAGGGTTATGCTGAAGATAAAGGCCTCACTGCTCTGATCACAGGAATCACGAGCGAAAAAATTCGATTCACCCTTGACAAAAACCCTCTGAAGACGATGGCCTAATTTCAAGCTAAGGCCCAAAAATATATTAACGCTGAAGAGGTAGCCCTAGCTTATCATAATAGTAGTGGGAAGAAACACAAGTTCGAAGAAGCATCTTCTTCTAATAAAAAGTACCAACGTGATCATCGCGATCGTTCACTCAAAAAGCCACATGCAGGGAGGTATCATAATTACACTCCCCTCAACCGATCTCCAATGAAGGTGCTGATGAAGATCAAGAATAAGTCTTATGTTAAGTGGCCCCCAAGGATCAAATCAAATCCGGAGAAGAGAGACGAGGAAGTTCTACTACTTCCACAAAGATCATGGGCACAATACCCAAGACTGTATATCCCTCAAAGATAAAATAGAGATGCTTATTCATAGGGGGCATCTTCGTGACTACATCGCACAGCGGAATCAATCCCCTCAGAAACCCAGCGCATCGACGCGTCGTGAAAGTCAGCCCTGGAGGGAAAGGTTGCCGCAATGTCTTCTTTCGCAAGAAGATGCAGAGCCAGCTGGAGAAATCAGAACCATAGTGGGAAGTCCAGCTTGTGGAGGCGATTCCCAAGCCACGAGGAAAGCTTATGCCCGCAAAGCTTATGAAAAACCTCAACACGTTTACTGGATGGAGAACTCATCGAACTCGACAAAACCGAGTCATCAACAAATTTCTTTCTCCGAGAAGGATGCTGAGGGGATCCACTTTCCCCATGAAGATTTCATCCTAGTAACGTTAAAGGTATCCAATTATTTAACTCATCAAATTATGTTAGATACAGGTAGCTCTACTGATGTGCTTTATCTAGAAGCTTATGACAAGATGGCTTCATAAAAAAATCTGCTCAAACCAATTTCCACGCCTCTCGTCAGTTTCGGAGGCGAGGTGGTCATACCAGAAGGAAGTATCGACCTCCCAGTCACCTTCAGCGAGGCTCCCACCCAGGTCATCATTTTCATCAATTTTCTTGTGGTAAACTGAAGATCCGTATACAATGCCATCTTAGGGCGTCCATCGCTCAATAAGTTAGGAGCAACTTTGCATCCTCTCTATCTGTGTATTAAATTCCCTACTCCAAATGGCACCGGAGTAGTCAGAAGAGATAAAAAAGAAGCTCGAGCGTACTATGAACTAGCAGTTTAGGATCGAAAAAACACTCAAGTCACTCCCGTGATGGCAATTGCAAAGGCTCAGTAAACCCTCCGATTACTACAACATTGGATCCAAGAGAAGATACACATCAAGCAGGCACCCTAGGTGAAGGATGTGTGTAGATTATACTGACTTGAACAATTTTCCAAAAGACAGTAATGGAGGCATGTCCAAAAGACAGTTTTCCAATGCCTCGCATCGATCAGCTGGTTGATTTTATTACTGGGCACACTTTGCTCAGTTTCATGGATGCTTATTCTGGTTATAACCAAATCATGGTGCACCCACCTAATCGCGAGAAAACAGCCTTTATTACGGATCGTGGTCTATATTGCTACAAGGTAATGTCGTTCGGCCTCAAGAACGCTGGAGCCACTTACCAACGTCTGGTTAAAAAGATGTTTGTCACACATATTGGTAAAACTATAGAAGTATATGTTGATGACATGCTCGTCAAGAGTATCAAAGTTGAGGATCATCTCATCAACCTCTAAGAAGCTTTCAAACTAATGCGGAAGTATTGAATGGAGCTGAATCCAGAGAAATGTGCATTTGGGGTCTCTATGGAAAAATTCCTTGGATTTATGGTTGGGTGGCGTGACATTGGGGTCAACCCTAAGAAGATAAAAGCGAGATGCGATCACCCTCTACAGTCAAAGAAGTCCAGCGCTTAGCTAGATGCATTGCGTCTTTAAATCGTTTTATTTCACGTGCATCCGACAAATGCCTGCCTTTCTTCAAGCTATTGCGAGCAACCACAAAGTCCAACTGGGCATGGACCCAGCAATGTGAAGAAGCCTTTAAGAAGCAGAAGCAATACATGGGCGCACCACCCGTCTTGTCCAAACTTGCTCCACATGAGCAACTTTTCCTCTATTTAGTTGTGTCTCTTACGGCCGTTAGCGCCGCCTTAATAAGAGAAGATTCTGAGGTACAGAAACCCATTTATTACGTCAGTCGTGCAATGGTAGATGCTGAAACTAGATACACTGACATCAAAAAGTTCGCCCTAGCCTTAGTGGTCGCAGCACGAAAGCTACGACCTTACTTTCAGGCCCATTCCATAATAGTCCCTACAGATCAACTGCTAAGACAAGTCCTTCAAAAACCTGAAGTGTTTAGACGATTAACCTGATGGGAAATAGAGCTTAGTGAACATGAAATTGCCTTCTACTCACGAACTACTACGAAAGGACAAGCTGTCGTAGATTTCATTGTTGAATTCACATATCCAGTCCCCACTCATATCAAGGCAACAATTCCTCCAGTTAAGCCTACTCAAACTAAACTTTTAACATGCAAGCAACCATCCTGGTCACTCTATGTAGATGGATCATCCTGTTCATCAGGAAGTGGGGCGGGATTGATCCTCATTGCCCCAGATGAATCATGGTTCGAATGTGCCTTACGATTTGATTTTCATGCTTCAAATAACAAGGCAGAGTATGAAGCCTTGATCACTAGTCTTCAATTGGTTAATGTAATCGCAATAGAAACAAACTTACTCATTCATAGCGATTTACAGCTCATTGTGAATCAGGTGATTAACGAATTTGAACAAGGGAAGAAAGAATGGTTATTTACAAATCCAAATTATTGGAGTTGCTCGTCAAAATCGACAAATATGAGCTAATTCACATCCCTCCAACAAGCTGGCCGACTCCTTAGCAAAATTAGCATCAGCCTCCGAAGGCGATCTAGCTCAAATTGTACCTGTTGAGCATCTCTATGCACCGAGCATTGACCAAGGACCAAGTAACAGGTCTCCGTGGTGCAGCTATCTCCATGTTGGATGGACCCCATTATCCATTTTCTCTGAGACGGAGAACTCCCAGCGGACAAGAAATTAGCTCGACGAATGTGATATCATGCCGCCAAGTACATTCTCCAAGATGGTGTATTATTGAGAAGAAGTTATACCTTGCCATATTTGAGGTGTCTTCATCCAAAAGAAGCCAAGAGTGTTCTTGAAGAAATACACCAGGGGGCATGCAGAAACCACCTCAAGGGGTGATCAATGGCTTAAAAGACCATGAGGTAGGCATATTATTAGCCTACTATGAAAGCAGACGCCATCGAATACTTAAAAAGATGTGATAAGTGTCAACGCTACTCTCCTATACCTCATCTACCACCTGAACAAATGACACCTATGGATAACCCTTGGCCTTTCGCTCAATGGGGAGTCGACATAATCGGTCTGTTGCCCAAAGGTAAAGGTCAGAATAGATTTGTAATCATAGTCTTCGATTACTTTACCAAGTGGGTCGAAGCAGAAGCCCTAACCACCATTACCGAGAAGCAAACTACTAAGTTCATATGACGGAACATCATATGTCGTTACAAGCTTCCTCATACTATAGTCAATGATAATGGGAGACAATTCGATAATGCAACATTCACAGGCTTTTGCAAAAAGTGGAAGATACATAATGTATGCATGACTCCTTATCATCCTCAAGTTAATGGTCAGGTAGAAGCAGTTAATAAAATCATCAAACATCATTTGAAGAGTAAGCTCGAAGAATGCAAGGACATATGGACAAAATGCTTACCAGAAGTCCTATCGGCTTATAGGACAACAGCTCGCACTTCAACAAGGGAAACGCCTTTCTTCCTCACATTTAGCACCGAGGCGATCGTCCCAGTCAAAGTCGAAATACCTAGTTATCATGTAGAGCATTACGATCCGATGGGAAATGAAGAATCTTTAAAATTTCACCTGGATCTTTTAGAAGAAAGAAGGGATGCATCTCGATTTCGAGCAACAGCCAACCAACAACAAATAGCTCGATATTATAATTCGAGGGTTAAGCGCAGAACCTTTCAAGTCGGTGATTTGGTGCTCAGGCAGATCGTTGGAACAACTACTCGGTCTCCAGATCCCAACTGGGAAGGCCCATATCGGGTTATTAAAGTCATGCGACCAGGAACTTATTATTTGGAAGACATGCGAGGAAGAACTCTGCGTCATGAACCATTGGCACGCAGAACATCTGCTCTATTATTATCCATAAACATTCGTGTATCAGACGCATGAATTATTTTCAAAATTAAGATGAACTCCATTCTAGCTTGTCGGCTAAGAATCTATACAACTTAGTCGGTATTCCTACTTTGAGGACCCGTAATAGCCTTGAAGAGAATATCAAACATTCTCTTGACTAAGACTTATGCTTATTGCAGAGGCAAAGACTCAGTCGATAGATCAATCTATCTCTATGTGGACATAGCCATCAAGGCGTCCCTGACTGAGCACGATTTATTTTCATGAATCGAGCAATTATACATTCAACGCGATTCATTTTCATGAATTGAACAGTTAAAAAAAGAAATCAAAACAGATTCTCATTCAAAGTAAAGAGAGTACAATATTCGATTCATATAAAAGGAGAGAAAAATGCTCAAGACAAATAAACACCTAATCTTCTGTTGCCTGCTCTTAAGTATCTCCAGATGGAGCGCGACTCTCAACTTCGGGTCCGGCCTCAGGAGCTCCCACAGCCTCAGTGGCCTCCGTTACCATAGGAACTTCATTAGCAGCAGCTTCTCTTTCTTCGACACTGACTATGTCCGCGACTTTATCAAATTCCCCCAAGTTAAACTCTGGGGTAATCCGTTGCATAACTCTTACTGCGAAGTCGCGACCAGCGTCATACAACTCGTAGCGCTATTCTTCATAAAGCTGTGAGGTGCGGAACTCTTGAACAGCACGAGGACCCACTTCAACGATCAGCGCAAGTAAGGCCTCTCTCTCCTCCTCCCAGTGTACTTTATTTGCAGTCAACTCTGAAAAAGTTGCTCTCTCTTTCTCCAAATTCTCTTTGGATTCTTTGAGTTGTGACCCGAGATCAGTGTTCTTTTGTTCTAACGCGATCTTATCTTGACGAAAGATCTTTATCACTTTCTCGATCTCCTCCTTCATCTCGTCAAGGCAAGCGTACTTCTGATCCAATTCTAGGTATCTGTTAGTCTTTTTTCAATAAGGATATCCTTCTCCTCATTTGCTTTCATAATTAAGGCTTCGCGAGCCTTCAAGATTTTGTCCCTTCCTTGGACTGCTTGCTCTAGAAGTTTTATATTTTCTTCTCCTTCATTTATTATCCAATGAGCAAACATGATATCACGCCTTGTTCATATAATGAGATCCAAGAACTACACAGAAATAAAGGAGAAGGTTATAAAAGGTATGAAAAATCTTCTTGGAAACATGAGACACTACAAAATTTCTTCTAATTACCTGGACGGTTCTCATCCCAGCATCCAGAGTAATATCTTTTGGACTAGGTTCTGAGAGAGGACCAAGAGATTGTGGAGTAATGTGATAAAAAAAGAAACTTGCAAATCGGGTGCAAGTGACCCGGAATAATAAAAGTTCCAACTCCAAAGGGCTGAGCTACGACCAGCTCTCTTCTAACAGTACTTGAATGAGCCGACTCCCGAGCAAGAGCGGACTCACGGGCAGGGACAAGCTCGCGATCCTCCCCTGGCGATGGAAGATTAGGCCCTGACTCATGCTCTCTTGTAGGAGTGTCAGTAAGATCGACAATCAGTTGCTCTTGAGGGGGAACAACCAGAACAAGAGCCACTACTACAGCAATATCATTTGGAGTAGAAGGTGGCTCATTCTGCTGTGATCTTCAAGCAGGTTCACTCTCTTGTCCTGCTAGTTGAGATGGACCAGCTGCTGTCTTTTCTGCTGTTTTGGAGTAGAACCTTTTATAGGTGGAAGAACTCCTCTCCTCTTTCCCTTCTCACCATTCATCTCTTCTTGAGAAATGAGACTAGACTCAGCAAACCTGTTCACTCCCCAAGTGTAGGGTTGTGAAGTAGTAATAATTCGAAAAGACCGAGTATCATTCCCACAGAGATTTATGAATGGGTATTCTCAGAATTTGTCTAAAATAACTAATAATTAAGATCCTATTAAGAACTAAAGTTGAAAAATAGTGATTTGAGTTTAAATAGTGAAAGTGTAAGGTAATATCAATCTAAAAAGGCACTAGAGCGCCAAGGATCCACTTTTGATAAGTTTCAATGCATCAACACAACTAGGTCTCTCACTACACAATCGGAATCGAATTCATATCTCTATCCGATCGAAATATAGAGCGGTTCAATCAACAATTATCTAAAACAGTTGCTCATTCATTAATTCAATTCCCACAACAATGATCAGGCCTTGGGCACACTCAATTGTGTAGGCCAAGCCTCTTTCCAATCTAGTTGAGATTCACAACCATAGCTTTCATCAATCCTATCACTAGACTTGATTACGACTAATGATTAGAACTCTAATTAAATCAAAATCAAGTAGCAAACAGCTATTTCAGATTATAACAAAAGATAAGAACTTTAGTTGAATGAGTTCCCACATGAAAATCAGGCCATTGTACACAAGGCAATCAAAGGGTCTACCATGGCCGGAGTCGATGATAGATCAATGAACTACACAAGCATAACCAATGCTCAAAAGATAAGCTACTAAGTTTAGAATCACTAAGAATCACATGAGCCCGGAGTCATCAAGAGATCAAAGTAAAACTGAACTAGTACTTGATTCAAACTCATATTGAACTAATTTCTTTAATTAAATCATAAGGAAACCTAGGTTGCATCAATCCATCAAAAACAAATCAAAAGCTTCACCTCTTAGCTCTAGCTAAGAGGTTTTAGTTCGTCTCTAACATCCTTGAACTAGAAGCCTCAAAAGCATAAAAACAACTACAACAGGAAAAAACTAGGAAAACTTGAAGTTGAATCCGTCTCCTAAGCCTCCTTGATGATCCCCACGTCCTAGCATGCCCTGGTATGAAGAAGAGAAGTCCATTTTATAGATTGGTGCGGAAGATTCCGGATTGCGCAAGGAATTCCGCAATTACGCAGAGAAAATCGGATCTTTGCGTACAATCTGTTACGCTGACGACCTGTCTCAAAATCGCCAATTTCGTCCAGAGAGTTTTCATATTTTCCTATTGAACGCGCGACCAGTCGCACGACCGGTCTGAGTGATGCACGACTGGTCGTACGACCGGTCTCAACTGGTCCAGTGAGGTTTTGGCAATGTGGTCTCTTGTGTTGTGTAGTCAGACTGGTCGGACGACCGGTCCTAGGCTTTGGACGACCGGTCGGACGACCGGTCTTTAGTAACTTTTTCTTCCTTCTTTTCTTTATCTCCTTTACTTCCTTCTTCATCCTTTTGCACTTGGTTCTATGATCTCCAATGTATATAAAGTGCTCTATTTAGCCTTGAATCAGTGAAATCTCCATCTTGTTCCTACAATCACAAACATGCATTAGAGTAGCCCTTTAATCATATAAACCGTGTATAATGAGTGATGAATTGGGGTTAGAATATGCACAATTAAGAGCTCAACAAAACCTTGAAAGACTGAGCGTGGATTTGATTTCTCTTGCGTCTTTTGGCAGCATGAAGACTTTGACTAATTTTTTGTTAATTCCTCCTCTCAGGTTGGGCTTCTTTTCAACCAGGATACCTGTGACACGATCAGCAAAATTAACCATGTAAATTGGGGTCATATTTATGCAAAAGTAAGAATTTACTGACCTTCACAAAAAAATGATTAACATTATGTCCTCTAGGAATTGAACTCACATCAGATTCCCAATTTCTAGAGATATAGAACCACTGCCGCATGAAATTGCGTCGGGTAGCCTAACACAACACCCTACGCATACGCGTGCGGAAGCTTAAGGAGCAACTAGAATTATGGCTGAACCTATAGGAGGGGGGTGAATAGGACCTTTTTCAAAATCTTTTCGCCTACTTAACAAATTCAACAAATTATACTATGTAAGCGATTAACACTTCGGCTTCCAAGCCTAAGTGGGTCCAATTAAAAGACTAGCAAAAGATAAGAGCAATCAGCAACCTAGTCTAAACAACTCATGTGGACTATAGAGGGTGGATCAAGAAAGGCTCAAGTCAACATGAGGTAGTGAAAGTACATCTTGTGAGTGTGGATGTGCCTATCAAGTGCCTAGCATACATTCCTAACTAAGCATTCATAATTAACTAATTAAACTCAATGCATTAAAGAGAAATGTGCTCAAGATCAATCACAAACACAAGGATGTATAGTGGTTCGACTACTTGTCTACTCCACTCTTGGTTCAAGTACTTAACCCCTTTGAGCACACCAGCATTCACAGGGAGTTTAAATCTGGTTCCTCCCAACCAAGGTGTTTTAACTCGGATCCACCCAACTGGGGAGTTTACAGGTTCCTCCCAACCTACACGTTTGCACCCGTGTTGGTGGCTCCCCCTTGGAGACTTTGTTTTAGGCCCGACTAACGTGCCAAGGAACGGCTGACGTCCCTAGATTTTAGGCCCAACTAATAGGCCAAGGATCGGCTAACGACCCCGGGGCGAGTTTGTCAAACAAACTCTACACTCAACTCCCACAGGGAATTGAGTGGATGGACTCTTAACAAGACAACCTTACTTGTCGGATTGAGCCCCTTGTTGCGCCGTCTTGGGTTGCTTCTTCTCGCTCTCCCGTGCTTGTATCAGCTCCCCTTGTGCTCCCCCGATCATTAACGCCGTTGCTTTGCCAAGGCTTCAGCTTCAAGATCAGCTACCTTGCATGTGATGCTACATTGGAGATGCCCAAGGTGTTAGGGAAGGTAGGTTTGAGATCTCTACAACTTATGGGAATGGGTTACTTAGAGAGTCTCACCTACACCAATCTTATCATCGAGTATTGGATAGGAATATGACTATCAAGATCAATCCAATCTCTAGAGATCAAAAGAGGGACAAGTGCATCTTCTTCTTGAGCTTTGAATGCTCCATACTTGTGATGAATCACACGGAAGATCACTTGTTTGGGTTAGGAATAGGGCTCTTAATGATCTTCAACAATGGTGGCTCCTATCTCCTCAAAATCCCCTCTCATAGCTCAAAAACGAATCCCCCATCTTAAATAGATTTTCTTCTAACGGTCAAAAAACGGGCAGATTCGCGCATCTCCAATTGATCAGAAGAAGGTCTGATTGATCGGAGACCTGTCCGATTGATCGGAGACAAGTCCGATTGATCGGAAATCTATCCAGTGAAGTCTCTGGAAGATATTCCGATTGATCGGAACACTGTCCGATTGATCGGACGGACCCCTTCCGATGGATCGAAAGACTATCCGATTGATCGGAAATATGTCCAGTGGATTTTCAAGGTTGCTGGAAAAATTTCCGATTGATCGGAGCTTCCGTCCGATTGATCGGAGCTTATGTCCGATTGATCGGAGTCCTATCGGAGCCAACGTCCGATTGATTGGAGATCAATCGAAAACTGCTGTTTTAAGCTGTTTTGTTTACAGTAGCTTCCACCTCTTAAATTAGTCTAACTTATCATGTTTTTCATGGAGTACTAAGACTAATGATGATGACTAAGGGTATACCTAGTTGGTCTAAGTCATCTAAGAGGTTATGGGTTAGGTTTTGGTCAAGGCAAGGCACACTAAGGCATCACTTTTACCTGATTCTTCTTCCTTGATGCAGCCGGTCCGTCTTGAGTCTTCGGTCTTCGTCTTCATTAAGCTCAACCGACACTAGACTCATTGACCTAAGTAATTAACAAACAAGGTGCACTAGTATGCCACAGAAAAGTGCACTAACAATCTCCCCCTTTGTCAATTACTTACAAAAACCTAACCTACCAAAACAAAATACATGTACAAGAGATTACATTGATATAAAATTAAATATAGGACTCTTGACATGCCTAAACTAAGCTGCTCCTCTTCAGATTGTTCCCCCATAACCTGTCAATCCCGACATCACAAAACATAGCAAACTAGTTTTGGTGGGACTTGATCTTTCTCCCCCTTTTTGTTAGCAATTGACAAACTATTCTCTCCCCCTTAATGATATATCAATTAAGGTTAAGGTAAGAGAAGATAGTATGTCGCAGTTATAACTATAAGCACATGCTAACTAGAGAGAGTATAGGGTGCATGAACATAAAATCATGGAGCATGCTAAGGAACACGATTAACAAGAAAATGTAACTATCTAAGCATAGTTAATCATGCTTAATTGGTCAAGGATATACATTTGCAATAAAAGCACAAAGGGCTTATAGCCCAATCAACCAACCTCCCCTGTTGGTATATCAAGACCAATACTAAGCAAAGATTAGCATACAATGAGGCATAAAACTCAAGATGATTAGCTAATCTAAGCAGAAGGATAATCTAGCAGCAAATATATAAAATAGAAGCAAGGCTAAATTAGCAAAATTTGGGCTAATGAGGTTTGAATCCTCTGATTTGCCCATACACACAGAAATGAGGCTGAAATCCTCAGATTTTCCTATTTGAGCATTTCTAGCTACCCTCACTAACGATGTTTAGTTTGATTAGCCTAAGGGTAACTAATTTCCTCCACACCCTCATAAAATGTAGCATGAGGTGAGGGGTTGGGAACTCCTTCTACTCCTAGAAGGGATAGCGGTCGGGATCCCCTCTTAGATAAGCGGGACGAGGGGTAGTGGTGGAAGCCGAGAGAGCTAGATCATTATGTTGGCTCCCATCACTAGCGGGGTCATCGGATTTGGAGTCCGACTCCTCCGCATTATCCCACGTGGCAGCCATTGCCTTCTTACCTTTCGGTTTAGGCGTTTTCGGACAGTCCGGGGCAATATGGCCACGTTGACCGCAACCGTAACATCGGACGGATGAAGGTTTGGATGATTTTCCTTTATGTTTATCACCCTTCTTGTCCTTCTTGTCACGGCTACTCCCTCTATCGAACTTGAGGAATCTCTTGAATTTTTTGTTTAATTTTTCTTCCTTATCATCCTCATCATCGCTATCTTCCTCCGACTCACTCTTAATTTTCTTATGTTTGTGAGAGGATTTTAGGGCGATGTTTTTCTTCCTAGAGGGGGCCTTAAAGTGTAGTTCATGAGTTTGTAGGGAACCTATGAGTTCTTCTACTTTCATGTTATCTATGTCTCTACACTCCTCTAAGGTAACTATCTTGGAGTCAAATCTTTCCGGGAGGGACCTAAGTATTTTTCTACAAATCCTTCCTTCCGGAACCCGATCCCCCAAGACAAACATGGAGTTGCAAATATCTGACAATTTAGTATAAAACTCCATGAAAGTTTCAGTCTCTTCCATCCTAATGTTTTCAAATTTGGTGGTTAAGAGCTGAAGCTTCGAGCGTCTTATTGTGCTAGTTCCCTCGTGGGTAACCTCAAGTATATCCCACGCTTCTTTTGCAGTTACGCATGTGAGAATGCGCTGAAATTCTTCCGGGGAAACCGCACAGCAAATCGCATTGAGAGCTTTGGCATTTGCCATGTATTGAGCTCTCTCTATGTCATCCCATTTGGAATCATCTTTGGGAATGACAATATTTTTCCCATCAACCTCCACTTGCTCGGTGGGCAAGGTATATCCAGTTTGTGTGCTAAGCCACACCGGACGGTCCATGGATTGGAGAAAAATTCTCATTCTCGCCTTCCAATAAGCATAGTTGGACCCGTCAAAGAAAGGTGGACGGTTGGTGGTACTCCCATCTCGGTTAGACATGATTCTAGTGCTCCGGTATTGGATCTTACTCTAGACGGTTACGTCCTTGAAGAGCAACCCGCTCTGATACCAATTGAAATTGCGTCGGGTAGCCTAACACGACACCCTACGCATACGCGTGCGGAACCTTGAGGAGCAACTAGAATTATGGCTGAACCTATAGGAGGGGGGTGAATAGGACCTTTTTCAAAATCTTTTCGCCTACTTAACAAATTCAACAAATTATACTATGTAAGCGATTAACACTTCGGCTTCCAAACCTAAGTGGGTCCAATTAAAAGACTAGCAAAAGATAAGAGCAATCAGCAACCTAGTCTAAACAACTCATATGAACTATAGAGGGTGGATCAAGAAAGGCTCAAGTCAACATGAGGTAGTGAAAGTACATCTTGTGAGTGTGGATGTGCCTATCAAGTGCCTAGCATACATTCCTAACTAAGCATTCATAATTAACCAATTAAACTCAATGCATTAAAGAGAAATGTGCTCAAGATCAATCACAAACACAAGGATGTATAGTGGTTCGACTACTTGTCTACTCCACTTCCGGTTCAAGTACTCAACCCCTTTGAGCACACCGGCATTCACTGGGGAGTTTAAATCTGGTTCCTCCCAACCAAGGTGTTTTAACTCGGATCCACCCAATCGGGGAGTTTACAGGTTCCTCCCAACCTACACGTTTGCACCCGTGTTGGTGGCTCCCCCTTGGAGACTTTGTTTTAGGCCCGACTAACGTGCCAAGGAACGGCTGACGTCCCTAGATTTTAGGCCCAACTAATAGGCCAAGGATCGGCTAACGACCCCGGGGCGAGTTTGTCAAACAAACTCTACACTCAACTCCCACAGGGAATTGAGTGGATGGACTCTTAACAAGACAACCTTACTTGTCGGATTGAGCCCCTTGTTGCGCCGTCTTGGGTTGCTTCTTCTCGCTCTCCCGTGCTTGAATCAGCTCTCCTTGTACTCCCCCGATCGTTGACGCCGTTGCTTTGCCAAGGCTTCAGCTCCAAGATCAGCTACCTTGCATGTGATGCTCCATTGGAGATGCCCAAGGTGCTAGGGAAGGTAGGTTTGAGATCTCTACAACTTATGGGAATGGGTTACTTAAAGAGTCTCACCTACACCGATCTCATCATAGAGTATTGGATAAGAATATGACTATCAAGATCAATCCAATCTCTAGAGATCAAAAGAGGGACAAGTGCATCTTCTTCTTGAGCTTTGAATGCTCCATACTTGTGATGAATCACAAGGAAGATCACTTGTTTGGGTTAGGAATAGGGCTCTTAATAATCTTCAATAATGGTGGCTCCTATCTCCTCAAAATCCCCTCTTATAGCTCAAAAATGAATCCCCCATCTTAAATAGTTTTTCTTCCAATGGTAAAAAAACGGGCAGATTCGCGCATCTCCAATTGATCGGAAGAAGGTCTGATTGATCGGAGACCTGTCTGATTGATCAGAGACAAGTCCGATTGATCGAAAATCTATCCACTGAAGTCTCTGGAAGATATTCCGATTGATCGGAACACTGTCCGATTGATCGGACGGACCCCTTCCGATGGATCGGAAGACTGTCCGATTGATCGGAAATATGTCCAGTGGATTTTCAAGGTTGCTGGAAAAATTTCCGATTGATCGGAGCTTCTGTCCGATTGATCGGATCTTATGTCCGATTGATCGGAGTCCTATCGGAGCCAACGTCCGATTGATCGGAGATCAATCGAAAACTGCTGTTTTAAGCTGTTTTGTTTACAGCAGCTTCCACCTCTTAAATTAGTCTAACTTATCATGTTTTTCATGGAGTACTAAGACTAATGATGATGACTAAGGGTATACCTAGTTGGTTTAAGTCATCTAAGAGGTTATGGGTTAGGTTTTGGTCAAGGCAAGGCACACTAAGGCATCACTTTTACCTGATTCTTCTTCCTTGATGCAGCCGGTCCGTCTTAAGTCTTCGGTCTTCGTCTTCATTAAGCTCAACCGACACTAGACTCATTGACCTAAGTAATTGACAAACAAGGTGCACTAGTATGCCACAGAAAAGTGCACTAACAATCTCCCCCTTTGTCAATTACTTACAAAAACCTAACCTACCAAAACAAAATACATGTACAAGAAATTACATTGATATAAAATTAAATATAGGACTCTTGACATGCCTAAACTAAGCTGCTCCTCTTCAGATTGCTCCCCCATAACCTATCAATCCCTGCATCACAAAACATAGCAAACTAGTTTTGGTGGGACTTGATCTTTCTCCCCCCTTTTGTTAGCAATTGACAAACTATTCTCTCCCCCTTAATGATATATCAATTAAGGTTAAGGTAAGAGAAGATAGTATGTCGCAGTTATAACTATAAGCACATGCTAACTAGAGAGAGTATAGGGTGCATGAACATAAACTCATGGAGCATGCTAAGGAACACGATTAACAAGAAAATGTAACTATCTAAGCATAGTTAATCTTGCTTAATTGGTCAAGGATATACATTTGCAATAAAAGCACAAAGGGCTTATAGCCCAATCAACCAACCTCCCCTGTTGGTATATCAAGACCAATACTAAGCAAAGATTATCATACAATGAGGCAAAAACTCAAGATGATTAGATAATCTAAGCAGAAGGATAATCTAGCAGCAAATATATAAAATAGAAGCAAGGCTAAATTATCAAAATTTGGGCTAATGAGGCTTGAATCCTCTGATTTGCCCATACACACAGAAATGAGGCTGAAATCCTCAGATTTTCCTATTTAAGCATTTCTAGCTACCCTCACTAACGATGTTTAGTTTGATTAGCCTAAGGGTAACTAATTTCCTCAACACCCTCATAAAATATAGCATGAGGCGAGGGGTTGGGAACTCCTTCTACTCCTAGAAGGGATAGCGGTCAGGATCCCCTCTTAGATAAGCGGGAAGAGGGGTAGTGGTGGAAGCCGAGAGAGCTAGATCATTATGTTGGCTCCCATCACTAGCGGGGTCATCGGATTTGGAGTCCGACTCCTCCGTATTATCCCACGTGGCAGCCATTGCCTTTTTACCTTTCGGTTTAGGCGTTTTCAGACAGTCCGGGGCAATATGGCCACGTTGACCGCAACCGTAACATCGGACGGATGATGGTTTGGATGATTTCCCTTTATGTTTATCACCCTTCTTGTCCTTCTTGTCACGGCTACTCCCTCTATCGAACTTGAGGAATCTCTTGAATTTTTTGTTTAATTTTTCTTCCTTATCATCCTCATCATCGCTATCTTCCTCCAACTCACTCTTAATTTTCTTATGTTTGTGAGAGGATTTTAGGGCGATATTTTTCTTCCTAGAGGGGGCCTTAAAGTGTAGTTCATGAGTTTGTAGGGAACCTATGAGTTCTTCTACTTTCATGTTATCTATGTCTCTACACTCCTCTAAGGCAACTATCTTGGAGTCAAATCTTTCCGGGAGGGACCTAAGTATTTTTCTACAAATCCTTCCTTCCGGAACCCAATCCCCCAAGACAAACATGGAGTTGCAAATATCTGACAATTTAGTATAAAACTCCATGAAAGTTTCAGTTCTTCCATCCTAATGTTTTCAAATTTGGTGGTTAAGAGCTGAAGCTTCGAGCGTCTTACTGTGCTAGTTCCCTCATGGGTAACCTCAAGTATATCCCACGCTTCTTTTGCAGTTGCGCATGTGAGAATGCGCTGAAATTCTTCCGGGGAAACCGCACAGCAAATCGCATTGAGAGCTTTGGCATTTGCCAGGTATTGAGCTTTCTCTATGCCATCCCATTTGGAATCATCTTTGGGAATGACAATATTTTTCCCATCAACCTCCACTTGCTCGGTGGGCAAGGTATATCCAGTTTGTGTGCTAAGCCACACCGGTCGGTCCATGAATTGGACAAAAATTCTCATTCTCGCCTTCCAATAAGCATAGTTGGACCCGTCAAAGAAAGGTGGACGGTTGGTGGTACTCCCATCTCGATTAGACATGATGCTAGTGCTCCGGTATTGGATCTTACTCTAGACGGTTACGTCCTTGAAGAGCAACCCGCTTTGATACCAATTGAAATTGCGTCGGGTAGCCTAACACGACACCCTACGCATACGCGTGCGGAAGCTTGAGGAGCAACTAGAATTATGGCTGAACCTATAGGAGGGGGGTGAATAGGACCTTTTTTAAAATCTTTTCGCCTACTTAACAAATTCAACAAATTATACTATGTAAGCGATTAACACTTCAGCTTCCAAGCCTAAGTGGGTCCAATTAAAAGACTAGCAAAAGATAAGAGCAATCAGCAACCTAGTCTAAACAACTCATGTGGACTATAGAGGGTGGATCAAGAAAGGCTCAAGTCAACATGAGGTAGTGAAAGTACATCTTGTGAGTGTGGATGTGCCTATCAAGTGCCTAGCATACATTCCTAACTAAGCATTCATAATTAACCAATTAAACTCAATGCATTAAAGAGAAATGTCCTCAAGATCAATCACAAACACAAGGATGTATAGTGGTTCGACTACTTGTCTACTCCACTCCCGGTTCAAGTACTCAACCCCTTTGAGCACTCTGGCATTCACTGGGGAGTTTAAATCTGGTTCCTCCCAACCAAGGTGTTTTAACTCGGATCCACCCAACCGGGGAGTTTACAGGTTCCTCCCAACCTACATGTTTGCACCCGTGTTGGTGGCTCCCCCTTGGAGACTTTATTTTAGGCCCGACTAACGTGCCAAGGAACGGCTGACGTCCGTAGATTTTAGGCCCAACTAATAGGCCAAGGATCGGCTAACGACCCCGGGGCGAGTTTGTCAAACAAACTCTACACTCAACTCCCACAGGGAATTGAGTGGATGGACTCTTAACAAGGCAACCTTACTTGTCGGATTGAGCCCCTTGTTGCGCCGTCTTGGGTTGCTTCTTCTCGCTCTCCCGTGCTTGAATCAGCTCCCCTTGTGCTCCCCCGATCGTTGACGCCGTTGCTTTGCCAAGGCTTCAACTCCAAGATCAGCTACCTTGCATGTGATGCTCCATTGGAGATGCCCAAGGTGTTAGGGAAGGTAGGTTTGAGATCTCTACAACTTATGGGAATGGGTTACTTAGAGAGTCTCACCTACACCGATCTCATCATAGAGTATTGGATAAGAATATGACTATCAAGATCAATCCAATCTCTAGAGATCAAAAGAGGGACAAGTGCATCTTCTTCTTGAGCTTTGAATGCTCCATACTTGTGATGAATCACAAGGAAGATCACTTGTTTGGGTTAGGAATAGGGCTCTTAATGATCTTCAATAATGGTGGCTCCTATCTCCTCAAAATCCCCTCTTATAGCTCAAAAATGAATCCCCCATCTTAAATAGATTTTCTTCCAACGGTCAAAAAACGGGCAGATTCGCGCATCTCCGATTGATCGGAAGAAGGTCCGATTGATCGGAGACCTGTCCGATTGATCGGAGACAAGTCCGATTGATCGGAAATCTATCCAGTGAAGTCTCTAGAAGATATTCCGATTGATCGGAACACTGTTCGATTGATCGGACGGACCCCTTCCGATGGATCGGAAGACTGTCCGATTGATCGGAAATATGTCCAGTGAATTTTCAAGGTTGCTGAAAAAATTTCCGATTGATCGGAGCTTCTGTCCGATTGATCGGAGCTTATGTCCGATTGATCGAAGTCCTATCGGAGCCAACGTCCGATTGATCGGAGATCAATCGAAAACTGCTGTTTTAAGCTGTTTTGTTTACAGCAGCTTCCACCTCTTAAATTAGTCTAACTTATCATGTTTTTCATGGAGTACTAAGACTAATTGTTGAACCTCCAATTTATTCATTGCATTGCCCACTACATGACATGGTATGCATGATTTTCATGATTAAAAGGCCCATCTAATGCATGTTTTATTATTGTAGGGATGAGAGCGGACTTAACCCAATTGGAGACCAAAAGACTATGTTTAGGATCCTTTGATGAAGGCCCAAGGTGGACCAAAGGAAGAAGAAAGCAAAGAGAGAGGAAGGAGAGAAGAATAGAAAGAAGAAAAAAAAGCCAAATTGGGTCCGACCGGTCAAGACCGGTCGGCCAAGAAGGCCCGACCGGTCATGACCGGTCGGATGCACTCCCTGGAACAAGGCCATCCTTATCCGACCGGTCATGACCGGTCGGCCAGCCCTGTCCGACCGGTCGTGACCGGTCGGCCATGCAAGTTTCAGATTCCAGATTCTAAAACAGCAAGGTATTCCCGTACCTGGTTTTTCGGACCAGTTTTTTGGGCCCATTTTGATGATATTTGAAAATCCAACACATCCATGTCGAAGAGGAGCTCGACGCCGAACTAACCCAAGTGGTTTCGTGTCGATCGGAGCTACGGATTGACCGTGGTGGCCAAAACAATACGAACTGTCCAGAAAGTTCCAGATTTCACTGTTCAACTCTGGGCCGGTCCAGGTGACCCATCATTGATGATATGAAGAATCTACTTTGACCATCTTTTAGACCACATCCATATATGAATAACCACAAAAGTTTCAGATCAAAAGGATGTGTGGTTTGATCGTACCGGTTGAAGAAAGATGGACCATCCAGAAAGATCCAACTGCGCAGAGTTTATAAAACCCTAAGTGTTCTAATTTTCGGACCATATTCTGGAATTGTTTTGGACAATCTAATCCGTCCATCATGTAGAGGAAGAAGTTTTCTACCAATCTTCAAAATTTGAGATCAATCCGATCTCTGTACACTCCGGGGCGTTGAAAGCAAGATGACTGGTTCTGAAGGTACCCAAAGTGCGCGATTTTGAGAGGCGGTCGGTGATGTGATTGGTGGGCCCATTCAGAGGATAATCTTGAAAATCTAAATCATCTATTTGGAAGATCACATTACAAGGAAGCTACTGTTAATGTCAGATTTTGTAACGAGATCCTCCGGCTTTTCTCCTTCACTCCAGCAGGGATTTCCACCACCAGACCTGAAGCAAGACAGCAAATAAGGGTGGCTGGGGACCAGCCGTTAGCCCTCCGATGCTTAAGTTAGGCCACAGAAAGAAGAGAAGCCAAACAAAACGGGATCAAGATTCAATGTTATGTGCGTACCTGCTCTTAATGAAGCCACCTCTTTATATAGATCTGAGGCAATCCAATTTGTTACGTAAGATGTTGAAATCCCGCTGATGTCGCATACGATACTGAGATCTTGCTAATTTCGTGGGATAAGATCCTATCTTTTGAGTCAGATCCAACTCAATGACTTATTTCAACAATCACGCCCTTTGATAGCAATCCCTTGAGATCCGGATCCATTTAGAGAAGATAAGCTCAAAAACCGACCTATACGGGCTGCCAGTAAGCGTGGTGATAGCGCTGATGTGTCATGATAAACTGGAGGTCGTAGTTGGAGTCATAGCTTCCGAAAAGGAAGGAGACGCCCGTAGTTGGGGACCACCGAACTGGATGTAGCCCTGCTTGGTGTCGCAGAGGGATTGGACACACTGCTCGACGGGAATCGGGTGCTAGTACTGAAGGCTAAGAGATATTTCCGCAGAAAAGCTGCTCGCATATTAGAATGTGGTCACGAGTCCAAGTACACACTTAGATGTAATGTCTTTCAACGACTTGTGAGAAGGTCTGCTCGCGGATCGAGTTTTGCCGTATTTGACTATCGGTTGTGAAGACTTGAGACTTGCGAATAGCTGCTCCGTATTTTTCATTCTATGACTCCTGATCAGGTGAGCTCGAGAGTCGAATGGACGTTCCACACTTATCCAATATTTGACTCTCGATCAGATGATCTCGAGAGTCGAATGGACGTCCCGCACTTATCCATTCTTCGACTCCTGAGCTTACGATCTCGAGAGTCGAACCCGCACTCCACTTTTACCCGTTCTGCGACTCTTGATCAGATGATCTCGAGGGCCAAATGAGCATTTTCTCGTGAAATCTTATCTCCACCATTTTGCCTATAACAGATGCCCCCCAAGTCCTTGCCACCAAGAATCCTTAAGGAAAGGACTTAGCTTGCTGTCATGCGCGGCTGCCTCTTGCTTTTACTGAGAAGCCGTACATGATTAGGCTGGAATTAATGAGCGCCAGCCTTTCTGCAGTCAGGAAATGAAGAGGCGCTTACCGCGTGTCCAAGTATTTAATGGGCGTGCCTGCTCGAGTGCTGTGCCGAACGAGAGATCGCCACGTGCTACCATATACGGCGGAATGATTGCCTATAAATATACGGAGTCCACCATATCTTCTGATTTTCACAGAAGTTTCAGAATCCTCCTTTGCTTTTCAATCATCTTCCTCCGGAGCTCCTTGGTGTCTTCCTCGATCTCCTTTGGTGCTCTTTCTTTCCTTTTGTACTGTAATATTTCTTCTTTCTTTTTAAATATCCCATGGCTTCTGAGGAGAGTACCGTTCCTTTAATAGATGCCACCCCGGAATCCTCTGCTTTTAGTAACGCAAGGGTTCCGGCAGGTCAGTATATAGCGGCCGGATATCCTTCCATTCTATCGGAGAACCGGCTGCTGGAGTTATGGGAGAGATTTTCAATCCCTGACTCAGTCGCTCTCCGGTTACCCAGAGATGGAGAGACGCCAGACTCCCCTCCCCCAGGGTGTGTGGCATTCTATGAGTATCAACTCATTCTGGGGGTTCGCCTTCCCCTCCATCCCTTCATCCGGGATGTACTTCGATATTATAAAATTGCCCCCGGGCAACTTATCGTGAATGGATGGAGGGTGGTCTTAAGCTCATTCGTCCTTTGGGCTCAAGCCGGGAACGGGGAGCTTACAGCTGATGAGTTCCTCCGCATGTTCCGCTTGAAGAAGGCACCCTCCAGTGAAGGCTGGTATATCTATGTTATTGGCACCGGGATAACTTCGTGCTGGGGAAGCCCTCATCGAATTATCCCGGCTGGAGGAAGCGTTGGTTTTATGCATCCGGAAATTGGGAATTTGCTTCTTCCAGGGGCCCAAGAGTAAACCGTTTTTTCTGTGAAGGTAGGCAGTCCCGCATTGAGCACTTTTTCTTCAATTAAGGTTTTAGGGTTTTACTCCATTTGACCCTTGTTTGTGCTCGCAGGTATCCCGGCCTTGAGAAAACCGAACTTCAAAGGGGGGATCAACGAAAAAATCGTGAAAGTGTACAAGGTGCCTATTGGTGATAGGCACGTCGAGACTTGCTTGTCTCCATCACATCTTGCAGCAGCGGGCTTAATACCCGTAAGAGAAGTCGAGATGACGCAGGTCGGAGAGAAAAGAGGTCTGCTGCCCCGGCTGAAGGGCACGAGCTCCAAGAGACAGAAGAAAACATCTGCTGGTCCATCTCACCCATCCACCGAAAAGGGTAACGATCAGCCTGCTTCTCTTGCGAGCAAGGCGGGGGCTCCAGCAGGGCCCGCAGGGCCCGCTATTCCTTCACTGGTGGTCGCATCCGGGCCGCCAGTGATTAATATCGCTGACAATTCCCCAGATGGGGTAGGGTCCAGCTGCCCCCCAGCTGAAGAGGCTCGTGAGCACACGGAGCCTCGAGAGATGGCTCCTGCCCGCGAGCTGGTTCCTGCTACCGAGCAGGGACCGGCTCGCGAGACGATGGCCCCTCCTCGCGAGCCGTCTGGACTGATCGTTGCCCAACCTTCCGGCGGTGGGACATATTCTGTTCCTCGCCACCTCCACCCCATCTGTAAATTCCTATTTGAGAATGTCCCGCCTCAATCCTTCGGCTCTCTTCCCGAGCCAGGCCCCGAGAGCCTCTTCCTTGAGGCAGGGATGAGGATGGCTCAGGTAGAACCTCCTAGCCCAAAACTTTATTATTTTGGGGTTTAAGTATTTCTTCTCACCCCTCTTTTTGTTTGCAGGGACTAGACCTCATCTTGCGGACGAAGCGAGAGATCGTCGCTGCTCGCCGCGTAATAGACGAGGCAGATGAAAAAAGGATCGCTTTGGAGAAGGCGGTCCAGGGACGAGATCAACTCCTCAAATCCCGTGAGGCCTTGATTTCCAAAAAGGATGAGGAGATAAAAATCCTCATAGAGAAAGTCCAGGTGTTGACCGAAAGGTACCAAGCTTTGGACAATAAGTTCGCGAAAATCGCCGACTTGAAGGAGAAGGCGGAGAGAGAGAAGGAGATCTTTCGCCAAGACAAGATCTCACTGGAGGAGCGACTTGCGGAGGCTAGGTCGCAGCTCAAGGAGGCCTACGACAACCTGACCAAGGAGCGCAACGCTCTCGCGCAGCTTAAGGACGACTCGATCCACTGGGATGAGGAGAGAGTCGCCCTTGCGAAAATGCTCTCGGAAGAAGGTCCTCGGGCAGTTTCCGAGTTCCGTTCTTCGCAGCAATATGACGACGAAAGGTACGAGTCATATGATGCTGGTCGCGACTTTGCGCTAAGAGTAGTGTAACGAATGATCCCATCTTTTGATATGGGGGAGTTTGGTCGAGTCGCGACCATCATAGCTGCCGAAGAGCAGGCTGCTGCTAAGAACGAGGTGACTGAAGCCACTCAGGTTGAAGGAGCTCCAGAAATGGGCCCTGAAATTGAGAGCGCAGCTCCTCCTCCAAGGGATTGATTTTCTTTGTTTTCCTCTCTTGTATTCGTGAATGGATATTGTAAACATTTATCATTAATGAAAAAATATTTTTGGAAGTATTTTCCTCGTTTGTCTTTTCCTTTTCAAGCAATGAATGCCTTCTCGTTTTTGTTTACTTTCTTTTCCATGTACTGAATGCCTTGTTGCAACAAGAATGTGCTCAATCTGGGGGTTCGTTGCGACCAAACCGATTGAAAGCCCCAAGTTGATTTCATATTGACTCATCAGTGAATGCGCACCCTTAATCCGAGCACGAGTTACGCTGCTTGCAATTAGGGTGTATGGCGAACTATGGTGCTCGCGATTAAGGTGTATGACTGCGATTCGAGCCCGAGCTACGGTGCTCGCATTCCGGAGTGCGATCCCTCCTCTCACTAGTCGTGAGCAACTAACTCATGAAAAAATGAATTAGACTCAATCCGGGGGTCGTGTGACCGTGTCCGCGTTGAGATAGACTGATCTATCGATTAAGCTTTTGATTCTACCGAGGGCAGAAGGTTGGTCAAGAGATGGTATACATTCTCTTCGGGGCTATTCGGGTCCATATAAATGGAGAAAGCAACCAACTAGTAATGGGTTCAGTCCTACCAAAGGTAGGCAATTGGCCAAGATGTGTAAGCACTCTCTTCAGGGCTATTCAGGTCCATATAAATGGAGTAGCGGCCAAAAGATATCTTTCACTTTATTCATAAAACGTTATAATAAGCTACATCGAATCTAGGGGTAGTATCGTAGCAAATGCTCCACGTGCCAAGGGCGACGTACAGGCTTCCCTTGCATGTCTTCAAGATAATAAGTACCGGGTCGCACAATCCTGATAACCCGATATGGGCCTTCCCAATTCGGATCCAATGAACGAGCAGGAACTCCAAGATTTTGCCTTAGGACTAAATCTCCGAACTGGAAGGATCTAGGCCGAACCTTCGCATTCCGATAACGAGCAATACGTTGTTGATATGCTGTCACTCGTACTTGGGAAGCATTTCTTTGCTCTTCCAAGAGATCGAGATGAAGTCGGAGGTTTTCATGATTGCTCTCGGGATCATACTGCTCGATCCGATATGAGGGCACTTGAATTTTCACTGGTACCACTGCGTCAACACCAAATGCTAAGGAGAAAGGAGTTTCACCTGTTGATGTACAAGCCGTGGTTCTATAAGCCCATAATACCTCTGGCAGAAGTTCTGGCCACACCCCTTTACATTCACCTAGCTTGGTTTTTAAATGATGCTTTATGATCTTATTCACTGCCTCGACCTGCCCATTCGCCTGAGGATGATACGGAGAAGTGCGGAGACTACGTATTTTCCATTTATCGCAAAATTCATCAAAGGCCGCGTTGTCGAACTGCGTTCCGTTATCGGTGATTATAGTATGAGGAAGTCCGAAACGACATATGATATTTCTCCATATAAACTTAGTAGTTTGTTTTTCAGTAATCTTGGCTAATGGTTCTGCCTCGGCCCATTTGGTGAAATAATCAACCGCCACGATCGCGAACCTATTCTGTCCCTTTCCCATAGGTAAGGGCCCGATGATATCAATCCCCCACTGAGCAAAAGGCCAAGGGCTATCAACCGGGGTCATTCGCTCGGACGGTACACGAGGTATAGGTAGATATCGTTGACACTTGTCGCATTTTTTAGAAAATTCGATGGCGTCTGCTTTCATAGTGGGCCAATAATATCCTTGCCTCATCGCTTTATACGCTAGGGATCGCCCCCTGGGATGGTTACCACATGCCCCCTGGTGTATTTCGTCGAGAACACGAAGTGCTTCTTTTGGATGAAGACACCTTAAATAAGGCAAGGAAAAGCTTTTTCGCAACAAGATTCCATCTTGTAAGGTGTACCTGGCAGCTCGAAGCCGAATTTTTCTTGCAGCTTTCTTGTCTTCTGGTAGGTATCCATCTCTGAGGTAAAGGATGATAGGATCCATCCAGCATGGAGACGATTGTACCGATATAACTTGCTCAAGAGTCACATGGTCGATACTCAAGTTCTGACGGTGCTCGATGGGGGTTGAAGGTGATAACTCCGATTCCGGTGCAGAAGCGAGTTTTGCCAAGGAATCGGCAAGTTGGTTCTGTTCGCGAGGGATATGAATTATTTTATAAGTCTTTAGTTTGGCGAGCAAGATAAGGACACGAGACTTGTATAAGGCCATTCTTTCTTCTTTGGCTTCGTTCTTCTTTGGCTTCGAATTCGCCAAGAACTTGGTTGACAATGAGCTGGGAGTCGCTATGAATTATCAAATTCTGGACTGCGAGGACAACGGCCAATTCGAGGCCAACAATCAGATCCTCATATTCTGCTTCATTATTAGAGACACGTGATTCGAAACGCAGAGCATATTGAAAATGCGACCCGTCGGGAGCCTCTAAAATCAGGCCCGCTCCACTGCCAGTGGCTCGCGACGACCCGTCCACGAAAAGCGACCAAGGAGACTGGTCGCTGGTCATGACATTATCTTCAGAAGAATATGTAAATTCGGCGATGAAGTCAGCCACGGCCTGGCCCTTGATTGCGGTCCTAGGACAGAATGAGATATCATGCTCACTGATCTCGACCGCCCATTTAGTTAAGCGCCCGGAAGCCTCAGGTTTTTGAAGGACTTGTCGTAGTGGATGATTTGTTGGTACTAAAATAGCATGGGCTTGAAAGTATGGTAGTAGTTTTCGAGCTGCCGTGACTAAGGCTAGGGCCAGTTTCTCCATATCAGAATACCTAGTTTCTGCATCGACCATTGCTCGACTGATATAATAAACGGGCCTTTGCACCCCGGAATCTTCTCTTATTAAAGCGGCGCTAACGGCCGTGGAAGACACAGATAAATAAAGAATGAGTTGCTCATGCGCTATAGGTTTAGATAAAATGGGGGGAGCGCTCATGTATTGCTTCAGTTGTTGAAAAGCTTCTTCACACTGAGGTGTCCACTTCCAATCAGACTTGGCCGTTGCACGAAGGAGTTTGAAGAAGGGCAAGCACTTGTCAGATGCTCGCGAGATGAACCTGTTCAATGATGCGATGCGACCAGCCAGACGCTGGACGTCCTTCAGAGTAACGGGGGATTTCATATCTATCAATGCTTTAATCTTTTCGAGATTCGCCTCAATTCCACGCTGGCCAACCATGAACCCAAGAAATTTCCCTGCTGACACTCCAAACGCGCATTTTTCCGGGTTTAATTTCATTTGATACTTCCTCATCAGGTCAAAGGCTTCTCGAAGATCAGAAATGTGGTTATCTTCAACGATGCTTTTCACGAGCATATCGTCAACATACACTTCCATATTCCTACCGATTTGAGCAGCGAACATTTTGTTGACAAGACGTTGATAAGTGGCCCCTGCATTTTTAAGACCGAACGGCATTACCTGGTAGCAATATAGTCCTCGATCTGTGATGAAGGCAGTATGCTGGCTATCAGGTGGATGCATCATAATCTGGTTGTAACCAGAATAAGCATCCATAAAGCTGAGGAGAGCATGTCCAGCTGTTGAGTCGACCAACTGGTCGATCCGCGGTGTCGGAAAGCTATCTTTGGGACATGCTTTGTTCAAGTCTGAATAGTCGACGCACATCCTCCATTTGCCATTAGCTTTCCGGACGAGAACTACGTTTGCGACCCACTCTGGGTAGTCAACTTCCTTTATGAAATTAGCCGCGAGCAGCTTTTCAACTTCAGTTTTGATTGCCATTTGTCTTTCTGCAGTAAAGGCACGTCGACGCTGATGTACAGGTTTATGCTTCGGGTCAATGTTGAGACGATGTGCGATAACATTGGGATCGATGCCTGGCATATCTTTATGAGACCAAGCAAACACATCCTTGTATTCGGTGAGGAAACGGATCAAATTTTCACGATGGTCAGTGGTCAAGGAGGACCCGATGTACACGATCTTAGATAGGTCGTCTTCGGTCAGGTGGATCGCCACTGTTTCCTCCCCCGGAGTTCCCGACTTCAGAGCATTTTCTCTCGGATCCAACAAGGTGGTTGAGGGAATGGGTGATCCTTGAGCTATTTCCATGACGGACGTCGCTTGAGCCGCCTTTCGATCTTGGAGCGCTATCTGGTAACAAGACCGTGCCTCCTGCTGACTTCCTCGCACGACCCCGATGCCATTTGGGGTAGGAAATTTAACACACAGATATGAAGGGTGCAAGGCCGCTCCAACCTTAGTTAGAGACGGCCGCCCCAAAATGGCGTTGTATGCTGATTTTCGATCCACGACGAGGAAGTTTATGAAGACGGTGGTCTTCGCTGGACTCTCTCCAAAAGTGACTGGGAGATCGATACTTCCTTCAGGTGTTACTACCTCTCCTCCAAAGCCGACAAGGGGGGTCGATACTAGCTTGAGGAGGCTTCTGGCAAGTGCCATCTTGTCGAAAGCCTCCAAATACAGAATATCGGCTGAGCTACCTGTATCCACCATAATTCGATGAGTTAGATAATTTGATACCTTCAATGTGACTACGATGGAATCTTCATGAGGGAAGTGAATTCCCGCTGCATCTTCGAGGGTGAAAGAAATTGGAGGATGGCTCGCTTTCGATGAGTTGGACGTTTGTTCCAGCCAATAGATCTGCTGGGGTTCTTTGGACGCCTTTCGAGCGTATGCTTTTCTTGAAGCTTGAGAGTCACCCCCACAAGCTGGTCCCCCGACGATAGTGCGGATTTCTCCCGTGGGCTCAGCGTCCTCTTGGTCGGTTTGATGATGAGGTGGTTCCTTTTGGCGAGATGAGGTTTTCGCCCTTTCTGGTGATCGATTTTTACGAGCAACGTAATCCTGGAGATGGCCTTTTTCGAATAAGGGCTTCGATATGGTCTCGTAGAGAGATACAGTCTTGGGTTCTATGCCCGTGATCTTTGTGAAAGTAACAGAACTTGCTCTTGTCCCTCTTCTCGGGATCGGATTTGATCTTTGCAGGCTACTTCACATATGGCTTGTGTTTAATTTCCATTAGAACCTTTTCAGGAGACTGATTAAGAGGAGTGTAGTTATGATATTTACCAGAGTAGGGCTTCCTGGGAGAACGATCGCGCTGGTCACGACGATATTTCTTATCTGTAGAAGAGGTTCCTTCTGGCTTGCTCTTCTTACTCTGTACTCCATGGCGTGTCAATGCGACTTCTTCTGCATTGATGTATTTTTGAGCTTTGGCTTGGAATTCTGCCATAGTTTTTGGCGGGCTTTTATCTAAGGCAAACCTGAATTTCTCGCTCGTTATTCCGGCAATGAGGGCTGTAAGACCCTTTTCTTCAGTGTAACCATCAGTTTGAACGGCTTCGGCAGTGAACCGTACTGTGAACTCCTTTATCGTCTCCCCATGCTACTGTTTCAGATTCATCAGATGGGAGGCTGGCTTCTTAATGCGAATACTTCCCATGAATTGAGAAAGAAATATCTCCGATAATTGGGAAAAGGAACTGATGGAACGGGGCTTTAACCCCCGAAACCACGTACGAGCTGCATCCTTCAATGTCAGGGGAAAAGCCCTACACATGATTTCCGAACCATGTCCCTCCAACTCCATGAGGGACCTATATGTTTCCAGATGTTCCAGAGGGTCACCAATTCCTGTGTACGGAGCGATAACAGGTGCTCGATACTTTCTGGGTAACGGGGCTTCCATGACCTCGCTGGTGAAGGGAGAGTCAGATTGACGTATCGCCGCCATGACGGTCGATGGCCGATTTGCCTGGTATCGCTGTTCCATGACATCAAAACGATCTTGGATTCTTTTGAGATCTCCTTCCCATGGTAGGGTATAGCTAGATGTTTCAGCGGTGGAACCTTGCGGTTGAGGTTGTCGAGACGAACTGGAATGTATAGAATGTGGAGACGGCACAGGGGGATGGCCGCCAAGTGGTGGGGCCTGTGGTTCGTCCATAGAATGTCTGGAAGCTACCGGTATGGGTTGCGGTGGTAACCCTTCGGAGGGTTGTCTTTGCGGTTCAGGGAAGTGTTGATCAAGCCGATTTGACAGCGCCTGAACTCCGGCGTTTAGAGTTAGGAGAGTGTTTCCGAGGAAACATAGGACAACATCTTGATTTCCAGAGGCCTCCAATAATGGGTTTGTTGATGGCATATTCGGGGCTCCTTGAGGGATATTCATCGGAGCAGGTGGAAGGACAGGTACGGATTCCGTCTCATCAGGCGGAGGTGGTGCCTGCCTTGAAGTTGAAGGATGAACAGCCTTTTTAGGAGGCATCGCCGAAGGAGTTTTATCGGTGGTTAGCACGATTGATTCTGATGATCAAGTCGTTCCCACAGACGGCGCCATACTGTTAATGTCAGATTTTGTAACGAGATCCTCCGGCTTTTCTCCTTCACTCCAGCAGGGATTTCCACCACCAGACCTGAAGCAAGACAGCAAATAAGGGTGGCTGGGGACCAGCCGTTAGCCCTTCAATGCTTAAGTTAGGCCACAGTAAGAAGAGAAGCCAAACAAAACGGGACCAAGATTCAATGTTATGTGCGTACCTGCTCTTAATGAAGCCACCTCTTTATATAGATCTGAGGCAATCCAATTTGTTACGTAAGATGTTGAAATCCCACTGATGTCGCATACGATACTGAGATCTTGCTAATTTCATGGGATAAGATCCTATCTTTTGAGTCAGATCCAACTCAATGACTTATTTCAACAATCACGCCCTTTGATAGCAATCCCTTGAGATCCGGATCCATTTAGAGAAGATAAGCTCAAAAACCGACCTATACGGGCTGCCAGTAAGCGTGGTGATAGCGCTGATGTGTCATGATAAACTGGAGGTCGTAGTTGGAGTCATAGCTTCCGAAAAGGAAGGAGACGCCCGTAGTTGGGGACCACCGAACTGGATGTAGCCCTGCTTGGTGTCGCAGAGGGATTGGACACACTGCTCGACGGGAATCGGGTGCTAGTACTGAAGGCTAAGAGATATTTCCGCAGAAAAGCTGCTCGCATATTAGAATGTGGTCGCGAGTCCAAGTACACACTTAGATGTAACGTCTTTCAACGACTTGTGAGAAGGTCTGCTCGCGGATCGAGTTTTGCCGTATTTGACTATCGGTTGTGAAGACTCGAGACTTGCGAATAGCTGCTCCGTATTTTTCATTCTATGACTCCTGATCAGGTGAGCTCGAGAGTCGAATGGACGTTCCACACTTATCCAATATTCGACTCTCGATCAGATGATCTCGAGAGTCGAATGGACGTCCCGCACTTATCCATTCTTCGACTCCTGAGCTTACGATCTCGAGAGTCGAACCCGCACTCCACTTTTACCCGTTCTGCGACTCTTGATCAGATGATCTCGAGGGCCAAATGAGCATTTTCTAGTGAAATCTTATCTCCACCATTTTGCCTATAACAGCTACAAACCAAATTAAAGGCAATCCGACCATTGGTTAAGCCGTACCAAGCGAAACAAATTCTGCTATGTTGCTGTGTACTATTGCTGCACTATAAAAGGAGGTGCTCTCTTCTATTCCAAATCAACCAAGACGTGGGAAGCAAGGAGTTCAAGTCCCAGGAGGCTACCTAGCCTCCTCCAGCTAGTTTTTCTTCCCTTTCTTAGTTCTAGTTCTAGTTTTAATATGTTTTTCCTTAGCTAACCTCTTAGCTAGAGCTAGAGGTGAAATTTGTAGTTGGTTCCAATGCTTTAATTCTTTTATTTCAAGTACCCTTTCTTAATTTGGAATTTTGAAGTTCTAGTTTGAATAAAGTTTGGTTTTTTAGAAGTTTTGTGAGAGTTTGTGTGCTCCGGACATGAGTTCCTTGCAATTCTCTGAGATTACCATGATTGGGTTGTTTGAATTAGAATTGTAGTAACCCTTGAGCATGCCATAGTCCATAGGCATGGCTGTTACTCCGAAGGCTATAAGTTCAAGTTCTATGTGCTTCATTAGAACTAGAAATCTAATTTCCAGATTTAAGTGGGATTGTTTGTGCTTGAATGTTATATCTTCCAATTAGATGAGAGATAGGACTTTGATTCTAATTGTGTTGTACTTGGATGAATGGATTGGCATTAGACCACTACAAGTGGATCCTTGATGCTCTAGTTCTTCTTATTTTCAGATTTTCCTATTTCATGTGAAAAACTACTCTCTTAAACTTCTTAGATTCTAGTTATTAGAATACTTGGAATTGTTTACTTCTTTCCCTGTGGATCGACCTCGGTCTTACCGAGATTTATTACTACATCGCAGCCTTACACTTGAGGCGAGCGAACAAGTTTTTTGGCGCCGTTGCCCGGGGAAAAGGTTAATACGGTTCTAATTGTTCTAGTAGCTATAGAGTAGTTGTAGTTAGGTAGGATTTTCAGTTTTATAGAAGTAGATTTTCTGATTTTTTTTCTAGATTACTGACAATTTTTTGTTTGATTTTGTAGGACATTGTTGCTGACATAGATCTCACTCTATTGAGTAACATCTCCCCATCTCCCTTCTTTTTGTTCTTTTTCTAGATTAGGGTAGTTTCCAATTCTTTAAAATTTCATCATGTATGATT